>CM067168.1:52844822-52970772 GCA_034093135.1 Erigeron breviscapus | reverse complement strand
CATTCCAATTTATAAGAAAAAAGGAAGGTGAGAACGTGTCCTTATTTTCTTGCCAGCCATTTGAAAATTGCATGGAAATTTCTTCACCTAACATTTGTTAGACTTTTATTTAGCCCATGCATAAATTGTGCATCCACAATATTTGACTTTGTATATCCATCTATCTTTGATTGAGTACCACCAACCATCTAGAATATGGAAAAACTTGTACCACCATCCAAATTTGAAGTCACATATTCACAAAATTCGAATGACATCCTGCCCGAAAGACGTAGGGGCCGATAAGTGGGACGAACTGACCATTGGAACGTTAAAAAAAAAAGCTTTATTTGACCATAGATTCTGGCTGCAAAAGTTGTGTCAAACAAGAATATCAATAGAAACTTTCCTTATATTGGGACAGACGTATATATATAGGTTTCCTGTATTAGTATCATTATTATTAGTGTATATATAATATCTATATATATTTATATATATATACTCGTATATTGAACAAATATCATTAATTAATGCACGTAAGTACGCCATCGATCGAATATGGAAAAACTTCCCTGCGAAATTCTACCCAACATATTCACTGGGTTACCGAGCAAACAACTTGGTCAGATGAGATGTGTTTCGAAACTGTTTTTTGCTCTGTTATCGCAACCCGATTTCATTAAAACCCATCTTATTCATTCGACCCAAAACGACAACAAAGATGATGAAATTGTTTTGGTGTTCAACCATGTTAACAGAGATAAACCATTCACTGCACACCTTTTGAAATCGCCCGACATCCAAGTGAATGATCTTATTAAGTTACCTGTTAATTTCCCATCTCCAGATTCAGTTAATAAATATGATAGTTGTGTTTTTGGTTCGGTTAATGGTTTAATATGTTTTTATACTACTCTATCAAGTCGTTTTCGCCCCCGTTTCATTCATATTTGGAACCCTTCTTTATCAGCTCTAGTGACACTACCAAAACTTGAGCCTAATGTTTATCCGGTTGAATATTGTCGTTTTGGATATGATCCCAAAACCGATGATTACAAAGTTGTCAAGCTTTCGTATGATTTTTTGACGGATTTAGTTGAGGTGTACAGTATGAAAAAACACTCGTGGAAATCAGTCAAACAAAAGTTTCCGTCTAATAATATTGAACGTGAGATTGTTTTGTTTAATGAAGTTTGTATAGATAGTCATGATGGTCATGTTCATTGGCTTCGTAGGCATGTTGTTAATGATCTAGATGAATTCTTCTTGGAGATAATAGCATTTGACTTGGGTTCGGAAACGTTCAGTTTGATATCTCTTCCCGATTCCATCTCAAAATTAGACTGGGCTGACATATATGGGTCTACTTTGCCTTTTGGTTACTGGGCTGGAAAGCTTTGTGTAACGGCACACGTAAGACATGATGAATTAGTTTTAGTGCATGATGTTCTTCATATTCTCTTTAATTAGTTAGCAATTAGTATGTTTCAATTTGTGCACTAGATAATGATGTTATAGTTGATTTTCTTTGGTGTTGCTATATATATATGTTAGCAGAAGAGATATACCTTCAGCATAATTTGGGCATGTCAATTGTATCTAGATTAAGTTGGCAGGGTTAACAATACTAATCTTTACCTATCAAAGTGGAAAAGGTTTTCTTTTCAACATTTTATAATAACACTGGGCTATACCCATGTTTGTTATGAGTACTTGAATCTAATAACTGACCCTATCATCTGGGATTTAAAAAAAAAACAGTTTGAAAATGTAAGTTGTATCCAAGGTTAAATGAACATTTTAGCTTTTCCGTTTTTGGAATGATTTTTGGTGGATTAGTTGGAATTATTTAGTTTGCAACTTATATTAAATTTGAGTTCGTTATGATTGGTGCACTTAATCAACCAACTTTTTGTTTGTCTAAATAGTAGATGAATGGAAGGAAGCATGTTTGCTACCTATTAAAGTGGTCAAAGTGTCAAACTCCATGATATCTATTAAAAATTCTGTTATTTCCTATCAACTAATCCTTATATATTACTCCAAATTAAGAGAAGAAAGTACACAAGTCAAACTCACGAAGATGCCATATCCCTTGAATTTGTTTCAGGACGATTGTATATCTAGCATGTCGTGACAATGATTGAAGAAGAGATTGACCATTCCTCCACATATAAAAAACTTACTGGGAACTATGGTAAAAATTGTAAGAAAAGACATAAGAGATATACACTATATAGCTACTTGTATTTACAATATATGAAATATATAAAGCTTTAGATTTAATGTTCAATTTTAAGGTGATTCTTTTATTGAAGGAAGGTTTGGTTTGGAAAGATTCATGTTTAAATCTAAAGTTGCCCCAGGTTTTACTATTATCTGTTGTCGTGCCTACCGGCAGGGGGCTAATGGGGTTTCCCGGAATGTGGAGTTCAGTAGGGCTAAGGGCCTCGTCCATTTGAGTTGGGCCACTTGGTACGTACCATTAGCCAATGAGGTGCCATGTACGGAGTACCCGACATCATCTATATCTATACTTTTATACTATATTATAAAAAGAATAGCCCCTTGTTGAAAGTTACATGAGGGGAATTGTCTAAAGTGTCCTTAATAATTAGATTACACTATGAGTTCTTTATCTTTTAAAATATCTCCATTAAACCCTTTACATCAATTACTTTTACATCAATTATCTACACCACTCAACGCCGTCTCTACCACCAACAGTCGCCGCCATGACCACCGCCGCATTGCGCTGGTACCATGCTAGTATTAGTTAAAAGAAAAAGTTTCAATTTGAAGCCAAGTTCAGTTTGGGAGAACTTTAAGTTTTTTATTTTATTTTTAAAGGTGAATTTCGCTGGAAACTTCGCGTCGCGATTCGACAGCGGGAGGTCTAGCATACGTTGTCTTAACCGGGTCCGCGCTAGAGAGCTCTTTCGAAGTAGAAATGTCTATTTCAAATACCCGATGAGAGAACTGTAAGTATTGCTAGTATTTACAACTTGTTATTTACAACCAAAACTAATTTAATGCTTACAACTTGGTGTCAACAAATGTCCATCAGACAGACTCAACAACATAAACAATTAATGTTTTGATTCATTTAATCTTAGTTAGAGTGGTTGATGACTTGCACCAATCTTAACTAACTCAATCTTGTTATGTTGTTTTTTGTACTCTAAGTTTATGGACACCTAATTCACCATATCAGGAAAGGAAGAGAAATTAATATTGGGGGAGCCATCAAACATCCTAAGTAGATCATTTTCATTATGTTCATTTGTAAAAGTACAAATTCATTTGTACTATAACTTGTTAGATTATAGTACTCGAACTTCTTTTTTGTAGTATCATATATGATATATCCTAATAACAACCTGTAACAAATAAATATAATGAAAAGTTACATCTTTGCAACTTTATGTTGCCATAGAAAGAAAACCGCCCTATCACCCAGATAGTCGTTAGCATGTGTCGCGTTTAAAGCTAGTGTGGTATTAGGTTGAAATTTTACATTTTTCACTTCTGGTTGACTTGTATCTATAAAGCAATAATCAGATGTGATGACAAATTTAAGATTTGGAATGATCAACATGTTTAACTAGTAAAAAAAAAAATGTAGTGTAATACAGGTCATAGATCCTACCCAGAGGTCATTTAAGCTGACCCAAAACAAGTTTGGAACTGTAGATATTCTTGATCTGTTTTATGACTACAATCATATGCTTTCGAAATCACAATCTGTTTTCTTTACAAAATGATAACGATTAGGGTGACAAAAGGAAAACAGTTTACGATCAAGATTGAGTTCGGGCCCTATTAATCAGTTTAACCCGTTAGCTTAAAATTTCGCTAAGTTTGCAAGTCACAAAAATTTATCTCTATGAAAGTAATACATAACCAAATCAACCCATTTTATACAAAATGGGCAACAATTTAAAAAACCAAATATATACTTAAGCATTATCTTTGACTCTTTATTGTCATCAAGTACTAACCTTCAACAACTGTTGCTTGTGAATAAAGCAATAATTACAATACAAATTTTAGCTCACCTGATTTGTTAAGCATATCCATGCATCAATAACCTTCTTATTTCTCTTATAAATAGCCAAAATGTCTTTCAAACATCATCATCAACAGTACAACACAATCTTTTCTGATCACAAACAATGGCAGTCAAAAACACCATCTTTTCCATTCTTTTCGGTCTGGCTATTTTGGGACTAGCCCATATTAACATCATCAATGCACTAAGTTCTAACTACTATGATCAAACATGTCCAAATGTTGAATCAACCGTTACAAGTGTGGTGAAGAAAGCCATGATGAATGACCGTACGGTCCCAGCTGCACTTCTTAGAATGCATTTCCATGACTGCTTCATTCGGGTGACCATTCTTAAATTTTCTCTTTTTGTGTCTTATGCACAAGAATATAGTGATAATTTATGTATGGATTTACATTTTGTTAGATTATTGATTATATATCGAATTTTGTAGGGATGTGATGGTTCAGTGTTGTTGAATTCAACTGGGAAGAACAAAGCCGAAAAAGATGGACCTCCAAACATTTCTTTGCATGCATTCTATGTAATTGATAATGCTAAGAAAGCTGTAGAGGCTTTATGCCCCAAAGCCGTCTCTTGTGCTGATATCTTAGCACTAGCAGCAAGGGATGCAATCACTTTGGTTAGTATCCTTCTTTTAACACCTTAAAAGTGTATAGCTGTTAATTTTCTTTATGTTAATTGTTAAGATTCTTATATATACTTTGTTTTTTGAATGTAGTCTGGAGGGCCAACATGGGATGTGCCCAAAGGAAGAAAAGATGGAAGAGTTTCGAAAGCAACTGAAACCCGACAGTTACCTGGTCCAACTTTTAATATTTCTCAGCTCCAACAAAGTTTTGCTCAGAGAGGTCTTTCCACAAATGATTTAGTTGCACTCTCAGGTACATTCCCTATTAATCGAACGTGGTTTATTTTGATGAGATTATTTACATTTAGACTTGGTGAAACACACGATATAAAGGCTATTATTTACAACGTGTAGGCGGGCATACACTCGGATTTGCTCATTGCTCATCCTTTCAGAACAGGTTACACAACTTTGCTTCAAAGCAAAGTGTCGACCCTTCACTGAAATCTTCGTTTGCAGCTAAATTACAGAGAGTTTGCCCCGCAGGAAACACTGTGAAAAATGCAGGTGCGAATCTTGACTCAACACCCACAACTTTTGACAACAGATATTATAAGTTGCTTCTTCAAGGCAAGAGTATTTTCTCATCTGATCAATCGTTGATCACGTTGGCAAATACCAAAGCATTGGTCACAAAGTTTGCTAACTCAAAGCAAGAGTTCGAGAAAGCGTTTGTGAATTCTATGATCAAGATGAGCAGTATCAATGGTGGTCAAGAGGTGAGGCTAGATTGCAGAGTGGTAAACTGAGCCCAATGTGTTTTTGACTTTAAATTGTTTGCATTTTCTGTTGATTGGATATTGTTCTTAAGTTAAAAGATTCTTGATTTAGAAGTGCATAAATGTATTTCATTTGTATTTGGGTTAATAATTGTTCTTGTTTAATGAAAGTCATAAAAATCTTTCTTTCTTCTTTCTGTTTTTTGTGTGTATTATTAGTAGTTTTGTTCATGTACAGAAAGTCTGAAATGACCAATCTTTATTATACAAGTTCTCTCTTAATAAACTGCAATCACACAAAGTTACAAACAGATGCACTAGAAATTGTTTTGCACATATATAATTTGTCCACACACAAGTAGCAAGTATTTTTAGAAAACAGAACAGCCTTGAAACATTGAATTACAGGCTCGAGTTTCTGCCAGCGATGTTGATCACGAAACGATACTTGACATCGTTATTGGCCAGTCTATTCAAGGCTTCGTTGATATAGTCCGGTGTAACCGTCTCAATCTCGCATGTGATGTTGTTCTCCCCACAAAAGTTCAACATTTCTTGTGTTTCTTTCATTCCTCCAATTATGCTACCTTTCACCACCCTTTTCCCTAACAATCATAGACTCATATAAGCCCAAATAATCGATAAATATACATGAATGCAATGGAAAACAGTATACAACCATGTTTACATGATACGTGTACTTTTCTGTAGGAGTAAACTTAATATATTTGGCAACAGCTTTTCAAAAGCTTTTTAAGAGCTTTAGCTTTTGATTTTGAACGATGTATTCTATTGTGTTAAACTTTGTTTGGGCGCAACTAGTCTTAACTTTTATTTGAAAGAAATGAAACGCTACTAGGAGCTTTTAGTTTTTGGATGAAACTTTTAATTTTCAAAATAACACAAATACCTTTTGAAGTTGTAACTACAATTACCATCTCAAACACCTCTAAAAAGTAAAAATTCTAACTAACTACTTTCCTTAAAAACTACAACTTACAGCTCCAACTAAACGCTACAGCTACAAGCGATAACCAACAATTAGAGTTTACAAATTTACATATATGAGTTATATATTTTCCTAAATGGGCTTTGAATGTATAGATCTTTCTATGGGTAAACATGGTGCAGCAATGGGCTTAAGCCCGAACCCTGACCTAAGCATAGCTCGGAAAAGTACCTGAAAGTTCTAAACATGTTGGAAATTAGCTATTATGGCCCAACCGGACTGGGTCAACTTAAGCCCAGGATTGTTTTGTTCTTTTGAGAAAGAAAGCTTGTTCTTGATTGAATTTAATTAATCTTTGGGCTTTTATTTCGCGAAGCCCATCACTGGTTCAGGACTTGAGGGCTTGTACACCTCAAATCACATAAACTTCTTAGAATCTGGATGCAGATATCTAGATCATATATCTTAGTTTGTTTTATGACATAAATCAAATCGTTATTATAGAAATGGTATTTGAAGATAGTTGTGTCTAATGTATTATTGAGCACAAATCTCAAATTATTAAACAAGAGCATTGCTTATATCCTAATCCACCCTTTTTTGACCCAACAAGGAAAATATATTCATATTGACATTAACCTGTTTTAACATGTTACACAGCTCGTTTGTCCTGCCTATTTAATTTGACGCCGAAAATATTTTAGATGAGGAAGCTTACCAAAAATCAAAGGAAAAGAAGGCAACTCTAGAGGCTTATCAGGTGCACCCACAAGCACAAGTGTTCCTTTCACTTTAAGTAGTTCCAGAATTGGCCCAATAGAGTGTGGTGCAGCCACTGTGTCCATTATGAAGTCCAGTGTCCTCATCTTTGACTGAACAAAACATAAGTCGATTACCAAATAATGTTATATCGTTCAACGTTTTGATAATCACTTGATATTAAGTACCTTTTATGTGCAGCAATATCTGTAAGGGGTTGCTTGGTTCCCAGAACGTATGAGAATTTGATGAAATGAAATTTAAATTTTTTACTTTGTTATGGTAGGTTAACATTGGAAACTCTAAATTGCATTCCATCAAATTCTGGGAACCAAACGACTCCTAAGTTTGAAGGTTTTTTTTTTCTTTATCTAACTAGTTGATGTAACTTCTAAAAATTTAAAGGGCCAACCTGCATTTGTTTAGGGTCGGTGCTAACGATGAATTCATCAGCACCTAGACGTTGTCGGGCCTCCTTCTCTTTCGAAGGGGAGGTGCTAATGACAGTAACATGGTGGCCAAAAGCCTTACCAAATTTAATAGCCACATGCCCAAGGCCTCCCAGCCCAACAATTCCTATTCTCTTTCCAGTAGACTCGTGTAGCTTGCTATCGATCATTGGTGAGTACACTGTGATTCCTGCGCATAGTAATGGTGCTGCCGCGTCCATTGGCAAGCTTTCGGGTACATGAACTACATACCTAAAATGCAAATATAAAATTTCTTTGAATTTTTATGTAGCAGTTTTTATATGTATTCAACCGAGCCAGGATTTGATATATTATTTATATTTTTTACGACGACAAACTAACTATGCATAATACATCCATGCAGTATTTAATAATTATTCGCTAGAACTTTAACCCACAATTTTATGGTTGATGGGTCATCAATCATCATATATACGTATAATTAAAGAGGTTGTTTATTAGAAAAAGTTTGATTTAACATGTGGACTAAAACATATGGAGTATGGACAATATAAATCATTCATAAATATAGAAATTAATGGTGAAAAGAGACGTCCATTCATTCGTTCGATCACTCACCATCAACAACGTTAAATGATTTATCTTAACGCACTACAACAAAAATATCATGAGTTCACATCTTTTCTTTTTCTTTTCGGTAATTTTATAAGTTGTAAAAATAATATTAATTTATTCATATATAAAAATATTTATAAATATTTACATTTACATTAGTAAAAAAATTCAGATAGACATAACAATTTCCATACTAATACATGTAGGAAAATAAGTTCACACTCATAACTTACAAATGTGTAAAAATACACGAGTATATAAATTATTCACTTTTAAAAATATAAAAGCTAAAATTTCTTCACACAAGAGGGAGTGTGAGAAATTTGGCGTTATTAATTAATGTCCATACAAATAAGTTTGATATTTGTTCACTTTTATTTTATTTATACAGCTATAAGTGTAAAAATTATTATAATTCTTCAGTTTTCTCACTTGAAAGCGTGTAAATGTGAAGATTTTTTACACAGTTTAAATAGGAACAAATAGTATTTTTGTTGTAATGATGGTTGAAACCAGTAACCACAACCAAAAATCGTATATGTATGTTCAGATCAAGATATTTTAAAATTGAAAGCAATATAATGGGTTATGTTGATCAATCACAAACTATTACGGAGTAAAATGAAAATTTAGGCCTCCAACAAACCAAAATTAACAACCTATTATTTTTTTTCACTCAAGATACCTCTCGACCCGGCCTTTTAGTTAGTTTCAATTTTAGAAGAGCTTAATTAAATCCTATATACGTAGTATTTTTTGATTACTTACCACAATCACGCATGACTAATTGTGTATAGTTTACTACAAATGTTACAAATTGTGATAAGTAAATCAAAATTGATAGTCACCTTCCAAATAGAAAAAAATAAATTAGTAATTTATTTGTGGTCAACAACCAAGATTATTTAAAAAAAAAGAAAGTAAATTAATGATTTACCTGTGGTCAGCAACCAACATCTGAGAATAACCGCCATAAGTGATGCTTCCATCCCAAAATATGCCATTGTAAGTAAACTGGGTTTTTTCACAGTAATTCTCTTCGGATCCCTTACAGAATTCACACTCTAAACACGACGCAGCCAAGCATCCAACCCCAACCGGGTCCCCAATCTTGAACCCTTTCACATTGCTTCCAACCTCAATTATTACTCCGGTTATTTCATGCCTAAAATAACAAATTAAACACGACCGCTATTAGTTACCGTATATGTGTTAGCTAATATATATTGTGTATTTTGATGGGTTAAAATACTATAGCAAGTTAGCTAGTTATGTGTGTCGACAGTTTCAAATTAAATTAAATCAAGTGGTTGTAATCATCTATACAAAGTTAGTTAATAACAGACAAATATATACAATTATTTGTCATGATCAATTGGCATCTATGCCACTATGACCAAATGTCAAAATATAATATCCAAAAGATTTCAACTACTAATTATATTTATATGTAAAAAAATAAAAAAGAAAGGAGCATGTGAAATGACATGACGCTTTCGGGAAAAAAAAGGGCGGGGATTCCCTCAAGTTACCCCAACATGACTAATCATGTTAGGGTAATCTTGACCCTTAGATTAAAATTAAGGGCCAAGATTCAATGATGATCATTGAATCTTGACCCTGATTTTCATTCAAGGGTCAAGATTTCCCTAACTTGAGTCAAATTGGAGAATTAACTATCTCTAAAAAAAATAAAAATGAAATGACATAACAATCAACGATTGTGGACTTTTTTTCTTCTTTTATTAACGATTGTGGTCTTAGCTCCTGGAACAAATTATAAATAATTATGAACTTGTATTATATACATACACATATGCAGTGGCGGATCTAGAATTTTGGTTTACAGGGGGCAAAAAAATTTCCACAGCGGCCAAATTAACAACAAAAGTTTACATCAAAAGAATATCAGCTAGACATATTTTTTGTAGTGGTAGAAAAAGAGCATAAAAACGACTACTTGGTAAAATAAATGCTACAAATGTAACAAAAATAGCTAATTATTCGATGTTATAAACACCTCAAAATAAAACTAGGATAAAACGTCATCAATAATTTAAATAGTACAAACTACATAACTATTATAAAAATTAGTTTATCTCTAACGAATTCACAACCCACAAATGATAGTAAAAGTTATAAACTTTGTAGCGAATTTTAAATATAAAAAGAAGTGCATAATATTATCACAAATTCAAAGCAACGTACTTTACATAATTGTCCTTTAATAACAATGTAAATTGTTCTTTCATAACAATAGATTTGAGCTAAAATATATTAGAAGTTAATGATAGTTTAGAAAAGAAAAATAGCTCATTAAGACTAAAGAAATTATAAAAGGAAGCTCACCAAAACCTAAGATTTAAAGAGAGTTTTTATATTCTTGCATTCCTTATTGTTGGTCTACATGAAGTTCACCAAAGTTACATATTTATAAAATGACGATCGCATTGATGTAAACATTATTAATTAAAATACAGATAATTCCTTTAACTTTAACCCTTTTCACCCAAAAAATTAAGAGTAGTTGAGGGCACCCACAATTTGAGCCGAGGGCACATAAACAACTTGGGCTTAAAAATTGAATGATCTATAATAAATCAGTTTTATATAATGACTTTGTTAGAAATCTATCGAGGGCATTACCCCCCATACCTCTTATGCTACATCCGCCCCTGCACATATGTATAATATGTGTATAATATTGTTCGTATTTTGTATACATAAGCGTACACATGCATGTACATATACATACAAACACTAATCTCAACTAATTAAGCTTCATCTATGTGACTATGTGTGACTTGCTAGCATGTACGTACTTCCATTTAAACCCAAAATCAAAATATACTATCCGAAAGATTCCAACAATCAAGTATGATAGTTTACACAATATTTGTATAGTTCCTCACATATACTCGTATAGTATACACATGATATACACATGCACTTATATACAACTCCTATGCTTATGACTAAAAGCTTCGTCTATATGACTATATATGTATAAAAAAAACAAGGGTAATGGGGGACCCCTAGCCCCGGTACCACAATTGGATACTCATCGACCCACCCCGTATGAGCCATATGATGCCGGTAAAATACCTCCATCCTAATCCCCACATGATCTGGGCACCCCGAAGGATCGAACCCGCGTATTTAAACTTCACATATGAGTCTAGGCTTCATTGGTAACGGGTACCTTAAAGGAATTATTTTTTGTGCCCAGCGAGGATCGAACCTGAAACCTTAAGGTTATCAAGTGTTTGCCTTACCACTAGACTAATTCCTTGTTGGTAAGCAAATTGATATTAAAAAAAAAAATTTTACCCAGTACATAGTGATACCCCAATCATTTTTGACATGGTGAATATCGGTATGACAAATCCCACAATACAAGATCTTGATTGAAACGTCATCTGCTCCATTCACTCTACAAATTAAATAGCAGTAATAAAAAAAAAAAACGTAAACATCAAAATACAGATGAACTAAAAAAGATTGTTGTAAGTAGAAAGTAACACCTTCTTTTGAAGGTGTAAGGAGTGATTACACTGGCGGAATCATGGGCTGCCCAGCCAGAAACTGTGAGCTTGTGATTAGGAGTTGTTTGTGTCATTTTGTTCACCTGATGACCAAATCTTGAATATGCAAAGAAATAGAGTCGCGTGCTTTGAATTTATATAATAATAATCAGCATTATTAGTTAATTACATTTGTTTTGTTGTGCGTATCAGGAGAATCTTGATATAATCAAATAGACAAATGCCATTGGGTGTTATCCAGGGGGTTTTCCACAATGTAATTTCCTCCTGGGGGGTCACAGGTTCCCATAAGCAAATGTGGTGAGTGGGCTTTAGCAATGCTATACCCATCTAATACATGGGAAGCAAACCCTTTAGGACATTGCCAGGAGTCGAACCGGCGTGGGTGCATCCGCGTGGGGGGTGTTAGCCATTTATCCGTTACTGCTTTTTAAAAAAAAATCAAATAGACAAATACTTATATTGAATGAGGCCTTTGGTTTGGAGGGAGCTAAGTTCAAATCTTAGCAAGCATCGTGTTTTACCAATAATTTGTTATCGTATTTATGGAAGGACGGGTTGATGGGACGAGCGGGCCTTAGTCCCGTACAAAAGTGTCATTAGCCATCGGGTAATTATAAAGTGTTTAGTTGGTTGTTAACAAAAAATTAATGTGATATCTTTTAAAACGTAGTTATTGCCAAACGCCAAAACCATTCTAAGGGCCCGTTTTTTTTAGTCATTATATTAAGTGGTTGAATGCATTAAGAAATATTTGTATGTATTAAGTAAAACATAAGTAATTGACGGTTATTTTTGTTTATTAAATCAAAAAAGAAACATCAAATTTGACTAAATGATTAGGTTCTTAACTATTAAATTTATTAAAGTAAAAAAGAAACAAGACCTAAATCATCATACGAGTAATATTTATAGTAGGTTTGCCCTTTTATTAAGTTTAAATCCTTGTTTTCTTTTACACACTAGCGTTCGTTCTTGTACTTGTTTTTCATCACCATCCGTCCCTCCTTTTAATGAACGTCTAAAAGTCTCCTACATGCGGTGCACGTAAGGCTAATTAGCACAGATCATCTATATGGTTCGTGATTCCAATTTCTCACTAAATGTCTTTGAAAAAAACCATTTTAAAACCTTAATTTTCTTTTTATATGAAGTTTTTTTTTCCTCACAAATACCGTTTATGTCACACCCCGTTGTAGCAAAAATACAGGGTTAACAAATAATTGCGTACTAATCAGAAGGTAAATAGATATTACATCCATTAATGCCAATACATGTTCAATACAAGTACAATCGTTCAAATGTGGACCCCAAAATACGAATACAAGTCATCCTCATTTGGAACTGGGCCCACTGAATACGAGTTCAATAAATTGGACAGTCTAATACAATTAAAGCTAATAACATGAGAGTCCTCAAATATCTGATGCTAATTGTACGTCCAATGTCAAAAGAATGGCCCTATAATGCCATAGATGATCCAAGACTTACTGTTGGTTACCTGAAAAGCATGAAATTTGAGAGGATCAACTATCGAAATAGTTGGTGAGTTTACAGTGTGTTTGACTAAAAGACCAGTCGTCATTGGGAGCACACAATGACATGTAGTTATTAAGACGAGACAGTCGGGAGCAAAGTCCGACAATATTATGACAAGACAGCCGAGATCAATATCCGACAATAAGACCAAAATGCTTGGGTTTCTACTTCCAACATACCTTCAATGCTTATATATAGGGTGTACCATCGGCGTACCCACCACACCTACGGTATGTTGACAATAGTTTTGTCGTCATTGTGAGAACACAATGACATGTGATTACATGAGACAAGACATTTTATAGACAGCCGGGATCAATATCCGAAAACATAACCAATATGCCTCGCACAGGATTTTCCGTCTAAAAGTGGGGTGCAGACCAATATACCTCGCACAGGTCTCCCGTCTATAATGGGGTGCGGACCAAATACCTCGCACAGGTCTCCCGTCTATAATGGGGTGCGGACCAATATACCTCGCACAGGTCTCCCGTCTATAATGGGGTGCGGACCAGAACAAAGACAGTCAGGCACTAAATCTGACAAGACAACCATTAGGATTTCATAATGGTGATAACTACACAGGGGCAACATTTTAGTTCGTCAAACACAAAGAACAATTTAGTCAGCCGACAACATGGCAAGTCAAAGTCATTTAGTTCAATATTTCATAAGACATGTATACACATTTTCAGGCAGCCGTCAACATGGCAAAGACATAAGACAAATGATTTAATTTACCAAATCTCATGGCATAGACAAAGACAAATCATTTATAAAGTAGTCGTGTATATAGTACATGCTTTTCAGACCCAAAGTAAAAGGAAAAAGGGCGCCATAAACTCACCTTAGCGATCAAAGAGCTAAAAGTATGAGTAGTCCGAGAAAATGAGCAGTCTAGTCTCCACGTCTATCCAAAACCTAGGATATGAGTACCAATGGTGAGATTCAAATCTCACGACGACAAGTATCCTACGTACAACTACTTAACTATCAACCCTAGAATACTGTTAGGTCCAGATTTACTGGACTCGCTCCAGACTTGAAGACTGGAAAGTCTCTGAAGACTTGTCCAGAAATGATATTTACTGGACCCACTCCAGACTTTACGACTGGAGCGACACTGAAGATTTGTCCAGAAATAATAGAATCCCAGTGAGCTAATTACTTGTATAGGAAATCTGGAATCCTTCAGATTTGCTCACTGGACTTCACCCCAGCCCAGATCTATTCTACTGAAGACATTCTCACTGAAGTCAAACACTGAAGTTAGTAGTTCACCAAAATTTGGAACGACTGGAGTAATATCAAGGCTTGGTCTCTTGTTGATTGCTTCATTTGATTCATCGAATGTGACATGAATTGTCTCGTGAACCTTTTGGAGTCTATAATTATAAACTCTAAAGGCCTTTCGAATATCTGAATAGCCTAAAAATACACCTTCATCAGCTTTTGCATCAAACTTTCTAAGCTGACTGGAATCGTTTAAGATATAAACTGGACAACCAAATACATGAAAATATCCAATATTTGGTTTACGATTCCTGAGTACTTCATAGGCAGTCTTCTTATGTCTCTTGATGTAGACTGACCAGTTTTGGGTGTGACAAGCAGTTGCAACTGCTTCAGCCCAGAAACTGGTGGGAAGACCTGATTCAGATAGCATGCTTCTGGCTGCTTCTATCAGTGTGCGATTCTTTCTTTCCACAACTCCATTCTGCTCTGGAGAGTGTGCTGATGAGAAGTTTTGAGAGATGCCAATGTCATTGCAAAATGTTTCAAGTACCTTATTTTGAAATTCAGTACCATTATCACTTCGCAACTGACAGACTTTTCGAGTATACTTGAGTTCAATTCTTTTGATGAGAGAAATGATTTCAGCAGGTGCATCACTTTTGGATTTGAGGAATACCACCCAACAATATCTGGTGAATTCATCGACCACAACTAGAGTGTACTTCTTTCCAGCTCTAGTTTGAACATTCACTGGACCAAAGAGATCCATATGAAACATGTGAAGAGGTTCAGTGATGCTAAAGTTTTGCCTAGTTTTGAAACTGGCCCTTTTCCGCTTGCCCATCTCACACCCTGGACATGGCTTTTCTTTATTAAAAGAAATCCGAGGTATCCCATCAACCAGTTGTTTGCGAGACAACTTGTTAATATTTTTGAAATTAAGATGGGATAATCTTTTATGCCACAACCAGTTGGTGTCTTCATCAGCCTTGGTATAGAAGCACTGCTCTTTTGGAGCTGGTTCCATATCCATGATGTACACATTTTCTTTTCTTGGTGCAACCATCACCACTTTCCAATCCTTGTTAAATATGGTGCCTTGAGAAATATCGAACAAAACTCTGTAGCCATCATCACAAAGTTGGCTGACACTGATCAGGTTGTGATGTGTGAAATCGAGTTTAAAATTTATAAACAAGAATTACCCTAAAACTGACTACTACACACTAGCGGGCAGTGGACCCGTTCGTATATAGTATAGCTCAAAGGTAAGTCTGAATTCGTTCACGGGGATTGGTTTGAAATAATTGTTTGCTAAAGTGATTTGGGGAAAAGGATGGAACCGTAGCCGAATTGCTACCTCACTTTGACAATATTAAATTAAAGAAATTGAAATAACAAGACAATTGAAAAGTAAAGAAAGTTCAGACAATATAAATAAAGATCATCCACTTCGAATTCACTTGACTTCAGTTATGATTGCACATGTTAAAGATCAAATTATTTAGAGTTGACAAGATAATCGTGAAAGGATAAAAATGCTCGCGTGGTACCACCAACCGCTAACAAATCACCCAAACACCTAAGTTGCTAGTTTAATTACCCAAGCCGGTACCACCAATGCCTAGAAAATCTCCCCAACAATTAGTTTGCTTGATTATCCAATTACCAATTATGCCTATGTGAATGAAAACGTGGTACCACCAACCGTTTCTAAACACATTTACCGATTAATTCCTATTATAGATTTGACATTCACCGTCATACCATGAACCGGTGACAAACGACCATAGACAATCGAATTGAAACGATAAACATATTCATCTAGTACCACTAACGATGAACACATAAACCATCAACATCAAAAGAATAAATCACAAGGAATTAATTGATAAAGATCACGACACAACGATAATTGAATCAACTCTTGAATTAAAATATTGCAATCATATCATTTGTCAAGATTCATCAAAGTGGATGATTATAAATCTAGCCACTCATGCTAAATTGAAAATAACAAACGAAATAGAAATAGAACATATTGTACCAATATTCGTTGAATGTAAATTGCAAGACAGAAAATTAGATACGATCTAGATGGGTGTTCTTGAATCTTCAATGAATCAAATGATGAAATCTGCGATGATCCGTCCAAGACTCGTGGTAGAACAGCTCCTAGAAAGAAAAACTTGATAATTGGGAAAATAGGGTTTTTTCCTTTATATACCTCCCCCAAATCTGATGCAAAAGAGGCTGTAACCTAACTTTCCCGTGCACTCACTGCGCCACAGTGGGGTAAAGTCCCTGGAATTCTGATCATAAGGTGACTGCGGCGCAGTGGGGAATAAGTCTTCCCACTGCGGCGCAGTGGTAATCCACTGGAATATTTTATTCTTTCTCGACCTTTGACTGCGGCGCAGTGGGGAAAGTACACTCCCACTGCGGCGCAGTGCTAAACCACTGGAATCTTGTATCTTTGGCACCCAACGACTGCGGCGCAGTGGGGCATAAGTCTTCCCACTGCGGCGCAGTTAAATCCTGCTGGAATCTATGGTTCTTCTTTATCAACATCACTCGAACACTCGGGTCAACTTCTTGGCCAAAAATCGTAAGAAAATGTACCAAATGGACGCGCAACCTGCTAAGAACCTGAAAGCACTAACAAACACCATAAACGCGCCAAATGCATACAAAATCGACTCAAAACACATACGAAAAAGGCCAATAATGATGTGGGCGATCTATATAAATTGGTCACATCAAATCCCCCTACACTTGAGCATTGCTTGTCCTCAAGCAAATCTGGAAATTAAGCAAAAAGCATTCCTTGGCACGAAGCTACATAAACACATTACAAATTTCCAAAAAGAAGCCAAACCAAGTATGTCGATGACAAGGACTTTGGTGAAGCAGTTTTAATCTTAAATGAAAATCCGAAATGTTTGACAATATCTGAACAATTCACAAGCCTCAATAACACGACTAAGCAAAAGTGAAACAAATGAACCTATCAAAATCATCCTCCTCCAACGAACTTACTATTGGGGTTGAATATATATGAATAATCACTCATTGCGCGGTCGTGATGCATATCTTACCATAGGCTTGAACAAGGATCATAGCTCCACCGACATGGCGTGAGCACCAAGTACATCATCAAAATTTGGCATAAAAGTCGGTTGTAACGTAAGGCTAAGGGTATTTACAATGGGATTTGGGAAATATAGGTTAGTGATAGGAAATAACAAAAGTATAAGTTATGTACAAAATAGTCTAATCAAACCCTTACCATTGATTGCCACCAACCCATAAGATGCTATCCCATTGAACACACCTCAAAAGTAACAAGCAAACCCGACACCATTGTGGTGTATCAACTTCAAACAACTTAAGAACAACCAAATCTTCCATTCTATTCACGAACCAAATGATACAACAATTCTTTTGACATATAAAAATGAGAAGTACCTACTAGTAGCCCAAGTTCTTTTCTTTCTTTTTTTTTCTTATTTCATTTTTTCTCTTTTTTTTTATTTTTTCTGTTTTTCACTTCACTTTTTTTTTTATTTTGAACCATTTTTACTCTACTAGTAGGCACCCTCTTACAATGATGAACAATGTCTATAACAATACACTTTATTTGAACAATCCAAGACATTCCCCAATAACTTGACCAATCGAAGTATTCCCAAAGACCAAGAATATTCCAACCGATAACCCATTGAAGCTCTCCCAAACCGTCCAAACAAACCAATGACAATCAATGGCCCCCCAAAATTAGACTATCGGTATGGAAAGGTAAAGTTTACATATTTGAGTGGATTTATACAAAGGAAAAGGCTAAGTTCAAAAAGTGTGTCTAAGTGTATCTTGCACTAAAGATGAGTGCAACAAAGGTTTACAAAGAAAGGAAAATCACTGACCAGAGTAGCCAGCAACACAAAGCATGTATGTACATGTATAAAAGTATGTATACTAATGGTAAGAATATACATAAGCAAGGGGTGAATAGAAAGAAAATATGGGTCAAACCTAATATGCCAATTCGTCATCCAATGTACTTATATCACAAAAGTGATCTCACTGCGGTCTCGTAACGATCACCAGGCCAAGTTCTAGCTCAACACATCACCGGCACACTCATATCAAAGAAAGTAACCCAGAAATGGAATAAATTAACCTCAAATTCGCACATCTTAGTGCAGAGTTCGAAATGGAACCCTTGCTCCCGAATAAATCCAAGAGCCTAAGAGAGGGACAAATTACAAGGCAATCAAACCAAAACCGTCAACACCTAGCACATCTATAAATGAATGATGAATCTCACAACTTTTAGGTCTTTGGGAATTTTGAGTATGCAAGTAATGTTATCAATCCACAAGGATTAGCCCAATAACCGTTCAGAACACATTTCGCCGATTAAATTTGTACCAAGGAAAAAATTTTGTAGTGAAATTGCTCATTAAGTTATTATGAATTAAGTGACAAAAGCAATTTACCACAAGGACAAGCTCAACACAAGTTTCAAATCATACCATCTTCCGTCATCCTACCAAATCAAAGCAACCATTCTCAAACATGCACATCATAGTTCAGAGTTCAAGATAGAACCCTTACTCCTGGATAAAACCCAAAAGCCTACGAGAGGGACACATCCACAAGAACGGCTAAATCTCAATGGCAAAACAACAAAAGAGATATATCCGGTTACTTAAACCTATTTGCCACCCCCCCCCACACTTAAGATGGACAATGCCCTCAATGTCCAATATTCGGTCAAAACAAAGGTAAATAGGGGTAAGCAAAATAGACATAAAGAATGAGAACACATACCGGATCATGGACACATTCCGTTTCAAAACAAGTAAGTCGACCCGCACCACAAATTGCTCTTCCTAAAAAGGAAGTCCAATTTGGTTGACGGGAGAAACAAACTTAGTCCAAAACGGAAGGTGCGAGAGCTGTGTGTGAAACAATGTTAATAAAGATGCCAATCAAAAATATTACGCTGAACTTACTGCCAGCATATGCACATGACATCATAGTAAGCTACTAACACGATCACACAATCAAACAAATCCAACGGGTCCTCCCCCACACTTGGGTTCCACTAGGTATTGCCATCAATCGGATCAAACCTGTTCAATAACATTCCAAAAGACCAACCATCCAAAATATCTAAAATAGTTCAAACAAAATAAAGTACCATGCAGAAAATAAAAGAAAACAAAGGAGATTACAAATGTTTCATCACCCCGTAGGGTGGATACCAGACAATGATAAATAAAGGAATGTCATAAGAATACCAACATAACCAATAATCATATGATTCCATCCCACGGTACCGGATGGGAATCATTATCATGTCACTCCTGGTGTCCATGGTAGCCATATGGTAGTCCAGGTTTGCCAAAAATACTTGTCATCCAATCTTGCTCTTCCTCCTGAGCTGAACCTGAACCACCAGCACCTCCCCCTGACTGATCAGCATCAAATCCTGACGCACCTGCATCCAAACCTGCAAAAGATGAAGAACCACCGCCAACATGTCCACCCTGAAAAACCCCAAACTGCACTGGACCACGAGGAGAACCTCCTAAATCATGGGGTCGTGGTGACATGTTCCCCGGAACAGTCGTCTGAGAGAAAAAAGGCTGACCCCCCTGACGATAATCAGGGACATAAATAGGCGGTGGAGAGAATGGAGGAATGGGTCAGGTCGAACAAACTCCCGGCCATGATACTGAGCATCCCACATAGGCTGATAATAATCAAGGCTATAGTTAGTGTGGGCCTGCTGTGATCCAATCCAGGTGAAATCCTGGTCCACCCTCCTCTAGTACGCATCAAACTCTCGCTGACTGTTCTGCTGAGACTCATAGATGTTCTGAATAGTGTTCCCCAAGAGTGTAAGATCAAACGAAGGAGGGATGGGAATGTTACGTCCAGTCCTCCTCGGTGGCTCCCGTGGAGCATCAGCCATCTCAACATCAGCCTCCTCATCCTCCTCCTGTATAGAGGTGGTCCTTCAACCTCACCCTCATCATCTAACAACCGCTCCTGCTCATTGTCTTTCTTTTTCTTCAAAATCTTTGCCCTCCAAAGCTCCTGATACGTAAAATCCTCCTAATGTACTGGCAATGAGAGATAGGTCTGGCAATCATCAGAAGCAAAAACTCCCATCCTCTTATAGATCACCGTGATAAAGTGTCCCAAAACCAGAGTCGAATCGGTATGATTACACATAAGGTCCAGAAGCACAAGAGGAGGCAAAGCAAACCTGGATGGAGCACCCTCAGAAAATAACTTAAGTAACCAAAGATCATTCTTGTACGCCTTCTCCCAATGAGTAGACCTCTGTACCAGGAAAGTCACAATCATCCGGTGGAGCAACCTCAAACGTACATTCTTAATCTTTGACACACCACTTGTGTATGTCCATGTCTCTCCCCCGTGATCCTGGTGTAATATTGCACGATAGACTCTCCATCACCCAAATCGGCCTGTGTTCTATACCCCTTCTTCAAAATATCCCTAAACTCAGCACTCTGCAACTCCTCCCTCGTATACATCCCACAATAGTAACCAAATTCAGCAATTGACAACCTCCTCTGCACTCCCCCACAGTAAAACGAGACTACCCTCTCTTCAAAAATGTCTTTGACTTTTCCCAATTCCTTCTTCAGTTTCAAGGTTGAATAGAACTCTAAGCATAACTCACGGTAGGCGGCTTCACGGTTAGCGAATACCCGCCGCCAAATATCACAACTCACGTCATGCCCTCTTGACGCACCTCCAACTCTCATACTCATAGAAAACCACCGTCGAATATCCTCCTGAACTCCAAATACCTAAGCTTGAAATTGAGTTAAATGTCTTGCGGGAAGGACCACATGCTTAGAAAGCTTATACAACTTGTTCTTGTAGATGTTCTTCTGAGGCTGCCTAATTCCCTCAAATGATAGCCAAGCATGTCGCTCATTCAGTTCTTCAATAAATGTGAGCGGCACCTCCATTTGTCTCTTTGAAGTCTTAGTCGGGACATCAACCGCCTCACTGGATTGCCCCTCAACCATTTTGCGCTTTCCCGCGGCCTTATCTTCAGCTCCCTGCATTCACAAACATGAAAACGTCCAATTGTAAGTATTAAGAATGCAAAGGTGGGAGGCATATTAAACAAACAAAAATCTTGGCAGGGAAGGCCCCCACTGCGGCGCAGTGGGCATGCTTCACCCTCACTGCGGCGCAGTGGGCATGCTTCACCCTCACTGCGGCGCAGTGGGGCAAAAGGACAAAACGGGCAGAAGATCCTCACTGCGGCGCAGTGAGGCACTGAACCCCCTCACTGCGGCGCAGTGAGGCGAAAAACCTGGGCAACCAATCCTAGGGTTCATCATATATAGCACAAAAAAGGTACTCAAACAAGCACATTCAGGGAATAATCAAACAATAATCTCCACATAAATCGACATATACATCCCCCACACTTGTTCAAAGCAAATCCCCAATTTTTCAAAACCCTAATTTTCAAAATCCAAATAAAAAATGGATGAACAAGATGCAAGATTTATCACCCAAATGGCTTCTATTGCCCACAAACATCAAAACCCCTAAATTAATTCGAACATTAAGCTAGCATAACCCTAGAAATTAAAAACTTCAAAATAAAAGGAAAATACAAAGAAGCTAAAGAGAAAAACTTACACTTCTTCCCATTATGCAAGGTTATGAAGATGAAAATCTGGAAGATTGATTAAAGATGGAAGAAAATGGAGGATCTTGATGGAAGAAAGAGTGGGTATTTTGGTTTTTTGGGGGAGAAAAGAAAGATAAGGTGAAAGTGAAAAGTAAAATAAAAAAAAAACTAAACTATATTTACATCGGCCAGGAGATGACTTACCTGGCAGCCCACTGCGGCGCAGTGGAAAAACTGCACTCCCACTGCGGCGCAGTGGGATTATTTCACAATTGGGCAGTGGTTTTCTGATGCGGCGCAGCCAAGCCATCTCACCCCCACTGCGGCGCAGTGGGGAACTGCTGGAAAATTTCTCTTCGAATCATTATGTCAAAACTCAAATTGCACATAACCGGAACCGCATCAAATCGAGAACATACCTGCACTTACTAATAAAACAAGATTAAATCTAACAAATTCAAGAAAAGTAAAATGCGATAAAATGAACACGGGTTGCCTCCCGAGAAGCGCTTAAGTTATTAACGAGTCTTTAGCTTGACTCGACCAACCTTCAAGCATCAAATTCAAACACGGGGATCTCATCAAATATCCCCTCAACCTGCTCTTCTTCCACATATAACTTAAGTCGATGACCATTGACAATGAACGATCCTTCACCATTTCGCTTAAACAACTCAACATAACCCGACGGGTACACATGCTTAATCTCAAACGGTCCAATCCATCTAGAAGTGAGTTTGGGTTGCTTAATCTTAAATTTGGACAAGAACAACAACACTTTAGCCCCAACCTTAAACTCCTTCCTACGGATCCTCTTATCATGCCAAATCTTGGTCCTCTCCTTATAAAGCCTCGAATTCTCATAAGCACCTAACCTAAGCTCATCAAGCTCATGTAGTTGCAACATTCTAAGTTCACGCGCTTCCATCAAATCCAAATTCAAATTCCTTAAAGCCCAATACGCTTTATGCTCTATCTCAATAGGAAGATGGCAAGTTTTGCCATAGAGCAACCGGTATGGCGTGGTGCCAATCGGCGTCTTATAAGCCGTCCTAAACGCCCACAAGGCGTCATCTAACTTCTTTGACCAAACCTTGGGGTTATCTCCAACAGTTTTCTCCAAAATTCTCTTCAAAGCCCTATTTGTGTTTTCCACTTGACCACTGGTCTGTGGATGATATGAGGTAGAAAAATAATGGACAACACCATACCTCTTCATCACTTTGGCTAATTGATGGTTTGCAAAATGGGTTCCACGGTCACTAATCAAAGCTCTAGGACAACCAAAACGACAGAACAACTGTTTCAAGAAATCTATGACTACACGCGCGTCATTCGTGGGTAAAGCCTTGGCTTCGGCCCATTTAGACACGTAGTCAACGGCGACAAGAATGTACTGAAACTTATTAGACGGTGGGAAAGGTCCCATAAAGTCTATACCCCAGACATCAAATACCTCACATACCTGAATGCTCTATTGAGGCATCTCATCCCGTTTAGTGATGTTCCCCTGTCGCTGACAAATGTCACAAGTCTCAACCAAAGTCTGGGCCTCCTTGAAAATTGTTGGCCAATAGAACCCTGCATCAAAAACTTTCTTACCCGTCACTGAAGGACCATAATGACCCCCAGTTGGCCCGTAGTGACATGCATCCAAAATCTCTCTAGTCTCAGCTCCAGCAACACATCTCCTAACCATACCATCTGCACAAACACGAAACAAGTATGGACTGTCCCAAAAATAATACTTAACATCCGATATGAGCTTCTTCTTCTGCTGGTACGTGAAATCATTAGGTATCTCACCTGCAACCAAATAATTAGCTATATCTGCAAACCAAGGAGCTTCATCAGAGTTAGAGATAAACATTAAAGACTCATCGGGGAAGTGATCATTGATCTCCCCATCACGAAGTTCCTCCCGGTGAGGATCTTCCAAACAACTCAAATGGTCGGCAGCCAAATTTTCAGCCCCTTTCTTATCCTTTATCTCAATGTCAAATTCTTGCAACAAAGAATCCAACGGATAAGCCTGGGTTTAGCATCCTGTTTCGAGAACAGGTACTTAAGGGTTGAATGGTCAGTGAAAACTATGGTCTTACTCAAAACAAGATATGATCTAAACTTATCAAATGTAAAGACCACTGCAAGCAACTCCTTTTCTGTGGTGGTGTAATTTTGCTGGGCGGGGTTCAAAGTTTTACTAGCAAAGTAAATGGGTTTGAAATGTTTCTCAACCCTTTGCCCTAGCACGGCTCCCACAGCATAATCACTGGCATCACACATCAACTCGAAAGGCAATTCCCAATCTGGAGCTACCATGATAGGAGAATCAGTCAACTTCTCCTTCAATACCTGAAAAGCATTCAAACAAGCATCATCAAAAACAAAAGGAACGTCCTTCTCCAACAAGTGGGTCATAGGACGAGTAATCTTTGAGAAATCCTTAATAAATCGACGATAAAAACCTGCATGTCCAAGAAAACTTCTTACCCCTTTCACATTGGAAGGCGGGGGTAATTTGGCAATAACATCTATCTTAGCCCGATCAACCTCAATCCCGGCCTTGGACACTTTATGACCTAACACAATACCCTCAGTCACCATAAAATGACACTTTTCCCAATTCAAAACAAGGTGTGCCCTCTCACACCGTTCCAACATCCTATCCAAATTACTCAAGCAAGAATGAAAAGAATCCCCAAAAACAGAAAAATCATCCATGAAAACTTCCATGGAAGTTTCAAGCATGTCCTGGAAAATAGCAATCATGCACCTTTGAAAGGTGTCAGGGGCATTACACAAACCAAACGGCATTCGCCGATAAGCAAAAGTGCCAAATGGACAAGTAAACGTGGTTTTCTCTTGATCCTTTGGATCAATGGGTATTTGAAAGTACCCGGAAAACCCATCTAAGAAACAAAAATATTCATTACCTGCAAGTCGTTCCAACATTTGATCAATGAAAGGAAGGGGAAAATGATCCTTACGGGTGACATCATTAAGCTTACGGTAATCTATACAAACCCGCCAACCCGTAATAGTCCTAGTGGCCAAAAGCTCCTTATTATCATTTTCAATGACTGTCATGCCCCCCTTTTTGGGCACACAATGAACAGGACTAACCCAAGGACTATTATCAATAGGAAAAATAATTCCTGCATCAAGAAGCTTAATCACCTCTTTCTTAACAACCTCCTTCATATTAGGATTCAGCCGCCTTTGTCTCTGGACAACGGGCTTAACATCATCAAGAAAATCAATCTTATGCTGACAAAAATTAGGACTAATACCTGGAATATCTGTGGTCTTCCAAGCAAAAGCCCGCTTATGGGCTTTAAGAACAGACATGAGACGGTCTTTCTCATCACTCGAGAGTGAGGACGAGATAACCACTGGAAGAGAAGACTCACCTGACAGATATGCATACTCTAGATGGTCTGGAAGCGGCTTAAGCTCCAAGTCAGTAGGTGGTACATCAACAGAGTTAGGTACCCTTGAACTCCCGTCAGCAACTACCTCCTCAAAAGTCTCATCCTCGGGAGGTGATTCATCCAAACTCAGTGCCATGACCTCTGCAAACAAAGCTTCATCAGAAATTTCTCCCGATCCTAAATTAGCGATCTCCTCCTCTCCAATATCTGTCTCCATGAAGTCCTGAAATTCTCGATCCAATGCATCATCAATGACATCAATCCTGAAACAAGTCTCATCATTAGAATATGAATGCTTAATAGACTTTTCAACATTAAACACAATCCTATCAGTTCCTACGCCTAAGGAAATCTCCTTATCCTTCACACGGATGATAGCATCCGCGGTATTAAGGAATGAGCGTCCAAGAATAAGAGGGACTTGCGTATCTTCCTCCATCTCGAGGATAACGAAGTCAACAAGAAAAACAATATGGCCCACTTTGACTCTAATATTCTCAGCAATCCCAATGGGATACTGAAATGAATGGTCAGCTAGTCTTATACTCATGCGAGTAGGGCGAAGGATTCCCAAGGACAACTTAGCATAAACTGAGTAAGGCATCAAATTAATGCTAGCTCCTAAATCAGCTAAGGCCTTACAAATAATGGTTCTAATAGAGCAAGTGATAAGAAAACTCCCTGGGTCTTCAAGCTTTGGTGGAATGCGGTTCTGCAAGATAGCAGAACACTCGGCATTGATAAAAGTAGCCTTTGCCTCTTCAAACTTTCCTTTGTCTGTCACAAGCTCCTTAATGAACTTAGCATAATTGGGCATCCCCTGAATAAGATCAACTAAAGGCACATTAATATGAACATTTTTGATCATGTCCACAAACTTGTTATAATGCTCCTTCAGCTTTGCTTTCCTGAACCTTTGTGGAAATGGTATCTTTGGCTTGTATGGTTTAACCTCTGGAACCACAGCCGGTTTTGGTGGAGTGACCGGAGTCTTCACGGTCGAATCTTCCTCCATCTCTATTTCTTCATCAACATCGGTATCATCACCCCCGTTATCCTGCACATCTGAAACAACAACATTAGGAATAGGAGGTGAGTCATAAGACCTACCAGTACGAGTGGTGATGGCTTTGGCTTGCTCATTACGGACTGGAGGTGGGGTGTATTTCTGTCCCTGTCTAAACTGTCCCGAATTAAACTGAGGTCTAGGATTCTGCTGTGTGTTGCTAGGAAGAGTCCCCGTGGGCCTAGCAAGAGCGGCCATCCTACTCTCGAGATCCTTGAAGTTAGCACCCTGATTTTTCATGTTGATCTCCACCTTCCCGCTTATCTGATCCAACCTCTCACTCAAAGCCTTAGTATCATCCCTGATCATTTGAATGCTAGTATTTGTTTCAACTTGGTTACTAGCCAACTGCTTCATCATCTCCCTCAACTCGGCATTAGGATCGGCATTAGAAGAAGAAGAAGAACCTGATCCTTGTCCTTGCTGAGTCTGCTGTTGTGGCTGATTCTGATAATTATCTCTTTGCCACCTGTTACCTGAAAAACGAGAATTATTAGTCTGAAAAGAAGAGTTATAAGAAGTATTACCTGAACGTCGGTTCTGGAAACCGGTGTTGCGGTAGAAATTCCCTTGGGGTTGATTCTGAACATAGTTCACATCTTTGGGTGCCCGATTTGGACACTCATCAGAATAGTGCATATCACCACAATGATCACACCCATCGACTACTACCTTAACATCCCTCTCAATTGCTCCAAACCTATTCTCTTGAGTAGCAAACCCCTTTTCCATGCGCTCAGATAGCGCCCTAATTTCTCCAATAACCCCTGGGTCATTGCTAGCTTCAACATTAGCAACTCTCCCTTGGTTAGTACCTCTCTTCATCTTTCTTTCATTCTTCAAGAACCTTTCATCATCCAAAGTTGAGCTATCCTTTGCCATATCTTCCAAGATTTGATAACCTTCATTGGGTGTAATGTTATTGAAACTACCCCCGAAAGCATATCCCAATTCGCGTTTGGACTTCTTATCTAACCCATCAAAGAAAAGCTCCACATATTTTTCCCTAGTCAAATCGTGACCTGGACAATTTCTCAACATTTCCTTGAAACGAACCCAAGCATCAACAACATCTTCCCCATCATCTTGTTCAAAAGATCTAATCATATTTTCCAACCTTCTTTGAGTTCTAAGTGAATAAAACTCACCAATGAAAGCTTCCTTAAGTTGGTTCCAAGTAGTGATTGAATTTTCCGGAAGATCATTGAACCAATCAAGGGCTTCTCCGGTGATTGACATGGGAAATGTCTCAAGTTTCATGGCATTCATTTGATTTTGACCGTATTGATAAAGCCGAGCCAACTTTTCAAACCTATCCAAGTGTTGGTAAGGATCCCATTTTCTTTTTCCATCAAATTGGTGCTCTTCTATGCTCTTAAGATGATTCCCTTTCAAAGTGAAAGTGTGATCAATAGCCGGAGGTCTAATGGCAGAACCACGGCCAGTTGGGATAGTTCGAACCCTCTCGCCATAGCGAGTGTCATTTGGACCCCTTGGTTGTTCGTCACCCATTTCCTCTTGCTTAACTTCTAAATTGAAAAACTCGTCTAAAAGGAACCCTTCCTCGTCCGAATCAGGAGTGGGTTTAGCTATAGGTGAAAATGGTGTAGGTATTGGTGTTGTGGGTTCAGTGAAGTTAAACCGACGCCCTCTTGGTCTTCTCGGAGTAGACAAAGGACTATTCAAAGGAGACCCGAAGAACGCAAGTTCATCAACTAAAACAATACCTGCAAACACACAACTAACACAAACACGTCAAATGCACCTGTGATAAGAAAAGAAAACTAAACTAATAAACAAGTAACTTCCTGACGCGTGAGAAAGGATCAAACCACTAAATTAACAACTAAATCGGCACACAATCCCCGGCAGCGGCGCCAAAAACTTGATGTGTGAAATCGAGTTTAAAATTTATAAACAAGAATTACCCTAAAACTGACTACTACACACTAGCGGGCAGTGGACCCGTTCGTATATAGTATAGCTAAAAGGTAAGTCCGAATTCGTTCACGGGGATTGGTTTGAAATAATTGTTTGCTAAAGTGATTTGGGGAAAAGGATGGAACCGTAGCCGAATTGCTACCTCACTTTGACAATATTAAATTAAAGAAATTGAAATAACAAGACAATTGAAAAGTAAAGAAAGTTCAGACAATATAAATAAAGATCATCCACTTCGAATTCACTTGACTTCAGTTATGATTGCACATGTTAAAGATCAAATTATTTAGAGTTGACAAGATAATCGTGAAAGGATAAAAATGCTCGCGTGGTACCACCAACCGCTAACAAATCACCCAAACACCTAAGTTGCTAGTTTAATTACCCAAGCCGGTACCACCAATGCCTAGAAAATCTCCCCAACAATTAGTTTGCTTGATTATCCAATTACCAATTATGCCTATGTGAATGAAAACGTGGTACCACCAACCGTTTCTAAACACGTTTACCGATTAATTCCTATTATAGATTTGACATTCACCGTCATACCATGAACCTGTGACAAACGACCATAGACAATCGAATTGAAACGATAAACATATTCACCTAGTACCACTAACGATGAACACATAAACCATCAACATCAAAAGAATAAATCACATGGAATTAATTGATAAAGATCACGACACAACGATAATTGAATCAACTCTTGAATTAAAATATTGCAATCATATCATTTGTCAAGATTCATCAAAGTGGATGATTATAAATCTAGCCACTCATGCTAAATTGAAAATAACAAACTAAATAGAAATAGAACATATTGTACCAATATTCGTTGAATGTAAATTGCAAGACAGAAAATTAGATACGATCTAGATGGGTGTTCTTGAATCTTCAATGAATCAATGATGAAATCTGCGATGATCCGTCCAAGACTCGTGGTAGAACAGCTCCTAGAAAGAAAAACTTGATAATTGGGAAAATAGGGTTTTTTCCTTTATATACCTCCCCCAAATCTGATGCAAAAGAGGCTGTAACCTAACTTCCCCGTGCACTCACTGCGCCGCAGTGGGCATGATGCGCTCCCACTGCGGCGCAGTGGAAAGTCCCTGGAATTCTGATCATAAGGTGACTGCGGCGCAGTGGGGAATAAGTCTTCCCACTGCGGCGCAGTGGTAATCCACTGGAATATTTTATTCTTTCTCGACCTTTGACTGCGGCGCAGTGGGGCAAGTACACTCCCACTGCGGCGCAGTGCTGGCCTCCCACTGCGGCGCAGTTAAATCCTGCTGGAATCTATGGTTCTTCTTTATCAACATCACTCGAACACTCGGGTCAACTTCTTGGCCAAAAATAGTCAGAAAATGTACCAAATGGACGTGCAACCTGCTAAGAACCTGAAAGCACTAACAAACACCATAAACGCGCCAAATGCATACAAAATCGACTCAAAACACATACGAAAAAGGCCAATAATGATGTGGGCGATCTATATAAATTGGTCACATCAGGTTGTATTTCAAACCATTTACAAATGCAACTCTTTTGAATTCGACCTGTCCGTTATTGAGCACACCATATCCTTCAGTCTTTCCACTTTTATCATTACCAAACGTCACTGCCGGTCCATCTTGGACAGTGAACTCTTCAAGCAGGGGCTTACATCCGGTCATAGTTCGGCCAGCTGCGCTGTCCAGATACCAGGTGTTCTTCTTTCGATCACCCTGCACACCCACAAAAATCATCAGTTATTTTTGTGAACCCATCTTTTCTTGATGGGTTCACTGGACTTCTCTACAGAAGTCTCAGTTGATTGTTGTGGTGGTAAACTGAAGACTACATCTGGATCTTTTTCACCAGATCCAGGTGCAGGAGTAAAAACGATTGGTATTTGATACCTGCTCCCCTTTTTCTTTTCAGATTTAGTTCCAGATGGAACATTCTTTTGTTTTGGTTTTGAAGGGGGTTTAATATTTTGTTTTGCAACTGGAGGTGATGAACCTCCTTCCAGATTTTTAATCCGGGCAGTGCAACTCTAAACCTGTCTAGACAAAAGTTGGAGTTGACTTTCCAGTTTTGACAAAATATTATTTTCATCAGGCTGCTGAACCTTGGACTTTGGTTCAGCTGGAGTTTTAGTCTTTTGGGTCTTGGGCTCCTTAGACTTCTGAGGTAAAGGCTTGTTACCAGTAGTACTAGCCTGTTTGGCTCCAGGTTTAACCTCAATGGGGGTGGTCTCAATAGGTTTAGTTTTGACACTCTCAGGTTGATCATATGGAGTTTCAACCCTGAGAGCTGGAGGCAATGCATGAAGATCTGGTATGAGAGCTGCCATTTCAAGATCTCCAGATTTCCATGCATTTTTCTGGGCATCAATTGTTCTAGAAAATGCATCATAATTCTTACCAGATGCTTTTACCCATGACTTGATAATCAGTTGTTCTTTTTCAAGATCAGATGCTAATTTTTGATTATCAAATTCTAAAGCCTCAATTTTCAAAACTGACTCCTTGAGAGCCAACTGGACACTTTGTAAATCATTTAGTTGTGGTTTAACATTGTTCAGTTCAATTAAGATAGTATCCAGATATCTTTCACTATTTGCTCTAACAGTTTCCACAAAAGCCAAATCACCACTTAATGATTCAGCAAGGTCCAGTTTCAGTTCTGGGTCAACTTGGTTGTCATAATCATGTACCTTTTTCAAAATGATGTCCACCCATCTTCCAGTGATGACATCTTCCTTTGCCACGTGTTGCTGCTGATCTTCCAAGGCCATGAAACACATGTCCCTTTCCTCTTCATCATCAACTGATGAGTCATCAGAGTACTCTCATTTTCCCTCAGTTTGTGCCATCAAGCACTGATCCTTTTCTTTTTCCATGGACAGGAGGGCAATCTGGGCCTTAAGCTTCTTATATTTAGCTTTGTAGCTATCATCAGGCCGATTGAAATTAGGGACAGGGGGACCAGTTTGGTTGTTCAACTGACTAGATCTGCATTCCTTCATAAAATGACCTTTCTTACCGCATTTATAGCAGGTAAGATCAGAGAGTTGGAGCTGGAAGCATTGTTTGGGCCATTAAATCTTTTTGATTTATGCTTAAACCTATTAAAGGTTTTAGCAATCATGGCTACCAGATCATCATCGTCAGTTTCATCACAACCATCACTGATTTCAGTGGTCAGGCCAGAGTTCAAGAAACTGTTTAACATTTCCTTCATTGAGTGTGCCTGGACACTCTCTGCAGACATTAAAGCAGCACAAGGTCGCTCAGTTACACTAGCTACCTTGGGACTCTAGGCATGGTTCATGGCATCCTGCTCAGCCACCAGTCTTGCTGCATTATTATCTTCAGTGAATCTGAAGGCTCCATAGAGCGATGCAAGAGTGTGACTGTGCAGGGTTTTACCTTGTCTTAAGACAAGAACCATATTTTCCCATTTTGAAGGAAGAATATCACAAAACTTCTCAAGAAGAATATCCTTATCCTTCTCTACACCCAAGCCTCTCAACTGATTAATGAGGCTAGAAAACCTGGTGTAAGTACCAGTTATACTTTCATTGGGTAGAGCAAAGAAGGATTCATGCTTCTTGTTCAGGGCAACCTTTCTGGTGACAATGGTGTCATCACCTCCTTCAAACTGAATGACTAATTCATCCCACATTGACTTGGCACTGGTGAACAACACAAGTGTTGGAATTAAGTCTTCAGGAACAGCTCCAAGGATCATGTTTTTGAGTCTGGTGTCCAGATCTACAAGTCTACGATCCTCATCAGACCAGTGGTCTTCGAGCTTTTCTCTGGAACCTCTTCTTCCAGTTGGATTAGAAGAGGACTTACCCCAAGAGACATGGGTATATACGGTCCATCCTTAAGGATTTTCAGCATATATCTCTCTATCCCACCAAAATGCAAAAGCATTCTGGCCTTCCATGTACCGAAGGTCTCACTGTTTCCATCAAATTTTGGAACAGGAGTGTTAGAATAATGTACATGGACATGGTGTGGGGCAGTAGGAAGAGGAGGGTTTGTATTAACATTTTGAAGAGGTGGTGTATTAGTATTCAGAGGGTTTTCACCTTGACCAGAACCATCTCCACCTTCAGTAGTAGTCATCTAAGCAGATCTAGGCAAGTATTTTAGCCTTCTGCTCTGATACCACTTGTAAGTCTCAACTCAATAGATGGTACTACCTGAAGACACCTCAATGTCAATGGTGGAGTTACTTTGCAATATAAGCGCTGAACTGGAGACGACCAGTTGCAGTGAGTATATACCAAGTTCTTGGATAGATTACTTATTAAAGTGACAATAAGTAAAAACAATGCAATAATATAAAATACTTGTAAAGTAAATTGGTGAGACAATATGTAATTTTCAAGTTTAATTTATTTATTAACTTTAAATAAATTACAAGGTTGTTGCGGAACCAAGATAATACAAAGTATGTAAATATCCTAACAACCTATGAACTACAATTGATCTATACTTGGAAATTCTCTAAACAATCGAAACACTTAAAGTTGTGAAATGTTCCTTTTAGCGATTGAAAGAATATTGCACAAGTTCACCAAGAATATTGCAGGTTTGCAAAGTATGTTGTGTGTGTTCTTTGTTGTGCAATGACTTCTATTTATAGGCAAAGTTGACATTGGGATGTCAACTTTGGCCGTACAAATATGGTTGAGAACATTTAAGGAATAGCATTTAATTCCTTAAAATGTTGTGTAAAGTTGCAGTATAAAGCAACTTTACTCAACCAGCTTTATGTACCTTTTTGTACTTTATACATAGATAAATCCTTTTATCCGTGTAATAGCACATAAAGCATAAAAAGTCTTTTCCTCGTAATCAGTGTAAAGCTTTGTAGGAGCTTTCCACTTATGGTCTCCAGTTTGTAACTGACTAGAATGTCAACTGGGCTTCGCTGCCATTGTCAATCTCTATCTTCCACTTGTTGTCTTCGACTTCAACTGGAATGATTCTTCAACTGGTCAGTTCTCAACTGGAGGAAGTCTTCAGTTGCGTTAACTGTACGATGCAACTGGACTTCAATATATTTCTGGACAAATCTTCTTGGTCTCCAGGTGCAACTGGAGACTGGCCAGTTTCAACAAAACTGGTCCTAACAGTGCTCCTTATGAGGCTTTGTATGGACGGAAATGTAGATCTCCTGTCTGTTGGCTTGATGCTGGCGAACGTCGTTTGTACAAATATGGACTAGTTCAAAAGACTACTGATCAAATTGTTGAAATTAGGGCACGGCTGAAGGCGGCTCAAGATCGCCAAAAGAGCTATGCCGACCGTAGAAGGAAACCACTTGAGTTTCAAGTGGGAGACAAAGTCATGTTGAAAGTGTCACCTTGGAAAGGCACTGCACGTTTTGGCGTGCGAGGGAAACTTAGTCCTCGTTATATCGGACCATTCGAGATTGTTCAAAGAATTGGTTCCGTGGCTTATAAGCTCGATTTGCCCAAGAGCTAGAACACGTTCATCACACGTTTCAGGTGTCAAATCTTAAGAAATGTCTGACTGATGAAACATTAGTCGTACCTGTCGAAGAGCTGCAAGTGAACGACTCTCTTCAATTCGTCGAAGAACCTGTTGAAATTTTAGACCAACAGCTCAAACAACTTAGACGTAGTCGTATCAAGTTGGTCAAAGTTCGTTGGAACTCAAAACACGGACCCGACTCGACTTGGGAACGTGAAGACTACATGATGGAGACTTATCCTCATCTTTTTGCCGAGCAACAATTAATTTCGGGACGAAATCCTAAGAAGTCGGGGATGCTGTGACAACTCGTAATTAATTAACATCGGGTTAGTCTTAATCTCAATTAGACAGTCATTAGACGTGGAAATTATTAGACTTTTGGACTTTTGACTTAGTCAAATTAGACGTATCTTGATGACGTAGACTATTAGCTATCTAGACGAATGTCGAGTCTTAAAAATAACTTTAAATGAATATTTAAAGGTTATGTCTTGTACAAAATAAATAGACTGTCTAGACTTAATATTATAAAGTTCACTTTGACGAAATTTTATTGACTTGTCTTAACTAAAATGAGACGAGGGAAAATACATTTACTTTAAATTATAACCTTTTGGTCAAACGGTATTTAATCGTAAGCATTTTACCAAATTAGGGGTATTAAAAATACCCAAAAGAAGCCACATGGGCTGAAAATGGAATGAAAGGCAGGGAGTTAAACAACACCCCCCTTCCCTCCTTTCTTTTGATCGAGACCCTCACCACACACAAAACACATACAAGATCACAAAACACACTCTTCAATCTCTCTCCATCTCTATTTTTCATCTAAAATCTGCTTTGAGCAAGGGAGGATTTAAGGATTTAAAACAATAATCATTTGAGTATTATCATCATCATCACCATCTTCATCTTCTTTATCAAATTCTTCAAGAACTACAATTTGGTAAGTGATTCTCTTTTTAAAATTTAACTTTGATTTGAATTGATTCAATCTTAGTATTATTTCAGTTTTGTTAAGTAGAATTAGTAGACTTTGCATATGAAATGAGTTGTGGGTTTTGATGATAAATGAAATTTTAATTAGATTTAGGTCTTGGATTTTGAAAGTGTTTGAAATGGTAAATGGTTGGCAAAATGGTTTGTTTTCAGACTCTTTGAACGTGTTTGAAGTCATTGCAATGAAAAGAATTGGTTAGAAAACGATTTGGTTTACGGAAAATGGTCGAAAACAAAGTTTTCATTCGGCCAGGCTAAACTCGCGCCGCGAGTAGCCTACCTCGCGCCGCGAGGTATGTGTTTTTCGAACAGAACCTGTATTTGGAGCTAAGACTCGCGCCGCGACCCTTCAGACTCGCGCCGCGAGGTGCTGCACAGCCCAGTTCGCGCTGCAAGCCATCCAGGTCGCGCCGCGAGTTTTGGGTCTGTTTGACGATTTCAGATTTTGACATCTTGGACACTTGAACTTCGTTTATACGAATTGGTACTTTAGACTACCCTATAATGACAATGTCATTGACGTTAGTAATTTGAGTCATATAAAATGGACGTTTAAATCACATTCTTGGTCGTGGCATTTGTAGAGTCCCTAGCTTGATGGTTTAACCCAAAGTGTAAAATACAACAAGTTTAATAAGCACTAGATTGGACTAGTATTACTTGAATATAAATGCAAGTATATAAATAAAGTAATACAAGACTTAAAGTAATAAATAAAGGTGGAACACAATGTAATTTTTCAGGTGTATTTTATTTATGATGTTAAATAAAATACAAGGTTGTGCGGAATCAAGATAATACAAATATGTAAGTATCCTAACAACCTATGAATTACAAATGATCTATATTTGCCAAATAGACTCTTTAGATCGAGATACTTAAAGTTGTGAAGTATCCCTGTTACGATCGAGAGTATTTAGACAAATTCACCTTAATTGCTAAAAGTTATTTTAACAAGGAAATGACTTTGTATTTATAGGCAAACAAATTCACCAGTGAATTTGTGCCGTACAAATATGGTTGCATGCATTTAATGAACCGACAAGGTCATTAAATGCATTGGTTAAAGTACAAGGATAAAGTCACATCAATATGACTTTATTCTTTTAACCAACCACCTTTACACACGTATGTACTTTAGTAAAGAACAAGTGGAATGTTCTTTGGAAAGTGTGTAAAGGCAAAAAGTCAATTCTTCGTAATCAGTGTTCAGACTTGTAAGGTCTAGAACACTGATAAACCTCCAGTGTTCAGATCTGGTAAAACTTCTAGTGGACTCCGCCATTTGTCAGTCTTCTTTATTCTAACTTCAGTCTTTGACTTCAGTGAGAATGTCTTCAGTAGAATAGATCTGGACTGGGGTGAAGTCCAGTGAGCAAATCTGAAGGATTCCAGATTTCCTATACAAGTAATTAGCTCACTGGGATTCTATTATTTCTGGACAAATCTTCAGTGTCGCTCCAGTCGTAAAGTCTGGAGTGGGTCCAGTAAATATCATTTCTAGACAAGTCTTCAGAGACTTTCCAGTCTTCAACTCTGGAGCGTGTCCAGTAAATCTGGACCTAACAGTATTCTAGGGTTGATAGCTAAGTAGTTGTACGTAGGATACTTGTCGTCGTGAGATTTGAATCTCACCATTGGTACTCATATCCTAGGTTTTGGATAGACGTGGAGACTAGACTGCTCATTTTCTCGGACTACTCATACTTTTAGCTCTTTGATCGCTAAGGTGAGTTTATGGCGCCCTTTTTCCTTTTACTTTGGGCCTGAAAAGCATGTACTGTATACACGACTACTTTATAAATGATTTGTCTTTGTCTATGCCATGAGATTTGGTAAATTAAATCATTTGTCTTATGTCTTGCCATGTTGACGGCTGCCTGAAAATGTGTATACATGTCTTATGAAATATTGAACTAAATGACTTTGACTTGCCATGTTGTCGGCTGACTAAATTGTTCTTTGTGTTTGACGAACTAAAATGTTGCCCCTATGTAGTTATCACCATTATGAAATCCTAATGGTTGTCTTGTCAGATTTAGTGCCTGACTGTCTTTGTTCTGGTCCGCACCCCATTATAGACGGGAGACCTGTGCGAGGTATTTGGTCCGCACCCCATTATAGACGGGAGACCTGTGCGAGGTATTCTGGTCCGCACCCCATTGTAGACGGGAGACCTGTGCGAGGTATATTGGTCCGCACCCCACTTTTAGACGGAAAATCCTGTGCGAGGCATATTGGTTATGTTTTCGGATATTGATCCCGGCTGTCTATAAAATGTCTTGTCTCATGTAATCACATGTCATTGTGTTCTCACAATGACGACAAAACTATTGTCAACATACCGTAGGTGTGGTGGGTACGCCGATGGTACACCCTATATATAAGCATTGAAGGTATGTTGGAAGTAGAAACCCAAGCATTTTGGTCTTATTGTCGGATATTGATCTCGGCTGTCTTGTCATAATATTGTCGGACTTTGCTCCCGACTGTCTCGTCTTAATAACTACATGTCATTGTGTGCTCCCAATGACGACTGGTCTTTTAGTCAAACACACTGTAAACTCACCAACTATTTCGATAGTTGACCCTCTCAAATTTCATGCTTTTCAGGTAACCAACAGTAAGTCTTGGATCATCTATGGCATTATAGGGCCATTCTTTTGACATTGGACGTACAATTAGCATCAGATATTTGAGGACTCTCATGTTATTAGCTTTAATTGTATTAGACTGTCCAATTTATTGAACTCGTATTCAGTGGGCCCAGTTCCAAATGAGGATGACTTGTATCCATATTTTGGGGTCCACATTTGAACGATTGTACTTGTATTGAACATGTATTGGCATTAATGGATGTAATCTCTATTTACCTTCTGATTAGTACGCAATTATTTGTTAACCCTGTATTTTTGCTACAACGGGGTGTGACATAAACGGTATTTGTGAGGAAAAAAAAACTTCATATAAAAAGAAAATTAAGGTTTTAAAATGGTTTTTTTCAAAGACATTTAGTGAGAAATTGGAATCACGAACCATATAGATGATCTGTGCTAATTAGCCTTACGTGCACCGCATGTAGGAGACTTTTAGACGTTCATTAAAAGGAGGGACGGATGGTGATGAAAAACAAGTACAAGAACGAACGCTAGTGTGTAAAAGAAAACAAGGATTTAAACTTAATAAAAGGGCAAACCTACTATAAATATTACTCGTATGATGATTTAGGTCTTGTTTCTTTTTTACTTTAATAAATTTAATAGTTAAGAACCTAATCATTTAGTCAAATTTGATGTTTCTTTTTTGATTTAATAAACAAAAATAACCGTCAATTACTTATGTTTTACTTAATACATACAAATATTTCTTAATGCATTCAACCACTTAATATAATGACTAAAAAAAACGGGCCCTTAGAATGGTTTTGGCGTTTGGCAATAACTACGTTTTAAAAGATATCACATTAATTTTTTGTTAACAACCAACTAAACACTTTATAATTACCCGATGGCTAATGACACTTTTGTACGGGACTAAGGCCCGCTCGTCCCATCAACCCGTCCTTCCATAAATACGATAACAAATTATTGGTAAAACACGATGCTTGCTAAGATTTGAACTTAGCTCCCTCCAAACCAAAGGCCTCATTCAATATAAGTATTTGTCTATTTGATTTTTTTTTAAAAAGCAGTAACGGATAAATGGCTAACACCCCCCACGCGGATGCACCCACGCCGTTTCGACTCCTGGCAATGTCCTAAAGGGTTTGCTTCCCATGTATTAGATGGGTATAGCATTGCTAAAGCCCACTCACCACATTTGCTTATGGGAACCTGTGACCCCCCAGGAGGAAATTACATTGTGGAAAACCCCCTGGATAACACCCAATGGCATTTGTCTATTTGATTATATCAAGATTCTCCTGATACGCACAACAAAACAAATGTAATTAACTAATAATGCTGATTATTATTATATAAATTCAAAGCACGCGACTCTATTTCTTTGCATATTCAAGATTTGGTCATCAGGTGAACAAAATGACACAAACAACTCCTAATCACAAGCTCACAGTTTCTGGCTGGGCAGCCCATGATTCCGCCAGTGTAATCACTCCTTACACCTTCAAAAGAAGGTGTTACTTTCTACTTACAACAATCTTTTTTAGTTCATCTGTATTTTGATGTTTACGTTTTTTTTTTTTATTACTGCTATTTAATTTGTAGAGTGAATGGAGCAGATGACGTTTCAATCAAGATCTTGTATTGTGGGATTTGTCATACCGATATTCACCATGTCAAAAATGATTGGGGTATCACTATGTACTGGGTAAAATTTTTTTTTTTAATATCAATTTGCTTACCAACAAGGAATTAGTCTAGTGGTAAGGCAAACACTTGATAACCTTAAGGTTTCAGGTTCGATCCTCGCTGGGCACAAAAAATAATTCCTTTAAGGTACCCGTTACCAATGAAGCCTAGACTCATATGTGAAGTTTAAATACGCGGGTTCGATCCTTCGGGGTGCCCAGATCATGTGGGGATTAGGATGGAGGTATTTTACCGGCATCATATGGCTCATACGGGGTGGGTCGATGAGTATCCAATTATGGTACCGGGGCTAGGGGTCCCCCATTACCCTTGTTTTTTTTATACATATATAGTCATATAGACGAAGCTTTTAGTCATAAGCATAGGAGTTGTATATAAGTGCATGTGTATATATGAGTATATGTGAGGAACTATACAAATATTGTGTAAACTATCATACTTGATTGTTGGAATCTTTCGGATAGTATATTTTGATTTTGGGTTTAAATGGAAGTACGTACATGCTAGCAAGTCACACATAGTCACATAGATGAAGCTTAATTAGTTGAGATTAGTGTTTGTATGTATATGTACATGCATGTGTACGCTTATGTATACAAAATACGAACAATATTATACACATATTATACATATGTGCAGGGGCGGATGTAGCATAAGAGGTATGGGGGGTAATGCCCTCGATAGATTTCTAACAAAGTCATTATATAAAACTGATTTATTATAGATCATTCAATTTTTAAGCCCAAGTTGTTTATGTGCCCTCGGCTCAAATTGTGGGTGCCCTCAACTACTCTTAATTTTTTGGGTGAAAAGGGTTAAAGTTAAAGGAATTATCTGTATTTTAATTAATAATGTTTACATCAATGCGATCGTCATTTTATAAATATGTAACTTTGGTGAACTTCATGTAGACCAACAATAAGGAATGCAAGAATATAAAAACTCTCTTTAAATCTTAGGTTTTGGTGAGCTTCCTTTTATAATTTCTTTAGTCTTAATGAGCTATTTTTCTTTTCTAAACTATCATTAACTTCTAATATATTTTAGCTCAAATCTATTGTTATGAAAGAACAATTTACATTGTTATTAAAGGACAATTATGTAAAGTACGTTGCTTTGAATTTGTGATAATATTATGCACTTCTTTTTATATTTAAAATTCGCTACAAAGTTTATAACTTTTACTATCATTTGTGGGTTGTGAATTCGTTAGAGATAAACTAATTTTTATAATAGTTATGTAGTTTGTACTATTTAAATTATTGATGACGTTTTATCCTAGTTTTATTTTGAGGTGTTTATAACATCGAATAATTAGCTATTTTTGTTACATTTGTAGCATTTATTTTACCAAGTAGTCGTTTTTATGCTCTTTTTCTACCACTACAAAAAATATGTCTAGCTGATATTCTTTTGATGTAAACTTTTGTTGTTAATTTGGCCGCTGTGGAAATTTTTTTGCCCCCTGTAAACCAAAATTCTAGATCCGCCACTGCATATGTGTATGTATATAATACAAGTTCATAATTATTTATAATTTGTTCCAGGAGCTAAGACCACAATCGTTAATAAAAGAAGAAAAAAAGTCCACAATCGTTGATTGTTATGTCATTTCATTTTTATTTTTTTTAGAGATAGTTAATTCTCCAATTTGACTCAAGTTAGGGAAATCTTGACCCTTGAATGAAAATCAGGGTCAAGATTCAATGATCATCATTGAATCTTGGCCCTTAATTTTAATCTAAGGGTCAAGATTACCCTAACATGATTAGTCATGTTGGGGTAACTTGAGGGAATCCCCGCCCTTTTTTTCCCGAAAGCGTCATGTCATTTCACATGCTCCTTTCTTTTTTATTTTTTTACATATAAATATAATTAGTAGTTGAAATCTTTTGGATATTATATTTTGACATTTGGTCATAGTGGCATAGATGCCAATTGATCATGACAAATAATTGTATATATTTGTCTGTTATTAACTAACTTTGTATAGATGATTACAACCACTTGATTTAATTTAATTTGAAACTGTCGACACACATAACTAGCTAACTTGCTATAGTATTTTAACCCATCAAAATACACAATATATATTAGCTAACACATATACGGTAACTAATAGCGGTCGTGTTTAATTTGTTATTTTAGGCATGAAATAACCGGAGTAATAATTGAGGTTGGAAGCAATGTGAAAGGGTTCAAGATTGGGGACCCGGTTGGGGTTGGATGCTTGGCTGCGTCGTGTTTAGAGTGTGAATTCTGTAAGGGATCCGAAGAGAATTACTGTGAAAAAACCCAGTTTACTTACAATGGCATATTTTGGGATGGAAGCATCACTTATGGCGGTTATTCTCAGATGTTGGTTGCTGACCACAGGTAAATCATTAATTTACTTTCTTTTTTTTTAAATAATCTTGGTTGTTGACCACAAATAAATTACTAATTTATTTTTTTCTATTTGGAAGGTGACTATCAATTTTGATTTACTTATCACAATTTGTAACATTTGTAGTAAACTATACACAATTAGTCATGCGTGATTGTGGTAAGTAATCAAAAAATACTACGTATATAGGATTTAATTAAGCTCTTCTAAAATTGAAACTAACTAAAAGGCCGGGTCGAGAGGTATCTTGAGTGAAAAAAAATAATAGGTTGTTAATTTTGGTTTGTTGGAGGCCTAAATTTTCATTTTACTCCGTAATAGTTTGTGATTGATCAACATAACCCATTATATTGCTTTCAATTTTAAAATATCTTGATCTGAACATACATATACGATTTTTGGTTGTGGTTACTGGTTTCAACCATCATTACAACAAAAATACTATTTGTTCCTATTTAAACTGTGTAAAAAATCTTCACATTTACACGCTTTCAAGTGAGAAAACTGAAGAATTATAATAATTTTTACACTTATAGCTGTATAAATAAAATAAAAGTGAACAAATATCAAACTTATTTGTATGGACATTAATTAATAACGCCAAATTTCTCACACTCCCTCTTGTGTGAAGAAATTTTAGCTTTTATATTTTTAAAAGTGAATAATTTATATACTCGTGTATTTTTACACATTTGTAAGTTATGAGTGTGAACTTATTTTCCTACATGTATTAGTATGGAAATTGTTATGTCTATCTGAATTTTTTTACTAATGTAAATGTAAATATTTATAAATATTTTTATATATGAATAAATTAATATTATTTTTACAACTTATAAAATTACCGAAAAGAAAAAGAAAAGATGTGAACTCATGATATTTTTGTTGTAGTGCGTTAAGATAAATCATTTAACGTTGTTGATGGTGAGTGATCGAACGAATGAATGGACGTCTCTTTTCACCATTAATTTCTATATTTATGAATGATTTATATTGTCCATACTCCATATGTTTTAGTCCACATGTTAAATCAAACTTTTTCTAATAAACAACCTCTTTAATTATACGTATATATGATGATTGATGACCCATCAACCATAAAATTGTGGGTTAAAGTTCTAGCGAATAATTATTAAATACTGCATGGATGTATTATGCATAGTTAGTTTGTCGTCGTAAAAAATATAAATAATATATCAAATCCTGGCTCGGTTGAATACATATAAAAACTGCTACATAAAAATTCAAAGAAATTTTATATTTGCATTTTAGGTATGTAGTTCATGTACCCGAAAGCTTGCCAATGGACGCGGCAGCACCATTACTATGCGCAGGAATCACAGTGTACTCACCAATGATCGATAGCAAGCTACACGAGTCTACTGGAAAGAGAATAGGAATTGTTGGGCTGGGAGGCCTTGGGCATGTGGCTATTAAATTTGGTAAGGCTTTTGGCCACCATGTTACTGTCATTAGCACCTCCCCTTCGAAAGAGAAGGAGGCCCGACAACGTCTAGGTGCTGATGAATTCATCGTTAGCACCGACCCTAAACAAATGCAGGTTGGCCCTTTAAATTTTTAGAAGTTACATCAACTAGTTAGATAAAGAAAAAAAAAACCTTCAAACTTAGGAGTCGTTTGGTTCCCAGAATTTGATGGAATGCAATTTAGAGTTTCCAATGTTAACCTACCATAACAAAGTAAAAAATTTAAATTTCATTTCATCAAATTCTCATACGTTCTGGGAACCAAGCAACCCCTTACAGATATTGCTGCACATAAAAGGTACTTAATATCAAGTGATTATCAAAACGTTGAACGATATAACATTATTTGGTAATCGACTTATGTTTTGTTCAGTCAAAGATGAGGACACTGGACTTCATAATGGACACAGTGGCTGCACCACACTCTATTGGGCCAATTCTGGAACTACTTAAAGTGAAAGGAACACTTGTGCTTGTGGGTGCACCTGATAAGCCTCTAGAGTTGCCTTCTTTTCCTTTGATTTTTGGTAAGCTTCCTCATCTAAAATATTTTCGGCGTCAAATTAAATAGGCAGGACAAACGAGCTGTGTAACATGTTAAAACAGGTTAATGTCAATATGAATATATTTTCCTTGTTGGGTCAAAAAAGGGTGGATTAGGATATAAGCAATGCTCTTGTTTAATAATTTGAGATTTGTGCTCAATAATACATTAGACACAACTATCTTCAAATACCATTTCTATAATAACGATTTGATTTATGTCATAAAACAAACTAAGATATATGATCTAGATATCTGCATCCAGATTCTAAGAAGTTTATGTGATTTGAGGTGTACAAGCCCTCAAGTCCTGAACCAGTGATGGGCTTCGCGAAATAAAAGCCCAAAGATTAATTAAATTCAATCAAGAACAAGCTTTCTTTCTCAAAAGAACAAAACAATCCTGGGCTTAAGTTGACCCAGTCCGGTTGGGCCATAATAGCTAATTTCCAACATGTTTAGAACTTTCAGGTACTTTTCCGAGCTATGCTTAGGTCAGGGTTCGGGCTTAAGCCCATTGCTGCACCATGTTTACCCATAGAAAGATCTATACATTCAAAGCCCATTTAGGAAAATATATAACTCATATATGTAAATTTGTAAACTCTAATTGTTGGTTATCGCTTGTAGCTGTAGCGTTTAGTTGGAGCTGTAAGTTGTAGTTTTTAAGGAAAGTAGTTAGTTAGAATTTTTACTTTTTAGAGGTGTTTGAGATGGTAATTGTAGTTACAACTTCAAAAGGTATTTGTGTTATTTTGAAAATTAAAAGTTTCATCCAAAAACTAAAAGCTCCTAGTAGCGTTTCATTTCTTTCAAATAAAAGTTAAGACTAGTTGCGCCCAAACAAAGTTTAACACAATAGAATACATCGTTCAAAATCAAAAGCTAAAGCTCTTAAAAAGCTTTTGAAAAGCTGTTGCCAAATATATTAAGTTTACTCCTACAGAAAAGTACACGTATCATGTAAACATGGTTGTATACTGTTTTCCATTGCATTCATGTATATTTATCGATTATTTGGGCTTATATGAGTCTATGATTGTTAGGGAAAAGGGTGGTGAAAGGTAGCATAATTGGAGGAATGAAAGAAACACAAGAAATGTTGAACTTTTGTGGGGAGAACAACATCACATGCGAGATTGAGACGGTTACACCGGACTATATCAACGAAGCCTTGAATAGACTGGCCAATAACGATGTCAAGTATCGTTTCGTGATCAACATCGCTGGCAGAAACTCGAGCCTGTAATTCAATGTTTCAAGGCTGTTCTGTTTTCTAAAAATACTTGCTACTTGTGTGTGGACAAATTATATATGTGCAAAACAATTTCTAGTGCATCTGTTTGTAACTTTGTGTGATTGCAGTTTATTAAGAGAGAACTTGTATAATAAAGATTGGTCATTTCAGACTTTCTGTACATGAACAAAACTACTAATAATACACACAAAAAACAGAAAGAAGAAAGAAAGATTTTTATGACTTTCATTAAACAAGAACAATTATTAACCCAAATACAAATGAAATACATTTATGCACTTCTAAATCAAGAATCTTTTAACTTAAGAACAATATCCAATCAACAGAAAATGCAAACAATTTAAAGTCAAAAACACATTGGGCTCAGTTTACCACTCTGCAATCTAGCCTCACCTCTTGACCACCATTGATACTGCTCATCTTGATCATAGAATTCACAAACGCTTTCTCGAACTCTTGCTTTGAGTTAGCAAACTTTGTGACCAATGCTTTGGTATTTGCCAACGTGATCAACGATTGATCAGATGAGAAAATACTCTTGCCTTGAAGAAGCAACTTATAATATCTGTTGTCAAAAGTTGTGGGTGTTGAGTCAAGATTCGCACCTGCATTTTTCACAGTGTTTCCTGCGGGGCAAACTCTCTGTAATTTAGCTGCAAACGAAGATTTCAGTGAAGGGTCGACACTTTGCTTTGAAGCAAAGTTGTGTAACCTGTTCTGAAAGGATGAGCAATGAGCAAATCCGAGTGTATGCCCGCCTACACGTTGTAAATAATAGCCTTTATATCGTGTGTTTCACCAAGTCTAAATGTAAATAATCTCATCAAAATAAACCACGTTCGATTAATAGGGAATGTACCTGAGAGTGCAACTAAATCATTTGTGGAAAGACCTCTCTGAGCAAAACTTTGTTGGAGCTGAGAAATATTAAAAGTTGGACCAGGTAACTGTCGGGTTTCAGTTGCTTTCGAAACTCTTCCATCTTTTCTTCCTTTGGGCACATCCCATGTTGGCCCTCCAGACTACATTCAAAAAACAAAGTATATATAAGAATCTTAACAATTAACATAAAGAAAATTAACAGCTATACACTTTTAAGGTGTTAAAAGAAGGATACTAACCAAAGTGATTGCATCCCTTGCTGCTAGTGCTAAGATATCAGCACAAGAGACGGCTTTGGGGCATAAAGCCTCTACAGCTTTCTTAGCATTATCAATTACATAGAATGCATGCAAAGAAATGTTTGGAGGTCCATCTTTTTCGGCTTTGTTCTTCCCAGTTGAATTCAACAACACTGAACCATCACATCCCTACAAAATTCGATATATAATCAATAATCTAACAAAATGTAAATCCATACATAAATTATCACTATATTCTTGTGCATAAGACACAAAAAGAGAAAATTTAAGAATGGTCACCCGAATGAAGCAGTCATGGAAATGCATTCTAAGAAGTGCAGCTGGGACCGTACGGTCATTCATCATGGCTTTCTTCACCACACTTGTAACGGTTGATTCAACATTTGGACATGTTTGATCATAGTAGTTAGAACTTAGTGCATTGATGATGTTAATATGGGCTAGTCCCAAAATAGCCAGACCGAAAAGAATGGAAAAGATGGTGTTTTTGACTGCCATTGTTTGTGATCAGAAAAGATTGTGTTGTACTGTTGATGATGATGTTTGAAAGACATTTTGGCTATTTATAAGAGAAATAAGAAGGTTATTGATGCATGGATATGCTTAACAAATCAGGTGAGCTAAAATTTGTATTGTAATTATTGCTTTATTCACAAGCAACAGTTGTTGAAGGTTAGTACTTGATGACAATAAAGAGTCAAAGATAATGCTTAAGTATATATTTGGTTTTTTAAATTGTTGCCCATTTTGTATAAAATGGGTTGATTTGGTTATGTATTACTTTCATAGAGATAAATTTTTGTGACTTGCAAACTTAGCGAAATTTTAAGCTAACGGGTTAAACTGATTAATAGGGCCCGAACTCAATCTTGATCGTAAACTGTTTTCCTTTTGTCACCCTAATCGTTATCATTTTGTAAAGAAAACAGATTGTGATTTCGAAAGCATATGATTGTAGTCATAAAACAGATCAAGAATATCTACAGTTCCAAACTTGTTTTGGGTCAGCTTAAATGACCTCTGGGTAGGATCTATGACCTGTATTACACTACATTTTTTTTTTTACTAGTTAAACATGTTGATCATTCCAAATCTTAAATTTGTCATCACATCTGATTATTGCTTTATAGATACAAGTCAACCAGAAGTGAAAAATGTAAAATTTCAACCTAATACCACACTAGCTTTAAACGCGACACATGCTAACGACTATCTGGGTGATAGGGCGGTTTTCTTTCTATGGCAACATAAAGTTGCAAAGATGTAACTTTTCATTATATTTATTTGTTACAGGTTGTTATTAGGATATATCATATATGATACTACAAAAAAGAAGTTCGAGTACTATAATCTAACAAGTTATAGTACAAATGAATTTGTACTTTTACAAATGAACATAATGAAAATGATCTACTTAGGATGTTTGATGGCTCCCCCAATATTAATTTCTCTTCCTTTCCTGATATGGTGAATTAGGTGTCCATAAACTTAGAGTACAAAAAACAACATAACAAGATTGAGTTAGTTAAGATTGGTGCAAGTCATCAACCACTCTAACTAAGATTAAATGAATCAAAACATTAATTGTTTATGTTGTTGAGTCTGTCTGATGGACATTTGTTGACACCAAGTTGTAAGCATTAAATTAGTTTTGGTTGTAAATACTAGCAATACTTACAGTTCTCTCATCGGGTATTAAAGACAACGTATGCTAGACCTCCCGCTGTCGAATCGCGACGCGAAGTTTCCAGCGAAATTCACCTTTAAAAATAAAATAAAAAACTTAAAGTTCTCCCAAACTGAACTTGGCTTCAAATTGAAACTTTTTCTTTTAACTAATACTAGCATGGTACCAGCGCAATGCGGCGGTGGTCATGGCGGCGACTGTTGGTGGTAGAGACGGCGTCGAGCAGTGTAGATAATTGATGTAAAAGTAATTGATGTAAATGTTTAATGGAGATATTTTAAAAGATAAAGAACTCATAGTGTAATCTAATTATTAAGGACACTTTAGACAATTCCCCTCATGTAACTTTCAACAAGGGGCTATTCATCTACTATTTAGACAAACAAAAAGTTGGTTGATTAAGTGCACCAATCATAACGAACTCAAATTTAATATAAGTTGCAAACTAAATAATTCCAACTAATCCACCAAAAATCATTCCAAAAACGGAAAAGCTAAAATGTTCATTTAACCTTGGATACAACTTACATTTTCAAACTGTTTTTTTTTTAAATCCCAGATGATAGGGTCAGTTATTAGATTCAAGTACTCATAACAAACATGGGTATAGCCCAGTGTTATTATAAAATGTTGAAAAGAAAACCTTTTCCACTTTGATAGGTAAAGATTAGTATTGTTAACCCTGCCAACTTAATCTAGATACAATTGACATGCCCAAATTATGCTGAAGGTATATCTCTTCTGCTAACATATATATATAGCAACACCAAAGAAAATCAACTATAACATCATTATCTAGTGCACAAATTGAAACATACTAATTGCTAACTAATTAAAGAGAATATGAAGAACATCATGCACTAAAACTAATTAAACATACATAGTATGGATCATGTAAAGTTGTTTAACAAAAGAAATACGAGTAATAAGTATGGCTTATCTCTTCTTCCGCCTTATTTCCGTTGTTTCCTATGAATTTTGAAATTTTGCTCCTTTTGGATTTCTTTTTCTTATGGGTTTTTAATTTTTTTCTTTTCTTGGATTTTTTTCTAACACCACCCTGCAACACGTACTACCATATGTTCCTAACGGGGCTACCCAAACAAGAGAGTCGATATAGTGAACAACTTTGGTACGTTGACAATTGAAGACAATACTAAAATGTGCAACCTTGGTTGATAAGTAGGAAAGGATTGTGATCATTATGGAGTCCTAGAATGTAGGAGTAATTTACGTAATTCTGTTGTAAAAGTTATTATATCTTCATGTACCATCTAGAATGAAAATTTAATTTTACACCAAATAAACCTCGTTATTTGCTCTTTGATTACCAGTCGATATGGAATCAGGAGACTACAAAAAAAAATTCTTTGAACCTGCAAAACCACGTACGTAAATTTTCGGAATGGCGAACGATGCAGCAAGCTCCTCCAACCCGGTGATCGTCCAGAATGTCCAAGACGCACCATTCCCTACCGGAGTTACCCTCGATGATACGAACTACCCGTTGTGGTCTCAACTAATGGAGATGCGCATCGGGGCACGTAACAAATCCGGCTTTATCACCGGAAAAACTCCGAAGCCAACCAACGGCAATGCGAAACAACTCGAATCTTGGCTGGTTGACAATAATCGTGTCAAGAGCTGGCTAATTGATTCCATGCATCCGTCTCTGATCCGCCGGTTTATCAGGCTACAGGACGGCGGCTGAAATCGGGAGGAGTCGGAAAAACTTCGTTGACGGAACCGATGAAACTCAACTATCGAACTTAATCGGCGATCATTACAACACCGCCAGGGTGGACGTGCACTGGCCGACGGACTACAATGAATTGGTGAGTATCTTTCAAGAAATCGATACTCGAATCACTACACAGGAAGAAGAAACGCGTAAATGAAAACGTTTCAGTAAACAAGACAATCACTCGTCTTCGTGTACACAATTCCTAGCGGGACTGATGCGGAAGTCAGTCAAGCCAGAAGCGAAATCCTTAGAAAAGACCCTCCGTTAAAGCCTGGAATCCAGTTATGCTTACGTAAGAAAGGACTACAGTCAACGACAAACCATGGAGGAGCCCAAAGTTGAACCCGACAGCCTCGTACACATGGTCTCGCGTAATGGCCACAAAAAGGAAAAACAACATCATAGCCGGAGAAAAAAAAAAGCACTCGTTTACTTGTACCCATTTGCGGAAGAGAAGAGGGTCACTTCGAAACAACGATGTTATGAAATTATAGGCTACCCGGAATGGTGGGATTTCACGAAAAAACCAAGGAAAAAAGTCGGTTCAAGCACACTGTTCTGTAACAAAAGCTCGAGAGTTCCGGTGGCGTCGTCCCACCCCACCTACGCCATGTCGGACTCAGGTATGTCTTGTAACACCCAAACGAAAATTGATAATAATAATTGGATAATAGACCACGCGGTTTGCCACTGACACATGATAAATGATAAACAACTCTTAACCTCATCATGTACCCTAAGCAAAGTGTGATTCAACTGCAAGTGGGGAAACCGAAAATGTTATATGTGAAGGAAGTGTTCGTGTATCAAATTCATGAACCTTGATTCAGTTCTTGTTGTAGTTCCATCTTTGTCTTGTAACCTACTCTCAGTCAGTCAAATCACAGAAGCATTGAATTGTTATGTAATTTTCTGGCCGACTTACTGTGTGTTTCAGGACATAAAGACCCACAAGATTCTTGGCTATGGTACTAGAAGGGGGATTATACTACTTGGAGGATGGATTATAGGAGGTCAAGCGTTTCATACGGGAAATAAAAGAAGCAAATAAGTATATGGCGATGTTGTGCTGCACCGTCTCTCGCTTGGACCATTTATCATTTAGTTATCTCACAAAAAATTAAAACCAAGTTGTGTTTTGAATTAGTTGCAAGTTGAATTAAATTGCGATTGGAGTTATCTACAGAACACAAGGCTTTCGTATGGTTCTATTGATAATAAAGTTTCTGTTCCCCTTATCAAAATACATTAGATGTATGGGGACCTGCCCCAATACCCACACCGAGTGAGCTCGTTATTTCTCGTTACAGTTTATTGATGAGTGTACTCGAATGGTTGGGGCTTGTTAAAAAATAAAAGGATGTGCTGATTGCTTTAAAGAACTTTACCACCATATCACGACTGTGAAATAGAGTAGACATCAGATTTTGCAATCAGATATGGTGGTGAATACATAAATCATGAGATGCTCGTTTCTTTTGCCAGAAAAAAGAAATCTATCCGACAACAAACCTCCTTGTGCTCGAACTCACCGCAAAAACGGCCTGGACCAGAAGACGGAAATAGGACAGCTTACTGGAAATGTACGCCGCTTCATTGTTTGACATGAATGTTACCCCGAGATTTATGGGAGAAGCGTTAGGTCGGTTGCCTGCATATCTCATGAATAGGACACAGTTCTCGACGTACTAGATTTTGCCTACACATTACAAAAGTTACAGGAACTCTGTGAAACCACCCATCAAACTAGGACAGAACCGCGAATATTTGGTTGACACCGATATGTTCACAAAACAAGGGTAAACTCGAACACCGGGGCAATAAAGTGGCATGTTCATAGGATATGCAACTCAGGAAAAGGGCTATAGATGTTATAATCCGCTGGATAAAAAAGTGTATGTGTTCTCGTGACTGTGTCGTTTCACGAAACTACAAAATACCATGGAGGTTGAGATTCCACTTCAGGGGGAGATGAACGAAGAAGTAAATTCCCTAAGAATAACGCAGTTTGGTAGGAGGAAATAATTTCGAACAGCAAGGAAATTGATCAACATGACTCATTTCCCACCGACGGAAATCCATCTGGTCGAGAAATTGAACCGAAATGAATCCGACTTTGATGGGCCTGAACCAATAAGTGATGGGCACGGAATAACAAATCACGAATTTTTGATGTTATGCAGGATAACGAAGAAGCCCAGGCCAAGGATCTGGAGGGAAGTGCCAAAATGTGAGCCTCGAAGCCCAAGATTCCCAGAATTCGTCCACTCACTGATCAGGGATATCGCTTCCCTGTTCGGAGTACACAGGGATTCCGAAGGCCCCAATACGAGCTGATTTATTAAACACCAAGGCAAAATACCCGAGCGCGAATTAAATTCATTACCATCGTCTAGCAAAATCACATTGTAGCTGCCATCGAAAGATGATCCAGTGTAGTTAATCCCACCAGACCCAAAAGATGGAAGAACGCAATAATGGAAGAAATCGAAGCACTGAAAAAAATCAACTTGGGATCTAGTGAGCATTGCCTCAAGGAAAGAAGTAGTGGGTTGCAGATGGATTGTACCGTTAAAATGGGACTCTAATGGAATATGATCGGTATAAGGCCGATGCCGTGGCTAAGGGATATCGCAGAAATATGGCATCGCTTATGGAGATACTTTTGCTCCGGTAGCAAAAATGAACACGATCGAATTCTAATCTCCATAGCTGCTGCAAATGAAAACTGGCCTTTTGAAACAATTCGGACGTGAAAACGCGTTCTTGAACGGATACTTGGAAGAAGAAGGGGAAGAACAAGAAGTATACTTAGAGCCTCCTCCTGGTATAAATGTAGCGGAAAAGTATGTGGAAAGCTAAAAAAGGCACTGTATGGGTTGAAGCAATCACCTCGAGCTTGGTTCGGTAGGTTCTCGGCTTTTATGAAGAAGATTGGATACAAACAAAGTGATGCAGACCACACCTTGTTTGTTAAAAATGAAAACATGAAAGTCACAGCACTTGTAGTATATGTAGATGATATGGTGGTAACAGGTAATGATAATTACGAACTCAAGGATCTTCAATCCGTCCTTGCCACAGAATTCGATGTGTTAATAGGATTAGGTCCATTTGAAAGTAGTATTTTTTGGGGTAATGAAGGTCAAGGCAGGAGCGGAATTACTATGTGTCAACGAAAGTATCTACTTGATTGTTAGCCTGAAACTGGGATGTGGTTGCAAACCATCGACAACACCAATTGAAATGAACCATCAGTTGGAAATTCTTCCTGATCATAGTTACCAAATAATCGAAAGCCGGGGTACCAAAAACTCGTTGGAAAGCTCATTATCATCCCATACTTCGACCGGACATGCCTATCTATGCAGTTGAGTGTGTTAGTAGATTTATGATGACACCAAGTGAAGAACATCTGAAAGCTGTATACAGAACTTGAGTGAGATACTCTAAAGGACCACACCAGGGAAAGGCTTATTTTTTGGAAAGAGACAAGACAATAGTGTACTAAGGATACACCGATGCAGACGGGCTGGTGATCGAAAGGATGGTAAGTCAACTTCTGGATTACTTCACTTTCGTTGGAGGGGAATTTGGTTACGTGGCGAAGTTGTGAAAAAACAAAAGGTGGTGTCGAGATCACGTGCGGGAGGCCGAATATCGAGGAAGTGCATGGTGATGTCTGGGAATTGCTATGGATAAAACAATTTTACGAGATATTGGGTATACTGTAGTTAGTCCGTTAAACTACATTGCGATAACGAGTCTGCAGTAAAACTAGCGAACAACCCAGTACAACATGGGAAACCGCGACTAAACATGTAGTAGAATCGACATTTCATTAAAGATCATTTGGAAAAGAAGACAGTTGAGCTTCCACATGTATCTTCAGAAGATCAACTTGCAGATATGCTTACGAAAGCTGTGTGCGGGAGAGTGTTTCGTAGCTCTCTTGACAAGCTGGGAATGATAGACATACATTCTCCACCTTGAGGGGGAGTGTTGGCGAGAGCAATCCGGAATGATTGTTATTTGGATAAGTAGGACAAGGATGTGCTGATCATTATGCGAGTCCTAGAATGTAGAGTAATTTACGTAATCTGTTTGTAAAAGTTATTATTATTCATGTACCATCTAGGAATGAAAATTAATTTTCCCAAAAATTAAACCTCAGTTTGACTCTTTGATTACCGTCTATAGGGAAACTACAAAGTTTGGAAACAGGGTTTGTATCCGGATCGTACGAGGCTAGATGAGTGTCAAACTCAAAAAGGAACTTATTATCTAATGTAAATCCAATTGGGTTAATATTACTAAACTGTGAAGACACATTATGATGTTTAACCCAAGATTCGGCTACTCCATACTCATTCATCACCCACATCTCAAATTCACCATGTCTGGTGCGTGACGTCACACATAGCTTTCCAGCCCAGTCTAATTTTGAGATGGAATCGGGAAGAGATATACCTGAACGTTTCCGAACCCAAGTCAAATGCTATTATCTCCAAGAAGAATTCATCTAGATCATTAACAACATGCCTACGAAGCCAATGAACATGACCATCATGACTATCTATACAAACTTCATTAAACAAAACAATCTCACGTTCAATATTATTAGACGGAAACTTTTGTTTGACTGATTTCCACGAGTGTTTTTTCATACTGTACACCTCAACTAAATCCGTCAAAAAATCATACGAAAGCTTGACAACTTTGTAATCATCGGTTTTGGGATCATATCCAAAACGACAATATTCAACCGGATAAACATTAGGCTCAAGTTTTGGTAGTGTCACTAGAGCTGATAAAGAAGGGTTCCAAATATGAATGAAACGGGGGCGAAAACGACTTGATAGAGTAGTATAAAAACATATTAAACCATTAACCGAACCAAAAACACAACTATCATATTTATTAACTGAATCTGGAGATGGGAAATTAACAGGTAACTTAATAAGATCATTCACTTGGATGTCGGGCGATTTCAAAAGGTGTGCAGTGAATGGTTTATCTCTGTTAACATGGTTGAACACCAAAACAATTTCATCATCTTTGTTGTCGTTTTGGGTCGAATGAATAAGATGGGTTTTAATGAAATCGGGTTGCGATAACAGAGCAAAAAACAGTTTCGAAACACATCTCATCTGACCAAGTTGTTTGCTCGGTAACCCAGTGAATATGTTGGGTAGAATTTCGCAGGGAAGTTTTTCCATATTCGATCGATGGCGTACTTACGTGCATTAATTAATGATATTTGTTCAATATACGAGTATATATATATAAATATATATAGATATTATATATACACTAATAATAATGATACTAATACAGGAAACCTATATATATACGTCTGTCCCAATATAAGGAAAGTTTCTATTGATATTCTTGTTTGACACAACTTTTGCAGCCAGAATCTATGGTCAAATAAAGCTTTTTTTTTTAACGTTCCAATGGTCAGTTCGTCCCACTTATCGGCCCCTACGTCTTTCGGGCAGGATGTCATTCGAATTTTGTGAATATGTGACTTCAAATTGGATGGTGGTACAAGTTTTTCCATATTCTAGATGGTTGGTGGTACTCAATCAAAGATAGATGGATATACAAAGTCAAATATTGTGGATGCACAATTTATGCATGGGCTAAATAAAAGTCTAACAAATGTTAGGTGAAGAAATTTCCATGCAATTTTCAAATGGCTGGCAAGAAAATAAGGACACGTTCTCACCTTCCTTTTTTCTTATAAATTGGAAGTGAAGCTCCATTGCAAGATGTACCAAAAATCACTCTCAAATACATATGTGCTAGAGATACAATATTTCTCTATTATCTCTATGTATTTTTCTTCCTCCAAACTCTGTAAACACTGCAAATTATAGTGGATTGTTTCTCGGCTTCCGCCACCCGTGGTTTTTTCCCGGGAGATCAATTACAGGGTAGTTTACTCTAAATGGTTGTGCTATTAGTTGGAAAGCCCAGTTGCAGTCTACAGTTGCACTGTCTTCTACCGAGGCAGAATATATGGCGATTACAGAAGCAGTTAAGGAAGATATATGGTTGAAAGGATTATTTAGAGAACTCGATGATAGAATAAAGGTTACCACAGTTTTCTGTGATAATCAAAGTGCTATATTTTTGAGTAAAGATCAAATGTTTCATGACCGAACGAAGCACATTGATATTCGTTATCATTTTGTGCGAGATATCATTGAGAAAGGTGATTGTGTCATAGACAAGATTGATACAGATTATAATCCCGCTGATATATTCACCAAGAGTCTTCCAATAGCCAAGTGTAACATCCGTGAATTTTGACCGTTTGACTTTACGTGCAATTTGACTAACAATTTAAGTTAACGAAATAGTTGGGTCGTTTTGTGATTAAATGACAACGTGGTATACTCGTCGGGTCGATAATATGTTTTAATCGGTGTTTAAATGCCTAACGTTTGTAATTTGGCTTGGGATGAGAAGCGGGTCGGCCCGTGGGTAGTCCACAACCCACCAGTCACCCAAGACCCAACCTCCCTCCTTATCCCTTCTCCCCCTCTCATTTTCTATCTATCTTTTTTCTCTCTTTTCTCCTCCAAGAAACACACACAAACACATACCTCTCTCTCTAGATTCTATCTCTCATATTGGGAATTAAGCAAGATTTTGTTTGGGGTTTTCATCATCAACCTCATCTTAACAACATATCAAAAATTTGGGTTCAAAGTGCAAGATTTCTAGCCATTTCGGGTCAAATTCGGGTTAGAGACTAGGTGAAGGTTTTGGTAAGTCAAATTCATTCCATTTACTTCTATTTATGTTTGTTTATCTATTTCTAGTTGGTGTCCAGCCATTTCGAGCCTCGAATCGAGTCGAAACTCGTTTTAGGTCAAATTAGGGTTTCGATTAGGGTTAGAGCGATTTGTTATGATTTTGATGTTTTGGGTCGAATTTTTGGATTGGGTTATGTTTATTTATGGTTAATGGTGTTTATTTATGCTTCAAATTAAGTTACAAGTTCCTACAAATCGATTTGAGTTGGTTTGGGTCGAGTTTAAGGGTTTTGGGTTGTTGTTGCTGCTGCTGGTGCTGCTTGTGGTTCTGGCCAGAAAAGGGCCACTGCGGCGCAGTGGCTTAGGCCTAGCCCACTGCGGCGCAGTGGCTAAGGTCTGCCCAGTTCCTGGTTGTCCCACTGCGGCGCAGTGGGAGGGCATAGTCCCCACTGCGGCGCAGTGGATTCTCTCGGCCATTCTCGCTCCTTAGCCCACTGCGGCGCAGTGGGCATGGTTTTGGCTCACTGCGGCGCAGTGGATACTTTCGGGAAATTTGCGCGTCAGTTTTAAAAGTCAATAACTTTTGATCCGTAAGTCCAATCGAGTCATATGACCTATCGTTAGAATCGTAAGAGAGTCTAGTTTCATGTTATGACACTCGTTTTATATGAACCTTCTTCCATTTCAAAAAGTGTCGAGTCAAAGTGTCTTGTTCTTACTCGTTTAAGTTGTAAAGGCGTTTAGGGTTTGCGATTTGGCCTAATTGTGCTAACCCAACTTGTTTAAGATTATATAGTTGACATTATGGTATTATGATGTATATGTATAGGTTGTGGCCGTGTGGATCCTAATACTCGCTATTAATCTCTTATTAACTCGACTTAAGCTTCTTTGCCGATCAATGTGAGTTTCGTATCTCCCTACTCACTTGAGATCCGGGCTGAAAAGTGTAAACCTGGTGTGTTTACTTGCATTTATTGATTGATTGATTGATTGATTGTTTTAGTTGTTGGATTGGTGTGATGGTTCCTTTCGTTGATTGGTTAAATTGGTTTGAGTATCGAATTGTTGAGATGATTTTTACGTTCGAATGACTTAGTTATATTTGTATGTATCTAGTAATATTAGGATAGATGTACATACATGAAAGTCGGTTATGCCTTCGTCGGGTTTTAGATGTGGTGGGAAGGCTGCGGGTGACCCTATATATAAGCATCTGAGACTCGAAGGAAGTAGAATCCTCTGAAGTATATGTACGTATAGTTGGTTTAAATTGTGATTGGTGGCTTATGGTTGTCGAATGTTGATTAGTGGGTTAAGATTGACGATTATTGATTATTAGTTTATGGTTCATCATAGGTTGATTGACTGGGTTAATGTTTTGGTTAAGTATTAATGGCCGATGTTGATGAATGGTGATTATTGGGTTATGATTGACGTTTATTGATTGATGACTCAGGATTGGCGAATATTGATTATTGATTCATATTCATCGTATATCGATCGTTGGTTTATGATTTATGCATTTACATTTGATGTAAGCATTGCATACATTATTGTTGGACCCTCGGCAGGGGATTTGCCGGCATCCTGGTGCATAGATGTATGCACCCATTTTGGATGTAGACCTGACCCCGAGTATATAGACATATATATCTCGATGATTTTGAGATACAGCCTTGTCCATTGCGATGGCAGAAGGGTATCGTTGCATACGTGATTGAAGGTCACGCTTGGGATAGGCATATGTTTGCTTATTCATACATTTGGCACTTGCATTGATACACATATCATTTATGCATTCCTTATTTACACATTTACTTGTCTTGTGTAATCTTGTTGTTGGGCGATGTTGTGATATGTAGAGGCTCACTGTAAGTCATGTCTAGCCTCTATTCTTATATTGTGATTATTGTTGTTCTTTACGAACCATTACTACGAACTCACCAACCTTGTGTTGACTATGCTTAGTACACTTTTCAGGTAACCAGGTTATTCAGGACGTGGAGTTTGATTGTTTGCTTACTGTTGAACCCGGACTGGACTGATATGGATCAAGGATCCATTTGTCTTATGTTGCATTGTATTTAGGATTGATAGCCTTCTTTTGTTGTCGTTTGTAATCTTGATGTTTACTCGCTCCTGTTGTATTTTGAGACTTGTTCCCCTTATTGTATAGATTCACTGAATCCTCTAATTGCTTTTAGTTTGTTCTATTGTAATTCCACCTGGTGCTATGTGATTTCCGTGATATTCCGAGCCTCGGCTTGGGGTGTTACAGAATGGTGGCCCATGCGTGGTCGTAGAGAATTAGGCGGTTTGACCTAGACTACGGCTTAAGTTAAAACTCTTCATATAGCATGCATGGTTAGGAAATTCGTGTGCAATGTGAAATATGTGAATCCCCTTGTGAGTTCGTAGTTAAGACCACTTATGTGATGGCTTGAATTCAACGTGATGAATGTGGAATGGATACAATGTGGTTAATGTGTGCTTTGATTAAATTTGATTGTCATTAATATGGATTGTTGTTATTGATTGGTGCTAGTTTGATGATTTAGAGCAAAATGAAGTTATGTTATTAACTTAGTATAATATTGTGGCAACCCTAAAAGAACCCGATCAACTCTTTTATGGTTCACCCAATATTATAACAAGTTAATAACATCATGGATTGCGCATGCTTGGCTTAGAGTATAATAAGGAACCGATATGCTTAATGGGAGTGATTAGGTGGAGGGTTAGCCGTTGGTACACCCTGTATACATACCTGGTCAATAACTAGAGAGCATATCGAATTCGGATTATACTTTGAATCATTCGTGTTAGACTTGTTTTAGCTGCTTGTAACGAGATGTGTTTAATACGAGTAATTGGTTTTGACGATGGTTAATTGTTGCGAACTTAGCACGAAAACATGATAGATAACGATTATAGAGAACTTTGATATACTGTCCTTAGAGTAGTAATGTGAAACACGTATGGTATGTTAGTATGATAACATGATATATGATACTTAATTGAGAATATGTATGTGTTGGCCTTAGTAAAGACATTGAACATGTGCAGTGTGTCGGCGTTAAAACACTAACTAATAATACGGCTAACATGAGAGAAACGGTGAAGCTAACCCCCGGATCATAAATTCTAGAACTACTACTATTATTGGATTTAGTAGTGGAATGACATGTTGACTAGTATGATTTAGTAACATATATGTTATGCATGTGTGAGGTGTATGTATGTATGTATGGCCCGTAGTGGTCAAGTTGAGGTCGTAAATGCTTTTGTTGTGATTTGACTTAAACGTGTTGATAAACGGTTAGGATACAATGTGATAAATGAGTTGATATGCACCCTAAGAGAGTATCAAGGTGGTAAACACCCTAACTCATATGTATTATAAACGGATGATATTCCAACACTAATGATGTTAATCGTATTCGGTGAACAATAGGGGTATGTTGCCTAATGGTATGCGAGCTTAAAAATGTATGAGGCATAGCTAAACTTGATTATATGCGGATTATGAGATAATTGGTAATGCACGTGTAAAATGTATTAGGATACGGGCGATTGTATGAATGAAGTTAGCAAGTTAGTTTTATAGTAGGATGTATTGACATGATTACATGAATTAAAGATAACCAATGGTAATGAACTTGACATGATAAAATAATAAGTAACAAAGTTCATAGGATTCTAACACTCTTACCTTAGTTAATGAGATGAAATGAGTATGCTATATGGTATGAGAGCATTAATTACTTGTGTGACTAATATGTGAGCATTGTGAGGCTAACTTTCGGGTCAACGCGTTACTTACCTTGTAGAAAATGGTGAGATCAAGAAGGAATACGACTAGCCATAGCGATGAGCCGGATTTAGCAACCGTGATTGCCCAAGCAGTGGTAAACGCCATACCCACTATCGTAGCCCAAGTCACGGCAAGCCTCCAAGGAAACACTGAGACGCGTGAAACTAGAGTAAATATGGGCGATGAGAAGGTGTCGGGTAGAGCCTCATCAAAAAGGAAAGAAATCGGAGAACCTAGTGAGGCAAGGAAAGCGGGCAGGTGTGACCCCAATGGTCATAATAAGGGTAGATTCAGGGTGGCGATGGGCCCGGTGAGGAAAGCTTATGTTGGACCTCATCCGTTATGTGAAAGATGCAACAATCACCACACCACCGACGTTCAATGCAAGGCGTGTTTTAATTGCAATCAAGTTGGCCACATGTCCAAGAATTGTAGAGCCCCGAGAACGGGCCCAACGAACGTGACTCCTATTCATGTCGTCCCTCCCCAAGGTAATCAACAAAGAGACGAGTGTTTTGGATGTGGTAGTCGTGCACACTACGTGAAAGATTGTCCGAAATGGATCGGACAACAAGCTGAAGTAGCAGAGCCGGCAAGGAAAACTTACTTAGGATCTCACCCCTTGTGTGGAAGGTGTAATCCCATCACTCTCCCACTAACCAATGTGGGACTTGCTTTAATTGTAATCGGCGCGGGCACTTAGCTGGGAATTGTAGAGCACCGATAGTGGCACCATTGAATGTAGTACCCCTTCAAACCATTCATCCCCAAGGCAACTTTCCATGGAGTACGTGCTTTAAATGTGGAAGCCCTGATCACTACCGAAATAATTGTCCGCAATGGATCGGACAACAAGTTGAAGTGGCCATTCCTCGTAATCAACTACAAATAGTCATTTATAACCAAAGCCGTGGCCAGCAAGACCATCAAGTTCAACTTCGTAGCCGAGCTTTTGCAGAGAATGGCAGAGGAGACCAAAGTGATCCTAACGTTGGTTAAGGTACATTCCTCCTAATGATTGTTATGTTACGACACTATTCGATATCGAAACCGACTATGAATCTCGTTTATTCTAACGTTACTCCTTTGAGTTACATTCGTTCGTGTGTTTTGGAATTATATGTTTGCAATTTTGACTGTTTAGCAACTCACTAACTAAATTTATTCAAATACCCCGTGTATCTATCTCGACTCTAAAAGACGACAAAACTCCTCATTTACTTGGTGCCTATGATATAAAGATTCTTAGCGAAAAAGTGAGTGTAATCTGAATGCCACCGGGTAAGACAGTTCTAAAGTTACTGGTAGTAGGGTTACTAGTGTAAAAATATCTAACGGTAGGATTCTTAGGGTCCGTGTAAGTCTTCCAACTTAGGCGTCCTTAGAGCTACCGTCTCAAGAATCTGAAAACTAATGTCGTCTCTATTAATCTTGAGTCTCCCGAGGACTTTCCGGGTGACTTACCGGGCTTGTCCCATCTCGATAACTTAAATTTCGTTTATGCTCAACTTCCCAACATCGCGCGCGTAGTCAAAGCCCTTATAGACTTCTGAGACGTGAATAAGCATGTAGTGAAAGACGGGAGAGAGATTGGAAGAAAAACGAATTGGAATGGACTTCGCCGTGAAGTCGCCGACGTCAAGAAGTGATCATGATACGACGAAACCGGTAAAATTTGACAACTCGGCACATTAGTATGAAAGGAATGGGTTAGGTGCACGAAGATTCAATTTCTGTCCTTCCAGATAAAGAAAGTCGCTTAACTCCAATTCAGGGAGCCATCCAATGAACGACGGGCACTCAAACCGACTTGAGACTTGATCACATGTGAAGATAACGTACTTATAACCATGACGGCAATCCTGTGCAACGACGGTTGTTACGCGAGTATTCGAATGACACTGGCCGAAGAACTAAGTAGAAGAGATGCTACTCCCCATTGGGACGAACCAAGAATCAAAGAAAGCCAAAGTAGCGGGTTAGGACTTCTAATAGGAATGACAAGAATCACTTCTCAAGTTAAGAGAATAGCCCAGCTAGCTCACATGCTAAGTAAGGAGTATGCCGATGTGAGGCTGAGACCGTTAGAGTTGAAAGTGGGTGACTTTGTACGTTTGAAAGTATCACAGTGGAAAGGCGTCATCCGATTCGTGAAGCGAGGCAACCTCGGGCCGAGGTATAACTGTTCTTTCAAGATCCTCAAAAAGGGTTGGAAAAATTGCTTATCGAATAGAATTACCACAAGAGCTTAGCGGTGTACATGATGTGTTTCATAATTGCAACCTACGCAAGTGGTTGGCGGACCCTACATATCATGTGTCTATGGACGAGATTAGGGTTGATTCGAATTTGACTTTTATTGAAGAACCGGTAGAGATCTTGGACCGCCGAGTCAAGAAACTCAAGAATAAGCTCTACACGATTGATAGGGTTAGGTGGAAACGCTGGGCGTGGAGCCGAGTTCAGTTGGGAGCGAAAGGATTACAGGAAGTCTAAGTATCCGCATTTATTCGCTAATTAGGGTTTTGTTGAATTTCGGGACGAAATTCTTTCACGGGGGAATAATGTAACATCAGTGAATTTTGACCGTTTGACTTTACGTGCAATTTGACTAACAATTTAAGTTAATGAAATAGTTGGGTCGTTTTGTGATTAACTGACAACGTGGTATATTCGTCGGGTCGATAATATGTTTTAATCGGTGTTTAAATGCCTAACGTTTGTAATTTGGCTTGGGATGAGAAGCGGGTCGGCCCGTGGGTAGTCCACAACCCACCAGTCACCCAAGACCCAACCTCCCTCCTTATCCCTTCTCCCCCTCTCATTTTCTATCTATCTTTTTTCTCTCTTTTCTCCTCCAAGAAACACACACAAACACATACCTCTCTCTCTCTCTAGATTCTATCTCTCATATTGGGAATTAAGCAAGATTTTGTTTGGGGTTTTCATCATCAACCTCATCTTAACAACATATCAAAAATTTGGGTTTCAAAGTGCAAGATTTCTAGCCATTTCGGGTCAAATTCGGGTTAGAGACTAGGTGAAGGTTTTGGTAAGTCAAATTCATCCATTTACTTCTATTTATGTTTGTTTATCTATTTCTAGTTGGTGTCCAGCCATTTCGAGCCTCGAATCGAGTCGAAACTCGTTTTAGGTCAAGTTAGGGTTTCGATTAGGGTTAGAGCGATTTGTATGATTTTGATGTTTTGGTCGAATTTGTAGATTGGGTTATGTTTATTTATGGTTAATGGTGTTTAATTATGCTTCAAATTGAGTTACAAGTTCCTACAAATCGATTTGAGTTGGTTTGGGTCGAATTTAAGGGTTTTGGGTTGTTGTTGCTGCTGCTGGTGCTGCTTGTGGTTCTGGCCAGAAAAGGGCCACTGCGGCGCAGTGGCTTAGGCCTAGCCCACTGCGGCGCAGTGGCTAAGGTCTGCCCAGTTCCTGGTTGTCCCACTGCGGCGCAGTGGGAGGGCATAGTCCCCACTGCGGCGCAGTGGATTCTCTCGGCCATTCTCGCTCCTTAGCCCACTGCGGCGCAGTGGGCATGGTTTTGGCTCACTGCGGCGCAGTGGATACTTTCGGGGAAATTTTGCGCGTCAGTTTTAAAACGTCAATAACTTTTGATCCGTAAGTCCAATCGAGTCATATGACCTATTGTTAGAATCGTAAGAGAGTCTAGTTTCATGTTATGACACTCGTTTTATATGAACCTTCTTCCATTTCAAAAGTGTCGAGTCAAAGTGTCTTGTTCTTACTCGTTTAAGTTGTAAAGGCGTTTAGGGTTTGCGATTTGGCCTAATTGTGCTAACCCAACTTGTTTAAGATTATATAGTTGACATTATGGTATTATGATGTATATGTATAGGTTGTGGCCGTGTGGATCCTAATACTCGCTATTAATCTCTTATTAACTCGACTTAAGCTTCTTTGCCGATCAAGGTGAGTTTCGTATCTCCCTACTCACTTGAGATCCGGGCTGAAAAGTGTAAACCTGGTGTGTTACTTGCATTTGATTGATTGATTGATTGATTGATTGTTTTAGTTGTTGGATTGGTGTGATGGTTCCTTTCGTTTGATTGGTTAAATTGGTTTGAGTATCGAATTGTTGAGATGATTTTTTACGTTCGAATGACTTAGTTATATTTGTATGTATCTAGTAATATTAGGATAGATGTACATACATGAAAGTTGGTTATGCCTTCGTCGGGTTTTAGATGTGGTGGGAAGGCTGCGGGTGACCCTATATATAAGCATCTGAGACTCGAAGGAAGTAGAATCCTCTGAAGTATATGTACGTATAGTTGGTTTAAATTGTGATTGGTGGCTTATGGTTGTCGAATGTTGATTAGGGGTTAAGATTGACGATTATTGATTATTAGTTTATGGTTCATCATAGGTTGATTGACTTGGTTAATGTTTTGGTTAAGTATTAATGGCCGATGTTGATGAATGGTGATTATTGGTTTATGATTGACGTTTATTGATTGATGACTCAGGATTGGCGAATATTGATTATTGATTCATATTCATCGTATATCGATCGTTGGTTTATGATTTATGCATTTACATTTGATTGTAAGCATTGCATACTTTATTGTTGGACCCTCGGCAGGGGATTTGCCGGCATCCTGGTGCATAGATGTATGCACCCATTTTGGATGTAGACCTGACCCCGAGTATATAGACATATATATCTCGATGATTTTGAGATACAGCCTTGTCCATTGCGATGGCAGAAGGGTATCGTTGCATACGTGATTGAAGGTCACGCTTGGGATAGGCATATTTTCTTATTCATACATTTGGCACTTGCATTGATACGCATATCATTTGTGCATTCGCATTACACATTTACTTGTCTTGTGTAATCTTGTTGTTGGGCGATGTTGTGTTATGTAGAGGCTCACTGTAAGTCATGTCTAGCCTCTGTTCTTATATTGTGATTATTGTTGTTGGTTCTTTACGAACCATTACTACGAACTCACCAACCTTGTGTTGACTATGCTTAGTACACTTTTCAGGTAACCAGGTTATTCAGGACGTGGAGTTTGATTGTTTGCTTACTGTTGAACCCGGACTGGACTGATATGGATCAAGGATCCATTTGCCTTATGTTGCATTGTATTTAGGATTGATAGCCTTCTTTTGTTGTCGTTTGTAATCTTGATGTTTACTCGCTCCTGTGTATTTTGAGACTTGTTCCCCTTATTATATGGATTCACTGAATCCTCTAATTGCATTTAGTTTGTTCTATTGTAATTCCACCTGGTGCTATGTGATTTCCGTGATATTCCGAGCCTCGGCTTGGGGTGGTACAAGTTCAAACTATGTTTGGACTTGATGGGTATTTCTGATCGCAATTGAGCCATTTTGGCTCGTGGTGGAGGAAGTATTTTATTTCTCGGAAACAATTTTTCTCTATATGGTGATTGCAGGTTCTTATGAAATTTTTGGAGTTTGATAAGGTGCATGTCACATAATCTGTTACTTGCTCAATTTTGAAGTCAAGGTGGAGATTGTGAATATGTGACTTCAAATTGGACGGTGGTACAAGTTTTTCCATATTCTAGATGGTTGGTGGTACTCAATCAAAGATAGATGGATATACAAAGTCAAATATTGTGGATGCACAATTTATGCATGGGCTAAATAAAAGTCTAACAAATGTTAGGTGAAGAAATTTCCATGCAATTTTCAAATGGCTGGCAAGAAAATAACGACACGTTCTCACCTTCCTTTTTTCTTATAAATTGGAAGTGAAGCTCCATTGCAAGATGTACCAAAAATCACTCTCAAATACATATGTGCTAGAGATACAATATTTCTCTATTATCTCTATGTATTTTTCTTCCTCCAAACTCTGTAAACACTGCAAATTATAGTGGATTGTTTCTCGGCTTCCGCCACCCGTGGTTTTTTCCCGTCTTGGGTTTTCCACGTAAATCCTTGTGTCTCTATTACTTTATTTCTATTTGGTGCTTGATTACACTTGATATATTAATTCCATTCCGCATCAAACTAATATTACTATAAGCTTTTCTCGGATCCTTGGGCGTGTTTTTAACACACGTTTACTACAATTGGCATCAGAGCATCCGGGTTTTAATATTAGTTTACTGGAATTATTTTATCAAGTGGCAAATCATGTCTACAATGAAATTCGATATTCCATTGTTAGATCGAAACACCAGGTTTCCTCTATGGCAAGTAAAGATGAGAGATATTCTAATTCAGATGGATTTACACAAGGCACTTTTGGGTACCGCAAGGATGCCCGCATCATGGACCGAAGAAGAAAAGGAGATGAAAGATCTAAAAGCTCTATCCCAAATTCGTTTGCACTTGTCAAACGATGTTTTGCAAGATGTTTTGAAAGAAACTTCAGCGGCTTCTTTATGGCTAAAATTGGAGCAATTGTTGATGACTAAGAGCTTACCCAACAAGTTGCATTTAAAGCAACTGTTGTTCAATCTTAAAATGATTGAAGGAGGTTCTTTAGCTGAACATATTTCCACATTCAAAGAGTTAGTTAATAACTTAGAGAATATGGATGTTCAGTACGAAGATGAAGACTTGGCTTTATTTTTGCTGTCATCATTGCCCGAATCCTACAGCCATTTTCGTGATACTATCATCTACAGCCGTGACACACTTGTCTTAGATGAAGTTTATACAGCTTTGGATTCAAAAGAAAAGATGAAGCATATTACTAGTGGTGGTTCTAGTGATGTGAAAGCCGAAGGTTTAAATGCTAGAGGAAGAACTTCAGATAGGGGTAAAAACCCTCAATCTTTCAACAGATCGAGAACCAAGTCTAAAGGCAGGCGAAAGTTTTGCAGTTACTGTCACAAGAAGGGACATTCAATTGATGAATGTTTCAAGCTAAAGAATAAAGAGAAAGCAGCAGCAAATGGTAAACAAGCAGGCACCTCGGGTGAAGCCGATGTAGCTGAGGCCGAATGTATTGGAGAACTCCTAACAGTTTATTCAGATAAACTGGATTCCATTGGCGAATGGATACTTGATTCTGGTTGTACTTTTCATATGTGTCACAACAAAAGTTGGTTCTATACATTTGAAAAGGTTAACCAGGGTTATGTCTTAATGGGCAATAATACTACATGTCCAGTTGTTGGACATGGCTCCGTCAGAATCCGTATGTTTGATGGCGTTATCCGAACCATTGGGAATGTTAGATATGTTCCCGACCTCAGAAGAAACTTGTTATCTCTTAGCTCTTTTGATCAAGAAGGATACGAGTTTTTTGGAAAAGGTGGAGTTCTCAAGGTATTCAAAGATGGTTCTGAGATATTAAGAGCCAAACGAAAAACCTCAGACCTCTATTTTCTTGAAGGGCAAACAATTTCTAGTATTGCTGCTGTTGGTTCAAAGTCTTTTCTGATCAAGATCAGTCCCGTCTTTGGCATCTTCGACTCGGCCATATGAGTTTCCATGGCATGTCTGAATTGAGTCGAAGAGGATTACTTGGTGAACAAAAGATTGTTGATTTAGAGTTCTGTGAAGATTGTGTATATGGCAAGGCAAAACGGGTGAGTTTTACAAGTGGTATTCACACAACAAAAGGACCACTTGATTATGTCCACTCGGATTTATGGGGACCAGCTAGGGTTGCTTCCAAAGGTGGAGCTATTTATATGCTCACTATTATCGATGATTTCTCCAGGAAGGTGTGGTCTTTCTTCTTGAAACAAAAAGGAGACGTTTTTTCTACTTTCAAGAATTGGAAAGTTCAGGTTGAAAAGCAATCAGGATTGGTGGTAAAGTATCTTCGCACGGATAATGGACTAGAGTTTTGCTCACAAGAGTTTAATGCCTATTGCCGAAAGGAAGGCATCACTCGACACCGCACGGTGGTCCATACGCCTCAACAAAATGGTGTAGCCGAAAGGATGAATCGCACCATTATGGAAAAGGTCCGTTGTATGCTTTTTAATTCCAAATTGCCAAAGTCCTTTTGGGCAGAGGCTGCTTCGACTGCATGCTATCTTATCAACTTATCACCTTCACGAGCAATTGATAAGAAAACTCCGTTTGAGTTATGGTCCGGCGAACCTGCCGATTACACGAGTTTAAAACCTTTTGGATGTCCAGCATATGCACGAGTTGATAATGGGAAGTTAGAACCGAGAGCAATCAAATGTGTTTTTCTTGGTTACAATCCAGGGGTAAAAGGTTACAAGTTGTGGAGCTTTGAATTGAAGAAAGTTATTATCTCAAGAGATGTTATTGAAAGTGATTAAAAGGATCAAGGCAAGGTTGGATCACAGAAATAGAACAAGAAAGATTATTGAGGCTAGGCTTCCAAAAGAAACAAAAGGAGTAATTCATGTACCAGAAGGTACTTGGGTCAGATATTCTCCTAACAATGAACAAGGTCCTCATAACATGCCTCCTGTTGATTTTGCTGACAACATCATTGAACCACCTAATCGCCCTGAAGATCCAAAGTACCATTTTGTTCCTAAAAAGTTCTGGAAGGAGAATCATCATAAATACAGAGAACGAGCATTCAAATCTCAATCTGCTCAACCTGATAAGCCTGAATCATCCACAAAGAAGAGGAATCGTAGACAAAGGAAGAGAAAGAGATCCAGAAAGTGATCATCCACAAACAGCACTAAAGGGGGAGATTGTTAGCTTTAAATTATAGATTAGTGCTTGTTTGTAACTATGTAAATAGAATTGTCCTTGTGGTTAATCATGTTTATGTAGAAGGATGTTAGAGTAATTAACCAAGGACTCTCTTGTAATTAGGGAGGGGGTTTAATGCAAATGTCAAGCCTATATAAACCCCCTCACCTCTCATTTGTAATTAACCTTTGGAATACTATTTACCTTTCTCCCTTTCTCTCTCTAGCTTTCTCTCTCACACACATAACACTCAATCATGATTTAGCATATTCTACAGAAAAGAGCAATCTCAAGTGGAGGTGGAGCTTCCTACTTCCACTACTACCGATCAGAGTAAAGCAGAGCATCAAGAGTCTTCCTCGCCAGATGAGCATGTAGTTGTTGAGGATTCAACACCTTCACAACCCCAAGCTACTTCTCCAAGCATTGCAAGAGATAGGCCGAGAAGACAAATTATTCATTCGAAGAGGCTTGCTGCTTATGCTCTTACTGTTGCTAATGATATTGAGTCGGGAATGGAGCCTGTGAATTATGATGAGGCTATCAAGTCTAAAGACTCAAGTGACTGGATGATTGCCATGCATAATGAGATGAAATCTTTGCAAAGAAATGGTACTTGGGATTTAGTTCCTATTCCGAAAGGAAAAAGGCCAGTTAAATGCAAGTGGGTCTACAAGCTCAAAGAACCTATCAACCCAACTGAGAAACCAAGGTACAAAGCTCGGTTAGTAGCTAAAGGCTACAGCCAGATTCCTGGCATCGATTATACTGACATTTATTCCCCAGTTGTCAAACATACTTCCATTCGTGTATTATTGGGGTTGGTTGCTTCTAATGATTATGAGTTAGAGCAACTAGATGTTACTACAGCTTTCTTAAATGGTGAGCTTGAGGAAGAGATTTTTATGCAACAGCCTGAAGGTTTTGTAGTTCCTGGCAAGGAGAACTACGTGTGTAAACTGAATAAATCTCTATATGGCCTCAAGCAATCTCCTAGACAATGGTATAAGAGGTTTGATTCATTTATGACCAGTCACAAATTCAAAAGGTGCACCCGTGATAGCTGCGTTTATTACAAGAAATGTGACGATGGTTCAATGATCTACTTACTCTTATACGTGGATGACATGTTGATCGCAGCGAAAGATATGAAGGAGATTCTGAAATTAAAAGACCAGTTGAAAGTTGATTTTGAAATGAAGGACTTGGGAGCTGCCAAGAAGATTTTAGGTATGGAAATTATTCGTGACAGGAAGTCTAGGGTCTTGCAACTTTCCCAGAAAGGTTATATTGAGAAAGTCCTAAGACGCTTCAATATGCATGAAGCAAAACCTGTCAACACACCTTTTGCAGCTCATTTCAAGCTATCATCCGCTTTAAGTCCTACTACTGAGACTGATATGGAGTATATGGCACGCATACCATACTCTAGTGCTGTTGGATCTTTGATGTATGCTATGATCTGCACACGCCCTGATTTGGCTTATGTTGTTAGCATGGTTAGTAGATATATGGCGAACCCGGGGAAAGAACATTGGAAAGCAGTGCAATGGATCTTTCGTTATTTGCGCGGTACGTCTTCTATGTGTCTACACTATGGTAAATCTAACACCGGGGTGTTTGGATATGTTGATTCAGATTATGGCAAAGACTTGGATAAACGGAGATCAATTACAGGGTATGTGTTTACTCTAAATGGTTGTGCTATTAGTTGGAAAGCCCAGTTGCAGTCTACAGTTGCACTGTCTTCTACCGAGGCAGAATATATGGCGATTACAGAAGCAGTTAAGGAAGATATATGGTTGAAAGGATTATTTAGAGAACTCGATGATAGAATAAAGGTTACCACAGTTTTCTGTGATAATCAAAGTGCTATATTTTTGAGTAAAGATCAAATGTTTCATGACGGAACGAAGCACATTGATATTCGTTATCATTTTGTGCGAGATATCATTGAGAAAGGTGATTGTGTCATAGACAAGATTGATACAGATTATAATCCCGCTGATATATTCACCAAGAGTCTTCCAATAGCCAAGTTCAAACTATGTTTGGACTTGATGGGTATTTCTGATCGCAATTGAGCCATTTTGGCTCGTGGTGGAGGAAGTATTTTATATCTCGGAAACAATTTTTCTCTATATGGTGATTGCAGGTTCTTATAAAATTTTTGGAGTTTGATAAGGTGCATGTCACATAATCTGTTACTTGCTCAATTTTGAAGTCAAGGTGGAGATTGTGAATATGTGACTTCAAATTGGACGGTGGTACAAGTTTTTCCATATTCTAGATGGTTGGTGGTACTCAATCAAAGATAGATGGATATACAAAGTCAAATATTGTGGATGCACAATTTATGCATGGGCTAAATAAAAGTCTAACAAATGTTAGGTGAAGAAATTTCCATGCAATTTTCAAATGGCTGGCAAGAAAATAACGACACGTTCTCACCTTCCTTTTTTCTTATAAATTGGAAGTGAAGCTCCATTGCAAGATGTACCAAAAATCACTCTCAAATACATATGTGCTAGAGATACAATATTTCTCTATTATCTCTATGTATTTTTCTTCCTCCAAACTCTGTAAACACTGCAAATTATAGTGGATTGTTTCTCGGCTTCCGCCACCCGTGGTTTTTTCCCGTCTTGGGTTTTCCACGTAAATCCTTGTGTCTCTATTACTTTATTTCTATTTGGTGCTTGATTACACTTGATATATTAATTCCATTCCGCATCAAACTAATATTACTATAAGCTTTTCTCGGATCCTTGGGCGTGTTTTTAACACACGTTTACTACAAATTTTCAGGGAACCACGGAAGGAGGAAAACCTCCTATTAATCCGCTAAACGGCACGACAATTAATAGAAGTAAACCTTGCCCCCTCAGGATTCGAACCTGGGTCTCCCCAGGCCCAAGACTCTCATGGGAGGACTGGGATACGACTGAGGCTTACCTCAATTAAAGCTTATTAATACCATAATTTTTTTGTCACAATTCAATTCAATGATACATTTAAGTACAAAATCCAATAAAAAAAACAAATATAAACACACGTCCACACATTTACAACCCAAACAAGATATCGAATGAACATGACCAGTTGACCATATATGCAAACTCAATTTTGAAAACAAAAGTAAGATAAAAAATGATCAATTTACGAATCTACAATTCAACCTAACCTCTTGGCCACCGGTTATACTGCTCATCTTGATCATAGACTCCACAAATGATTTCTCAAACTCTTCTCGTGAATTCGCAAACTTTGCAACCAATGTTTTGGCGGTTGGGTTAGTAAGTAAGGCTTGATCAGAAGTGAAAATGCTCTTCCCTTCAAGTAGTAACTTGTAGTAGCTATTGTCGAAAATGGTAGGCGTGGAATCCAAATTCGCCCCCGCGCTTCTCACCTTGTTATGCATTGGGCATACGTTGCGTAAGCTAGCTGCGAAAGATTGGTGCATCGATGGATCTACGTCTTGTTTTGTTGCAAAGTTGTGGATCCTGTTTTGGAATGAGGAACAATGTGCAAAACCAAGGGTATGTCCTCCTGCAAAGTAATTCGTAGACATATATATAATTGGTTCTGTTTTATAGAAAAAAGTATTAAAGTAAAACAAATAAAATACTGTAATCATTTTCTTTACTTGAGAATCATAAAAATTTCCGTGCATCAAAATATATAGTTCTGCATAGTCTTTTGTAGCCATATAGTTTGTTGATTATAAATATATAGGCACTCCATGTGTGTAAGGAAGTGGAGCTTTAAAGAAATAACTGAATTCACTTGACAAGTCAAATTTGGACAATTAAAATGGGACGGATGGAGTATCAATTACCTGAAAGTGCAACCAAATCCTCCATAGAAAGACCTCTTTGAGAGAAACTTTGTTGGAGTTGTGATATGTTGAAAGTGGGAGATGGCAATTGTCGAGTTTCGGTTGCTATTGAAACTCTGCCATCTTTTCGCCCTTTTGGCACAACCCAATGGGGACCTCCTGACTGTAAATATGACCACGATTTAGGATTTAGCGTTTATCATACTGTTTTGATAGTCATATAAAGAAAAGGCAATGCTATATATTCTAATAGAATTATAGAAACTATAAAAACAGGACTGCATCTATTTATTGCTTAATTACCAGATGAACGGCATCTCTGGCAGCTAAAGCTACGATATCAGCACACGACACGGTACCAGGACACATAGCCTCTAATGCTTTCTTGGCGTTATCAATAACATAGAATGCATGGAGAGATATATTTGGAGGTCCATCTTTTTCGGCTTGGTTGGCTCCAGTTGAGTTCAACAACACCGAACCATCACATCCCTTTGAACCAAAAAACACCCATGAATATATAGCAAATCGTATTTGTTATATATGTGACCATTACTCGTTAATATAAGAAAAGAATATTTTAATGTATGCATAACAAGGTGTAGAAATGAATGTAAGGTAAACTGACCCTAATGAAACAATCATGGAATTGCATTCTTAAAAGTGCAGCAGGAACTGTTCTATCATTTAACATGGCTTTCTTCACAGCACTTGTAACCGCTGATTCGGCCTTCGGGCATGTTTGATCATAGTAGTTAGAACTCAATGCATTACTCTCATTAAAATTAACTAGTGCAAGCACAAGAAGTCCTAATAGAAATGAAGAAAAGCTGCGAGCTGCCATTGTGTATAAATCAATGAAGTTTTGTATTTTGTTGTGATGAAGATTAAGAATGAGGCCTGAGTATTTGTAGGGAATAAAAGGTACGAGTACATGTTTATGTAATTGTTCATAAAAAAGTTGAAACTTTTTGCATGGTGGTGCTTGCAAATTTGTTGAGCAGAAACTCTTGGGTTTATGATCATAGTGAGTTGTTGAGGCTTCTTTTGATCATAAAGAAATAGGATAAATTTAATTAATACGTCATATCTCATGAGAATTGTGGAGTTACGTACGCATATTCATATAAAAGTAATAGGTATTTAATTAATACGTCATATCTCATGAGAATTGTGGAGTTACGTACGCATATTCATATAAAAGTAATAGGTACTAGAATGGGCGACCTCTTGAAGTCTTGATCTTCAAAAATAAAGTCGTAAACATGTGAGCAAATCAAACTATATTGTGTGTTACATAAATGCATAAATACTTTGTTTTGAATTCGAGGTTTTCAGAGTATTTGTATGAGTTAAAAGATTTATGAACTTCTATTTTTCTTATCTGTGTCTACAAAAAATTGTGATTTTTTGCGACAAAGATATCGGTGACGACACAGATGTCATCGTCTAAGCTCACAAAATGATAAAAAATAAAAATAAATTTTTTGAAACTTTGACTAAGAAAGTCAAAATATTGTTTGGCGACGTCGTTGCGTCGCCAATCTATTTTTCAATTTCTTTTCGAATTACATGTAATGTTAATTTTCATTAGGAAAAAAAGAAGTATATCCCTAACTTAAAAACTGATAAGATGAATAAATACTAAATATGCATGTTTTTGTGATTGAATATAATACATAACTTGATGTTAGCTATAGTTTAATAAATTTAAATGGAGTAAGTATTGGGAAATTTTTTTTTCTTTCTAAACATTAAGTATAGGGAATTAAAAGTAGAGCAATAATGCGTGTTTCTGGTGGGAGCCTTAAACTTGAGCAACTAGAGTTCGTTACCATTCATTGTTTTTGGCATATAAGCTTTTCAAAGGGATGTTATTATTTTTTGTAGTTTAATACTAATTTAAATGTTGTATGAAGTATCATGAAAGTACTAGATTTAGACCCGTGTAGAAACACGGACAATCGATAGACCTTTGTATAAAAAAATTTTGTCGCTACAAATTTCATATGGCTACGTATAAAAACAACTGCATCTATAAAATAAGTGAGTTCAAGAACGTTTCTTAATTCATCTAAATACGTATATAGACTACATCATGGTCTATTTGTTGGTTTTACTCGTTTCAAAAGTCACTCATTGGAATGGTCTAGCACTCTATATAGTTAGAAATCATGCAAATTATGTGAGCTTGACACAAAACACAAACAATACAAATTAGAAATCATGCACAAATCTTCAACCTAAAAAACATAAGAATGCACTTAAATCAAACGCAAAATAACAAATACATTAAAATTACCAAAATAATCATCAACACCAAGCCAAACAAATGAAATGGGAACATTTTGTTCTTATTAACTCTAGTGTTATCCCCAATATTCTTTATATTATAAAACTTGTATGATGACACATCTGCATATAAATTATAAGTACCAAAACTCCTAGTTTAAAAAATGAGATAATTCGTCATGTTTATATACATGCTCCTTAAGTCACACGATCAGCAGTTTTAGCCCAATATCAAACTCTACACACCTTATCAAAAACTTCAATCCAAGGACCATAAACTAAGCACACACTGGCTTATGCATTTCTTTAAGCCCAACCTCGTCCTCTGCATACTCTTTTCCCACATTAAAACAATTCATCATCCAACATTCCAACTATTAATTTGCATCTTTGGAAGACTTAAAAGTTTTTATATCTAATCCCATTAGGCTCAAGCTCTACCACTTCTTTAATAATTACACCCTCACCTTTCCTTGAAAATGGGTCATATTTCTTTCTTGATAGATCTAATACACGATTGCACCAAATATAAGACATTAGGATAGCCTAAAAATCAACATTCATTCCTTCAATTATATTGCTGCAACAGCCCACACCCATACTACTAAACTGTTCAAATAGGCACACCATGCAGAATCAAAAACTGCCATCTGCCCATCTATGACCTGATAGTAGTAATAGTGTCTAACCTGAAATTTCCATTAAAACAAACTACAAAAGGACATGCTATAAATATAATTAAAGAAGGTGTCATATTGTTCCGTTAGAATAAAACATAAACTTACACAAAGAGAGAATCACCCAGTCCTTGTTTTTACTAAGCAAAACATGAGAAGTGATCTTAATATTCTGCAAAGAAACACATATAATAAGTTTAATTTACTTAACCTTTCAAATGAAGATATAAAAGCACAAATGCAGGGAACCGTACCTTATTTACTTCTTTTTATACATTCTTAGGATGATCTATCACATCCTTTTTCAAATAACTACTTGTCTAGCAACAATGTGATTTAATTTTGAGAACCAGCAATCAAGAAAATGCAGTGTTATGGTTAAATCATTGTCTAAAAAGGTGTTAGTATAAAACTATCTGGTTATTATATTGTTCAAAATAACGTAGAACTTTCTTATACTTTCTACGAATAACAATGATTACACTGCATGCCATTTTATAACTTCACAAAGGGCAGACTTACAGATTTCATATGTTAGAAAAACCTTCAATGAGTATTGACTGGCTTCTTGCAACATGTGTCTTTCCCATGGCATCACGAGGTAGAGCAATGTGATGTTTCAACTAAACTGTTCTCAAACACACACATAAAAGAAACTGAGAGATTATCATCAGTATCAACAACAATACATACTCTACTCATATATCTACAAAGTACTCTTACTGATTAGATCCCAATCATTGTCGGTGTACTTGTTCAGCTCGACCTTCTGGCTTCTATCTGATTCTCGACGTCTATTAACTAAATATACATGGTTAGTAATATAAATGAGTGAAAATCGTAAATAGGTGAAGCAATGCAAAATAACTTTTGCACATTGTAGTGCAAAAAAATTAAAACAAACTACAAAAGGACATGCTATAAATATAATTAAAGAAGGTGTCATATTGTTCCGTTAGAATAAAACATAAACTTACACAAAGAGAGAATCACCCAGTCCTTGTTTTTACTAAGCAAAACATGAGAAGTGATCTTAATATTCTGCAAAGAAACACATATAATAAGTTTAATTTACTTAACCTTTCAAATGAAGATATAAAAGCACAAATGCAGGGAACCGTACCTTATTTACTTCTTTTTATACATTCTTAGGATGATCTATCACATCCTTTTTCAAATAACTACTTGTCTAGCAACAATGTGATTTAATTTTGAGAACCAGCAATCAAGAAAATGCAGTGTTATGGTTAAATCATTGTCTAAAAAGGTGTTAGTATAAAACTATCTGGTTATTATATTGTTCAAAATAACGTAGAACTTTCTTATACTTTCTACGAATAACAATGATTACACTGCATGCCATTTTATAACTTCACAAAGGGCAGACTTACAGATTTCATATGTTAGAAAAACCTTCAATGAGTATTGACTGGCTTCTTGCAACATGTGTCTTTCCCATGGCATCACGAGGTAGAGCAATGTGATGTTTCAACTAAACTGTTCTCAAACACACACATAAAAGAAACTGAGAGATTATCATCAGTATCAACAACAATACATACTCTACTCATATATCTACAAAGTACTCTTACTGATTAGATCCCAATCATTGTCGGTGTACTTGTTCAGCTCGACCTTCTGGCTTCTATCTGATTCTCGACGTCTATTAACTAAATATACATGGTTAGTAATATAAATGAGTGAAAATCGTAAATAGGTGAAGCAATGCAAAATAACTTTTGCACATTGTAGTGCAAAAAAATTAAAACAAATGGACAAGAAAAACACCAAAAGCTAGTTATCTATACGAATGAGAAACTCAAAACAGATTAAAGCAAACAATGTGCTAAAGACATAATGCAAATTCTCATATGAACACTTTTGTGATGAATAAACTCACAAGCGGAAACAACTACAAGTCTCTTTATTAATCCTGTCAAAAGAATTACGGATACAATTACCCAAACACCAAATAATTATGACCCATATATAAAAGAAACATACAAAAATATCTACAAACAATAGTAAAATAACTATAACTACAAACATATATTTACCTTGAAGTAAATATAGAATAATAAAATTAATAACATCTTCATCTATCCCCCAATATTACTTACAGCAACAACAAAGAACAATAATAATATCTAAATAGTATTACTTACCTCTTGACTCCCAATCGTAAATCCTCCAATCTTTACCCCCAATCGTAAATCCCTCCAATCTTTACCCCCAATCGTAACTTGTGGAAAGCCACACTTTGTTTACTTTTTGTACAGCTGCAACTGCAACATGGAAGCAGAATTATTGGTGCAACTAAACTTTTACAAAACTTAAAAGACGAAATAACTAATAAAACTAACAAAAAAACAAATTTGATTTAAGCAACCGATTAGTTCATCACGGTTTGGATCTTTTAAAGCAACAGAAATCCCATATATATATATATATTAACTTGACTAAATAATAGCATGCTAATGTGTGTGTTGTTGTGTGTGTGTGTGTGTGTGTGGTTGTGTGTGTGTGTGTGTGTATATGTTCAGATTAAGCAAAGCAAGTTGGAATTTAAAAAATAACAACAAACACATAGATTGGGAAAAAGAACCTTTTCATCGTCTTCTCTTAAAATCGGAAAATGATCCACGTTCATCATGTTCAATCCTTAAGTTTCTTTTCAAACAACCAAATTCTGTTGCGGTTTTCACAGTTGCTGCTCTATTCGCAAATTCTGTTGCAGTTTTAACTTCATTCTAATGACCTTGTTTGCTGCATTATAAGAGGCAGCTGAAACTGCATTTGCTGCATTGCAACAACCTGTTGCATCACCATTAGCAAAGAAGATTAATCGAGAGCAGATTTAGCAGGCCTATGAGGTAGTGACTTGGCCATTTCAACATTCAACGGCTGACCTAAAACATCCCTGTTAAACATAAACCAATTATATAATTATTCTAAACACAAGTTCAGCCCTAGCTAGGCTTTTTGATATGCCCATAGTACCCAATCTTCTTTCCAAGACCAGTAAACCTATAGAAAAAGCATAACCCAATTAAGTAACTTAAATGAACAACAAACTTATTACATAAGTAGCTATAAAAATTAGAACTTGCCTTGCATCGTAATCCCACAAATTTACATATATTTGACATGACAGCTTCATCAATCTAAAGCAACAACCCAATTGCCTGTAAATATAGCGATTCTACACAACCTTAATGACTTAGTTGGTTATTTACAAACCTTATTGTAACATCCCGAACTTTTATTTAACGTTTGACTAATGCCGTTAAGTCAATTTGGGGTGTCGTTAAGTCTTTACTTAATATTTGAATGTAGTTATGTGTGGTTAACGTAGATAAAGTAGTTAGGTTTAAAAGCCTAAATTTTAATGACGAATAAAAGTGTGATTAATGTCGCTTAAAGGCTATGTAGTGCCTTTTAATGAAGGACTAATGTTGTATATGGTCGATAATGCAGTTTGTGGCCAATAATGAAGGGTTTAGAAGTCCAGGGACTGATTTTGACATAGGTTGAAATCTAAAAACGGGTTTAAGGATTTGATGTGTGTAATTAGGGCTGATTTAGCAGCCATTAGCAAATAATAACTCACACACAAAGTCTCTCTAATCCTTTCTTGAATCCTAAAGCAACTAATCAAGTATTTGATCAAACGATTTGGTGTTGTAAATTGATCGATCATCTAGTCAAGCAGGTAATCATTGATTTATTGTTTGTATTTCAGATTTAGAGGTGGTTTAATTATGGGACAAATCTGATTAAGATGGGATTATGCAAGTAGTTAGGGTTTATGTGGTGTTTTGGGTAATTAACATTGAAAGTGATGTTAAACGAGTCCGTAGTCGATCGTGATGATCAAAATATGTTTAATTATGTCGAAAACATGTTTGGGAAGAAGACTTGATCGATTGAAACCTGGGAAATTAATGAAGAAAGTCGTTTTACGAAAGCTGGATGAAATTATAGTCATTTTCGTAAAACTGAGCCTAAGTTCGTCGGAACGAAGATAGACTTCGTTTGGAGCTATCTTCGTTAGGAGTAGATAACTTCGTAAAAAGGATTTTGAGATTAAGTTCGTAAAGAGGATTAATTTCGTAAACTATCTTCGTTGGTTATATAAATTCGTTCAGAGATCATCTTCGCAAGTTATAATCATTTTCGTAAAGTATTAAACGAAGTTTATGTTCGTACGAAGATTAACTTCGTATGAATGATTTTTGGGTTATCTTCAGCAGATCAACTAAATTCGTAAAGAAGCTATTTTCGTAAAGTATCAAACGAAGTTTAAGTTCGTACGAAGGTTATCTTCGTAAGGTGTAATTCTGGAATTTTACGTAGTCAGTCTTAAGTTCGTACGAGGGTCCATTTAAGGTCCTAAATGACTTATACTTTATATGTTAAGTATGTACGATAGGTGTCGGGGATTACTGATAAGCACTATTAGCTATTTGGTTGCACGCGTACACTACTACCAGGTAAGATACACTACTCTGACACGCTGGGGGATCAACTAAAAGCTGGTTTCAAATCGTAAACACTTCAATTCGGTACCTTATTATTGCATGTGGGCATATGGGTTACTTGGGAGGTATTATGGGTTATGCAGTTGACCATGAGACCTGAGATGCAGTCCCTATTGTAGTGTAATGCAGTATTGCTTAATGTAATATGTAGTTATGCAGTTGATGTAGTTTAATGAAGTATCTTGATATGTATGATATATAGAAATGAAGTTGATGTGTGATATGCATGCCTGACCTGTACGCCTAGTTCACTAGACTTGCTAGGTTGCTATGTCACTTGCACGTTTAAGGATCCAAACGTAATGAAGTTAAAGTGTGTGAATGTCTAGGAATGTGTGTTACCTAGACTATATGTGTGTGAATGTTTGGGAATGCAGGGACCCAATCTATATGTGTGAAATTGAGCTCATAAACAGATGCAGTGAAGAGTGTTAAGCTTAACCCGTACTAGCCTTAGCCGGGCAGATGCGTAGATGCAGTTGTTGCTTGGGTGGCTCCTCGCAACGTGGTCTCTATAACGCAGGGCGAGTAATACGAGGGGTTTGACCAACCTACATATACGGATTACTCAAGGATTGGCTTGCCATTCCTTAACGACGTAAGATGAGTAGTCTTTTGACTAATCATCCAGTCGGGTGTGATGCAGGGCACACTTATATGCAGTTAACGAAGATACGTGTGACAATGTGTGAACTAATGCAGGATAGGCACATTTAGGATGATTATCCTAATTGAAACGAAGTTGAAATGCAGTATATGTGTGAACGTGTGATGTGTGTTGTGCCTAATAAAACTTGTCTAATAATAAAGATTGTTTTAATTGGACAAATGCTTTTAAATTAAGTGTTATCTTACTTAGCTATTCTTATAGCTAACACTTGCTTCTTAATGTGGTTGTTCCCTCAGGTTTAGCTTGATGGAAACTAGATGCAAGACGTGTGAGCTTGGGTAGATGCAATGCAGGAGCCTTAGCTACCCTTAGACGATGCTTTCTTTAGACATTCATTACATTTCGTATTTAATGTCGAATTTATGTAGTGATGTGTGAACGGTTGTTTTATGTTGGGCAACCGTTGGTTTTCATTTGAACTATTGTTTGATATGGCATGTAACACCAAATAAATGCAGAAACCGAAATGTTTCTATCGGTTTCGACTTTTACAGTCTTTACTTCCGCAAGTTAACACCGTTAGGTGAAAAGTTTTTGAAAACCCATATTTTTAAACGACGGGTGTTACACTTATCTATAGTAAACTATAAATTGCATCACAAAATTGAAATTTACAAAAACATACCATGATTTGAGTATCCTTCATAGACATTCATTCATGTTCTTTTTTCCATCTTTAAGCTTCAAGTCCAACTATGACTTACAAACACCAAACAAAAAACATGTTAAAAGTTTAATTTACCAAAATTAAACTCATAAATACAAAACTGAAAAAAGACAAAAAAAAAAAAAAGTAAAAATTATAGTAAGCATGTACTCTTAACTTGAATTTGGGAATAGAGATATCAATGAAACCTGATACAACCTTCATATTGATATATGTAACAAAACTCATTAAGGATACAACCTTCATATTGATTTATACACACACACACACACACACACACACACATATATATATATATATATACACACACATAGATAGATTATTAATCATGAGTAAGTGTCATCAACACTAAAAATCTTCAAAAACACATGTATATATATAATCACATAAAGCAGATGGAAGAAACCCATGGCTGCCTCTTGCTAAAAGATGGATTTTTTGATTGTGAAGTAGAAACAGATGGAAAAAACCCAAAGATATGAAGAAGAATCCCATACCTCCGACATATCACTGTATCATATTTTTGACTGATCGATGGCTGCCTCTCGCTAAAAGAAAAAATTGTATTAAAAACAATGTAGAAGAAAAGATGTGATTTAGAATGAATTTATAATGCCGATTTATAGATTCAAAAAGTGATTTGATTTTCTTGTTTCTCAAGATTAATCTTGGAAACCCACATAAGGTAGGTTTTTCGTTTGACCTTATGATGTGATTAGCATCATTAGTAGGCTTTTTTGCAGGAAAATTGTACGAATACAGCTTTAGTTTTAATATATAAAGATTATTTTGAATTTTAAAATACCAAAACAACCACAAATTTGAATTCTTGAGCTGTTAGACAACTTTACCTCCAATTTTTTGCATTGGAAACATGGAAAAGAAACAAACCTAATCACAGATTAAAGACAAACAATCAGATTAGAGAATACGAAATTTATATATGTTGTACATACACATAACAAAAAACCTGACCTTGAATAAGCTGATCAAATGAAAGAAATATGAAAGATTAAGATGTCGAGAATAAATCTACACAAAAAACAAAATTAGGTTAAACAAAATCAAAGCCCATACTTTTAAATCTGGATGTTCAACCACTATATTCAAATCATCTTGAAGCAAACTGGAAAAAAGTAAAACATCAAATAGAACAAAATTAGATATAAACTCGTACCTTTCTTTGCTTCCATAGATCTGAAAATTAAAATCAAAACTCTACACTTACACAAATAGAACAAAATTAGATATAAACTCGTACCTTTCTTTGCTTCCATAGATCTGAAAATTAAAATCAAAACTCTACACTTACACAAGAAAATCAGTGATTTTCTTTCACGGGTTGAATCTTAGAAACTTCCTCAAACAGATCTGAACTCCTGATGTTTGTGAACTGCAAATTAAGAACCCCGAAAATTAAGAATATTCAACTTGATAAAAAAAACTGCAGGTGGCATTCATTACAGATTATAGTTATCGAATTTCTCAAAAAAAAAATTAATCTTTTCTTTTACATACATTTTGAAGCTGGAGCTTAGTTTATTTGAACGGAAAGTCACCATGACTTTCTTTCAACTAACAAAGATTTAGTTTTGGCTATGTAAGAAGATTCAATCTATTTCAAGCAAGTGTAACACATGCCCTAAAAAACAAAAGCATTACCTCATCACAAATTAAAGACACACAATCTGATTAGAGAATACGAAATTTATATATGTTTGTACATATATATTACAAAAAACCTGACCTTGAATAAAAGCTCAGATGGAAGAAATATGAAGATTAAGATGCCAAAAATATATCTACACAAAAAACAAAATTAGGTTAAACAAAATCAAAGCCCATACTTTTAAATCTGGATGTTCAACCACTATATTCAAATCATCTTGAAGCAAACCGGAATGATATAAAGATGGAATAGAACAAAATTAGCTATAAACTGGTACCTTTCTTTGCTTCCAATATTCTGAAGATTGAAATCAAAACTCTACACTTACACAAGAAAATCAAGATTAATAAAAAAAAAGAAAAAGAAAGAAGAAACCCAAAGATGCAAAAGAGTACCTATTATTGAAACCCGGAGATCAAGATGAAGAAAGAAACTGATTTTTGCATACATTTAAACAAAAAGATGAATTCATAAAACTTTTAAGAAGAAAAGTTAGGTTAAACAATTAAAACCCATATATAAAAAAGAAAGCAAACATACCTTGGATGGAAAAATTCTGGATACTAAGCTGAGCAAATACATTTGATTTGAGAGAGATGATTTTGAATTGTTGATATGTGGAGTGAAAGAGACGTACAGACACAAAGACAAAAATGTTGACCACCTTTTTGAAAGAGTCAGGAACTTTTTGAAAGAGTATGCAAGAAGCTTTGTGAATTATTGAAACTCACACAAAATATATATTTAGATTCTAACTAAATCTTAACTCATTTAATAAACTAAATGCTTACCTCATAATTAACCTCCTCTTTCCTAGTTGGACACCCTAAATACTCGACACGTCCCCTTTTCTTATGTCAGCCTCTAATCTCCTTTATTAGTATAAGGAGATAAGGAGATTGTAAATCCACCTTTCAATGTGATTATTAAAACTTTAATAACTAATTTTAATTTATTTTTATATCAATGGTCATTTCATAGACTCGCATTTTGGTTCGGCTGATTAACATAAATTAGTACTGGAAGCAATCGTCTTCATCACTTGGTGGACCATATGGGAATTCATAAGTTATCTAAGTAATTCATAAAAGTTTTAAAATTTTTATTTAAACATGTATTCTGAATTTCTGATTTATCAATCGTTAATAATATACGGATTTTCTTATATGTTCGGCGGCCCAATGGGTCAAACACAAAAATCTCAAAGTTGGGCTAAACAAGAAACATGCATACGGATATTGGACCGGGCTGTTAACGGCAATGTGACAATGTCTCGTTAATACCTCCATTTAACCATGTCTATATTAGTATATACCTCCATTTAACCATTTCTATATTAATACTTCCATTTAATCTGCACAATCATTACTATGTCCAAATATTTCACCAACGCAGTATCTCTTTTACCATATATAATTGACGATCGTCAACTCCATTCGCGTGTTATGAGTTAATTTTTTTTTTTTTATTATTGTTATTAAGTTTGATTTAAGCCTAAATTTAAGTTTTTGATAAATTATTTTTGCACGGTATGATTCTAGTATATTTCTTATATTTGCTTTAAGTGTTCTACCTCTGAATTCTAACAATGAAAACAACCATATATCACCTTCAAGAATCGAGACTCAAAGATTTAGACCCGTTTTATGTCCCCTGGACCCATTTGATGCGTCAAAATTCTTTTGACACACTGAGATGAACGGGTCACCTAGATCGTCTCTACGTTAGCTAGTCTTAAGCTTGTGTGGCTTTGGGTCAAGGTTTTTACCACAATGAATATATGAATTGGGTTTGGATCAGATAACTCTGCCCTTAGCCTTAGTTGGAAGCTAATTCGTAGCGTTTTCGCATGCAGTGGATCAACCAGGCTGTTTTTCCGGTAGTAGAGCACCGGAGAGTGACCATCATATGGCCTTGTATATGCCAATGGCCAAAACCTTAGCCCGTCACTCACTAACCCAAAAATACTATTCTCACCTCTACTAAAGTTATAAAAGATCACTTTTGCATATTCCAACGCTTTTTTGGAATCTTGTCTTATTTCCGCAACCTTTCTCTAAAAGTGTATATAATAATTTATATTATACAGCTTTTCATTAATATATACTTACATACTTCGTAAAATCCATTTATTTGTATGATATAAAACTTGTTACATATAGAGCTTTTTATTCACTTTAATATCTGATCACGTATGTAGGTACATACATGTTAACAATAACTTTATATGCACATTATTAAAATATGTGTGTGCAAAATGAAATATATAAGTCCAACTATAAATGCTATATATATACATATGCTTATGACATTTGGGTTAAGAGCAAAAAAGACCAACTCTTTGGCCTTATCAGTAAAAAGGCCCAAGTCCTTGGCTTTATAAAAGGTCTTCTTCATGATACGGGTAAACAAAAAGGAGGCTATACTAAATATCTCTCTCATTAGAGAAGAATCAGAGAATCACACACACATTCACTACTTACATTCATATCAAATACAAAACAGAGGAGCCATATTTTCACTTGCTCCTTATCCTTCTAGAGCATGGGAAACACATCTATCCCACTCTAGGACCCCATCGCCACCTTAGGCTCGCGAAGAGTTTGTTAGGTTTGCACTGTAATCAGGAGACGCGATGGTTGTCACGGTTAAACCCCATTATGATTGAGCCTGACGATCTGTTTTCAAACAATATCTAATCAAAAAAGGCATACATATATATAAGAAACTTCACCTCTTTCAATGTAATAAATCTATGTGTGTGTTACAAATATTATTATCATTGCATCAATATCCCAAAAACAATACAAAAACAAGGACCACCATGTCTCCAACCGGCGGGCTGCTTCCACAAAAAGAGTAAGCACGCCGCTGCCATCCTTAAAATCATAGACCAACCGGCCATCTTAGAACTGCACCGGACTAGAGAACGTCTGCCCAAATACCCAGTTAGCCGGGACAATATTGGGAAAGGTTTTTGTCACACCATCACTAGTTGTTACCATGAAAGACAATGATTGACCATTCATGTATGAATTAGATTGCCAATTAGCTCCCCAATTCCTTGACATTGCCATCCATCCTGTTTTCGACCCTTTCACTTGCACCGATTGAATTGATCCGGCACCAGCGATATTACTAATGAGAACCAGCTCAAAGTAGTCTCGACCATTGATTGTGAACCTAACACCTCCATGTTTCTTGCATGGTACTCTGAAACACACACAAAAAATAAAAATAAAAATAAATAAATAAATTTATTCGAGACCAACAAAAAATTCAAAGTTTACATAGATAGAATCATTTTTAATTTTTGGAGGCCCATCCGACCATATAACGTAGCAACTCTTGGTTGCTAAAAGTAATAATAAATAGATGACAAAATTGTTAATATGTACCTTTGGTAGATAATGGGGACAATTCCGCCTCTATAAATTCCAATTTTCTCCCAAGCGGGTTGTGCCATGTCAAAATGTTGGCGTGGCGGGTTGCACCAACCTCCATCATCACTAGGTTGAGCGAAATTTGGTGGGCAAAAGTTTGTTGCGGTGATAGTAATAGATGTTCCTTTGATGCACCATCTTGGGTCCGCCTTGTAGTCGCATATGATTTTGTAGCATTGGCCGCACGCAGCACCATCGTTGAAAAGAGCGGTGCTGAGTGCAGCCGTTCTTGTACCATACCCAGCTGAGTACAAGTTACCGTACCCACAAGCACCCCCTACAACGTACAAAAACATTTTGTCAACTTAAAGTCTATATGACATATTTGTAAATCCTAATATGTCCATAATGACAATAACTGGCATTGTTCTGATTTTGTTAACTAGACTACCTTGCAAGATATATGTATACAATTTATATGTAGGTTGTTTGCAACTATTTGATATTTCTCAAACATGTGATTACTTAAACTAGCCTAAGGTTTTTTTTCTGTTTATCTTGGCCCAAGAAGGCCGGCCCTGATAAAATCAATCATGTTGGAAACATGGGACCAAAATATATATATATATATATATATGTGGCATATCCGTATGTAACTTTATCTAAAAAGTCATAAATACCCATCATTATCCACACAACAACTCAACAAAGATACATATTTATTTTTTCCTTTTCTCGTGAAGCAGATAAATGGATATTGTACCCAACCATGCAATAATTGGAAAATTACCATAATGAACAAATTGGTAATTAACTATACATATACACAAACATATAAACACACATATAGACATTGCAATTTGTCATGAATTTGATGTACTATAACATAATATCAAGAACAAAATGTGTACAACATACCCATTGTTCCGGAAGCGTCACTACCGCCATAGAAGGTGGCATGAGCCTTGGTCCAGCCTGAAGCAGTGAATGCATGAGCATGATAATGAAGAATAGATAATATAGCTAACAATAGGAGACCAAATTTTGCCATTTTTTTTTAGTGGCAAGCAAAAATAGGCAAATTGAAGAAGCTAAATTAGATACAGAAATATGTGAAGAATTAGAGGTACTTAAATAGTACTAATCCAACAATGTCACATGCGAGTCTGCAAGTAGGGAATAGAATTAAATATATGTGATAGTAGTTTTAATATTATTTTTTTGCATTTTTTTATTGGTAGAATTAGATAGAATTATCTATGTGTGCACAAAGGCCAAGAAATGCTATGAATTCTGATACAATTATTCGCATGTTATATGTTAAGATACATTAGTGTATGAATCTACGTATCAACGTTACATGTTACTGTACATATTTGCTGTTCTCTTCTTTGGCCAATCAATAAAAAGAATTATGTAAGCTATTCTGTTGTATAAAATTGTAACATGACATGTACTGAATAATGTGTAAAGGTAGAAATTTTGATAGAATTGTAGTACTACAAAAAGTCCACCAAAATTATCCAATGGATGAATATGGATATCATTTGTACCTAAGATATTTAATAGCCTTCTTAACTAAAATAAAATCATAAAAAAAAGTTAAATGTCCGGAAACCCCTTACTCATGTGAAGAATTTTTTTTTCATGTCTAGCAACCCTGCAACGCTGACTAGCGGTGAGACCTCAGAAACCTTGGTTATGGAACGAAAATCATATTAATGTTGAAAAGAATTTTTCTCATTCAAAACGTAATGATATATACAAACTAAGAAACATGACATGTAATAACATATATCATAGAATAACAAGTTTTTCTCATTCAAAACGTAATGATATATACAAACTAAGAAACATGACATGTAATAACATATATCATAGAATAACAGAGTCCTCTGTTCCAATATTAACCCAGCTACATGTGTATTAAAAATGCTAAGAATAAAACATGAGATATCTCCATCATTGATTCATGGCTGATGCAAGAAAGAGTCATCATGATGTTATTATCTTCATATAATATAATTTTTCCCATCTTAATATGGCGAAATACATTTAATTTGTTGACAAAATTAAGCGAAATTTGTATTGTCAACTAAAAATAAGCCAACGAATGAACAAAACTCATTGTATTATTGTCACACCTTAATGTATTTTTGGTTCAGCCTTAGAGGCCGAAAATAGCATTTTATAAATTTATAGATAGATTTGTTCATAACGTATATTATAACAAACTTAAAGAAATATGTAGAGAAAAAACTCAAAAAAGGAGTAGTAACACTACTACCAAATTTTATTTTCTTACATTATGCCTAGATATAAAAAGTAATATATGCTTGACGAATCATTCAAAATATGATAAATACATACAACCGTCAAAAAGCACACTTTATATTTTGTTCTATTTTTTTTATATCATAAAGCAATTTGTTTGATTTTAATAGGTGACCAATCTACAAGAAATATTGGTGGAGGATTTTAAAAGCCAAAAAAAAATATGTATCGATCAAACAAAACGCTACATGTCGTTCTAAATTGTTTTAATTCTCTTTTAGATTCAGATGGGTATTCTTAGTTTGACATTATTTCGGTGCAAATCCTCTCCCTAAATATGGAAATGCAATTGCATGTGCATGTTGACATTGTATGTCAGCTATCATTATTTCTCATGCCAACTTGTTTTTTATATAATATACTTCTACATATATACCAAAATAATACTCGTATATCTGTGTGTTCTTTAGGGTGACCTCAATTAGGCTCGATACATATGCAAACATGTTGCCTCATTTTAAGTTAATATCAGTTGAATATAAATATATTTTTTCATAATAATCAAAGAAAACATGCCTTAAATTTGATAAAAAGCGTTGGAAGTGAAACTCTATGGAATCGAATTGAAGTCTTAAATTCTAGCTACATGCCTTCATGAATTTTATATTTGAAACACTGAAACTAATTAATTTAAAAAGCAAACATGAAGTTTTAGTCAATGTTTGTGCACATGGAACATATTCATGATAGAATACGTTCGTACGTACGCGATGATGTACATAAATCATAAAATGAGGGTCAATTAATGATTAATCTAAAAGGTGCTTATGATGTATAATCACGCTTTCTCATATGGTAGATATAGTTGAACCTGCTCTCTCCCTAGTTACCCGGCGTCATTTGACTAATATAACAATAATTAAACAAAACTAATTATATATTGAGCAATATTTTATTTGTAAATAAACATAAGATAATACTACTAAGCTTTCCAATGGGCCACGGCCCATGTGGTAGTCATACATTAGAAAGTCAAACATACAATACAAAAACACAAAATTAAATTGAAGTGAACGGTTTAATCATTTGCATGATAGGTTTGACTATTTATGGCTATATTTTATGCTTAATATAATGCAATTTTGTGGATGAGTACGGTTGTTAATATAATACCTCAATAAAAAGGGCATTTTAAATCCATTAAATAATCATGCCAAAATGTCAAAATGATGCGATCAAGCCGTTTTTAACGGCCACTTGATAACTTATCAAAACGAACATGTAGTATTCATTTCAGTATTTGACAACCCAAAAAGAGAATGTTGTTCTTTTAAAATCAAAATATAACTTTGTTAGTGATAACCAAAGTAGTAATATAATAACCAAAGATAATGAGCCCCATAGAAAATAATACAATAGTTTATAGTAATAATTAATAAGTATCTATGCATGCTTATACATTCAAAACTTACAAAAATAATACAATAATTTTGTAATAATTAATAAGTGTATATGCTTATGCCTGCGATAAACTAATTGACATATATAGCCGTACACTAATGTGAAAGTTAGCTCCCACGATAATCCATATAAGATGACTTGTACACTATCACAATAATATTATATTAATATAATAACAAGTCATATACGACATTGCAGAAGAATTATGTACAATATTGTGTATTGATGATCACCTTTCATCATTTCATATAGAATAATTTTATCATAGCGTGAATATATATATTTCATTCTATTATGTATATAAAAATATAAAGTATAATATATTTGTTTTCTCAAGATATGTGCAATATACCATATAGCGTCAACATGCATATCTGGTATTTAAATATGTATACATAATGCTTATGTGATTTGTTAACTACGTATACATAACTATATTTTTTATTCTTGGTTCAATGAAGATGATAAGTAGAATTGCATTGTCCCATGAAAATGGAACGAAAGAGCATGAATAAATGCAATTAATTAACTGACATGATGAAACCTAACAGAGATTAAGGTCTTTCTTTTTTTTGAACAATAAGTTATATCGATAAACTCTAGCGAAGTGTGAGGAACCAAAAACTACATCGTTAGTTCGTATGGCAAGCTTGGCATAAAGGCCACCACCAAAACTATGATAATTAAGTAGTATCAATGATTTTCTAATGAAAGGAAGGGCCGAAGGGGCTTTGAATATTGAACTTATACTAGTATTTTCGTCTGAGGGGCATCGGGACCTTCTAGTTGTAACCAGGTTGATCTCGTAGCTCATGATTGAAGCTGTAGTCGATGGAATGTAGTATAACCCTAGACAATACAATTGACTAGGTTATGACTCACATAGTGCATTTAGTAGTGCACATAAAAACCGGTTTCTTTATAACCGGGTTGGAAAAACCAAAACCGAACCCGGTCAAACTCGGGTTTGGTCAAAACCGGTTTGGTTTTTGGGAAAACCTGATAGTTTAATACCAGTTTCGGTTTCAGGTTTCAAAACCGGGTAGATAGCAGGTTGAAAATTGGGTCGGGTTCAGTTTTGGACAAAAAACCAAGAAAAAAAAACGGTCCAGCTTTAACCAAAAACCGGTTTCAAACTGGTTCGAATTTGGTCAAACCCGGTTTCTAGTCTCATTGACCAAACCCGGTTCGGGTTCAGGTTGGATCGAGCAAAACCCGACTTTTGTGTGCGTTATACAATACAATCACTCCATTTTCCTGGCACATACGGGCTGGCTATTGAGATTGAGATTGTGGTCCTTTTGCAAAAATATAAGCCCATTCTAAACATGGTCCAAGAACCAATTTTATTTTTTATTTGAAAAGCAAACTTCGCCTGTTCGCCGTACCTTTTTACCCCCCAAATTTACCGACTAACTATCTTCCCAACCGGCCGGAAAAAGCAAACTAACTGCCAATCGAACATTAGCCAACACAACCACATTATCAGCCGTCTGTGTTTTTATTTCTTTCAAACGGGCTTTTCCTTGTTCATACAACAGAGACACACTACCCATTTGTCCCCTATTACTTGTGGCGCCGCCGATATCTCTCTTCACCACTCATTCGTTCCGGTGAGCTTGACCATCAACTCAGTGTTTCATACATATATTTATAGGAATTTACAGTGGTATTTTGTGTGTGATTTATATGTGCCCACCAATTGTTTGATGAAATGCCTGTGAACCCAATTTTTTTTTTAGCATGTGAAAAACTATCATGATCTTTCTATATGGATTTACTTTTGTGTGTTTGAAAGGTATCTGCTTTATTAGTACCCGTGTTAAGAAACATACGAAGACGATTCCCATCTAGATGTATATTCAATGATGTTGTTTTCATATTAGGAGCAATAACACAATTTTTTGAATATTTGATCTCGGTTGAGGTGCCAAAGATTCTGATTCCTTGCTTGGACCTTAATTTGGCATATCTACCTCTGTCTCATACTTTAATGTCGTAATCGGAGCAACGAAACCGTTAGTGTAGTACAAATGGGTAAAGGGGGTGACTGCAGGAAATTATACCAATGTCTAAATATGGTTTCTTTAATCAATAGGTCATAAACATATATACAACTAATATGGTACATGAGATAAGAACTTTAATCTGTAACTGTACCGATACATGATTCATATTGTTAATTGCTTAGCTACGTAGATACACACCAGCAGTTTCTTTTTATAAAAGTCAAGAACTAATTACTGGTTGAGCAACACTTGCGTATATAGTTTGATTCTGTAATTAAGTATACGTGTATATGTTTTGACGACCTTATTTAGCTGCTCATATATATATATATATATAAATTTTGATATATTATATATTACATATAAATATTATATTATATAATATACGAGAGATAGTGCCCGCGCGTTGCGGCGGTGAGATGGTGGGGTGATAGGTCATAGGAGGTGATAAGTCATAGAGTGTGATAGCCAAATGCTTTAGCCGTACGGGCTCCGCCATCGGATTTAAAAATTCGTCGAAAGTATATCGAATGACATCTCTAATGAAAGAGCATGAAATTTTAAGAACACCCATACAATTTTTATAATTTATCGATATACGGTTTTTGAGATAAAAGATTTTGAATGAATTAGAGGAATAAAATGATTTATTGAGGAGAGAGAAAAAAATGAGTGGTTGAGATTTGAGGAGAGAGAAAAAAATGAGTGGTTGAGATTCAAGGTTATTATAGGTATATTAGGTATAGATGTTTAAATTAGTGAATAAGGAATAGGGGTATTTTGGGTAGTTCAAATCATCTTTTCTTAAAAAAAAAGGGCAAAATGCTTTATAAGATAGTATTAGATAGTCTAAGAAATGTCGGGTTATAAATACTAGCTCTCAAGGTACTTTATTAGCAACAGGATGTCATGGTTTCAATAAAAGATAACGTTTATGTACTGGTCGTATTTTATATGGTATGAGCTTCTATATATACTACTCATGCTTTCATAGAGTCTTGTTAAAATTAGTTTTTTTTTATATATATATAAAAGTCTAGATTCGTTATTTCTTAACTCCTAAGTCCTAAACTAGCTGTAACTTAACTTTCACTAAAAATACGATTGGTTTTAATGATTTTGGGTCGTGTAAACATCAGTCTCTTACCGAATTGTGTACACATTTATTATTAACTCTTATTAGCTGTTTCAAGGTGATAGCATGGGTAGTTTTCATAACAGTAACAATGACAGTCTTGCATATCGCTTTCTTTAAACATCGAGCCTACAAACACCTGCAGTTAATAGTGTCCATGAGGTTTCAAACTCTTTTAAATATACCCAGGACTTAGCGGCAGAGAATTTTAGAAACAACCACGTATCAATCTGAGTAACAATTGGATGTTCTAGCTTGAACTATCTTATATTTTCAAAGTCACAGTATGCATGATTGGTACCTACATTTCTGGCAGATCAGATAGTATGCTATACAATTATATACTAAATGTAGTGTCGTTCAAACTCTTAAACTTTCTACTTGGCAGCAAGTGACAACTTAATTACAAGAGGGATTTTTATGGCCTGCTTATGGGTCGGTTAATTAAGTCTAGTTTTAAATAGTTACCAGTGTTGATTTGGGTCACTTGGCTCACTAATTAAAATGGAATGAGTGAATACGAGAATCATTGTTAGGCTATATTAGAAAATGGGATTCGGGGCATTAGGAATTGATAAGTAGGATAGTTACAGCAAGGTTCTAAATGATAATATTTGATGTAGATCGTGTTGAGAATTGTGGTGGATCTTTTGGACGTTGCTAGCTTTAGTCCAGGTACGGATGCCCGTACTTCTTCTTTCAGCGTTTCTCTTAAATGATTCTTTGGATATATCTTTACTATTCTTCAAATACTTTGTGACTTCATTATTTGATTCTCTTTTACTTGAGCTAAAATATTATTTTGAATTTGATAAATTGCGAAACCTTGATTTGAGAAAGATCTTGTTGAAATGTACTTTGAGAAACTTGGACATGTGGATTTTGAGAATACTTATGGAGTAAGGTTGGATTTTTGTGAACTTGAAAATTGTGGAACCCTTTAGTTGTAGACAGGAGTTAGGAATACCGAGTTAACTACCTGTGGAGGTACCACAGGCATGTCATTGTGGCGACCAATGGCATGACACTATCCGTGGCGGTGTGATCAGTCCACGGCGTCTCCACCTTTGTTATATGATATGTGATATGTGATTATGCTCGTGGGAGAGCCTTTATGATTATTTGTGGAGGCGTATGGATGCATCCTAGGCTATATTATGATATGATATGATTATTGTGCGGATGTGTGATGTAGTGCCATACATACCTTCCGGGTTGGATACACGCAGAGGTGCACATCTGGTGTATTAACTTTGATTTGTGATATTATTATTGGGCACCGGGAGTGTGCTCTTGGATATTTGATATGTAGGGATACTCGGTATAAAACAACCCAAAACCTTTTCTTTGCTTCAACCTTAAAATATTTTTACTCTGGTGTTAAGGGTGATACTTGAAGGAGACTTTTGGAATTAAAATAATCTGATTTAATCTTCCTTCTTATTTCATTATATCATTATTATTGTTTATTGTTATCAACATCCGCGCACTGAGCAATTGGCTCAGCCGCAGTTTTTTATTCCCTGCGGCAGGTTTACTAAGACAAAAAGGATAAAAAATTTATAGTTGGCTTTCGCATAACTAAATATGAAGATAAGGCTTGAGAGATGTCATACATAGAAGATTCGAGAGATCTTGAGGTTGATAACTACATTAGCATATGAAACTTTGTAATGATATTTTAAGGATTTGTGTATAGAATGCTCTGTTATAGAAGTTTTAGTATTGATTTAAGTTGCATAGCGATACTCCATCTTTAGTTTATAAGTGGGGTTGTTACAGATGGTTCCATCTTTAGTTTATAAGTGGGTTGTTACAAGCTGACTTTACATTTTTGATGCATACACATCTAGTTTGGGTGCTAGATATCTGTGTCTCAGAACCTGCATTGCTACTGGTTAAGAAACAAATAAGGTATGGTTCTATTTCGATGTATATTAGATGCTTTTGTTTCCAGAATAGTAACACACACACACACATGATCATGTTTCTGTTTGTGTGTTTTTACATTGGATGAATCATCTTTGTTTATGATCAACCTCTTAAATCAAGTCTATTTGATTGTGTATGATTTGTGACTTGGAATGTTTTTAGTTTGGAAACATGAACAAGTTTAAAGACAACAAGTGTTGGGAAATCATATACATCCCCGATAAACCACTCTTTCCTCTTCACCAACAACCCACAGGTACTTCAACATCCATTTTTCAGCGCGTGCATATACGTCCAAAGTTTTTGTGAATAGCATATACGTCTAAAGTTTGATAGTTTCTTTGTACTCAACTTGGTTTTGTTTCTGCAGTCAATGTTTATGCTGCTGTAATTGATCCTAAGCAAGCCCACACTCTTGTCAGGTATGTGCGTACAAACTATATTCACTTCTGTGTTCTTGACTTTTATCATTAGGCACTAACCATCTTTGGTTGATTGATTGAAACTTTTCAGGAAATTAAATCAGATTTTGCCATTAGAAAATCTACGTCATGTCAAACGGGTGCGAAAGCACTACACTGATGGAGGTTTCTTACTGTCCTGATTTTTTGCTTATAAAAATTTGATAACAATAAAAACATATATGTATATATATATGATCAATGGTGAGTTATTTGTAAAAAGGATCAAATATGTGAGAAGGGCCTCCAAAATGGCATTTTCCTAAATATAACTCTTTTTGTGCATCAGAAACTTTTTTTGTGTAAGAAATGTGTTGCACAAATAGCATTCTGTGATGCACTATGCACATTACGAATTTTTTAAAAACGTGAATCGCATAAAAGCCCACCAAGTTTTTTTTTTAAAACCCTTACGTATGCTACTATAAAGAGCTGAAAAAGAAATAAAGAATCGATGTCGAAAATGAGAAATCAGTCAAGCGGGATTAGAATTTAGTGCCTCTTTGCAAGTCATGAACTTGGTCCTTTTTATTTGATTCTACCCAACCGCCCACACACATATACTAATGTTGGCTGATGCTATATCTTGTATCTATTTTTCTGACTCAGGATCCACTCAATTATCAGTGATCTTATGTTTAGCCGGTGAAAATGATAGCCAGTTAGATATCATACCGCAAGAGGTGGTTGAGCTAATAGATTCTCATCAGTTGGAAACTTTCATCACAAAAGTAAGTCATTTTATAGATGTATTTCGTTTGTATACCATTGGTGGATATAGAGATGTATTTTTTCATACTAGTATGGTCAGCTTTTGACGTAGTTTTTTTTAATGTGGATTAGGTTTGCAAATATGCTCCATTATCGAAAGAAGAATGGGAAGAACAATGCAAAAGATGGCCAACATCTTTTCATCCACCAACCTGGTACTTTATCTAACTCATCTTGTATATATCTATTAGGTGTTTCGTGTTTCCTATTCATCACTTGCATCACTAAATTATATCCAAATTCTACATAATTGATGTGTATGCTAAATTAAGGTAAAGTGATGCAAATTTGGGGCTCTGTTTTCAAACTACTAGACTTATGCCCGCGCAATGCGGCGGCGGTAGAGGTAGTGGTGGCGGTGACGGGTGGCGTAGGTGGTGGCGGCGGCGGCGGTGACGGTGGTGGGGGCGGCGGTGGTGGTGAATGTAAAAGTAATTGATGTTAAAGGGGGTAGTGTAGTTATTTTAAGGGTTGAGGATCTATATTGTAAATTATATCATTAAGGGTATTATAGGTATATTAAATGGAAATGTTTAAATTGGTGAATAAAGGAGAGGGGTATTTTTGGTTTTTCAAAGGCTGAAAGTTTAAGAAAAGAAATAGCCATTTGTTTTATTAGATAGTATAGATATAGAAGTATAGATATAGATACTGATGAAAATCATAGTAATCTAAATTCGCTTTCTTAGAGATTTTTTTCATGTAACACGTCATGGTATTTTCAGAACCCATCATATTCTATTTTTAAAACCTTCATTTATGTAACATAAATCACACAATCCTCTTTTGACTTTTCTTTGGGTGTGTTGTCCAAAATGTAGCAATATCAGTGGCATTACTGGGTTTTCAGAAGAAGAAGCGCACTCGGTATACACCTTCATGAAGCTATCACTTGATTTGGCAAAAGGTGAATCCCAGGTAAAAGTTTGTACCCGAAGCATTTAAGCGGTTTTTAAGAATTTTACTGTATATAGTTTAACTTTACGTTTAAAACAACGAATATTGTTATTGATATATTCTATACAGCAATATGAATATACTTTTTCACATTGATGAAATATGGTGCTATAGTTGAAATTTTAAAAATCCATTTCACAACAAATTCCATATAAAACTATAATGATTATGGAATATTTAAAAATGAATGTAGAAGTATATTTCATCTACATTGGAATCAGAGGGAATGGGCTTTTAATTAATCATTTGGCATATTAGATTATATAATTCATATTGCAATTAGTTCCAAACAAGGTATCACGCTGTAAATGTAATGGTATCAGGCCTCTACTCTACAGTACAATTGATCTTATTAATATAAAGTAGTGCAGATGGTGAATGCTGCTGTTGTTGTTGATCCTTCAACGAATGAGGTGATTGCACGTGCATGTGATCAGGTCCACTCTTGTAGCTGTTCCATAAATCATGAGGTTACTACTTCCTCGTCACTTGCATATAGAACTCATAATCATGACAATACACAAAGTTCTTCAGCTACACAACCCCAAGCGTTGTATGATCGGGTTTCTTGTTTAAATCCTTGGCAATGGTCCACCCAGAAGTCATGTGATGACTCTTGTTCATGGCATCCTTTAAGGCATGCTGCTATTGTAGCTATTGAATATTCTGCAGCCAGAGATAGACATCTTTTTCCTGGCAGTGGACATGATCTAGCAGAAACTGATCATGTCGGTCCCACTTTAACATGTCATACGTCGAAGAAACAAAAGACCAAATCCGTTCATGTAAGTTCCTTGATTCTTCTTTGTTGTTTCACAGTAGAATGACAAATTGGGTGGGTTGGGTAACAGGTCAATATGTTTAGTTTTTTTACGGGCCAGAATTACCCGAAACACTTTTTTATTTCCCTTTTTTATAATTAATTAACATTAGAACATAAACCAACGCTGAAAAAATAAAGTTGGTCTTGAATGCTACTTGATTAAATAAGCGTCTTGCAGAAATGTAAATGTACAATATACTAATGATTTTAGTTAGTCGCTTGTAAAAATATCAAAAGTTTCTAATTAATGATGGGGATGTGTTTTTAGGTAAAAGATGACGAGGAAGATAACTTAATCTTATCTGGCTGCACTTCTGAATTAGCCAGACCATATTTATGTACTGGTTATGACATCTATCTTATGTGGGAACCATGCACAATGTAAGTTCATAAACTGAGCCTCGTTTTGTGTTTCCTTATCTAAGAACACCCTAAAATATCAATCGAGAAAGTAATGGACTCTTCTGGAACAAAATCATTGATATGAAGACTTAATAAGAAAAACATGGGACTTCTTTTGGCTTGGAGGGCGTATTAGTTATGACGTTTTACCCTTATTAAACTTTCTAGCGCGTAAAGATTGAAATTTTGAAACAGATTGAAAATTTTTGTTATCATGATTCAGTTTGTATCAAGTGTCATTTTCTTTTTAGGTGTAATTGTATAAACTAAGAAGTTAGGGATGGCAATGGGGCGAGTATTATAGGGGATCTCAATCCCCATCCCCATACCCGGTTTCCACTTGTAATCCACATCCTCGTCCCCATCCCCGTCGGGGCATTAAATTACATCCGCATACCCATCCCCATCGGGTATCAGGGTACCCCGTCGGGTATCGGGGATAACGTTTTTGAATACACATAAATTTATTGTAGTGGAAAGTAGGAGAGTGTGTAGTTCGACCTTTTCTTTCTATATATAAACTAATATCTATGTTAAGTAAATGATAAATTAAATATAACACATAAAAAGTATTAAATATAAAGCTCTAAACTTAAAATGATTCTAATATATAGAAAAAACTTAAAGTGATTCTAATAAAATCATATAGTGTTTTCGGGTTCGGGTATAGGGATCGGGGATATACGATTTTTATCCCCGTCCTCATCGCCGTCGGGGAATAAAATTGCATCCCCATACTCGTCCCCATCCCCGGTAAGCTCGGGGATTCCCCAGTCAAATCGGGTTCGGATATCGGATTACCCATCGGGTACTGGTATTTTTGCCATCTCTATTAGAAGTAGGCTCGCTAGCTTGATGTGGTTACTTTGGGATCTTTAGACTATATGCAAATGAAACAGTGCTAAATATGGAGCGTGATTTAAATTCTTAGACTTGAGAATTTGAAGTACAATTTGTATGTATGTACTTGTCTGTCCTATTGCTCCATGAACCTAATTATTGAGATTTATTTAAAGTTATCTAACCAACCCTCACATTAATCAACTGATTATATGATTATGGATGTCTCTATAGTCATCTTGAAAGCTCATATCCAACCAACTGTCTCTCCCCCTCCCCCTTATTTTCTTTCTCCTTGAGTAAGAATCGTAGCAACAACAATCAATGTAAGTAGATTGTTGAACCATACAAATACCTTGTTTATTATTTCAGTTTTCTTCGATTGTTCAATGTCACCTTTTGATTTATGATTCTGTTGTCATTCTTGTTTTTTTTTTATTATTATTTAAAGACGGAAATAAGGTTGTGTATTTTTTTCTTCAATTTTTTGATGTTACATTGCAGGTGTGCGATGGCACTTGTTCATCAAAGAGTTAAGCGTATATTCTACGCTTTCCCAAATCCAAATGCTGGTGCCCTTGGAAGTGTTCACAGATTACAAGGAGAGAAAAGCTTAAATCACCATTATGCTGTATTCAAAGTTTTGTTACCTGAAGACTTCCTTGACAGAGAAGGTATACCTCTAGTGTCAAAAAGTATTGATTACAATAATATTGAAAACCCATCAAATGTGGCACTATAAGGTCATATAGCTTGTACCACTGTAACATTTTTACAGCCCTTTTAATTTAAAAAGGAGGGTTTTAAAGGTGCCCCAATACTGCTCGGACGTTGTTAGAGTTGGACCGTCTAGTCTTTGTGCTAGCAAAGCTGTTTGGGTGACCGTTAATCTATTTTATACTAACAGATTTTTGTCTTACTAGTTACTAAGAGGATTTTGTATGTATCTAAATTAGAGTTATCTTGATTCTCAAGAGTAGAGGGGTAGATGTGTTTAGAAAATTGAAAGGATCTATCTGTTATTTCTGTTGGCATGTGAAATACATTCTTTTTGTATTTTATCATTATTTGCCAATTGCAGCAATGTCAAATGGAAAAATGAGAGCAAATTGTTGTTTTATACTGTTAAATAAGCATCCAAGAATGAAGTTTGGATGCTGGTTGCTAGACTACTCAGCCCAAGCTCTCCCACTCTTGCCAGTCTAGAATTTGACTTGCACGAGGCTCAAAAACCGAAGCTACAGGTAGTCCAATAACTTTTCAATATCTTAGGTGAGCCGACCGAGTTGGGTTGGGCCTCCACTCTTGCCAGTCTAGAACTTGACTTGCACGAGGCTCAAAAACCGAAGCTACAGGTAGTCAATAACTTTTCAATATCTTAGGTGAGCCGACCGAGTTGGGTTGGGCCTCCATGTTTGTTTCATTTCTCTGGTCTAATAGGATTTGCTTCGATTATTGTGTTTATAATAAATAAAGTACAACGGTATCTAATTTCATCTTTTATGAAATACGGGAGAAGTGCGATGCCGACAGTATAACACTTGATTGCTAAGACGTAAGATAATAGTTACCCTATTAGTTGAATTATTAAAAAAGTTAATCGTAATCAACGCATGAAATATATACATCAAACTCATAAAGAAAGATTCAAAAATAAGTATCAACATATATGTATGAAACTTCTAAGCTACAATTCTATAAATTCAAGGTTTTATTCTAGATTAAAGAGAGTAATTGAAGTCTCGTTTGTATTATGGTTATGTATAGAATAAAAAAATACAATACAATTATTGATTCAAGTTATTGATTCATTAGGATTCGCTAACATAGTAAACATAGTCTTAACTCTGTAAAAATTAATGTTTGGTAAAATCCAGTTTTATACTCCGTATTATTATTTAGATGTGGCTACACTGGAAAACAATCATAACTTTGTAACCACACAATGTTCTGATTTTTTTAATTTACAATAACATTTTTTAACTTTAAACATGCAAATCATCCTATTATTCCTGCATATTTTAGGTAAATAACTAAATGATAAGATAGAATGGAGAGCTCTAACTACCATAGATTTGTTTGAGTACTAAAGGGGGAAAAAATAGCATATATATAGAAAAAAAATAAACTAACGATAAAGGTTAAATTATGAAAAATGTTGCATACTAAGATATTGAATCTCAAATAATTTTAGGAGATAAAATCATTGAAATACTTGTCATGACAGAAAATTGGACAAAGCTTCTTATAAGATTGAATTCAAAATTATGAGAGGTTGAATTCAAAATTATGAGAAAATGAACGGTATCAACATTATCAATCATGAATGAAACGCAAATAACGATGTTTTGATAAAAAGTTAATATTAGAAGGAATTTCTCGAAATCTGGCCGATATACGCAGGCCGCACCTCTAAACTATTCCACTAGATACTTCACATAAACAAACACCTAAAAAATATATTTAATTAATTAATAAACTGAAACATACCCTACATAATATTCTCATCAAGTAAAACTCCAATACATGAAAGAAATATGTTTAGAGGAAAAAACATATAAAATAATATTATTTTTTGATAAGTGAGTCGATTTTGACTCGCATCAACTCAAACTGAGTCAAACAACAGATAGGGAGTCATAGCACGAGTCTGGAGCAACTTCAACTCATCAACCGAGACGTCACTTTTCAAGTGTTTTGTTAACTCTACTCGTACTTCTGACGTGTATGTATCTAACAACTATGCTATCTACCAAGTGACATTATTTACACTAAGTACACAAAATTTTGACGTTATAACAAACTATTATCGCGGTCTAACCAACTAATATAAGTATATTTATTTATTTATATTTTAAAAAAAGTATATTTATTTATTAATTTTAGATTTAGATAAATATTTAGATATACACATCAACAAATTTTGGATACGGCAAAAAAGAAAGAAGAAGAAAAAGATACATCGAACTATCGAGGAAGGTATTTACTTCTACACTTTCTTGACAAATACACAATCAACACATTATTAGTTCTTGATATAAAACTTTCTTTACAAAGACTTGATCCTTCTTCATCCTTCTTATATAAAAACCAAACCCCATAACCTTAAAAAACAGAAAGAAAAAAAAAAAAATCAAAAAAACATGGCATCAACAACAACACCCAAAAGATCTCCAGAAGAAATCGAAGACATAATCCTTAAAAAAATATTCCTCGTAACCCTAACTGATTCAATGACAAACGACCCACGAATCGTTTACTTAGAGATGACAGCTGCAGAAATCATGAGTGAAGGTCATGACTTGAAACTTTCTCATCATTTAATCGAACGAATTCTCGTCGATCGATTATCGGGTAATTTCGTATCTGCAGAACCCCCTTGTCTTTACTTAATTGGTATATATAAACGTGCTTATGAAGAAAGTAAGAAAATTTCTAATATGAAAGATAAATTAGTTAAGACCCATATGGAATTTGTTGTTAATCAGGCGAAAAAGTTGTCGGTTTCGTATTGTAGGATACATTTAAGTAACCCTGATATGTTTCCTGATTGGGATAAGAATAAGACCAATGTTTCCCCTTTATTGCCCTTAGTGTTTAACGAGGTTTCGAGTTCGGTTGATGTGTTTGGGGGTGGTGGGAGTGGGAGTGGAAACGGAAACGGGGCGTTGAGTTGTCCGGGGTTTTTGGAAGAGTTTTTTAAGGATACGGATTATGAGACTATGGAACCGATATTGAAACAGTTGTTTGAGGATTTGAGAGGGATTGTGTTGAAGTGTTCGGCACTTGGGAATTTTCAGCAGCCGTTGAGGGCGTTGATGTATTTGATTAGTTTTCCTGTTGGTGCTAAAGGGTTGGTGAATCATCAATGGTGGATACCTAAAGGTGCGTATTTGAATGGTCGGGTTATTGAGATGACGAGTATTTTGGGCCCGTTTTTTCATGTTAGTGCTCTTCCTGATCAGACTATTTTCAAGGGTCAGCCTGATGTTGGGTGAGTGAAAAGCCAGTTTGAAAGTTGGTTGGTTTTGCTCTACGTGTGTTTGGATTTTTTTATTTTTTATTTTATAACTGTGTTTGGAAATTGGTGCAGTCAGCAGTGTTTTTCGGATTCATCGACACGACGTCCTGCGGACCTTTTGTCATCGTTTACGACTATTAAAACTGTCATGAACAACTTATATGATGGCTTGGCAGAAATTCTTAGGTCTCTTCTCAAGAACACGAGCACACGAGAGAATGTGCTACAGTATATTGCTGAAGTGATTAACAAAAATGCATCAAGGTCTCATATCCAGGTAAAAATTATTTTTTTATTTTTTATTTTATAACTGTGTTTGGAAATTGGTGCAGTCAGCAGTGTTTTTCGGATTCATCGACACGACGTCCTGCGGACCTTTTGTCATCGTTTACGACTATTAAAACTGTCATGAACAACTTATATGATGGCTTGGCAGAAATTCTTAGGTCTCTTCTCAAGAACACGAGCACACGAGAGAATGTGCTACAGTATATTGCTGAAGTGATTAACAAAAATGCATCAAGGTCTCATATCCAGGTAAAAATTATTTTTTTGAGGATAGTTGTTTTAGACACTAGTAAACAACATATTTGTTTTATTCGATATCAGTTTCTTAAGAAATGATTATGCCGTTTGGTGAATTTCTGTTCTAGTATTTTATTGATGGTAACTAGAAATAAGATATTTTTTAGAAGTATTATATTTGTGACAAAATATCGATTAGACTCGAAGAGGGTACTTAATGGTATTTTGTGTATGTTCCCTGTTTCGGGACTTTCTCTTTGTTTTTTTTTAAGGATACGGATTATGAGACTATGGAACCGATATTGAAACAGTTGTTTGAGGATTTGAGAGGGATTGTGTTGAAGTGTTCGGCACTTGGGAATTTTCAGCAGCCGTTGAGGGCGTTGATGTATTTGATTAGTTTTCCTGTTGGTGCTAAAGGGTTGGTGAATCATCAATGGTGGATACCTAAAGGTGCGTATTTGAATGGTCGGGTTATTGAGATGACGAGTATTTTGGGCCCGTTTTTTCATGTTAGTGCTCTTCCTGATCAGACTATTTTCAAGGGTCAGCCTGATGTTGGGTGAGTGAAAAGCCAGTTTGAAAGTTGGTTGGTTTTGCTCTACGTGTGTTTGGATTTTTTTATTTTTTATTTTATAACTGTGTTTGGAAATTGGTGCAGTCAGCAGTGTTTTTCGGATTCATCGACACGACGTCCTGCGGACCTTTTGTCATCGTTTACGACTATTAAAACTGTCATGAACAACTTATATGATGGCTTGGCAGAAATTCTTAGGTCTCTTCTCAAGAACACGAGCACACGAGAGAATGTGCTACAGTATATTGCTGAAGTGATTAACAAAAATGCATCAAGGTCTCATATCCAGGTAAAAATTATTTTTTTGAGGATAGTTGTTTTAGACACTAGTAAACAACATATTTGTTTTATTCGATATCAGTTTCTTAAGAAATGATTATGCCGTTTGGTGAATTTCTGTTCTAGTATTTTATTGATGGTAACTAGAAATAAGATATTTTTTAGAAGTATTATATTTGTGACAAAATATCGATTAGACTCGAAGAGGGTACTTAATGGTATTTTGTGTATGTTCCCTGTTTCGGGACTTTCTCTTTGTTTTTTTTTAAAGATTAATATTGGATGATTTGTAATTCATGATAGGTTGATCCAATATCTTCTGCAAGTTCGGGCATGTTTGTCAACCTCAGTGCTGTTATGCTTCGCTTGTGCGAGCCATTCTTAGACACACATTCAACAAAGAAAGACAAAATTGACCCTAAATATGTATTTTTTGGTTCTCGTTTGGATTTCAAGTGAGCTACTTTGTAGACTGCAGATTATATGTGGTATTTTTGTATTTACCAGTGTTATTTATACTGATTCTCAAATTGATACAACAGAGAACTCACTGCACTTCATGCATCTTCGGAGGAAGTTACTGAATGGTTAAAATTAAATAGCCCAAGCAATGCACATGGATCTACGAACTATTCATTTATTTGTGAATGTTTTTTTATGACTGCACGGGTCCTGAATTTGGGATTGTTGAAAGCTTTTTCAGACTTCAAGCATCTTGTCCAGGTAATATAAGGGTACTTCTTTTTTTATATTTTCTTGAGCGTATGATTCTTTGTTTAATATATGTGAAGGTATCTATATACTGATCTGCAGGACATATCAAGATCTGAGGATAGCCTAGCGACTTTAAAAACCATGCAGGAGCAAGCACCTTCACCTCGACTGGCACAGGATATTGCTCGAGTTGAGAAAGAAATTGATTCTTCTACACAGGAGAAACTATGTTATGAGGCACAGATATTGAGGGTAAATCACCCACTTTCTCTTATATATGCGAGATCAATTCCTATCAACAAGTTAGATTAATGCAACTATAATTATCTTTTTGTACCTTAGGATGGAGGACTTCTTCAACAGGCGCTATCTTTCTATCAGTTAATGGTGGTTTGGTTGGTAAGTCGAATAGGTGGATTCAGAATGCCATTACCACAACCTTGCCCAATGGAATTTGCATGTATGCCTGAGCACTTTGTGGAAGACGTTATGGAATTGCTAATTTTTGCTTCTAGGATTCCACGAGCTTTGGATGGTGTCAAGCTGGTATCTAGCTCCACTTTAATTTGAAATAACAAATTGTACTTTGTTCTGCACCATTTATCTCTGTTGCTTATTTAAGCTTTTACGTGTTTGCATTTGGTAGGATGATTTTATGAACTTTATTATCATGTTCATGGCGAGTCCAGAATATATTAGAAATCCTTATTTAAGAGCAAAAATGGTTGAAGTCCTGAACTGCTGGATGCCTCGTGGGAAGTACGTTAATATTCTTATATCGTCATGGTTATTATTTTATCGTGTTTCCTAAATTGGGTACATTTATGACTACTTATATTTTGTATCTGCAGTGACACATCGTCTGCCACAAGTTCACTTTTTGAGGGGCACCAACTATCTGTCCAATATCTTGTGAGAAATCTTTTGAAACTTTACGTTGATATCGAATTCACAGGCTCCCACACACAGGTGATTGTTCCCCATGTTGACATTAAGGGTTTATGATCATCACAGTGCAATGTTCTAGTATTCGTTAGCATTAAAAAAATACTCATAGCGAATTAAAAAAAAAAAAAGAAGTCTGAGGCTCGAATTTTCCATCAGTTTCAATGATGATAATTAAACAATAAACAATGAAAATGGTAGTTTCAACTTGGAATCTATGAAAAAGATGTAGTGTTGTAGCTTTCATGATACAGTCCGAGAAGCTTGCGCTTTATCATGTGGTAGATTGTCGGTAACTTATCCTCTTGGACCCTGATTGTTTGGATGTAAACAGATAATAATTACTGGTTATACTTTTGCAACCTAAGGATGATTTACACTTTCTGACCTTTGTGCAGTTCTATGACAAATTTAACATCCGTCATAACATCGCTGAGCTATTAGAGTATCTTTGGCGGGTTCCTGTTCACCAGAATGCTTGGAAACAGGTATTTCCTATGGTTGCTACTTTTTTGATAAATCAACTTCGACCCATTAACTTACACATGGGTTCTTTAGGGTTGTGTCTTATTCTAAACTAGCAAAATAGAAAACATTAGCTGAAAGAGGGCATGGGTCAAGAAGGTTATAATCACTCTAAAGTTCATATTGAAATGTGTACAGCCTCCTAAAGTATCTTGTTCATCAATTTAGATTGTTGTTGTAGCAAAGTTGTTTTTGTAATCACAATCATGTGGCCAACTGCAAGGATCTTATGTGCAGCTAAGGCAAATTGGAGGGGAAGTTATGTAAATATTGAATACTAGGACGGCATGAGTGCAAAATGTATTTAATGAGGTTATATTTGTTTTCATTTTCAGATTGCCAAAGAAGAGGAGAAGGGTGTTTACCTTAACTTCTTGAACTTCCTAATCAATGACAGTATCTTTCTTCTTGATGAAAGTCTGAACAAGATTCTTGAACTCAAAGAGCTGGAAGCTGAGATGTCTAACACAGTTGAATGGGAACAAAGACCGGCACAAGAGAGGCAGGAGAGAACTAGACTTCACCACTCGCAAGAAAATGTTTGTCTTCTCTTTCTGCAGATCAAAATATATACATATTTTTGGATAGATTATAATGGGTAAATTATGGGTGTGTTTTGTATAGATTATTAGGATTGATATGAAGTTGGCCATGGAAGATGTGAGCATGCTTGCTTTCTCCACAGAGCAAATTACTGCTCCTTTCCTGCTACCAGAAATGGTATTTTTATTTCCTTGCACCCCATCGAATATAATCTCAATGTTGACTAACAAACTTCATGCTTTCTATTCATATGATTGCTCCTTTTTGCAGGTTGAAAGAGTTGCCAGCATGTTAAATTATTTTCTACTACAACTTGTAGGTCCCCAGAGGAAATCGTTAACCTTGAAGGATCCTGAAAAATATGAGTTTCGGCCAAAACAGTTGCTAAAGCAGGTTTTTCATCGCATTATCTTGTTTCATGTTCTTTCACATTCATCAGTATACATGATGAATGGTGGTTTCTATGCATGTTACATGGGCAGACCAATAGGAATTGAGGGTGTTTAAAAATTTGAATGTAAACAATAGTTATCGCCATACATGCCAAAAAATGAATGGTAGTGCATATCTGGTAGAAATTCTAGATCGATAGTGTAAATAAACCAAATTTAGTTACTCCATTCCTTCGGTAAGCAATATTTCTTATTTTTGGCAAACTTTCTAGGTTGATTTACCTGAATGTCTACGTCTCACCTCCCCATTCCCCGCCCCTGGCAGGATTGGGTATGGTGGTTTTTATTTAAATTCATTGTTAAGATTAATATCTATAACATTAATATATAGCCGAATTAATTGCACTGAACTAGATCAGTTGTTACCAATCATAACTCATAACTACAATGAAGTAGGTGATCTGTGCGGTTTTTGTTAGTGAATTATACCCACCCTTTACATATATAACGACCTCTTATATTTTGGAAGTATTTTGATCAACTTACATGTAATTAAAATGTTAATTGCTTGCTATCTTGAAGATTGTCAGTATATATGTTCATCTGGCAAAAGGTGATCATGAGAATATTTTTCCATCTGCCATTACAAAGGATGGACGGTCCTACAATGACCAGGTAATCTTAAGATTTCTATATTGTTGAAATTGTGGACAAATGGGCTCACGGTGTTTTTCCCATTTGTTTCTTCTAAGAATCCTCCCTCTGCAGTTATTCACAGAAGCTTCAAGTGTTCTTAGAAGAATCGGTGAAGATCCAAGAATTATACAGGCATTTGATAATCTTGGTCAAAAGGCTAAAGCTGCAGCATCAGAAGCCATGGATGCTGAAGCTGTTCTTGGGGATATTCCAGATGAATTCCTAGATCCAATCCAGGTAACTTGCTGGTTTATGACGAAACTACGCTCGTTTGACAGCACAACACTTAACAAAAATTTGGTCTGGGCGGGCAAACCCTAAGAACTGAATAGGTAGTGGACTAAAATGGAACGGAACCACGTTAAAACCATAACTGTGGCAGGATTCCTATTTTATATATTATTTTTAAACATAAAACGACACTGCTATATATTTAAAACAAAACCAAGTATGTATCTTGTTTGTTGTCTGGTTTTGGCACCAATTTAGAACAGTTTGCTTTTTCGGTTCTGTTATATTATATTGTTGGTTCAGTTTGGTTCTCGTTCCCCAACATTATTTATCACCGAGTTCTTTTATATATTGTTTAATGTAAACAACTTTTATAACATTAAAAACATCTTATGAGGCTATGTGCGTTGCAGTACACTCTGATGAAAGATCCGGTCATTTTACCATCCTCAAGAATGATAGTAGACCGACCAGTGATTCAGAGGCATCTTCTTAGTGATGCAGTAAGTCTTCAATCTTTCCTCCTTTTATCTGCAGCATTTCTCGTCGAATATTTTGTTTTAATGGTATATCTAAACTTTCATATATTAAAAATTGCAGACAGATCCCTTCAATCGTTCACATCTTACCCCAGATATGCTGATTCCAGACATAGAACTGAAGCAAAAAATTGAGGAATTCATTAGGTCACAACAAAATAAGCAACAGGGTGACGAGATGAGCATGCAAAACAGCTCCAAATCTTCAATTCAGTCACCTGATGGTACGAGGCCTTTAATTGATTAGGAAGTGATCTTAGACTGTAATTTTTGTATTTATTAGCATCCAGTGGCATGGTATCGAGAAAGGTTTTTTCTTTAATCTTCGAAATTTGTAAAACGATCAATTATATGATAGAAATTATGGCTCCGTTGATGTCAAGAACCAAACAGTGAATAATTTATGGCGACGTTTTGCCTTACAATCTTGCCATGTGAACTGCTATTTCAGGTTATGTATATTTTGTCGAATTATAATTTGCTATTCTTTGAGATTGTAAGATACATGAAAGAGAAATAATTAGTATAACTATATGTTGGTTTTATGCTGCTTAGGGATCCACGCAATAAGTAGGATAGATTCTTCGTTATAAAAGGTTGGATTTGCAGAGTCTCCAACAAGTAATTGATAGTGATCCTTTTAAGGTTGAGTATAGAGAAGCTCAAAAGTAAGGCTTTTGAAAGAATATATGGAGGCTTGTAAAAATGAGGAGAAAATGTTATTTCAAAAGTTAAGATAGACTAGTTGCACGAAGATTATATACAAATAGTGTTGGGTTTGTGAAGGCCTTACGGACCTGCTCGTTCTGTTTATTGATTAGGAAGCCCACATTGGTTTCCTTGTTCAACAAGCAAGAAACCCTAGATGTTCTCCTATATATACCCATCTATTGTAATTGTAATTTAAATGGTTCGAAGCATAATAGAATAACCAAGTTGCAGCCAGTGGACTAGGCTCCCCACTGGGGCCGAACCACGTTAAATTCTCGTGTGTTGTTTATCTATTTTCTTGTTTTATCTTCTTGTTTAATTGTTTCCGCTGTGCTAAGGCTAAGGTTGTTCCTAACAAGTGGTATCAGAGCCAGGGTGCTGTGATTCGCGATTAGGGTTTCGGTTTTGTCTCTCTTGTTCGCCGTTTTCTCTCACAGCCTGCTGCTATCTACAGCCGTCACGATTAGGGTTTCGGTTTTGTCTCTCTTGTTCGCCGTTTTCTCTCACAGCCTGCTGCTATCTACAGCCGTCACGATTAGGGTTTCTTCTCCTTGTTCGTTGTTTTCTCTCACAGCCTGCTGCTATCTACAGCCGTCACGATTAGGGTTTCGGTTTTGTCTCTCTTGTTCGCCGTTTTCTCTCACAGCCTGCTGCTATCTACAGCCGTCACGATTAGGGTTTCTTCTCCTTGTTCGTTGTTTTCTCTCACAGCCTGCTGCTATCTACAGCCGTCACGATTAGGGTTTCGGTTTTGTCTCTCTTGTTCGCCGTTTTCTCTCACAGCCTGCTGCTATCTACAGCCGTCACGATTAGGGTTTCGGTTTTGTCTCTCTTGTTCGCCGTTTTCTCTCACAGCCTGCTGCTATCTACAGCCGTCACGATTAGGGTTTCTTCTACTTGTTCGCCGTTTTCTCTCACAGCCTGCTGCTATCTACAGCCGTCACGATTAGGGTTTTTTTGTTTCTTGTTCGAGAAGGTATTTGGCTACTGTTCTTGGTTACCATCGTCACATTCTTGTTCGTTATTAATCAGGTGTTGAGGTACTGTCTCTGTTCAGTTTATTGTTTGAGTTGTATCTCGGGTTATTCTGATTCACGATTAGAGTGTAGTTTTTGCGGGTAGTTGTTACCAAGTTTGTTGCTATGATATTACCTTGATCGATTAGAAAAGAAAAGAAGATAAGTACCATTGTTTGAAGTCAGCCCATTGAAACAAGGTATTAGGTTGATTAGGGTTAAGCCTTTGTTCGACCGAGTATATACGGGTGTTTTGGATTGGAATGGTTTCTGTTGGATGTGGTATTGGTATTGAAGAATATAGAGCTAGCAGGTTTGGAGTGCTTCGAGTTTTGAGTATTCCTGTTCCGGGGTTGCTAGTGTCGACACGAGTAAAAAAAAGTTATGTCAAGTCATGGAACTAACGCTTGTTTTCTCTACCATTGTTATTGATCATTGTTGTTAACTGGTTTGGAACTGTGGATGTTATTCCTTGTTCAGTTTGATCGGTGGTTTGACTTTTGAGTGGATCTTTGTACTGGTATTGGGTGAAGGTTTTCGCTGGTTGAATACGAGTGGAGGTTCGTCTCATGAAGTCTAGTTTAGCATGGGTTGGAATAATAGGGACAGTGGGAGCTGTGCGTAATTGACTTGTGGGGTTGCATGAGGTGCTCAGGGTTTTAGAGTCGCCCGAGGTTGATAAAATTCTGCTTATGAGAATGTGTCTGGGTTGATGCATTGGGGCTCATTGGAAGGCAGTGAAGACTCTTGTTACAGATTCTGGTTTGCTTCATTTTATGTTACCTACTGTAGTGAAGCACGGGTGAATCTGTTGTTTAGACTTTTGGAGTGTGCAGATTACTGCACTACCGGAAGAATTGAACCAACTTTCGGAGAAAAGTCTTGGCTCGCGGATTCGAGAGTTATACGAGTCTGGTGCGCGGTAGAGGACTCTGGGACTTTCAGGTAATCTGTTCGAGCGTATTCGGAGGTTTGAACTTGGACGGAATTTTGTAACAGTGGGAGCACGAGGAGTGTTTTGACATATGTTGAAATTGACGTTGAGTTCTGAAGACCAGGGTTTCGAATGAAATCTCTCCTGTGATGCCACCGCTAGTGGAGAGTGTTGTTGTTCCTCTGGAGTCTCTGAAGCCGGTATTTCAAATCAGTAGGAGCCGGTTGAGATTGAGGATGAGTCATTGGTGAACTTTGCCATGACTGGGTCAGTTGTGTCTGACTGTATTGGAGCGGTTTACAGCTTCAATGGGCCTTTCAGGTGACTGATGAAAAGGGCTGCTGCAATTAGGTGCACATGGGATGTATGGATTGAAGTTTGGTTTGTTCTTGGGAGCTGGACCTGTGAAGACTTCTGTTCCTATCTTGTTTTTATTGAAATCTTAGCTTGTTCATGGAGAACTGAAGACTTGGAAAACCTCTGTTTTGAATTTTTAGTTTGTTCTTGGAACTGGAGGCTTGGAAGATTTCTGTTATCTGAAGATTATAGAAGTTACTGTTTGACCGGGATATTGTTTGCTTGAATGGCGGGCTGAAATTTATCGCAAGGCCTTCAAGTGGGAGATTGTTGGGTTTGTGAAGGCCTTACGGGCCTGCTGGTTCTGTTTATTGATTAGGAAGCCCAATTGGTTTCCTTGTTCAACAAGCAAGAAACCCTAGATGTTCTCCTATATATACCCATCTATTGTAATTGTAATTTAAATTGTTCGAAGCATAATAGAATAACCAAGTTGCATCCAGTGGACTAGGCTCTCCACTGGGGCCGAACCACGTTAAATTCTCATGTGTCGTTTATCTATTTTCTTGTTTTATCTTCTTGTTTAATTGTTTCCGCTGTGCTAAGGCTAAGGTTGTTCCTAACAAATAGTGCATATATTCATAAGATCTTAAAAGGTAAGGGTCGAAAGCAAAATCAGTGTCAATCAATAATGTGGATGGGGATTTCTTTAAGGGAAGTCAGCTTGCAGATCGATTTGTGAAGGGCTTCCAATAGTTTATGGGTGTTGCATAAGTGGATGTGAGAGACGTGTCAAATCCTTAATAACAAGGGTTTGAGACGTGTCAATTTGTAAAACCTCCATGCCCTTGTTATGGAGGTTTATACTCTAAGGTTGAGAATGATGGTTAAGGAGAATAGTAGTTTCAGATATCGTTTGGGATGTAAAGAACTGGGTATTACCCATATGTGCTTTGCTGGTGATCTTCTAGCCGTTTGCTATGGAAAGAGAAGTCAACAAAGTGTGTAACACCTCGAGCTAGGGCTCAAAATATTACGGAATTAATATAGAACAAGGTGGAATTAATGTAGAACATGAACTAAATGCGAATAAAGGATCCAGTGAATCCATAAATAAGATAATTCAAGTACAAAATGCATAAGGAGCAAGTAACCATCAAAGTTTACAAAATAATCATCAAGAGATGGCTATTGATCCTAAGCATAATGCAAAAGTAGTCAAATGAATCCTTGATCCATATAAGTCCAATGCCCGGGTTCAAAAGCAAGCAATCAATCATACTTCACGTCCTGGATTAACTTGGTTACCTGAAAAGTGTACTAAACAAGTCAACACGAGGTTGGTGAGTTCGTAGTAATGGTTCACAAGGAACCATCGTCAATAATCACAATATGCATAAGTAAAGGCAAATCATAACTTACAAGTAGCCTTTAAGTGTCACAATATCAAACACATCAAGATTACACGTCGTAAAGTAATGCGTGTAATAAATAAGCACAAGTGATGTCAATATCAAGATATGTGTCGTATGCTTGTCAATGTCATAATGCATATCATAAGTGTGACCCTCAAGTCATCAATGCAACGATACTCACATGTCATCCCAATGAACAATGTGGCATCTCAAAATCATCGGTGTATATATGTCTATATACCCGGGGTCCATGTCCGTCTTACAAATGCAACGATAATCATAATCATCAAGTGTATACATCTATACACTTGGAGGTCCATGTCCGTCTCACATGTGTCCATATCAATACGTATGCGTGTTAGTCTCAAACACAAGTCCATCAATCGTCAAACCAACCAAAACAATACGTACATACACTTAGGAGGATTCTACTTTCAATGAGTCCTAGATGCTTATATATAGGGTCACCCGCAGCCTTCCCACCACATCTAAAACCCTTTGAAGGCATAATCGACCTCCATGTATGCACTACTATCCTAATTATAACAATATATATCACAATCGAGTGCATAATCAATCAAACGTATCAATCAATCCATTAATCATTCAATCAAACAAACAATCAAGTAATCACATAAAAGTACACTTTCCAGCCCGAATCTCAAACGAGTAGGGAGCTACGGAACTCACCTTGATCGGCAAAAGAAGTTAATATTGAGTTTAAATGAAGTTAAAGCCGTTCAACAAGCTCCACGTGTCCAACACCTATAATTATATAATACTAACACATTATTAATTAACCGAAACCCTAATTAGGTCACTAGGTGTGATTCAAGACTTTGGCCGACTCCCGAGACACAACTAGGTCGATAGAGGGATCAAGAATGTGTTTGGATCGAGTTAAACTTGGTCGAGGTTCATCTCATAACATCAACTAATTTCGTACCTAAGTACATGATTTAAATATATGTTCGACGTTGTGTTTTTAAAACAACTCACGAATTTGAGTGGCCATTATGATCCAAATACGTCATCAAGAAAATCACGTGATAGTTTAAACTAAAGCTCGGTTCGATCCAAGTACGAAGGAAGAAAGGCTAGAAGAGGATTGTAAAAGGAAACAATGGAAAGCAGCGTCCCACACGCCACCTCCCACCGTCCCACACGATGCCCAAAAATTGCATACCGTCCTAAACGGTGGCTGCCACCGTCCCAGACGGTGGCTGGACTAAGGCAGAGCGTCTCAGACGCTTGATCGACCGTCCCAGACGGTTTGTTAGTTTCAGCGTTTTGGTTAGCGTCTCTCTTGGCGTAAAACAGAGCTCAAGAGCGTAAAGGTGCTAGAGTCCACCGTCTCAAACGGTGAAACCACCGTCCTGGACGGTGCTGCTGTGCCAAACGGCCCTCATCAACGCACCAGACGCCACCACGAACAAGCACAACGTTTCAGATGGTGGGCACCACCGTCCCAGACGGTGGTCGAGCCCAGGTTACACAGCAGCAGTAGTGCAGAAAAATTTACCCAAAACCTTATATTTTCATACCCAAGAAGCCCTAATTCGAATCAAGAGGTGGCGGGTCTTGTTTTGAAGCAGCAATGAGCGTTTACAAACATAATTACACTTACCCCAATTCGAATTTCCATCTCAGAATGTTCAAATCATCATCAAAATCAGTTTTTGATTCATTTTAGCTCAAGAACCCTAATTTTAATCCAAAAACCCTAGACCCGACCCATTTGGGTTTTAACCCGACCCAGTGACCTTGTGCAACCACTTTAATCACAATTAAACCTATTTTGACAAAACCCACGAAATAATCGAGTTTATAACACCAAATTCCCATCCCAAATTCGGTTTTGACTTAATTTAGTCAAATAAAACCTTAATTTTAATTTAATGACAATTTGAGCTCAAAATCGGCCAAGAGTCAACAAAGGGACCAATAAGGAAGTTGTTTACTACAATTGCATGAATTAAAGTCAAGAACACTTATAATTTTGACCACCAAAAGCTAAAATCCGAAAATGAGCTTGATAATGAGATTACTTGGACTTCGAAACCCGAATTTTCGATATAATGGAGATATAATGATGATGATGATTCTTGTATCAATTTGACTTAAACAACATTTAATGAAGAAGAAATTTAGAGGGAGAGAGAGAGATAAGAAGTTGTGGTTCTTGCATTTACTTTAGAGAGAGAAAGGAAAGAGATAGGATGTGTGTGTGTGAATGGGAGTGCAAGACTTGGAAAGGATAGGGTTGGGTATGGGCCATGGGTCATGGGTTGGAGGTTAATCCATGGGTTGACCCCTCACAATGTCTAGCTAATTTATCGTTGACAAATATCATTTAGTGTCGTATCATCAATTAAAATGGCCCGAAAGATATCGTCTAGCACATACTCGTCAATAAGTCATAAAAATGAACTCAATCATATCATTAAATAAAATTGCTAGTCAAATTATACACAAAGTCAACGAGTCAAAATAGCGGATGTTACAAAGTGTATTAAGGATTCTATTGATGAGTTTAGCAAGAGTTCAGGTTTGTGTCCTAATATTGGGAAGAGCTCCTGAATGCAAATGTGAATGCAAATATAGAATACGTGCACTCTGAACTCGTTACTTCTATAAACAAGGGCTGAACATGCTATGACCATTTTACATCTATGACTTTTGAATTAGGTTGATCACCAAAATATAATAAAGAATATATGAGATTTTGTACCAAGACTTGTTGCAACTTAGGTTGGTCATTTGACCTAGGTTGGCCACCCATTTGACCACGGTTGGAAACATGTGGCTGTTAAACAACTAAACTTAGGTGCAATCACCCTCATATCTTGATTTTTTAATCCATAAAAAACATGGGAGTCAATCATTTATAGATTATACAATAAATATTAAAATTTAGTATGTGAAGGGCTCCAGCTCAAACTTAGGTATCTAACAGCCACGTCATTTATATATATATATATATATATATATATATATATATATTATATTTATATATATATATATATATATATATATAATTTAGGTTGGGTTGTTAATTAGTGTAAAAGATTGAGTTAGCTGGCTTGTTAGGTTGATGAGAGAAATTTATTTTTTTATTAAAGGTAGGTTTATCTAAATTGTGAGTACAAATGGTCTAAGGAGGGTGGTGGCCATCTCAAGATTTTAGGTTGATGAGGGTATTTTTTTTTTAGTTGGTGGCCCTCCTAAATAAATAAAAAATAATGATTTTTTTTTTATGAAATTTTTTTTGATTCTCCAAGAATTTTTATTTTTTTTTTGCAATTCGTCTTCCTCTTCCTATATTGAGTACTAGCTTAAGCACCCGCGTAATACCCGGATAATATTAAGAAAACTTGTTATAGTTATAGAAATTGTGATGTAAATGTTAAATATGAAAACTTGACAGCATAGCTAACGATGTAATACGCATACATTTACAATACCATACAATTCAATTTTATTCCAAAACATAAAACACAAATAGAAAATTTCAAAATAGAAAACGATATTAATATTAAATTCAAAATGTGATAAATAACATAAAAACTTTAACACTTTTTGACTTGTTATTCTATGTTTTGTTTTATTTGTGTTGTAATTAATGTAGTTTTTACCTTTAAATAAATTATCAACCTATGCGTATTTTTTTTTACTTCTTTTTTTTGGCATACCTATGTATATCTAATTCATTGGTTAGGTTTTTTTATGCAAATTATTAGCTAATTATGGATGATGAACACGCAGATCAGTTATCGAAGGATTTCTAATTAAAATAATTTATTTAATTTTACATGTCTTGCTAATGACAACCATGTGCGTTGTTATTAACATACATAAAATAGATGTACTTTTGTCATAAAATTTAATGGTGAGTTTTTGATTTGGAATATAAATTTCTTTTAAGACATACTAATATTATTTGGAAAATACTAAATACCACCTTAAAGTTGTAATTAATGTGCATAAAAACATATACCTTTCATGCTAAATGCACACCCTTGAATTTTATGTTAAGTGATTATTTTATGTACCTGCAGACTAAATTATTGCATTTAGCAAAAACTCATTTTTTTATTAATAAGTTTAGTATGTCTAGAACATGACATCTTTTTAGTAAATTGCAATTTCTTTAAATTAATTAATTAGTTGAATGAGTTTAGAATTTAGTATTTAGTATATAAAATAAATATGATATGATTTGCATAAGTAGAGAAGCACTATAAATTCGGCAGAAAGTAACAAACTATTGGTTATTTTTTTTATATTTAAATATTTGTTTATGACATCATAATTAATAATTTTTAAAATAAATTAGAGAATGAAAGGGTTTTAGATGTGCCAACTAATTTAAGGATTGGACTTTAGTTTTATATATGACCAATGTTCTTCATGAGTCCATGACATCTTCATCACCCAATCATCCCATTTTGTAAGTGTTTTTCATATATGTGTGATCATCTATTTATTCCCATCAATTGTTGAAAGGTGAATGATCCTCCTAATTCATTAGCTTAAAAATCTTCCTAATTTATTGGACGGTGACATGTGAAAATTCAAGGGGGAATATTAGGAAAGAGATCCAGTGGAATCCACTTGTCACATTCATAAGGTTTTATGAGGATTTTTAGGCTAATGTTTAGGAGGATGAATCATTTTCCATTGTTTAATTCTTATTCATTTTCCCTAACCCCAATTTAATTAGGTTTGTTATCTGCTATTACTTTTAAGATCTATTCATTATCTACATTTATATATTCTTTGTTTTCCTATTTTAGTGTTTGACATTCACTGATAGATTCAATATTTGTGTTTTTTTTGTTTGAAAATTCCTAAATGTATTATGTATAAAAACAGGGGAGGAAGCCAAAAAGGACCTATTTGTGTTTTTTTTTATTTAGGATTCTTTTATCTGCTAGAGTAGTAGTAGCTTTCACTATTTTATGACTTAATAAGTTAATAGAGTTTTATTTTTATGTTTTTAATGTATCAGTAATTTGTTTCGTATAATATGTTCTCACTGCTTATTGCTTTCTTTGTTACTTATTTTTGTGACTGGCCAAATGAGCATCAAGGTTCTGATGTCTTTACGGTTACAGGATTTGACAAATGGAAAAAGATAAAACGATGGAAAGAGATGGGCATTTCTTAAGCATATTAACTCTTCGCAACATGGAGATGCTTTAGATATCAGTGACAACTTGTTGAACCAAGCAGGGCATATTGGAAACATAATAGAGAAGAAGAGTTCAAAGTTAATCTCCGACAATCGTTTACGCGTAAAAGCTACTGTTGATATAGTTCGTTGGCTAACATATCAAGCTTGTGCATATCGAGGGCATGATGAAACACCCATTGAAGAAACCGGGTAATTTTTCCTTTGAACTATACTGTTGATTTTTCCCTGAGTACTCGTTGAGTTGATATCTCAGCTCGGAAGTAGCATAGGTGGACCCAAGTGAATTTGGTCTAGCATTATATTCAAGGTAGGTAATCGAGTTGATCAAAGGTTATGCCTGCATAGCTCGTTGTGAACAAGTCTGTAAATACATTACGGATGAGCAAATATATTGAGAATTAAGACTCAGTATCATCTTATATTTAATCTTCAAATATTACATACTCAAACTAAACATGAGTTAAGAACTAAGACTCGGTATCATATCTTATAAAAACAAAATAGTATATATCTAAACCATATGACAGGATAAAGAAAGAAAGAAAGAAAGAAACTGCTTAGTGCCGCCTTCCGCGGGTTTTGAGCCCCAATACCTCGACGGTGTATGGGGGAGGTTAAGATGTAGGCAGACCTTACCTCTACCTAAGTAGAGGCTGCTTCCATTTTATACCTAAATGGTAGAAAAGACCCTCCAACCTTTGCATGGGATGAGAATCGAACCCATAACCTCTGTCTCCAGAGTTCAGGGTGTTTACCACTGATCCAACAATGCTGCTTCATTTAAACGATATGACAATATAGATGTTGTACTTTGTGGAGCACAAATCAACAAGATGCAAACTTAATTGACTGCAAAGTTAGAGGTACTATGAGATTAATCCTTCTTAATCAAGGGATAATTAATCCGCTGACGATCACTAAGTCCCTGTTTCATTCCTCTCCTAAAGGGAACATATATGCTTTCCACATAACTTCTTATTACTTGATTGAATATACTACATTAATACTGTTGAAATGTAGAAATTCATCACGATCAAGAGTGAACTTTACCGAGTTAATACATCTAGTCTTCACATCATAGACATCTAATACCAACATTGTCATGATCGATAGAGGTATTGCAGTTTAAAAGCAACAATGCTGCCCCACATTCAGATCATATATATAAACTTAATTACTAGTCTATCCATCGGATTCCAAAAGAAACTGAAACAAATTAAAATCTTGATGCCAAGAATCTCTGATACACATGAACTACCAAAAGAATGGTCAAGTATGCACACGATATACGGGCCAGATAGAAATAAATCAATAAGCCCGAGCCAAACACGTACACCCCTTAACAAGGATTAACTTAATTAGGCGGACATAGGAATAAACACTGAAATAAGATAACATGAAAACAAGTATATGAATCAAACTAAAATGCTTCAGAAATCATGAAGAAGCTAGAAAAAAAAATGAACCATAGTATCTATTATCTAATCATGGGAAACCCAGTTAAGTTCAAACTCAACATCGAAAGTCAATGAGTCATGAAAATCAGTTTCCCAAGAACTTGTTAGAGCTTCCCATCTTCTGCTAGGAGGGTTTATAATCACGACTTGTTTTAGATCATCATCAGTTGTGTCATTTCTCATCACCCTCCTTACGACTGTTAGCATAGAGAAGTAGTTGCCGTAGTAGTTCCATACCTTTACATGACTGGGATGGCAAATACAAAAGAAAGCATCAAAGAATCGATCACCCAAATCTATTTCATATAGGGATAGTCGTTGGACGTTATAAGTAACCGGAAACATGACCACCCCTTTTCTAAGTTCATCAACATCACCAGCGTTCAATGATTTGGAAGACGAGTCTATATGAATGTTAAACTTGCTTGCTGATAAATTATTAAGTACTTCCCACAACTTAAGGAAGAATGAAGTATCAAGTGGATTCCTCAGGTGGAGTGCAAGTTTAATTTGCTTGGGAGGAGCAATGCTGGTTGGAAACAAGAGAGTTGGTAGTGTCTCGCCATTATACGAGAATTTAAGTAAATTTGGAGCATCAACTTGCAGGTCCTCGATTAGCGGCACTGATGATTTCAACTTTAGCTTGAGCCTCTTGAGAGAGAGACTAGTGATAACCAACCTTTTCGAGGCCCAACCCCTGATTTTAAGTGTCAACCTTTCAAGAACAACAAACTTGGATTTGATCATATCAAAAAATGTAGCGTCGATGCTCATACCCTTTGAATATAGCCGAGTCACGCTTCTTCCTAATGAGGAAGCGGTGGTGTCTGTTGTTTTGAATGGTAAAAGGTTTTTCTTGGCCGGATTCCAAAACGATTTGTAAGAAAAAAATTCAAGACTTGGGACGTCATCGATTTCCAAAAGACCAGATTCATCTTCTGCAAGACTAGTTATTTGAAGTTGGCGAAGAAAACCAAGATTTTTAACCTTGATTGTCTTCAACCCTTGGCAAAGAAAAAGGATAACCTTCTCAAGCAATTTACAAGTAGACAATAAGTTATGAAAGACGTCTTCACTTATATTCACCCGTGTTAACTCGAGAACACGCAAGGATACACATTTGATCACGGGATTGATACCGGGACTGATGGTGGAGTTGAAACAGGTTGATATCAACTTAATTCTTTGTAACTTGTCGCCAGAGAATAATATATCATCTGAGAATGTAAACGTCCCGGGATCAGTTAGACTACGGCCCCGTATATCTAGGCAAAGCTCCTTGAGACAACTTCTTGTTTCGGGAGCTAGTACACGATCCCGCATCCAAATTTCATCTGATTCCAGGATTTCGACTTGTAAGAGAAATTCTAAAGATTCGATGGGTATATTGTGGTCGTGATACCTTTGGATCGTATTGTCGATGAACTTTTTGTATTTTGTGGATACATCATTAGTAGGAAACCTGAGGTTTGGGATAGTAGACCAAGCATGTAACCATGACTTGGACAAGACACACGTGCCGCAGCTTCTTTTTCCGACAATAACGATTGTATACTGTGCATCAAGTCCGCAGGAAGAACAATATCATCTAATGATTCTTCTTGCTGTTTCGTTATTGCAGTCCCTTTCTCCATTATTAAAAGCAGCAAAAAAGCCAAAGGTTTTTGCTAATTAATAGTGTTGTTGTCGTCGGAATTAATACGTACGTAGTGGTTTTTGCAACGAATGAGCTAGGATTATAAATTTGTACAATTATAAGTCAAAGATTTCGTATTAATTTATAGTAAAACCTACGTACTTGTTTTTATCTTCTTTACCTTTAATGAATCAGATTGTTTTTAGAAGTTTTTGACCCCAAAAGAAACCCTTCTAAATTGTTTTTAGAAGTGGCAATGTGATTAATTGGTGGCTCATGGATATTGTATTCGAAGGATCCACTTCAAAACTATCTGTATCCGAATCCATAATCCCGAAATCCGATTCGATTTTATCTGAAATTTCGAATTCGGATAGTGATTTTTGAAAATTTCGGATATTTCAGATATCCAAAACCTTATTTTTTTTAAAAATTTCAATATTTTATTATTTAATATCCGAAATTATCCTAAACTATCCGAAAAGTTTATAGTCAATATCCAAAAATATATAATTCTTTAAAAGTTCGGATATTTCAGATAGTTCGGATATCCGATTTCGGATATCCGAAATCCGAACTTCGGATATCCGAAATTTCGGTTATTGAAATCCACTATCCGAAATTCGAATATCCGAAACTTCGGATATCCGATTTTGAACACCCCTATCTACCGGGGATCGAGTCCTAAGGACTTGAGTACCAAGTACATACGATTCAGCCGGGACTATTTTCCTTCTTGATACTTTGTCCTAAGGACTTAAGGAGTACGGAGTACATACGATATTCTCTCATAATAGCCAATACTAAAAGATGCATATATACATTCTAGTAACTTTATTGTGTTTAGTTAAATTTTTAATTTTCATTTTTGAATAAAATTTAAAGGTTTTTAATATCTAGATTAACATGTTAAAACTTGAAATTGTAAGGAATTTTCAATTCCCGAAGTGAAAAATATTTAGAAGTTTCCCCTATTCCAACATCCATATTTCTATTTTGTGATATACCAAAATAAATGTTCAATTTTATTTTTAACCAATCGAAAAAAACCTTAATGGTATAAATATTATTTAATTGATGGATAGTGTAAACAATACACATTTCTAAAACGATCCATTCTTTATTAGATATTTATTTTGGGACGGATAGAGCATGAAATTAAGTTTTCGGAAGAACAGTTATAAGTTCAAAAATGAGTTTTCTGTTTCCTATGAAAAATACTTCACATTAGAATATGAATTCTATTTTCTCTGTTCTAAAAGTTTTTTTTTTTCAAAAAAGAGCATCAAACCGCGTCTAGTACCTTATGTGCCAAGGGAACTTCTTTATGGAGGAGTGATTCTTGTTTTAGAGTTTATTAGTGATTTCCCGAAGATAGTTTGACGCCTATCAGGGTTATGTGATATTTGGCCGATCATGCCTAATGAGGAGGGTGACCTCTTATTTTATAGGAGAGGTTTAGCTTTTGGGGATATTAACCTCCTCAAAGATTTCGGTATATTAATACCATATATACCGAAAATAATAGTTAAAAAGACAACGTGTGAATCAAACATTACTACGACCCTTCACATATGTACTCCAAGTTTTAATCATTGTGAATCAGATTAAAGCTTAAATATCCCCTCTAAGTTTGTGATGATGAACAATCATGGAAACTAGAGGTGTTTAATAAACTACAATTCACCACTGAAATCCCAATATCTTTTGGTTTCACACCTGTTTTTGCCAAGAATTCATCAATGGCACCAAACATCACAATCAGCCTCTTTTCTCGCTTCTGCCATACACAGATTAGGAGGAACTCTATCAACAAATTCAGGCAAGTAAGTCGACTCATCAAGACCCGACCGTTCAAGAATCTCTTTGAAAATCAAGACTTTGCTTAGTAAACGACCCTGTTGCAATCGATCTCTCCATAAATGTTTGCCAAGTACATTTTCGTTCTTGGCTAATAACACGAAAAGTCCACTAGGTAATCCGGTTGAGAACGGGTCAGGGAATAAAAAGTCGAAAAGAAGACCAAAAGGGACAACCACACTGCATCCGAAATGAGATTAAACCTCAAATGATGTACTTGGGTAATAAGAACAGCAAGAGGTGATAAAAACAAGAACATGCCATGTTATAAGATAATGATATCCTAATTTTACAAGCTTAAGCTTAACAGGTTTGAACACATAAGAAATATACGCTATTTTATAAGCTCACAGGTAGCATTTCAATTTTTTTAAAATAAATGATCTTAACATATCTGCTAATTGAAAAGAAAATAAAAACAGGTGTGTCATAGCCTAAAAGATTCGAAGTCGTCTAGTAAAAGCACGGACATTCCCTGTCACTTGAGCCAGAACTACTGTTTCATTTACTTCAAGACTACCAGTATCTTGTATATTTTACCAAAATACCCCATACAAATCGGTATAAGAGGACACGGGCTATGCGAGTGTAATTATAAAACACGCAAAATCGTTACACTTACAGAGTACAATTGCATACAGTAGAAGGTATATAAATCCGTGATGGGTCTAAGCAGGTAAATTGCAAGCTCACACCAAATTATCCTACAGGTTATCCAGACTAATGTTGCAGTTGAGTTGTACTTTCATCAAAGTTTAGATACAGTTCTACTCTTTCGTTTCGCGTACTCATGTGCAATGCTTATTGAACTCCTGCTATGTCTTAAAGAAAACTCAGCAAGTAATATTTGCTTTTCTTCTGACGTTAGATCACCATGACAGCCCTTGATGTAAAAAGAATATATCTGAGTGAGATTTGAGTTCCAAACAATTACTAATGTAGTCTTGCAGATGTAGAAAAAAAAATCAACTTCGCAAGAATGGGTGTAGTGGTCTTTTAATTCATTGAAACGTTCCTTTTCTCGCCAAGAAAAGCGTTATCCCATATTTTTTTGCAAAAACAGAGACTCTTTTAACAAAAATTCAGGTGCGACCGGTGACAAAATTACCACTCCAAAAATATAAATAAAGGTTAGAACTGTGAGATGTTTGTTTACAGTTCAAAATAGTTTATAAGCAGTGAGCAGATTTAGAAGAGGGTGAAACTACTAAAATCGGGTTAGTTCTTTTCTAAAGTAAATCGCGTTTAGTTATAATTCTTACCAATCGTGAAGTTCTATCACACACGGCGTGGTGCATAAGGATCCCAGAAGCAACAGAGACGTTAAACGAGTCCACCATTCCTTTCATTGGAATACTACAATGCAAATCTGACATTTTCAAAGCTTTTTCACTAATCCCGCTGTAACAATAAGCATTAAAATCATGACCAAGATAACTAAAGCAGATATATATATACCCAAACAAAAATTTTTGAAGCCATGTCAGCATTTTTATAGATCAAATCTTAATTCCATGTTACATAAAGTAAATGAGACCCATACTTCATCTAACACCATATAAACGGGAATTGCAAAGTATAAGTTTCAAATGGCTAGAGACCAATATACAGATATCACACAGGTATGCAAACAAAATAGTGAGTTGTAAGAAACATAATCTACAACATAATCTACAGATCTTCCTACATCCGCCAACAATTGC
>CM067168.1:52834822-52839822 GCA_034093135.1 Erigeron breviscapus | reverse complement strand
GTTAAGCTTACTACTACAACTACTACTCTACATACATGTACATATATGACATGGTAGTGGATCACATGATTTATGTAATTTTGTTCGTTCGTTTGTCTTGATTTCCAGATTCCAGTGAATGGGAATTCCAGAAGTATGGTCATTAGAAAGTTTCTGCCTACATGAACATATATGGTGCACTTACTTTTTAATTTTTCACCCAGGCCGATTATGAAAATTATATATGGATGTCAGGATCACCCAGGCCGATTATATATGGTGATGATTTTGGCTATATTGTTACTTGTTTACCTATTCATTAATTTAATTATGCTTCTGTATGGTATCTCAAGTTTACCCTAAATGACTGGTAAAAATTATACTACTCGTTTTTGAAGTTGATATTTTTCCACTTGGATCTATAGTCAAAAGAATTCTGAATTCGGTCATTTTTATAGCCTGTTTAAGGATTTAATAATTGAGAAATATATGTTAACAATCAAATATATTCATTTTTAAAATACAAACCAAATGAGAACAAAGTTTATTGTAAAATAAACTTTGTGACCCTATATTTATATTGAAAATGATAAATAAAGCACTTAGGGCTTAACTTAACGTGCATAAAAAGATTGTACCTTCATGTATCAAAAACTCACCCCTGAACTTTATCGTAAGTGTACAACTATTTAATGCATCTTAACAACACCCCTTTTAAGACTTCGTTTAGCAAAACCATGTTTATATATAGATTAGTTATTGTAAAATTAAAGTTATTTTCAAAACAAATAGGAAGAATTTGTGAGCGTAGGATTCATCAACCAAGATTAAAATCGGAAACGAATAAATGATGGTATGTATGTTTATAATTAATTGAAAGTGTAATGGCATGGTTATTGCCATATAAGAGTTATCGAAAGAATGTCATTACTTTTCTTTTAAAACCCAGGTTGTTTTTGGTATGGATGAATGAGACATAGAATGGAAAGAAGTATTCCATTCAATTAAAAAAACATTTGGTAGGGATTTGGAAAAAGAAAGGTCCATTGCCATTCCTCTCATAACTCTTTTTTCCATTCTCTGTGAAAGCCTATGTTTTTCCTCATTACCTCATCGATAAAGGTAAACTAGTATGGTATTCACGCATTCTAACGATACCTCTAAACAAGATCCGGCTAAAGGCGGAAACTTGAAATCGCCTTGGTTGTTTGAGAGTAGGGGTTTATTATGTTGATGGGTTATTAAATTTGAGTGTAACTCAATATGGTTTGAATCATAATCATTTATTAGAAATCTATCATTCACGTTTTGCTCCAATCTTTTCCATTGAATCTCCACGTCACCTGATGTCCTACCTATAAGAACAATTGTAAGACACACAAATAAGACACAATAATAAACGAATAAAAATATACATTAATTCTAAAACATGTTCATCAAGGTTAGATGAGCCATAAACTGTTTTATGTACAAAGCTACCTTGGGAGATCATATATTTATTTTCTTTATATAAACAATCAAAAGTCTCTTTGCTGAGCATGTCCAAGATGTTTAAGGCTTTTGTTGACATTGTTCATCCGTTCAGATAATACGCTCCTTATTTGATAGGCCGAATGGACGTGTGTCGCCTTTCATTTTGACGTGTGTCTACAATCATATTTTACAAATATGTGTTAATTAAGTATATAAAATAGATACATAATATCAATATAGATGATAACCATAAAACAAAGCTACTAAGTTGTGCATACTTTTTCTTGCATCTTGCTAACATATGTCGTCTGCCTACATCTATGTGTACGCACCATCATAGGTCCATAATGGTAAGACGCATAAGTGTTATATATAAAGGGAAAATGGATAACCTTTTTATACAAATTTTCTATTAAAGGGAACCTATTAAGTTTTCATCTATTTAAAGGACTCCATTTCTAAAAAAATTGCAATAAAAAAAACATCGTTAATTTTTAACATCAGTCCTCCGTTAAATGTCATGTTACCACTGGATGTCATCAAATGCTTACGTGGCTTTTGAATTTGACTGAAATACATATATATATATTTTATATAAAATGCATATATATGTGTTTTTATACACAGAAACACATTCAAATTGTGAAATTTTCAGTCAAAACTTTCTTTTATACACAAAAACACATATATATGTATTTCGAAAAACACATTCAAAATTACCTTTTATACGCAAACACACACACACACACACACACACACACATATATATATATATATATATATATTATATTTAATCAAAGTCAAAGGCCACATAAGCAATTTTGATGACGTTGGCAGTGGTGAAGTGACACTTAACGGAGGGCTGACGTTAAAAACTAACACGTTCCCTTTATTGTGAAATTTTTTAGAATGGGATCCTTTAAATAGACGAAAACTAAATAGGTTCCCTTTAATAGGAAATTTGTGTAAAAAGGTTACCTTTTTATGGATTTTTCCTTATAACACACAAGACAAATGTATATCCAAAATATTAAAACAATCTCATCCAACTAACTATATACTATTGGAACTCTGTGATACTAATACTTCATTTTAGTACAATGAATGGTTTTATGAATGGTCCAGTGTTCATACTAATTCCATTGATCGATATATGCGTCTTACGATTCTTGCATACACGATATTTTAAACGTATGACATGTTAGAAGTTAGATAACTAGATTTATACAATTGTCAAATACACATGTTGTTTATAAATATCTATACTATATTAAAAAAAATAGCCCCCTTATTGAAAGTTACATTGGAGAATTGGCTAAAATGCCCTTAATAATTAAATTACACTATCAGTACTTTATCTTTTAAAATATCTCCATTAACCCTTTAAATCAATTACTTTTACATCACTTATTTACACCATTCAACGCCGCCTCTACCACCAACAGTCGCCCCCACCACTACACCGTCACCGCCATGATCACTGTCGCATTGCGTGTGTACTGTGCTAGTTTTAATATAAGACAAATTGTTAAATATATAAATTTAAATGTTGAAAAATATAGGTAAAATCAAATTATAAGAATATAAATCTAAAACATCGAACGAATATGATTTTGCAATTAATAAATTAAGTAAATTTAATTACTATATATAAGGTAACTGGAAAATATAGAATCTTCAATATAAACTAAACGGGACACATGTTGATCATCAGTTTTGTTTTGTTACTAGATTAAACTCATGCGTTGCATGGTAAATATTGTTATTTAAAAAATCTTTTAAACATAAATAATGCATCTTTCAAATTTAAAGTATAAGACTACAATATTATATAAACAATATATTCAAATGTAAATTTACTTATTAAATGCATTTACATCATAAATGAATATATTTTAATACTGATTAATAAACTTGTTTCATTAATAATATCTAAATCATGCAATCATATAACAACATATGAAATCAATGAATAAAGTATATATAATATATTTCATATAGATAAACTATCAACATAAGTTCAATTGCAATGCATAAACAATAAACTGAAAGTGTTAATTTTAAGAAATGAACTCCTCGCTTTAGTCTGTTTGTTTTTTTCCTTATTTGGGCTCGGGAGTAAGATACTGGAATTTCATTTAATAACTAACGGAAAAGATAAAAAGAAAAAAAAACTCATTATATCATATTTAATTCTATGCTAAAATAATTCGATATAATCAATATATAATTATTATATATATATTATATATAAATAAGTTAAAATGAGAACCATATAAATGTATATATATATATATATATATATATATATATATATATATATATATATATATATATATATATATATATATATATATATATATATATATATATATATATATATATATATATATATATATATATATATATATATATATATATATATATATATATATATATATATATATATATATATATATATATATATATATATATATATATATATATATATATATATATATATATATATATATATATATATATATATATATATATATATATATATATATATATATATATATATATATATATATATATATATATATATATATATATATATATATATATATATATATATATATATATATATATATATATATATATATATATATATATATATATATATATATATATATATATATATATATATATATATATATATATATATATATATATATATATATATATATATATATATATATATATATATATATATATATATATATATATATATATATATATATATATATATATATATATATATATATATATATATATATATATATATATATATATATATATATATATATATATATATATATATATATATATATATATATATATATATATATATATATATATATATATATATATATATATATATATATATATATATATATATATATATATATATATATATATATATATATATATATATATATATATATATATATATATATATATATATATATATATATATATATATATATATATATATATATATATATATATATATATATATATATATATATATATATATATATATATATATATATATATATATATATATATATATATATATATATATATATATATATATATATATATATATATATATATATATATATATATATATATATATATATATATATATATATATATATATATATATATATATATATATATATATATATATATATATATATATATATATATATATATATATATATATATATATATATATATATATATATATATATATATATATATATATATATATATATATATATATATATATATATATATATATATATATATATATATATATATATATATATATATATATATATATATATATATATATATATATATATATATATATATATATATATATATATATATATATATATATATATATATATATATATATATATATATATATATATATATATATATATATATATATATATATATATATATATATATATATATATATATATATATATATA
>CM067168.1:52827322-52829822 GCA_034093135.1 Erigeron breviscapus | reverse complement strand
TAAGTGACTTATGCCACTTACATAGGGATGTGGGGTTGTGTGTAGGCGGTCATAGACCATACATGGAGTCCTCACACCCGACATGATGGGTAAACTATAAGGTGGTCCATCGGCGTCGTTAAGGAATGACAAAGTCAATCCAACTGAATAAACCGTTTATGCCTTTACGCATTAGTGATTAGTTACTCCACCCGGAATACTCAAACGTAACTATGCCACAAGGAGCAACTCAAGTGACCACGTACGCACCAGCCCGAAGAGCTAGCACGGGTTAAGCTTAACACAAGACTTACATAATGCTCGAGACTTTAATCGCTTTATTAGTTTAGGCTACTCTTTCACCTAAGCTAATCACATATCTTATTTTACTTTAGGGCCCTTAACGTGCACGTGAACATGGCAATCCTAATCAAGGACTAGTGACTAGGTGATCAAGCCACACATGCAAACATATATCATATCATTTCATCATTTCATACATACATAATCATTTCATCATTTCATACATTTATAATCATTTCATCATCTCATGCATATATACTTACCACATACCATTGCAACCTGCATATGAATGTTAATCATCATAAACGGTAAGTAATATATCCCTTTGCAACCTCCCATAGTCACCCGTGAATATAAAATGTACATACATATTCAATTGGAAGGTTTAACTTATGAAAACGTGTTTTGTTGTACCAACAGGTGACAAAAGATGTTATCTTACCTCGATACAGCTTACCAACAAGTTAAGAGTATCTTATAGTGCTTGCTAAGTGCTCCCGACAACCTAGAATGAGTATAAGATCGAAATATAAGCTAAACGAAATGTTTTGTGAAAACTGGACAAGAGGTGCGTCGCACCTCCCATATGGTGCGTCGCATAAATCGATCAGAAGATACTGAACATAAGTAGGTGCGCCGCACCTACTCCTTGGTGCGTCGCACAAATCCAACAGAGAATTCTGAATAGATACAGGTGCGCCGCACCTACCCAATGGTGCGCCGCATATCGGGCTTTTGGCTGAAAACCATTTTTCCAAATCTGGCTATGGTGCGTCGCACCACCCTACTGGTGCGTCGCACCTGGAGTGTCGACCAGAAACCTAATCTTTGTTCTATGATCAAACGAATTCCATACGAACCCATACCCCAAATCCAACCTGGGGACTTAAAATTAATCCTTTAATTGCACTTTCATCAACTTAAACCATCCTATTAATCCCTTAATCCTTTACATCATAAATCAATCTTTAAAACACCCGAATAACATGAATTCAATAAACGTTTGATCAAATAACCCAACCCAAACCCTATGGCCTGGATCGAAATCACTACTAAGACATACATGATCAGATTTAAGAGTAAGATCAGCCATAATACCTGTAGATGACTTTGAGGATTCGAAATCTTAATCAAACTTGATCGAAACGACACGAAACGATTGATTCTTGGAGAAAACTTGTCTTGAGAGGGAGGGGATCTGTTCCTAGGGCTTAATCACGAAAATTAGCAGCTATTGGGGTCTTACTAGACCTTAAACTTCTGACCATAAGTTTCCTTTAGTGCCCATAGGCCCCTCGACTTCCTAAACTTTACTTTCGTAGCATAATTAACTTACCGGGATACTTAACGATCTAACAAGCACTTAACTTTCATACTTTACTTTAGATTACTTTCATTTAATTCATTTTACTTCATATCATATTAAACACATAAGCATTTAAATCACATAATCCCTTATAGGGCACATAAACATAACGGACCTAACGTTAATTAACGGAAAGTCAAATAGTCAAACATAAAACGTTTGGGATGTTACACTAAAGGATGGGTGGGCTTATTTGACTAGTTATTTTATTTAGCCTCTTTTAATTACATCAGTTAGTTGGCCCATAAGTTTTTATAATACCATGTATATTATTTTGTATAAATTTTTAGTTAGGAAACTAAAAATAATATGTCATGTTTTTATAATTCATGTTTTTATAAGTTGTATCAATTATTATTATTGCATAAGAGCGGTCTTTAACAATTTAGTAAATACATAACGACATATATTTCATATGACACTTTTACTAACGAAAGAGGCCTTAACTAGATACATAATGTCACATAAAATCATATATCGCAAAAATGCATATTATGGAGGTCCTCCTTGACTGGTTCATCAACCCGATGAATGTGTGTCGGCATCGTTATTTTATAACGACGTTTGATCATGGTTGACACATAAGGATTTAAATATTGCATATTTAAATTTAGCTTTCTATAAATAGCACATGAATAGTAAACTTTCTAAGTTTAGCTAACCTCAAATTTGGCGGTTGTCACAAATAGTGTCACAAAATACAAAAAAAAATGACAAATAAGAAAAAAACTTAGCTGACCCTTAAAGACCTAACATTAGCCCTATATTATTCACATTAAATATAAATAAATTAAATAAATAAGTACAAAATTTATTTTAATTAATTAATAATCTACATTGCATTATAAAAAT
>CM067168.1:52769822-52822322 GCA_034093135.1 Erigeron breviscapus | reverse complement strand
ATGCCTCATACCACTTGGATCTACGGTCAAACGAATTCTAATTTCGGTCATTCTTATAGCCTTTTGAAGGGTGCAAAAATGGAGAAATAATGCGGTTTTTAATTTGATCTGATGTTGGAAAATGGAATCATCTCAGTAAATATTTGAAGACATTCAATCATGTTTCTATGGATTAGAAATCGGGTTCCAAATATTATATGTTAGATTGGGGAGATGGAAAGAATTTTTTTCCGAGTATGTCCTCGTTTATTTACTTGTACCTTCAAATAGCTTGTTAACTCAATTTTGATTAATAGAATTCCCCATTCCAAAATAAATAGACAAAGAGGCACAAGATAAAATTTTATAAGAATTAACTAGTCAATAACAAGATGAGACAATATAACTGAGACAAACAAAAATACAAAGACAGACAGTAACAATGGGATGGAGGGTGGAAGCCTGGAAGACAACAGTAGAATTATGGGTAGGGGCCATGGTTTAGCTTTTGTTTTTTTTATAAAAGAAAATTGATATATCTTTTTTATTATTTAGTTTAAAAATCTTTTTAAAACCATAAAATAATAACCTATGAATTCTACTAATTCTTTTCTTATTTTTATCTCTTGATTATTTCACATGTCATCTAGTGATTATTCTAGAATTATTCGTGTTTTTAGGAAGTCAGTAACAATTCACATAATTTTCCACACCTTTTTACACAATATTCATGAGATATGAACTCACGACCTATAAGGGGCAAGGGTGCAGAGCCACAAGTTGGCAAATTGGCTAGTTTTTAGCTTGTTTTTGACCAATGAAACGTCGCCACGTGTTTTTGCCAAAAACTAGCCAAAAAGAACAAAAAAACTAGCCAAAAAGAACAAAAAAAGTAGCCAAAACTGCTGCCAAAATGTCAATGCCGAAAAAAACTAGCCAAAAAGAACAAAAAAACTAGCCAAAAAGAACAAAAAAACTAGCCAAAAAGAACAAAAAAACTAGCCAAAAAGAACAAAAAAACTAGCCAAAAAGAACAAAAAAACTAGCCAAAAAGAACAAAAAAACTAGCCAAAAAGAACAAAAAAACTAGCCAAAAAGAACAAAAAAACTAGCCAAAAAGAACAAAAAAACTAGCCAAAAAGAACAAAAAAACTAGCCAAAAAGAACAAAAAAACTAGCCAAAAAGAACAAAAAAACTAGCCAAAAAGAACAAAAAAACTAGCCAAAAAGAACAAAAAAACTAGCCAAAAAGAACAAAAAAACTAGCCAAAAAGAACAAAAAAACTAGCCAAAAAGAACAAAAAAACTAGCCAAAAAGAACAAAAAAACTAGCCAAAAAGAACAAAAAAACTAGCCAAAAAGAACAAAAAAACTAGCCAAAAAGAACAAAAAAACTAGCCAAAAAGAACAAAAAAACTAGCCAAAAAGAACAAAAAAACTAGCCAAAAAGAACAAAAAAACTAGCCAAAAAGAACAAAAAAACTAGCCAAAAAGAACAAAAAAACTAGCCAAAAAGAACAAAAAAACTAGCCAAAAAGAACAAAAAAACTAGCCAAAAAGAACAAAAAAACTAGCCAAAAAGAACAAAAAAACTAGCCAAAAAGAACAAAAAAACTAGCCAAAAAGAACAAAAAAACTAGCCAAAAAGAACAAAAAAACTAGCCAAAAAGAACAAAAAAACTAGCCAAAAAGAACAAAAAAACTAGCCAAAAAGAACAAAAAAACTAGCCAAAAAGAACAAAAAAACTAGCCAAAAAGAACAAAAAAACTAGCCAAAAAGAACAAAAAAACTAGCCAAAAAGAACAAAAAAACTAGCCAAAAAGAACAAAAAAACTAGCCAAAAAGAACAAAAAAACTAGCCAAAAAGAACAAAAAAACTAGCCAAAAAGAACAAAAAAACTAGCCAAAAAGAACAAAAAAACTAGCCAAAAAGAACAAAAAAACTAGCCAAAAAGAACAAAAAAACTAGCCAAAAAGAACAAAAAAACTAGCCAAAAAGAACAAAAAAACTAGCCAAAAAGAACAAAAAAACTAGCCAAGCTAATCAAAAAAATAGCCACAATATAAAGATAAATATACATATAATCAAGCATAAGCAGCAGCAGTTAACCGGAAAACCCAAAAAAGGGCTCGCCGGAAAACCGATTAAACCAGAAACCCCAAAAAGGAGTCACCGAAAAACCGAAGCAACACCACCAGAAACCCCAAAAAGGAGTCACCGGATCACATGCAAAACCGATTAAACCAGAAACCCCAAAAAGGAGTCACCGGAAAACCGATTAAACCAGAAACCCCAAAAAAGAGTCACCGGAAAACCGATTAAACCAGAAACCCCAAAAAAGAGTCACCGAAAAACCGATTAAACCAGAAAACCCAAAAAAGAGTCACTGGAAAACCGATTAAACCAGAAACCCCAAAAAGGAGTCACCGAAAAACCGAAGCAACACCACCAGAAACCCCAAAAAGGGGGTAGCCGATCTCACCGGAATAAGGGTATTGTACGTTAGGAGCATCGGCAAGTTTTTCCGTCACTGAAAGAACCCGAACTCATTTTAGGAAAATAAGAGATTTTTTTTTTTTTTATAAGCCCCCACTGCGCCGCAGTGGAGGTGTACACCTCCCACTGCGCCGCAGTGGGAAGTTACGGAAGCAGACGACCAAACTTCCCACTGCGCCGCAGTGGGGTGGAAACACTCCCACTGCGCCGCAGTGGGATATTTCGGACCTCAGCCTGCAGTTTTCCTGCAGGTCTAAAACTTGTGAAAATCATGATCCAAACTTCAATCTTGCACAACCTTTTACTAGTCATATTCAAACCTTAAATCCCTTTACCCAACTTTAAAATGAGTTAAAGATACGTGATTTAAAATCCGAAAGCTTTTATTTGATCAAGTGTAGCATTTACAACGAAACGGGTCAATTACCCAAGTTGACACATTACAAAAGACGACATTCAAAATTGGAAATTTCGGCATGACCCATTCGTAAAATCATCATCCAAACCTGTTACGGATTATGAGTTCTCCAAAACACATTTAAACAAAATCAATACATTACGACTACAAAACGACCCATTTAAAATACCCAAAAACTCGAGTCTAACCCTAGACATCATAATAATTTTCCAAAAGGACAAAACAAGAGTACAAAGAGCCGATAGTTCAAAGGGGTCACTATGGGTCCTATTACCAATTCCATTATCCGCATTTAGCTAAAGCAATCAATATCCAAAAAGCATCTTTAACTTCAATCTTTACATTACTTAACTTTCTTCCGCATCCGGGACAACCTATAAAAAGGGTAAACAACTAAAAAGTAAGCAAAGCTTAGTGAATAATCTTGCATACGTTTATACCTACGAAGGAGGGCAATGCACAAGGACTGTTGCATATAGACTATGACACCGTCGTGTCATATCTATAATACTCACCTTGCACGCTAAACAACATATATGGATCCATTAGAGAATATCGGGGTTCTTAGGCCCCGAGAGGTTCTTAGGCCTTTTCTCAAACAACAATAGGGGTTCTTAGGCCCCGAGAGGTTCTTAGGCCTCATAACATTTGACCCCACCCGGGTCTAGCCAAATCAATTACCACACATGAATATCACATTTCAACATGATGTGGTCAATTGACCCAACGTAAACATAAAGGTATGCAAGAGTACTCACCTCCTTCGCGACCACAAATCAAAAACCATCAAAACCGCAATTACACAATAGTTATGCTTCAACCTGGCAATAATTCACAAATACATATAATGTCATCAAACACACACAAGGTCACTTAGCCACATTCAATTGTATCTTAGAACCAAACCCATCTTTTATAGTCTCACATTGTTCTTAGTTCGATTTACAACATATTCGCCTCTTACATCATTATCATAAGGCCAAACTCATTTTTATACGAAAAGTATCCTTTTCATTATTTGACCAAGGTGACTTCAAACAAGCATAACTTGAGTTCTACTCAATCTTTTTAGGTGATTCCAGTGGCCAAATTTACTTAACACACTTAGGTACATTTCATCTTTAGAGACCAACATGTTAATTATCCCTCAAGAGTGACTTCTGATCGTTTTAAAAACCAAAACTGCTGCTGTTAAACAGCTTTGACCTTACTGACTTCAAATGACCACAACTTGAGTTCTACACAATATTTTGACCTCATTCCAGTGGCCACTTCTTCTTAACACATTTTAGCACATTTTATCTTCAGTGACCAAGACATGAATTTACTCATAAGAATGTGTTTTACTCGTTTTAATAACAGACGTAAAAATCAGTTTTGCTGAAAGATCAGCATGACGACCCTGAATTCAAAAATTCATAACTGGAGTTCTACTTCGTATTTTCAACCCATTCCAGTGGCAAAATTTGCTTAACACAATAACCTACATTTTCTTTTTAGGGCTCAACAAGTGAAAACTCTGACATGGGGGTGTTTTACACGTGACAAGGTCAGGGACAGAATCTGTCCAGTTTTTGTTCTCACAATATACTCATCAAAACTTTCATGCACCCAACTAGAAATCCCCAAATTGATTAAATTACCATAACCCTAACTTGTATTATATAAATTAACTCATATATATGAAAACCCCAAAATTTCCCAAATATAATTTATAGTAAGAACCCTAATTTCTAAAAGAAATCAAAATTAGGTTAAAGGAAAATCATTACCTCAAGGATTCAAGAATAAAGTCAAGGATTAAGAACACAAACTCTTCTCCACCCTCTTTGCTCTTGAAATTCAGCCCACACCACACACATACACTCTTAATTTCTCCCAATTAGATGATTAAGACTTGAATGATTATTATTATTATTAGTTAAGAGGAATTCTTGGATTTGAATGATATTAGAAATATTCTTGAAGAGATTGAATTGGAAGTAAAATGGAGAAAGGAGATGATGATGATGAAGAGAAGGGTGAGTCATCAACAAGGAAATGGCTGGCACCTCCCTGATATGCCACGACCCCCTTCCAAGTTAAGTGGGTAAAATACCCGCTATCCGCTATAGGTCCAACTAAATTAACCCTATTTCAGAAATAAAATACTAGGAAACTATTTTAATGTTAAAACTATAATAAAGGTTTATTTTATTTGCTTTAAAATTTCGGGATGTTCACATGGATTCCGGCAATAGAAGCCAAGAAAACCATAGTATTAGCCTCAAAATTGAAAATCCCCAAATAATAATATTAGGTTTCCGGTGAAAGTTTTTGGCACAAGAACAAAAAAAAACGGTCACATAGCACGCTCCCAACGTTCACAAGGATCGGCCAAATGTGGCCGATTTATATAGCCGATCAAACTTGTCAATGCTTGCCGATACACATGCTACAAGGAAGCCAAAGAGCCGATGCTTGCCAAAGAACTTGCTGTAACACCCCAAAATTTTAAGGTAAAAGAAAATTAACCCTTTTAATAGTTTTGACATTTAATTAATTTCCTAGTATTTTATTTTGAGATAAGAGGTTACTTTAGTTGGAACTCTAGCGGGTAGCGGGTATTTGACCCACTAAAAATGTGAAATGGAACGTGGCAGGGAGGGGGAGTGCCCAGCCATTTGAATTGATGAATCACAAATTCCACTACACTTCTTCTCCATTTTCTTATACTTGAATCCTCTTTTCTTTCATTCCATCAAGGAATTTACATGCAAGAGTATTCCTTCCAAATGCAATCATCTAATTCATTCTAATAATAAGCAAAGTGAGGGTTGTTTTGTTTGGGGGAGGCCGGATTTAACAAGAAGAAAAGAGGGAAATCTGGAAATTTAATTGTTGTTGTTCTTGAGGTAAGAAATTCCTTCATTCTTCAATTTCTGAATTTAGGGTTCTTTGATTTTGGAATTAGGGTTCTTAGTTGGAAATTGGGAATTTGATATTTTGGGGATTTTGATGATGAACCCTAATTTAAACTAAAAAGAAAAGCTTTGGGTCAATTCAATTGAGTTTTAATGGAACCCTAAAGTAATAAACCTTATGTTTTGGGTGTTTGGCTAAATGGTGATTTGAAATTGATTATTGAAAAGTTGTAGTGTTTTGTGAATGCCAAACACCATGAAAAGGGAATGCTTGTGGAATGCAAGTATATGACCTTGAAATAGTTGAGTTTATAGAACTCATAGTTGTGTGAATTGCATTATGTATAGGTGGTGAAGACCTTTTAGTTGAGCATATAGCCATAGAATCGATTAGCCAAGTTCAAGGTGAGTGTATATGCATATAATCATGTTCTTGTTATTTGAGGTCATAGGTGGGTAAATTCCTATGACCCATTTGAGATTAAGCTAGTAGGTGGGTAAATTCCTACTAGCCCAATTGTGATTTAGGGTTAGTAGGTGGGTAAATTCCTACTAGCCCATTTGTGATTAAAAGCTAGTAGGTGGGTAAATTCCTACTAGCATACTTGTTATTAGGGTTAGTAGGTGGGTAAATTCCTACTAGCCCATTTGTGATTAAAAGCTAGTAGGTGGGTAAATTCCTACTAGCATACTTGTTATTAGGGTTAGTAGGTGGGTAAATTCCTACTAACCCATTTGTGATTAAAAGCTAGTAGGTGGGTAAATTCCTACTAGCAAGTTTCCATGGCCATGTGAAAATGAATTTGTGCTTATGAATGTTATGAATGAAATGGCTATCTTTGGATGGGCTATATTGTGGTGCTTGATGCACATTGTACGGTAACTTGCTTATGGTTATATGTATATGCATTCACTAAGCGTTGCTTATGTTTTAGTTGTTCAATTCTTTCATAGGGGCTGGTAGTAGTAGCAAAGGCAAGGATTTGATCTAGTGAAGTTGACTTTGAAGATTTTGAAGCCATCTTGGAGGTTGACACTTTGGGTAAATTGGTTAGATGATTCCCTTTGACTACTATGGCTCTTGATACATGTTGGTGTTGCTTAAACAAGTTCTTTTGGTTGAAAAATCTGCAGATATGTAAAGATTTTGTGTCACTTGGTTGTTTTTGGTCATAACTTGGTAACTAGGTCGTTTTTAGGTCAAACGACCGTTTGATGACACTTATCGCTTTTGGTTCGAAATTATGGTTGTAAAGATTACCTTTGGTATCCATCATTATGTCGAAGTATGAAGTGTCCTGTTATAAAATGTGGTTTGAAATTTGGAAGTTGTAATGTTGTTCAAGTGTGAAAAGGAAATGTTGGGTTGCTGAATTTTTATCAGGTCTGGACCAGAAACTGTCCACTGCGGCGCAGTGGGAGTGTTTTAACCCCACTGCGGCGCAGTGGGGGATTTTTGACCCGTAGACCAGTAAGTTCCCACTGCGGCGCAGTGGGAGGAGTCCAACCCCACTGCGGCGCAGTGGGATGTTGTTGTAAAAAAAAAAAAAAACTTTTAACTTTTGTATTCTTTTACTAAATGAGGTTTGGTCGTTACATTTTGTTTGGTCGTTACACTTGCCGACTGCACCCTTGCCCATAAGTTGATTGGTACCAAAAGCATCTTTCAAACCAAACCGACCCTAGACTAGTTTTTTTGTTTTGGTTGTGATTCGCCTAAGAATAATTGTGTTTGTTTTATGAGGTTGGGGTTTTCACTTGAAATTGGACATTCACAAAACCCAGTGTATGTGGTTTTCGGTTTTATAGTCATTTCTATCTCTTCCAAACTGTAAAAAGATGTCTAAATGATGTTTATCTTACCAATAACTTTGTTTATGACAAGTTTAATCAGACATTGATATGATATGTTGACATAATTATGCACAACAACAATGGCTACATGAAAATAACTCTAGTCTCAACATTTTAAAGCAAGAGACCAATGATTACCACCATTTTGACATCTTTGCCTAGGCAGACGACGCGTCCTTCTCCCCCACCCTCCGAGACTTTTCTCCAACGACAATTCCCTACAAATACTCGGCTCACCAGCCACTGCCACAGGTTGTGGTGGTGGGTCTAGCACCACTAAACGCCGTCTGACCCTACCATTTCTAGCAGTTTTCCTTTTCGAAAAACTAGATTGCCAAGTAACACCAGTAGCAGACAATGCCTCTTCAAATATTTGTAGATCTTCAGTCACTTCTCGTCTTGACAAGGAAACTATACTTGGTAGTATATCTTTCTGAAAGTCTTTCTTTTGCCGACCCCTTTTGCCTTGTCCCTTCTTAACTGTCCTTTTTAACGACGAGCCACTCTCTTCTTCATTTTGATCCTCGACAATCATTGGTTTATAAATATCATAACTTTCCCCGGTATCTTCAAGTTGCAGTGTCATGAACTCAAAGTAATCCATGCTTTCAGAAACAAAATTCTCTTTTTTCTTGTAACACTTAGACGTAATAACCTCTGCAAACCACAGCAAAGTGTCGACAGATGCTACAGGAGGTGGCTGAGATAATGAAATAGATACAAATGATACAATAGCCTCGGCTGCAACCTTAACGAGCTCAGTGTGGGTATCCATGGACCCATCATCTGAATCAGATTCAAGAATTGCTGGAGCCTCCAAGTCTATCTCCATTGTAGCAATCTTGACAGCAGATTCCGGGAGAGATGGTGCGTCTTCTTCATCAAAAGACAAGTTTAAATCTACATTGATATGATATGTTGACATAATTATGCACAACAACAATGGCTACATGAAAATAACTCTAGTCTCAACATTTTAAAGCAAGAGACCAATGATTACCACCATTTTGACATCTTTGCCTAGGCAGACGACGCGTCCTTCTCCCCCACCCTCCGAGACTTTTCTCCAACGACAATTCCCTACAAATACTCGGCTCACCAGCCACTGCCACAGGTTGTGGTGGTGGGTCTAGCACCACTAAACGCCGTCTGACCCTACCATTTCTAGCAGTTTTCCTTTTCGAAAAACTAGATTGCCAAGTAACACCAGTAGCAGACAATGCCTCTTCAAATATTTGTAGATCTTCAGTCACTTCTCGTCTTGACAAGGAAACTATACTTGGTAGTATATCTTTCTGAAAGTCTTTCTTTTGCCGACCCCTTTTGCCTTGTCCCTTCTTAACTGTCCTTTTTAACGACGAGCCACTCTCTTCTTCATTTTGATCCTCGACAATCATTGGTTTATAAATATCATAACTTTCCCCGGTATCTTCAAGTTGCAGTGTCATGAACTCAAAGTAATCCATGCTTTCAGAAACAAAATTCTCTTTTTTCTTGTAACACTTAGACGTAATAACCTCTGCAAACCACAGCAAAGTGTCGACAGATGCTACAGGAGGTGGCTGAGATAATGAAATAGATACAAATGATACAATAGCCTCGGCTGCAACCTTAACGAGCTCAGTGTGGGTATCCATGGACCCATCATCTGAATCAGATTCAAGAATTGCTGGAGCCTCCAAGTCTATCTCCATTGTAGCAATCTTGACAGCAGATTCCGGGAGAGATGGTGCGTCTTCTTCATCAAAAGACAAGTTTAAATCTATGTGATGTTTCTTTCCATTTGATTCAAAATGGCTTTCAACTTTGGGGCTAAAAATGGGGACACCGAGTATTTTTGTAATGCTCTGGGTATCATCAATCTTTACCTTCTTACATTCGTGTGTATCGTTACTCTTTGCCATATCGGGTTTCTTAAAAAATGGCTGAGAATCGTTCTGCAACGAATCTAAGTTCATATGATGAACTGACATATCTTTCGTTTTGATCTGTCCGCTGAGTAAACATGGCTTAGCTGCAAGCCAATGAGGCAATGTTTGTTCACGGGTTTCATAGTTATTCCACATGTCAAGAAACCAGTGTTTTTCTCGAGCACAACTTTTTTCAATGCTATCAGATACCAAGTTCTTGTAGTTGGTGCCATTTTGAACACCTAAGCCAGAAAAGCAATTCTGACTTGTCGAATTTGTGGTCAATTTCGAATTGCCTACAAAGAACCCTGGGTTTTGGCTCGATGATCCAGAAGAATTAAGCCATGGTAAAGAGCAGGAAGCTGGCGTATTGGGAGAGTTATAAAACAGTGTCTCGTTTTTTTGGCCAATTTCAACGCCAAATATCCTTCTTTTTGCAGATAAGTCCTGCTTTTGTGGTTCCTCTACAGGACAATAGGTTCTCTTTCTATTACTAAAAAATGCTGAAAAAGCGGTTTCCCTTTTCTCCACCTGAACCCGTTCATTCAAGTCAGCCCAGTTAAACAATTTGCCCTTGTTACTCTCAGCTACATCTACCGGCAATTCTAAGTCAATCACTCTTCTGTCAAAAACACCACACTTTAAATTGATGGTACCAAAGTCTTTCAATGTAGTCTTCCCCTTAACAGAACCAGGAGGAGAAAGTGCATTGTTAGTTGCTGAAGTAGATGCTCGACCAAATGTTGAGTCCACAGAGGGAAAACCAGAGGCAAACATATGCGTCTCTTTGGAAACATCAGACGGTACTTTACTTAGAAAATGACCAAAATTTGATGTTTCTACTGGAACCGGATTCATCAAATCTCTTTGCCTTTTATACAAGCGGTGAAGTTCTTGGAGCTGGAATGGAAGAAAACGCCGATGAAAAACAAAAATTTAATACCAAAACTCATGGAATGCTAAAAATGGTAACTTATTTAACTAGATTCAAGCAAGATACACAATACACACCTGATGCTTGAAAATTGTTTCATGCTTGAAGATAGTCTTCCTAATTTGTTCTTTAGCATATCTGGTGCATTCATCCATGGCATTTTTTGTTAGAAAATAGTCATAATGCTGGCTGTTTCCGGTTGTAGAATTTTTTTGACTTTTACCGTCATTACATAGATTCCAAACACCATTGTTAAAACTGTTGTTTAGATCTATTATAGAGCCCGGAAAGTATGTATTAGACTGTACTGTGGCTCCCATTTCTGCAACCAAATCAAGAAACAAACAAATTCATGTCATAACTAAGCAAATGTAACGGTTTTGAGCCATCCTGCTTGGGTTTCTAGAGCAAACTAACTGATATTTCTCTGTGTAACTAAACAGAAGAAAACCGGTTACTAAAACAATCAACTGTAGACAAAATTTGAAAATATAATGGCAAAATATCGCTAATGATAAATTCTCGTTACATTCAATCTGGCACGCATGTAACAAATCCACGTTAAGTGACATGTAATACAACTTTGTAACCTTACAGAACAACAAAACTGGTTTTTCACATTATCATATTACTCATTTTTGTTGCAAGAGCATCATAACTTTTTACAAAATCAGATAACATGTTTTTATAAAATGAGCAATCTTGAACAAACCAGTCCAACTATAAGTGATTCCTTTTGCATCCAAATCTCCAAAATATTGTCCCACATTCCTCATTTCTTAACATTCTTTTGGATTTTACAAAAGATATAACATGTACTTAGCAGGGGGCATGTGGACAGTGGACGGGTAAACCCGGCCCGTATCGGGCCCCTTTTATAGGGGCACAATTTTTTTTTTTTGTGGCTAATGTTTATCAAGTTCACCCTTGCTACTATATCAAGTACACATAATGACATAAGTATTTAACAATGTGGATTAAGCATTTTTTGTTTTCTTGTATATAATCTCTACATATTTTCCAAACATCTTCACATAGTCCTATGAAAATCCACAGGGTCAAACTTCCAAACAAAAATTTAAAAAATCAAATATAATAATAATAATGATAATAATAATAATAATAATATATAAGAAAAAATGTACTTTAGATTTTCCTTTTTTGGATAATCCGTACAAAGATTTATTTCCAAAAAGTGAATCACACTTTAAACTGATCAAGATGAAAAAGATTCATCTTTTACACACAGTCTCACAACACTGAAAACACACAAGTTAATAACTTAATATAATCACAACATTGGGTCGATATATATGATATAAACCCAACAGAAATTAATGAAAAGATACGAGAAGAATCTACCTCAAATCTTTATATCCTCAGCTGCACCAAAAAAATGCTCAAATACTGTCATAATTCCAAAGTTTGTATAATAAACAAGATCACTTTATTTTTTATGTTTTCTGACCAAGAGGCACAATTTTAAATTAATAGTTATATATATATAGTATATATATATAATATTATATATATATATATATATATATATATAGAGAGAGAGAGAGAGAGAGAGGGAAGATGTATGGTGTATATATCTATATGTATGTATGAATGTGTTTTGTTTGGTCTGTCACAAAATCTGATTGTGTTGTGTGTTTGTTTTTTCTCTCTCTAGAAATGAAATGAAATGAGATGTAGAAGTAATTAAAAAGTTATCATGGGAAGAATGAAGAATGAGCTGAAGTTCCTCATGTCGTCTTTCTTTTAATATTTAATTGACTTAATTACATAAATGGTCCATACTTTTCATAAATTATGGTTTTAGTCATAGATTTTGGAAATCCATCAACAGTTTTGGTCCAAAAACGTCGACTTTTTGACCAGAAGTGTTGACTTTTTTACCAATACTGTTGACTTTTGGACCAAAAGTATGGATGAGGGTCAAAAGTCAAGAATAAAAAACGTAATTTATGAAAGGTAGGGATGATACATTTAAATATTAACAATCCACCAAGTAATTTACTCTATTTAATTAGAGGATGTCATTTTCTTTTTTTTCCTAAAGGCAAACTAATTCTGAATACCGTACATTAGGGATGAGTATATGATCCAAAAACCCGTTACCTGGCCCAGACTCGCCCGACCCGACTCGATCCGACCTGCCCAGTAGGATAACAGACCGAGTTACAGGTTTGATTTTTTGCTCCGTCGCGTTTTGTGGCAAGCCAGGTTTTGACAAGTGAAGAAACAAAAGTCCCTTAAACCCGAGACCCGGACCGACCCTGCCTGAATGCGACCCATCCCGACCCGCCTGAAGGGTTAACAAGCAAGGCCACGGGTTTGATTTTGTTGCTTTGCCGGGTCACGGGTTCAGGCGGGTTCGGTTCGATTCTCGGGTCACGGAAAAACCTGTCGATTCGGGTTTAACCTAGCTAGAAGAAACCTGGTCCATTACTCATATGATTTAGGAAAAACTTATCGATCCGCCCGCTCGTATATACGAAAACAGACGCTACAATAGTTTTCAATTGTAAATTTTAGTTATTTTCTCAACAAATTTAATAGAAACCGTTTATTTCTATTAAAAAAATCATGTCGTAAATACTATGAGCATTTTGCTCACCGTCAAGGGCGGTTCTATTTAGAAGTAACTAAAAGTTGATGCTATTATTGCCTTGCGCTTGAAACCGTGTCACGGGTTTGATTTTGTTGCTTTGTCGGGTCATGTGGTAACCTACCCAGAAGAAACTCAATCCATTTAAACACACGTGATTTTCATTACTAGATTCGTCACTGCTCATCGCATGACTTGAAGTTTTAGATTTTCCTAAATATCAATCCATCGACTGATTATTGTTATGTTGTTACAACCTAACTTTAAATAAATGGCATATGTTTGCTTTTATAACCTAACTTTAAATAGATGGCATATTATCATATACATTTTTAAGAGCAACTAACATAAATGTCACAAAAGCAATATTATTATATAAATTTATATTCATAATTACTTTGCTATTTTGTACACATATATAATACAAAATTTTTATTAATATCAAAAAACATATAATAGAGATGATAAAAGATGAAAATGAGATGGAATGATAAATGGCATGGTCATCCCACAAATCATCTTGCTATCTATCTCTCATACTTTCTTTAAATTTATATTTTTAAATTAAAAATAAGGTAACAGATGAAATATGGAGAAAGACGGGTATTCCTTTTAAAATGAAATGGAAAAGATAAAAGATGTAGAAAAAAGAAAAGGTAAGAAAGAGGAGAGATGAGATAATGCCCATTCTCTCCACCCTGATGTTAATGGGGAAAAAAATCGACATGGAATGGTATGCAGAAAAAATACAAACATAAGTCTTCTAAGTTTTGCTACATGTAATGCCAAATTTTGGCATGAGATAGCACCACATCTTTGTTTTTGATTTTGAATTGGCATGATTTGACATATTTATTTCAAAGGTATGTATTATGTTTTTATTATCTATCATCATGTTAAATTTTGAATTGTTAAATTGAGGTTAAGGCTGGCAATTCTGACACGAAACGTGTTAACACGACATGTTCTTAACAGGTTTCGTGTTTTGCCTTAACAGGTTTCGTGTCTTAACAGGTTCGGACATGTTAAGACACGATAATTTTCGTGTCTTAACAGGTACGAACTTGTTAAGACCTGTTAGGACCTGTTAATATTTTTAAACTAAAAGTCATATAATAAAGGGATAATGGCACCCGGATGTAACCAACTATGACCAAATGATTATGTAATCGACTGACTATATGATATATGCACCTTTGTTTTTCGGGTTATATTATGTATGTTACTGGCTACTTCAGGTTTTGCATCCGGTCAAGCCTAGTCAGCCAACATTTTTCCTCCCATTTTATCTTTCCCTCTTTTATTTTCTTCCTTTCTTCCCGCTCATCTTTTCTGGATATCTGCCTTCAGTGACTTTAAACCCCGACCATCTTTTCCGGCTAATTACTGGTTCCGGCAATACCATTTTTTCCGATGAACTACTCTGACCATAGAAATCACATAATCCAGCCAATAAAACAATCAAAAAGCACACTTTACATTTCTCAAAAAGCCCTTTAATTTAAGCTCATTAAACACAAGTTTAACTCTATCAAAATCATTACAACCACATAAAATATTAATCAAGTAAACATTTATCGGCTTCGGAGCACAATTAATTCCCTGTTTTTCATGAAGCTCGTTACATTTTGTACAAACAATTTGATGTGCACATGGAAGAAAAACGACAGACTTTTCTTCTCATAAACCCACAACCTCTACAACTCTCCTATAGTCCAAGCCAACCACCACCACACCCAATTTGCTATGTAACACCAGTTTCAGTCCCAATATGAAGAATTAAAAAGTGGGTATTGAAGGAAAACAATTAAGTTTGAATCTTTTTCCAGATCCGGTTCATTTATAATTAAAAAGTGGGTAGTAGTACATTTACCAAGCTGTGGGTGTCTTATGATGGGTGTCCTACGACTTTCCTGAGGGCTTTCTTCCGGTGGTAGTGGTTTCGAAGACAACGGTGGTAGTGATTATGTGTCGGAAGTTTGATGGATCTTGATTTTATGATTATTTTGGAAATTAGTTAAAGGGACTTTTTGGAATTGATTTTATGACAACGGTGGTGGTGATTATGTGCCAGGTGTGATGGTGTAACACCCCGAGCTAGGGCTCGAAATATTACGGAAATCATATATCACAAGGTGAAATTAATGTAGAACATGAACTAAGTGCAAATAAAGGATCCGGTGAATCCATAAATAGAATAATTCAAGTACAAAATGCATAAGGAGCAAATGACCATCAAAGTTTACAAAACAATCGTCAAAAGATGGCTATCGATCCTAAGCATAATGCAAAAGTAGGCAAATGAATCCTTGATCCATGTAAGTCCAATGCCCGGGTTCAAAAGCAAGCAATCAATCAAACTTCACGTCCTGGATTAACCTGGTTACCTGAAAAGTGTACTAAACAAGTCAACACGAGGTTGGTGAGTTCGTAGTAATGGTTCACAAGGAACCATCGACAATAATCATAATATGTATAAGTAAAGGCAAATCAACTTACAAGTAGCCTTTAAGTGTCACAATGTCAAATACATCAAGATTACACGACGTAAAGTAAATGCGTGCAATAAATAAGCACAAGTGATGTCAATATCAAGATATGTGTCGTATTCATGTCAATGTCATAATGCATATCATAAGTGTGGCCATCAAGTCATCAATGCAACGATACTCACATGTCATCCCAATAAACAATGTGGCATCTCAAAATCATCGGTGTATATATGTCTATATACCCGGAGTCCATGTCCGTCTCACAATACAACTCAAGTGTATACATCTATACACTTGGAGGTCCATGTCCATCTCACATGTATCCATAACAAAACGTATGCGTGTTTGTCTTAATCACAAGTCCATCAATCATCAAACCATCAAACTAACCAAAACAATACGTACATACTGTTATGGGTGAAATTTCGAAGTACCAATATCTTGAAAGTTCAAGATCTTGACATATTAGGATCTTGACATAGGTGAATATTCTGATAACTTGTTAATATTTTACTAACGTTATGTTTCAATTATTATTATTATCATTTCCACATGAGTTAAGCATGCAGATTCCAGAATATTCGATACAAGGCTGTGGAAAATATCTCTAACGGTACAAAAAGCAAAGTCGCACATGAGACAATTCATCAACACGCAAAAAAGACTTGGTCTGCCAGTATAATCGGACTTCAAGTTGATTTCAGCATGAGGAGAAAAGCATCAACGTTCACTTGACTGGGCGAGATACTCTCCAACGTTCAATTATGGAAGACCTGGAAGATCCTTACAAACTCGCATAGTTAGTTAGTATCTAGGTCTATATAAACGAAGGAGGCTGATCGATTTAGGATATCTTTTGCTCACTTATAACTTCACTACTCACTTGTATTCACACACACTGCTCTCGAATCTCTCATCTCTATTCTTACACTTAGCTATATCGATCAACCGAATTCCACTATTGTAATCATTTTAACAAGAACTAATAAAAGAACAAAGGCATGGACGATTGTTTCCTCCCGGGATTTTTATGCCGGCAATCTTTAAAGGATTAAGGGCTTTTCCTCGTCAACAAATATCGGTGTTCTTGTTCCCTTACCATTACTTTATTTTGTTAATTATTCATTCTATATTATAATTAGCATTATATTCTGTACTTAGCATTGTATTTACGTCTTTACATTCTTAGTTTGCGATCATATTTGTCTTTTAATTCCTTGTTCAGTCGACATCTTTTTAAGTAAACATCTTCTTTAATACGCATCTTTGAAACTCAACATATTTTACAAGCCCTTAACCTCATGAACGAAAGTTTGGTTACATAATTGATCTAAGTCTTCAAGGTTGATTATCTTGGATAATTTTTGACCAAAACACATACACTTAGGAGGATTCTACTTTCAACGAGTCCTAAATGCTTATATATAGGGTCACCCGCAGCCTTCCCACCATATCTAAAACCCTTTGAAGGCATAATTGACCTCCATGTATGCACTACTATCCTAATTACAACAATATATATCACAATCGAGTGTAAAACCAACCAAACGTATCAATCAATCCATCAATCATTAAATCAAACAATCAATCACGTAATCACATAAAAGTACACTTTCCAGCCCAAATCTCAAACGAGTAGGGAGCTACGGAACTCACCTTGATCGGCAAGAGAAGTTAAGTTTGATATAAGTCGAGTTAAAGTCGTTCAACGTTCACTTCACGTCCACCACCTATAATTATAATTCACGTATTCATTAATATGTATGTGCATATATATACATATTTTTATAAATATATTATACGTTATTGACTTGTGACAAAACCCTAATTAGGGTTTAAAGATGTGGTTTACAACTTTACGTGGATCCCGAGTTTTGTCTACATTGTTAAAAGAGTTTATATTTAGTTTAGGTCGTCCGAAAGTCGTCAATTTCCCATGATTTATAATTATGTATTTCACATATCCATTTATATATATTATTAAGTTTAGTCGAAATCTTCTTTGAGTTTCAAAAGTGTCCCATGACCTTGGAAGACATTCGGGGTTCTCAAAAGTCATTAGAATGGTCGAGGGATAGCCCGAAAGGAAACCCGACTCGAACCTAGGAGATTGGAAGTCAAACTAGCAAAACAGGAAAGTGATTGATCCCTTGCACCGTAAGCAACAGCCACCACCACCGTAACCTACGGTGGTACATGGTCGCTGTTATGGGTGAAATTTCAGGTGTCAATATCCTGAAGGTCCAAGATCTTGACAGCCCAGGATCTTGACATAGGAGAATATTCTGATTACTTGTTAATACTTTGCTAACGTTATGTTTCAAATATTATTATCATTTCCATCTGAGATAAGTATGCAGACTTCAGAATAAAGCTGAGGAAAATATCTCCAACGGTAGAAAGAGGATTTCACACATGGGATTAATCTTCAACACGCTAAGAAGACTTAGTCGCCAAGATAATCGGACTTCAAGTTGAATTCAGCACGAGGAGAAGATACTTCAACTTTCACTTGACTGGGCAAGATCTTCCACAACGTTCACTAACTGAAGACCCGGAAGATCCCTACAAACTCGCATAGTTAGTTAGATCTTAGGTCTATATAAAGAATGAGGGTGATCGATCATAGGCATCCTATCTATCACTTATATACTGCTCGATATACACTTGTATTCACATATACTGCTCTCATTTACTTTACACTTAGATAAATCGATCAACCGAATTCCATCATTTGTAATCATTTTACAATCATTAATAAGAGAACAAAGGCAGGGACGATTGCTTCCTCCCGGGGTTTTTATGCCGGCAATCCTCAAAGGATTAAGGGCTTTTCCTCGATAACAAATCTCGGTGTTCTTGTTCTTTACTCTTTACTTTTAACGCATTATTTACTTTGATTAGCATTATTTATCGTAATTGCATTTATTTCGATACTTATTATTCTGATTATCATTGTTTTACACCTTTATTTCTTGTTTAGTTGACATAATTGATCTTTAAACCCTTTTATTAAACGCATCTTTGAATCCTAAACATAATTTACAAGCCCTTAACCTCACGAACGAAAGTTTGGTTACATTATTGATCTAAGTCTTCAACGAAGATTATCTTAGGTGATTTTTGACCAAAACAATTTGGCGCCCACCGTGGGGAAAAAGGTGCTTTTCAAGAAATCAAAGTTTGTCTTCTTGACAGATTATGTCGAATAGACAAGGGAAAATGTTTTTCAAAAATAAAAACACAGGGACATCTGATGCAAGGAAAAGACTTAAACGTTCTTACCCTTTTTTGTATGCTAACGAAAATTTGTTTTCTATCATTAGTAGAACTGAAACGGATTTAGAAAGAAGAAGTTCCGAAATTATAAGAGATCTAAAAATACTACAGCTGAGATTTCTAGATGTTCTTAAACTTCAAGCAATTATAGAAAGGTCCAAAGATTTAGATCCTCACGCTATAGAAAGCTTGGGAATTGAAGACTTAAAACGGCAAAAGATAAATCATAAACCAGAGGTCATGAAAGAAATTTCCAACCTAGAGGGAGCACAACCTCAAGGTATGGATTCTTTTAATTCTGACAAAATGGCAATTGCAGGTACGCTACCTAGAAACGGTATTGACACACCAAGAAACTCTGATCTAAAGGTTTGGAACATGGAAATGCAAATCTATAAATTATGAATTAACTGCTCAAAAGCAATCTTAGTATTAAGATTGTTCTAGACAGGTAAAAGTGCATCAGGAATCGCTCAGCAAACACATGCAACATGTAACAAGGTCTTCACCTTTTGGCTTTCACGCCAACTTTTGGTTGAAGGTTTTCACCTTCTCTTAAATTCGCCCGTGTCGCACGTTAGTTAATTTTACGGTTGAAGGGTTAAATTCCAAGGTCGTCGAAATTAATTCTGTTGGTTGTCGGTGTTATCATCGATCTTCCGAAACTGGCTAACCACGCCATCTCCCGAATTTGGCTAACCACGCCATCCAAAAATCATTTTTCAGAATTGGTTGACTAAACCAATCAATTTGCTCAAAGGACTGGGGACACCCCCTAGATCTTGAGAGCCCAAAATTCCTTTAAGGATTTGAAGATCAATATCTTCAACCTCAAACATCAATGGGTTTTAGGACTCCCATTCCTAAAACTCATTCTCACACAAATTGATCTTTGCTTTTATTTATGCAATAACTCCAGGAAAACAAGTAGGAGTAATTGTTATCAGAACATTTTGACAAGTGATTGAAGACTGATGATTAATAAAGAGGCTGGAAGCTAGTCGTAGCCCACAAGTGGAACAATAAATTCGCTTATAAGGTGCATGTATTCAACTCTTTATTTGTCATTTCTTACTGTTTGAAAATATCTGAATCATTTATTGATTGATACATAAAAAGGATTTTAAATAATTTATATACATATACAATAATATATATATAGCGAAAGTATAAATAAAATTCATAAGTAGCAGGTAACAAAATTATACTTAGATCATAATACCTATAGTTAAAATAAGATAAAGAATAAAGGTTTGTTGAAAATATCTTCAAAAATAGGATGACTCGCTTCACCTGCAAATAAAAGTAAGAAATACCAATCTACCATAAATCAACATAATAAATATCCGAAATACTTGCTTTTTGAGATTTGAAAATTGTGCCCAACGAGCACTAGGGACAACTCCCTTAGCAAGCATAATCCTAAATAAAGTTCATAAGTACCAAACTAATCACGCCACCACGGTTAATCATCCCAGATCAACCACATCCCAAAGAAATTGTTTAGAGTTACAGACCACAATCCAGAAAACATAATAAAAGTATTAATTACAACCCATCGAAATAACTAATTAAGATTAGGCTGTACCATCCTTCGCCTGTACTTCCTCTACAACTTGCACTTCATTCTTATCCGCTTCATCTTTTTCCTGCATTTCATCCTCAATCTGCACACCACGAATAGCTTTCTGACCTGTCTTGACTATGTCATCGAAAGTGTCATCAACCGCTGCATCATCAATTTCCTCGACCTGCTTCTCCAACTTTGATACGCCACCTAAACTGACATACTCTTTATCTAGCTTCTCCAAATCCCATTCTTCAGGAAGAGTCATACCAGCTGACTGGGCTTCGAGAGCCATCTGAACCTTCACACCTGCAATTGACCTTTGTGTACTCATCCTGGCATTCTTAGTAATTGTTTCTGATCTTATTTTCAACTTTTTCTCAAACTCGGTTGCCTGACTCTCAAGTTTCTTAGTCATCTTAGCAAGTTCGCCCTTGGTTTTGGCAAAATCTTGCTCCAAGCCCCTTAACACTTTATCCCTATTATCAAGTTGTTGTTTCAAGGTAGTGCACTCGTTTACTTTCTCCCCCATGAATTTCCAAACACATTCACTACTGAAAGTAGCCAATTTAAGAGCCTAACAATAAACAAGCGAAAATTTTAATCTACTTAAAGGAAGATGAATAATAATGTTAAGGGAAAAATTGCAAAAGTACCTCTTTGAACTGCGCCTGAACCGTCTCCAAATCCATTGGGCCCTGAATCTTGAGCTTAGCAGTCTTCTTCTCAGTAAGATCAATCAGCTTCACGTCAGATTTTACCCCAGAATCAGTTTTAGCCTTTGTCTCAGTCTTCAAACCTGCTTCAGTCTTGAGTTTCTTGCTGCTCCGACTGTTAGACAAAGTTGAGCGACGTTTTGGAGTCTCACTCATGTCAAATAGTCCTGTTAGGACCAGTTTCAGTGAAACTGGCCAGTCTCCAGTTGCACCTGGAGACCAAGAAGATTTGTCCAGAAATATATTGAAGTCCAGTTCCATCGTACAGTCAACGCAACTGAAGACTTCCTCCAGTTGAGAACTGACCAGTTGAAGAATCCTTCCAGTTGGAGTCGAAGACAACAAGTGGAAGATAGAGAATGACAATGGCAGCGAAGCCCAGTTGACATTCTAATCAGTTACAAACTGGAGACCGTCAGTGGAAAGCTCTTACAAAGCTTTACACTGATTACGAGGAATTGACTTTTATGCTTTATGTGCTATTACCCGGATAATAAGATTTATCTTATTATTTAAGTACAAAAAGGTACATAAAGCTGGTTGAGTAAAGTTGCTTTATACTGCAACTTTACACAGCATTTTAAGGAATTAAATGCTATTCCTTAAATGTTCTCAACCATATTTGTACGGCCAAAGTTAACATCCCAATGTTAACTTTGCCTATAAATACAAGTCATTGCACAACAAGAATAACAAGTGAGAACACTTCACACTTTGCATACCTGCAATATTCTTGGTGAACTTGTGCAATATTCTCTCAATCGTAAAAAGGAACATTTCACAACTTTAAGTGTTTCGATTGTTCAGAGAAATTCCAAGTATAGATCAATTGTAGTTCATAGGTTGTTAGGATATTTACATACTTGTATTATCTTGGTTCCGCAACAACCTTGTAATTCATTTAAAGTTAATAAATAAATTACACTTGAAAATTACATATTGTCTCACCAATTTACTTTACAAGTATTTTATATTATTGCATTGTTCTTTACTTATTGTCACTTAAATAAGTATCTATCTAGAACTTGGTATATACTCTCTGTAACTGGTCGTCTCCAGTTCAGCGTTTATATTGCAAAGTAACTCCACCATCGACATAGAGGTGTCTTCAGGTAGTACCATCTATTGAGTTGGGACTTACAAGTGGTATCAGAGCAGAAGGCTAATAAACTTGCCTAGATCTGCTTAGATGACTACTACTGAAGGTGGAGATGGTTCTGGTCAAGGTGAAAACCCTTTGAATACTAATACACCACCTTTTCAAAATGTTAATACAAACCCTCCTCCTCCTACTGCCCCAAATCACGTCCATGTACATTATTCTAACACTCCTGTTCCAAAATTTGATGGAAACAGTGAGACCTTTCGGTACATGGAAGGCCAGAATGCTTTTGCATTTTGGTGGGATAGAGAGGTATATGCTGAAAATCCTTAAGGATGGACCGTATATACCCGTGTCTCTTGGGGTAAGTCCTCTTCTCGATCCAACTGGAAGAAGAGGTTCAAGAGAAAAGCTCGAAGACCACTGGTCTGATGAGGATCGTAGACTTGTAGATCTGGACACCAGACTCAAGAACATGATCCTTGAAGCTGTTCCTGAAGATCTAATTCCAACACTTGTGTTGTTCCAAGTCAATGTGGGATGAATTAGTTATTCAGTTTGAAGGAGGTGATGACACTATTGTCACCAGAAAGGTTGCCTTGAACAAGAAGTATGAATCCTTCTTTGCTTTGCCCAATGAAAGTCTAACTGGTACTTACACCAGGTTTTCTAGCCTCATTAATTAGTTGAGAGGCTTGGGTGTAGAGAAGGATAAGGATATTCTTCTTGAGAAGTTTTGTGATATTCTGCCTTCCAAATGGGAAAATATGGTTCTTGTCTTAAGACAAGGTAAAACCCTGCACAGCCATACTCTTGCATCGCTCTATGGATCCTTCAGATTCGCTGAAGACAATAATGCTGCAAGACTGGTGGCTGAGCAGGATGCCATGAACCATGCCCAGAGTCCCAAGGTTGCTAGTGTAACTGAGCGACCTTGTACTGCTTTAATGTCTGCAGAGAGTGTCCAGGCACACTCAATGAAGGAGATGTTAAACAGTTTCTTGAACTCTGTCCTGACCACTGAAATCAGTGACGGTTGTGATGAAACTGACGATGATGATCTGGTAGCCATGATCTCTAAAACCTTTAATAGGTTTAAGCATAAATCTAAAAGATTTAATGGCCCAAACAATGCTTCCAGCTCCAGCTCTCTGGATAAAACCAATCTTACCTGCTATAAATGCGGTAAGAAAGGTCATTTTATGAAGGAATGCAGATCTAGTCAGATGAACAATGTTAGAAATCCAAAAATAGTGATAAATTGTAATCTAGATTAGAGGAATTTCTTGTTATTAAATCATAGATAAATGATCACTAAGGTTGAGGGGCTAATTGTGACAATTAGCATAATTGTGTAGTTAGACTATAAATAGCCCTCTCATACCTTATAGATTATAACTTTTGTATAATCCTTTCATAACTTTAATACCTGATAACTTTAACACACAGTTTCATACAATTCTCTCTCAAAACACACACAAACACCAAGAACACACACTCACCAAATCCACCATTGATGACTTGAATTCGGTGTTATAAATCGTGTTATAACAAGTGGTATCAGAGAAAACATCGATCTGACGACGATCCATAACTGAATTCAATCACAAATTCATCAAAATCAAGACGATTTTAACAAGATCGTTTCATTTCCTCAAAACCTAAGACGATCTTCACCAAGATCGTTTCAATTTCAAGACTTAACCAAATTTTCATCAAATTCACACTTAAAAGTCACATAAAATCACAGTTATTTGTTCACCAATAGATTCGTGGTTGTTGAAAACATAATCCTGTCAAGTTTTAAGTTTCAATTCAATCTAATTCTCGAGATTGAATTTTGTGTTTTTGGCGCGAATTTGAGGGATTTGAATCTGTTGTGTTTTGTGTTGAATTTTGTTCATACACTTGTTGCGGACGTGAATACAATCAGTTTGCAAGTGATTTCATGATTTAACTCCCAGTAATTCAAAAGTTATTGAAGCTTTCTGAAGTTGTTAATGGAGTTTTTCTAGAAAACTGATGAGATGAAGAAGATGACACCAAAACGATCTTCACTAGGACGATCTTCCCAAGATCGTCTTAGTCTTTGAAAGCTCGTTTTTCATTCTTGTGCTTTGTGGCTTGTTAGACGATCTTCACAAGATCATTCTAGACAAGTGTGTGTTGTGTAGTGTTTGTTTCTGGCTAATTAATCCGAAAGGATTGGTTTGGTCAATTCAAATACTTATAAGTTTTGGGAAAGAAACCTAAGACGATCTTCACCAAGATCGTTTCATTTCTTCGAAACCTAAGACGATCTTCACCAAGATCGTTTCATTTCTTCGAAACCTAAGACGATCTTCAATCAAATATCGTCCCAGTTTTTTTTTAATCGTTTCAATCCAAAATCACTTTAATTCAAGATAATTTCACTTCAAGATCATTTCATTTCAAGACCGTTTCATTTCAAGATCGTTTCATTTCTTCGAAACCTAAGACGATCTTCACCAAGATCGTTTCATTTCTTCGAAACCTAAGACGATCTTCACCAGACGATCTTGCTAAGAACGATCTCACCTAGAACGATCTTGCTTAGGACGATCTCTCCTAGAACGATCTTACCCAGGACGATCTTATCAAGATCGTTTCATTTTATGATCTTAATTCAATTCAATTTTTTAAATCAAATCAAATTCAAATGGCTTCTCGTGAAGCATTGGCATTGGGTTTAGACACAAGACCTCCAGTTCTCTACCGTGGTTCCTATGGACTATGGAAGAAAAGATTTATGGACTATGTGGAAAGTCAAACAAATGGTCATATGATGAAAGATTCCATCCTTAATGGACTTGCCGTTCATTGCCATCCCACTACTGATGCAATAATTCTAACTCCTGATCTTTTGAATGCTGAACAAAAAGATCGAACAACTTGCAGATAACAGAGCTAGGTCATGCTTATACAAAGCTCTACCGGATGAAATCTATGGCTCTGTTGATTCTTATGATACGGCTAAGGAGATATGGGATGAGGTGGCTAGACAGATGGAAGGAGCTGATGTGACTTCGACGATAAGATTGACCAATATTTTGACTGAGTTTGACAACTTCGCCAAATTGCCTAATGAATCTCTTGAAGCTGTCTACTACAGATTTTGCAATGTCATAAATGAACTGAGGAAGAACAATGTCAAGAAAACAGAGATTGAGTTAAACATCAAATTCATCAAAGCTCTTGGTCCAGAATGGGAAGATTTTGGAACACAGATCAAGCAACATCAAAATCTGACCAAGTTCACCATTCATACTCTTTATGAATCTTTCAAACTCAATGAAACCAAGTCCTAAACAAAGCTTCATCAAACAAAATGCCAGAAGTTGTATCTTCTGATCCTTTGGCATTGATAGTTGAGAAGAAGATTTCTGAAGCTCTTAAGAGGCAAATGGTAGTTGTTTCTTCATCTGATGAGGAGGGAGATGATCTAATGGCTACAAGAGATGGTGTTTCAGATGAACTATATCAAGCTCTTGCCGTGGTAACAAAGCATATCAAGAGGAAATTTTACAAAGCGAGGCCAACAAACAACAATCTCCGCACTTATTCTACAAGTGCATTTCCCAAGAAGGAACACTATCATCCTAAGAGTAATGAGCTAGGTGAAGCTAATGGATCAAGGTATGGTGAAAAGAAGGAAGTATATGAGAAACAAGTTGTTGAGAAGGGTAAGGCATCAGACAAAAAGTGCTACAATTGTGGTATTCCTGGACATTTTGCTGTTGATTGCAAACAACCTCGAAAGCGGAACTATGAGTATTACAATGCTGGTGAACTGGTCAGTGGAAACTGGTGACTGGCCAGTTCCAGGTGAACTGGACCTAACAAATTCCCCTATTTGTCTAGAAATATAGTCCAAGTCTTTTCTAGTTTTTGTATCTATACAAGTGTGAACTATAGAGACTTGTTTGATTTAAATCTATCTAAGGTATCTAAGGCATTTTTATAGATCAACAAATGCCTTAGGTTTTTTCTTTTTGTGTTTGTTAGATTTTAATCTTTTATCTACCTTGTGGTTACAAACTGGTAACTTCTTTTATACAAGGAGCAAAATTTACACAAGTTACAACAGAATGTACAACAAATTACAAGAAGATAAAAATGAAGAAAGAACTTAAACTGATGGCCCTTCGCCAGTTCTTCTTCTTTTGGTCACAAGAGAAATAGGTTGAGTGTCTTCAGGGTCAATATTCAGCCTTTGCTCCAGATTCTCTTTATGTTGAATCTTGCCCTTTAGGAAATTTACCCATGCCTTCTCAAACCTATTCTTTTGTGCCTTCGCATCCAGCACCTTCACCATCTCGACCCATTCACTGAACCCAAACTGCAACACACCAGGATCATCAGTTCTCACTAGTGGCCCACCAGCATACTTTACTTCAACTCTAAAGACCTTGGTGCCTGGCTTAATTGTGATGTTGACATTTGTTATAGTACCACCATGTCTCCTGGTTGACATGATCTGGGAGTAGTAGTTTCTTGCTTCAGTTTCATTAGTGATTTTAATACTCCCAGCACCAGCAGCCAGTACGGCGGACTTAATGTCTTCATTTGTTACCTCGCCAGTTGGTTCAATGAATGTGCTAAGATCAGCATCCCTGGCAGCTTTGGTCAGTAGTCTTCTAGGTTGTTGAACCCTTCTTGGTGGATTCATCACTTCTTTCACAACCTTCTTTACATTGGCAATTCTTTTCAGAATCCCACTGGCCCTTAGCTCCTTAGCCCTCTCCACAGAAATGTTCAAGCTTCTGGCATCAAATTCAGCCTCATCCTCATGATAGTGTCTTTCCAGTTCAACATCTAGCATTTCATTTAACTGGTCAACTATCCTAGGATTGTTCTTAATACTGAGATACTCCTCCTTAGTGATACCTAGAAGATTGGCATCACTCATATCTAGCAAGTTCAGTTGTGTGAGATGTGCCCTGGCTTCAGCTTGGTTCCTTTGTTTCATTTTCTTTCGTTCTTTAACACTATCACCAAGTCTGGCCAGTCTTCTACTATCACTGTCTGAAACTGGAGGCAGTACATCAACATTACCAGTCTCAAGCATTTCCATTTCAGTGGCCGGCTGGGCTTCTTCAGTTGCTTTGCCCTTTCCTTTATCCAACACATTCCCCCTTACACTAGCATCACCAGTTTGCTCACCAGCATCAGTACTGGCAGCTAAGCTTAATTCCCTTCTTGGTAGAACTGGTGGTGCAAGGACTGTACCTCTTTCCCCCTTGGCAGCATCGAGACCTGCCCTAATAGCTTCCCATTCAGAAGGATGTGATGGCAACCGGTCAAGAGGCTGCCACGACTGCATGTCCTTGCACTCTTTAAAAATCCCACACATCATTCGGAAGGACCTCCAAAGGTGGCTGGTTTCTTTAGACTGGGCCAAGACATTTGCAACAACTTTGTCTTGACCAGCTTTTAATTCATTGAAAACCTTTGATTCTTCATCAATACCAGCACCCACCTTTTCCTTCAAAGTATCATCCCTCTTCTTCAAATCCTCCACTTCATTGGCCAGTTTATTCAATGTTTCAGTGTGAAGAGATACTTGGGTGCTCAAACCTTCAATGCTGCCCCTCAACTGGTTGATCTCACTGGTAAGTGGGGCCAGATCAACCTGAGGAGTGGCCAGCTTGGTGATCTCAGACATCACCCTTTCAACCAAACGATCTTCCCTAGCACCCAACATATCTTCCATTTTCTGACCAACTGAAGATACCATCTGCTCACCAAGACCAGTTAAATCTAGGCCAGGTCTCTCAATAAGTTCCTTGACCTGCCTTTCAATTTCCTTCAAGTCTACTTCAGAAGTTCTGACAGTATTGGTAAGTAGACTTGAGATAGAACTGGTGACCTTGGAGTGAGTTAGGTCAAAGGCTTCCTTCAATGTACCTGCCAAATTATTGCTGCCAGTGACCAACTCATTCAATTTATTAAACACCAAGTCCTCATTTAATGAGAACTTGTTTATCCCCAGATCAACCACCTTGATATTTGTCAATGAGTCTTTGTGGTATCTGGAGAAGGACTTGGTGTTCTTCTCAAGTGTCTTCTGAATCTCCTCCACCCTGGTTAGAAGGTTTTGGAGATCGAATTGTATAGAGACAACTTGAGTGTCCAGTGACAAGGAAGAAGGTGTCACTGGACCACGAGCAGTTACTACTGGAGCAACTGGAGGAGGCAAACTAATGGAAGTCTCCCCAGTTGTCAGGCCAGCAGTTGAATATATTGGAGGAGTGGTAGAAGAAGAAAGGATAGGAAATTCAATGTGTTGTTCATGCTGAGAAAGCTCAGGTGTGAACAACGGCGACGGTGGTGGGGGCATTTCTCGAGCAAAGGAGAATTGCCCAGTTGGTAGAGGAGCGGTATTTATTGGTAAGGAAATATAAGTAGGCACATTATGCTCAGATGGGGAAAGTGAAATTGATGCTTCTGGAGGGCAGACTGGAGATGAAGGGTCTTGTGCTTGTACAGAAGCACCAAGAATCTCCAAGTCTGTTTCTGTACCTTCTGAATCCGAAGATTCAATAAGGATTTCCTCGTCGTTAACACCCATGTCCAGATCCATGAATGTGACAGAGGGCTGACCAGTTACCTGGTCAGGCTCCAGATGACCTTCCCCAGTTTCCTGGATGGGTACATCTGTTGGTGGATCAGATACCGAAGTATCGTCACCAGGGATAGACGTGATAGGAACGGCTTGAGTTATGGTTGTTCTATCACCAACCACAACTGGAGACGAACTGGAGGGTCCCTCATTATTTTGAGGCCCGCCCAATTGTCTTTCTGGTTCACTTTCCAAAGGTGCACCAGTTTTAGCAAACGCCAGCAGCATCTGCTCAGGAATTTCAACCTCACCAGCTTCAGACACTAGTGAGTCTAAATTCCTCAAAACATCTGGCCTTGTGAACGAAGAGTCTGTATTTCTATACTCTTCTTCACCCAGAATCTGCCTGAAACACAAGAAAGAAATCTGGAAAAGGGGATACAAACACCCCTTGAGCCTTTCAGCTTTTGCACAAGACTCCTAAACAATATGTCAGCAAAATCCACCCTCAACCCCTTCCACAAACAATAAGCCATTTCAGCTTGTGAAGAGTTGATCTGGTCAAGACCACCTGAACTACCACCCAGACTTTCAACCAGATGTACAAAGAAATACCTCCATGAAGGTGTAAGGCCCTTCATGGTCATCGCCCCCTTGGTCTTTAAAACACCATCACTGTCCAAGCACTCCTTATGACCCATCCTTTAAAGTGAAACTGATGGATGAACAATCAGAAGAAAGTGTGGCAGTGAACCAGAACTCACACAAGTAATCATGATACATCTTGCGTGGGTTCCTGGTGAATAAGGGTCCTATTGGAGAATCCTTCAAAAATTTTCTGATTCTACCAATAAGGGTTCTAGACCCTTGAGAGCCTTGTAGGCTAGCCAATGGATTGTTTGGATTTAATTTTAAGGCTGCGCTATAAGGAGCACCAGGTGCCTGGGCGACATCTGGTGAGGGATTGTAAGGAGCAGTCAAGAGATTTACATCTCTTGAGCGGGATGATTTAGGTGCCATAGAATGAAATTGAAATTTATGATTGGAAGTAAATGAAGAGAATGAAAAAGAAAGTAAATGTGTTATGTAGGAAGTAAATGAAGAGAGTAAATGAAGAGAATGAAAAAGAAAGTAAATGTGTTATGAAGTAAATAAGGGTATTTATAAGGGGATTCAAGATCCCAATGTAAACCCACAAATCATATTTTATTAAACCAAATATTTTCGAAGATATTTTGAAAATAAAATATAATTTTCCATGTAAGCATTAAATGTTACCATGTCAGCATTAAATGCTACGACGGCTTACTTTACCCATAACCCCACACACTTTTTGTTTTCCCAACACAAACAGTTGTCAAGTACTTAAAATGGTTTCATACACGTCAGATCACGATATCAAGTGGTTTAAAACACTCGAGTATCATCACGTGTCACATAAATTGACCAAGTATTTGTAACGTTATGAAAATTTGACAAAGACCGAACCTGGTAACTGGAGGATCAATCCAGTTCCAGTTCCAACTGAAGAGTTCTCCAGTTGCATTTTCAAACAAAAACGAATTTTAGTCAGAAAATTATTTTGAGTCTTTCCCCCTAAAATGATGATCCAGATATCAATTAGTGCCAAGATAGTATCACAAAGGCGTTCGATAGCCTGGCGAGCAAAGATAATCTGGACCTCCTCAACTGGAGAACTTCATCAGTGTCACTGACGCGTTCAATAACAAAGAAAGCTCCAGTTAAGGGTTTAGCATTCCCAGTTCGCTGATGAGATGTTTAAAAGTTTTCTCATCGAGAGGTTTAGTAAAAACATCAGCTAACTGTTTGTCAGTGGGGATGAAATGAATTTCAATATCACCTTTCATAACATGATCACGAATAAAATGATACCTGATGTCAATATGCTTTGTTTTTGAGTGCATCACTGGATTGTGAGAGATAGCAATTGCACTGGTGTTGTCACAAAAGATTGGGGTCTTGGTGTACTTCTGACCATAATCTAGTAACTGGTTTTTGATCCAGAGAATCTGGGCACAACAACTGGCCGCAGAAATGTACTCTGCCTCTGCAGTGGACATAGAGACTGAAGTCTGCTTCTTGCTGGTCCAACTCACCAGTTTTCCTCCAAGGAAATGACAACCACCAGTTGTGGATTTTCTATCAATCTTACAACCTGCATGATCAGAATCTGAATAACCCATTAGATCTAATCCTGAGCCTTTGGGGTACCAAAGACCAAGATTAGGACACCCTTTCAGGTATCTAAAGATACGCTTTACAGCGTGCAAATGTGATTCTTTAGGGTTAGCCTGAAACCTGGCACATAAACATGTTGCAAACATTATATCTGGTCGACTGGCAGTTAAGTACATCAGTGAACCAACCATACCTCTATAGTCAGTTATGTTAACTGGTTTTTGATCCAGAGAATCTGGGCACAACAACTGGCCGCAGAAATGTACTCTGCCTCTGCAGTGGACATAGAGACTGAAGTCTGCTTCTTGCTGGTCCAACTCACCAGTTTTCCTCCAAGGAAATGACAACCACCAGTTGTGGATTTTCTATCAATCTTACAACCTGCATGATCAGAATCTGAATAACCCATTAGATCTAATCCTGAGCCTTTGGGGTACCAAAGACCAAGATTAGGACACCCTTTCAGGTATCTAAAGATACGCTTTACAGCGTGCAAATGTGATTCTTTAGGGTTAGCCTGAAACCTGGCACATAAACATGTTGCAAACATTATATCTGGTCGACTGGCAGTTAAGTACATCAGTGAACCAACCATACCTCTATAGTCAGTTATGTTAACTGGTTTGCCAGTTGGGTCAGAGTCCAAATTCAATGGTGCTGCAATAGGTGTGTTTTTCGATGGGATTGAATCATATTTGTATTTTCTTAACAAATCTCTGACATATTTTCCTTGGTTTATGAAAATTCCATTTTCAGTTTGCTTAATCTGAAGACCTAAGAAAAATGTTAATTCACCCATTAAACTCATCTCATATTCAGATGACATGATTTTAGAAAACTTTTTACACATTGCATCATCAGTTGAACCAAAAATAATGTCATCAACATAAATTTGTACCAATAAGATATTACCTCTTTCTTTCAAGATAAACAAGGTATTATCTATTGCACCTCTTTGAAAGCCATTTTTGAGAAGATGTTTAGTTAAAGTATCATACCAGGCTCTTGGGGCTTGTCTTAGACCATACAATGCTTTGTTCAGTCTATAAACCCAATGAGGATGCTTCTCATCGATGAAACCTGGAGTCTGCTTAACATAAACTTCTTCTTCCAATGTTCCATTAAGGAACGCACTTTTGACATCCATCTGGAAGACCTTGAACTGCAGATGGGCTGCATAAGCCAAGAATATTCTAATGGCTTCAAGTCTTGCAACTGGAGCAAAAGTCTCATCAAAGTCAACGCCCTCTGCTTGACAATAACCCTGGGCAACTAATCTGGCCTTGTTTCTTACAACATGGCCATCTTCATCCATTTTGTTTCGGTAGACCCATCTGGTACCAATAGGTTCTTTCTTTAACCCTGGTGGACAAGGAACAAGCTCCCAAACATTGTTCCTTTCAAACTGGAGGAGCTCTTCTTGCATAGCTTCCACCCAGCTTGGGTCTGCCATAGCCTCGTCAATCTTCTTTGGTTCAATTAAAGATAAGAAGGTGACGTTTAAGCATTGCTCACTGGTGGCTCTTCTAGTCTGAACCCCACTAGTTGGATTACCCACAATTTGTTCAATTGGGTGGGCTTTAGTCCATCTAGTGTATTGACTAGGCTGGTGAACTACAATATCAGTGCAAGGTACCTGGAGATCTTCTTCAGTTGCAGCAGCATCTGGAGAAGGATCAGTCCAAACAGCTTCTACATCCTCATCAGAGTCAATGAGGTCTCGATTGGCATCATGAAATTCCTCAGTTGAAGGTATTTCATGAGTAACTGGAGAAGTAGGGGCTTGAACTGGTGCTGATATTGGAGTGGCACGTACATCTGATCCAATCACCAATTCTTGTGGTAAGTTAAAATTGATGGAGGGATAAAATGATGTGTCACTAGTGCTTTTCTTCTTCTTGACTGGTTCCAGTTTGTTGTAACTGGAAGCATCTTCTGGTGAAACAACTGACCGATGAACTTGGTCAGTTTCACCAAAGTTGATTGGAATGACTGGAGAAATATCAAGGCTTGGTCTCTTGTTGATTGCTTCAGTTGATTCATCGAATGTGACATGAATTGTCTCATGCACCTTTTGGAGTCTATAATTATAAACTCTAAAGGCCTTTCGAATATCTGAATAGCCTAAAAATACCCCTTCATCAGCTTTTGCATCAAACTTTCCAAGCTGACTGGAATCGTTCAGTATATAAACTGGACAACCAAATACATGAAAGTATCCAATATTTGGTTTACGATTCCTGAGTACTTCGTAGGCAGTCTTCTTGTGTCTCTTGATGTAGACTGACCGGTTTTGGGTGTGACAAGCAGTTGCAACTGCCTCAGCCCAAAAACTGGTGGGAAGACCAGATTCAGATAGCATGCTTCTGGCCGCTTCTATCAGTGTACGATTCTTTCTTTCCACAACTCCATTTTGCTCTGGAGAGTGAACTGATGAGAAGTTTTGAGAAATGCCAGTGTCAGTGCAAAATGTTTCAAGTACCTTATTTTGGAATTCAGTACCATTATCACTTCGCAACTGACAAACTTTTCGAGTGTACTTGAGCTCAATTCTTTTGATAAGGGAGATGATTTCAGCAGGTGCATCACTTTTGGATCTGATGAATACCACCCAGCAATATCTGGTGAATTCATCAACCACAACTAGAGTGTATTTCTTTCCAGCTCTAGTTTGAACATTCACTGGACCAAAGAGATCCATATGAAGCATGTGAAGAGGTTCAGTGATGCTAAAATTTTGCCTAGTTTTGAAACTGGCTCTCTTCTGCTTGCCCATCTCACACCCTGGACATGGCTTTTCCTTATTGAAGGAAATCTGGGGTATCCCATCAACCAGTTGTTTGCGAGACAACTTGTTAATGTTCTTGAAATTTAGGTGGGATAACCTTTTATGCCATAGCCAGTTGGTGTCCTCATCAGCTTTGGTATAGAAACATTGCTCTTTTGGAGCTGGTTCCATATCCATGATGTACACATTCCCTTTTCTTGGTGCAATCATCACCACTTTCCAATCCTTGTTAAATATGGTGCCTTGTGCAATATCGAACAATACTCTGAAGCCATCATCGCAAAGTTGGCTTACACTGATCAAGTTATATTTCAAACCATTCACAAATGCAACTCTTTTGAATTCGACTTGTCCATTATTGAGCACACCATATCCTTCAGTCTTTCCAGATTGATCGTTACCAAACGTCACTGTCGGTCCATCTTGGACAGTGAACTCTTCCAGTAGGGGCTTACATCCGGTCATAGTCCGGCCAGCAGCGCTGTCCAGATACCAGATATTCTTCTTTCGATCGCCCTACACACACACAAAAATCATTAGTTATTTTTGTGAACCCATCTTTTCTTGATGGGTCCACTGGACTTCTCTACAGAAGCCACAGTTGATTGTTGAGGTGTTGAACTGGAGGCTACATCTGGAGCATTATCACCAGCTCCAGGTGCAGAAGTAAAAACGATTGGTATTTGATATTTACTCACCTTAAGTTTACCAGATTTTGTTCCAGATGGAACATTCTTTTGTTTAGGTACAGAAGGGAGTGATTTAATGTTTTGTTTTAAAACTGGAGGTGGTGAACCTCCTTCCAGATTGTTAATTCGGGCAGTGCAACTCTGAACCTGCCGAGACAAAAGTTGGAGTTGCCTTTCCAAATTAACCAAAACATTGTTTTGTTCAGGCAGTTGAACCTTGGACATTGGTTCAACTGGGGATTTAGTCTTTCGGGTCTTGGGCTCCTTAGACTTATGAGGTAAAGGCTTGTTAACAGTGGCCTTTTTGACTGGAGCTTTAGCCTGTTTGGCTCCAGTTTTAACCTCAATGGGGGTGGTCTCATTGGTTTCAGTTTCAACAGCTTCAGGTTGATCATAAGGTGTTTCAACCTGGAGAGCTGGAGGCAATGCATGAAGATCTGGTATAAGAGCTGCCATCTCCAGATCTTCAGATTTCCATGCATTTTTCTGGGCATCGATTGTTCTTGAAAATGCATCATAGTTTTTGCCAGATGCTTTTACCCAGGACTTGATAATCATTTGAGCTTTTTCAAAATCATGAGATAGTTTTTGATTATCAAGTTCTAATGCCTCAATTTTTAAAACTGACTCCTTGAGAGCCAACTGGACACTTTGCAAATCATTCAGTTGTGGTTTGACATTGTTTAGTTCAATTAAGATAGTGTCTAAATATCTTTCACTATCTGCTCTAACAGTTTCTACAAATGCCAAATCACCACTTAATGATTCAGCCAGGTCCAGTTTTAATTCAGGGTCAACCTGGTGATCATAATCACATACCTTTTTCAGTATGATGTCCACCCATCTTCCAGAGACGACATCATCTTTCACCACATGCTGCTGTTGTTGTTGATCTTCCAAGGCCATGAAACACATGTCCCTTTCCTCTTCTTCATCTTCAGATGAGTCATCAGAGTACTCCCATTTTCCCTCAGTTTGTGCAATTAAGCACTGATCCTTATCCTTCTCTACACCCAAACCTCTCAACTGATTGATGAGGCTAGAAAATCTGGTATAAGTACCAGTTAAACTTTCATTGGGCAAGGCAAAGAAGGATTCATACTTCTTGTTCAAAGCAACTTTTCTGGTGACAATAGTGTCATCACCTCCTTCGAATTGAATCACTAATTCATCCCACATAGACTTGGCACTGGGAAACAACACAAGTGTTGGAATTAGGTCTTCAGGGACAGCCCCAAGGATCATGTTTTTCAGTCTGGTGTCCAAGTCCACCAGTCTGCGATCCTCATCAGACCAATGGTCTTCTGGCTTTCCCTTGAGCCTCTTCTTCCAGTTGGATCAAGAAGAGGACTCACCCCAATAGACATAGGTATATATGGTCCATCTTTAATGATTTTCAACATATACCTCTCAATACCACCAAAATGCAACAGCATTCTAGCTTTCCATGTACCAAAGGTCTCACTGTTTCCATCAAATTTTGGAACAGGAGTGTTAGAGTAATGTACATGGACGTGGCTTGGGGTAGAAGGAGGAGGAGGGTTGGTGTTAACGTTTTGAAAAGGTGGTGAATTATTGTTCAATGGGTTTTCACCTAAACCAGAACCATCTCCACCTTCAGTAGTGTTCATCTTTGCAGATCTAGGCAAGTATATTAGCCTTCTGCTCTGATACCACTTGTAAGTCCCAACTTGTTAGATGGTACTACTGAAGACACCTCTATGTCGATGGTGGAGTTACTTTGCAATATACTTACTAACTGGAGACGACCAGTTAGATAAGTATATACCAAGTTCTAGATAAATTACTTATATAAAAGACAATAAGTAAAGAACAATGCAATAATACAATAACTTGTAAACAATCTTGATGAGACAATATGTAGTTTTTCAGTCTGGTGTCCAAGTCCACCAGTCTGCGATCCTCATCAGACCAATGGTCTTCTGGCTTTCCCTTGAGCCTCTTCTTCCAGTTGGATCAAGAAGAGGACTCACCCCAATAGACATAGGTATATATGGTCCATCTTTAATGATTTTCAACATATACCTCTCAATACCACCAAAATGCAACAGCATTCTAGCTTTCCATGTACCAAAGGTCTCACTGTTTCCATCAAATTTTGGAACAGGAGTGTTAGAGTAATGTACATGGACGTGGCTTGGGGTAGAAGGAGGAGGAGGGTTGGTGTTAACGTTTTGAAAAGGTGGTGAATTATTGTTCAATGGGTTTTCACCTAAACCAGAACCATCTCCACCTTCAGTAGTGTTCATCTTTGCAGATCTAGGCAAGTATATTAGCCTTCTGCTCTGATACCACTTGTAAGTCCCAACTTGTTAGATGGTACTACTGAAGACACCTCTATGTCGATGGTGGAGTTACTTTGCAATATACTTACTAACTGGAGACGACCAGTTAGATAAGTATATACCAAGTTCTAGATAGATTACTTATATAAAAGACAATAAGTAAAGAACAATGCAATAATACAATAACTTGTAAACAATCTTGATGAGACAATATGTAGTTTTCAAAGTGTAATTTATTTATTGATATTAAACAAATTACAAGGTTGATGCGGAACCAAGATAATACACGAATGTAAATATCCTAACAACCTATGAAATACAATTGATCTATACTCGGAATTTCTCTTCTACAATCGAACACTTAAAGTAGTGAAATGTTCCTTTTAGCGATTGAGAGAATATTGCACAAGTTCACCAAGAATATTGCAGGTTTGCAAAGTAAGAAGTTATTCGTTTGTGTGTGAAATAACTTGTTAAATAACTTGTGTTTCTTGGTTGTGCAATGACTTGTATTTATAGGCAAAGTTAACATATGGATGTTAACTTTAGCCGTACAAAAGTGGTTGGAAGCATTTAAGGAATAGCATTTAATTCCTTAAAAAGTGTTGTAAAGTCGCATGTTACAGTGACTTTACACAACCACCTTTATGTACCTTTTAATACTTAAATAATAAGATAAGGCTTATTATCCGGGTAAAGGTACATAAAGTATACAAGTCAATTCCTCGTAATCAGTGTAAAGCTTTGTAAGGGCTTTCCACTGAAGGTCTCCAGTTTGTAACTGACTAGAATGTCAACTGGGCTTCGCTGCCATTGTCATTCTCTTTCTTCCATTTGTTGTCTTCGACTTCAACTGGAATGTTTCTTCAACTTGGTCAGTTCTCAACTGGAGGAAGTCTTCAGTTGCGTTAACTGTACGATGCAACTGGACTTCAATATATTTCTCGACAAATCTTCTTGGTCACCAGTTTACTGGTCACCAGATGCAACTGGTGAACTGGTCAGTGGAAACTGGTGACTGGCCAGTTCCAGGTGAACTGGACCTAACAAGTTGAACAATCCTCTCTTGAATTTCACTGCCTATTCAACAAGTCAAAAATTGACAAAACAGAACTTCTTCTCGGGTTGGGATTTGAGAATATCACACCATTACAAAAAGCCAAAGAGGAAATTGAACCCTTGTATGATGAAAAATTACTACGACTTGGTATGATACAACAATTTATTCGTCCATTGGATGACGAATTTGAGACTGATGAAGTTGAGAGAATACCAAAACAAGAATTTTTGGTTAATTATGATGCAATAAATGATTCATACAAAACAAAAGAATCTTCAATTTTCAAATTTGAAGAAATTGAATCAAATTTTCAAAACCAAGAATCTGTCTGTACTCCACCTAAACCAACTAAAATGTATTTTCCAACCACATTTTTGGAAAACCAAATAGAAGGTTTACAACAAAAGGTGGAATCTCAACAAAAAGTTATTAATCACCTCAAGTCTCAAAGTCCGAATTCAGAGGATAAATGTATTGTTGTTGATACTAAGAAAGTTTGTGAGATTGCTTCTACTCAAACTAACCAAAGTGCTTTAGTAGACAATTCTACCCAAACTAATTGTGATTCATCTACCAATACCTCTACCCAGACCTTGACTGATTTTCTTGAATGTACTTGTCAAAATACTGCTACATTTATAACTGATGATTATGTGCAATCTGATTTCTAATGAAGAACTTGCACATAGTTTAGTTTTGATATGGTACTTCTATAGGTTTTTCACATGCAACACTGTTGATGAGTTAGTTGTTCACCCTAAGCCTAGTGCTAGTAAAGGTGTTGATACTTCTACTCAATTTTCTTGTGAAACCAAAGATGTGTCAGTTCAAGTTGACCTAATTTCTGAGACTACCCATATTGTGAAGTTGGACACCAAGATTCCTGATTGTTCAAAACTTTCAAATGAATCTGAAACTAATCAATCTCCATTGAAATTTTCTTTTTCCAAAGATTTCACAAAGAATGATTTTGATAAATTCATGGAGGGAGAATATGTTTTTAATTCAGAAACTGAGAAAAAGATTGAATCTACCAAAATCAAAGTGGAAACAAAAGTGGAATCTCAAAACCATGGTCCAAAGCTCCAACTTCATATTACTCAAAGAAACGAGTTAAGACCAAACTCGTCAAGACTGAACCAAAGACCATTAAGTTAGAAACCTTTATTGCTACTCCAGTGAAACATGTCAAAAAGGAACAAGCTGAAACCCCACTCAGGACAAAGTACACCAAAGTGAAACTTCTGAAAGACTATCCTAATGCTTCTCAATCTAGCTCTCAATCTAGCTTTATATCTAAAGTGTCTAAGTCTAGCTCAGTTTCGCTAACTAAGGATACATCAAATGGTACAACTAGATATAGGGATAGATATGGATGGTTTTCTCATGATAAACCAAAGAAGCAAGAAGTTTCCTCACCTCCAAAAGATTCCAAAAAGATGAAAGTGTTTAAAACTCCTAGTTCTAATCTTCTTAGTTTCAATACAACAGGTGGAAAGAGCATAACTAGTGGTGCTAAATGGGTCGCTAATACATTAGTACCTAGGATCACTAGTAATCAAAAGGATGTTGAGAAAAAGAAGAAAAGAAAGAGGAGAAAGGCTGTTAATAGGAGGAAGGGTGTTCATGTTAATCAAAACAATTTTTCTTTGTCAAATATTGTTGAAAATGCCATGGCAAGACCTTGTGAGCTTGTAAACAATCTTAATTCTCACTTGTGTATCTGATGATGATGCTTGTAAACATGTTACTTTTAATTCTCATGTGAATGTTCGTACTTTTTATTCAAATGTGTTTGTTGATAATGTGCTTGTTAATGCTTATGTTGATTCGAAAACATATTTGAATGCATATCCTAAGTTATATACCCTGCCTGTTTTAACTAACCATAAAGGACCCGTCTTCAAGTGGGTACCTAAAAACAGGTAAATTTCTTTGATTGCAGGAAATAACCATCTGTGTTTGGATACTCGATTCCGGGTGTTCGAAGCACATGACTGGAAATAAATCTTTGCTCAAGAATTTTGTTGAAAGATTCATGGGAACAGTTCGCTTTGGAAACAACAATTTCACTCCTATCTTAGGTTATGGAGACATTGAAAGAAATGGAATTATCATCAAGAAAGTTCACTATGTTGAAGGATTAAGTCACAACTTGTTCAGTGTTGGACAATTCTGTGATAACAATCTTCAAGTTCTGTTTCGGAAATCTCTTTGCAAAGTCCAAACTCTAGATGGAGTTGATATTCTTTGTGGTGACCGTGATGATAATCTTTTTACCGTCAATCTCGATGATAACCAACCAACCGATAATATTTGTCTCATTTCAAAGGCTACTTCAAAGAATTCTTGGTTATGGCATAGAAGGCTGTCGCATCTGAATTTTCAAACCATCAATATTTTGGTCAACAAGCATCTTGTTAAAGGCTTACCTGACTATAAGTATGAAAGTGAGCATGTTTGTCCTTCTTGTGCTGTTGGGAAGATTAAGAGAGCTTCTCATAAACCGAAGAAATCTCCAATTCTTTAGCACCTCTTCATTTGCTTCACATGGATCTTTGTGGGCCGATGAAAGTACAAAGCCGAAATGGGAAGAAATACATCTTGGTTATTGTTGATGATTATTCAAGATATACTTGGGTCAAGTTCCTTGCATCCAAAGATGAAACAACTCAGATGTTGATAGATTTTATCACTAATACTCAAGTAAATCTTCAACTTCCAGTTCGTTACATCCGTTCGGATAATGGAACTGAGTTCAAGAATGTTGTTTTTGATGAATTCTGCAAATCCAAAGGTATCACTCATCAATTCTCAGCAGTTCGCACCCCACAACAAAACGGTGTTGTTGAAAGGAGAAATCGATCGCTGGTGGAAAGCAGCAAGGACAATGCTTGCTTATTCCAAATTGCCATCCAATATGTGGGCTGAAGCTGTTGACACTGCATGTCACACTCAGAATCGGTCCATTATCAATCAGTGCGGTTCGAAAAGACTCCTTATGAGGTTATTAACAAACGCAAACCCAACATCAACTACTTTCATATATTTGGGTGTGTTTGTTATACTTTGAATGATCGGTAGAATCTTGGAAAGTTCGAGAAGAAAGGTGATGAAGGATATTTTGTTGGTTATTCCAAAACATCAATTGCCTATCGAATCTATAATCATCGAACCAACACAATTCAAGAAACAATGAATGTTTGGTTTGATGAGATGTCAGGCATGATTTTTGAGCAAGAAGGTTTGCTGCCAACAAGTAATGATCCAAGTACTTCAAGTACTTCTACAAGGAATTCTACCTTAGCTTCTATATTCAAGAAGTTTCCAACTCCAACAAGTGATGAATTAGATATTCTTTTTGAAGAATTCTATAATTCAAAACCGATTCATGATCAAGAACCTCAGGTCATCTTTGAACCAATTCAAAACAATGAACCTCTTCATAACAACGATCCAGTTCCTGACAACATTCATGAATCTTCATCAAGTTCTTCAGAGCAAGAATCCTCTTCTACTGATATTTCTCCACCATCCTCTCAGGATAATTCTTCTCAAGTAAATGTTCAAGAACAACCTTCTCGATTAACTCAGACAAAAAATCCATTAAACACTCCAAATGTGTATGTACCACTTGATTTTGATCATCCAGCTTATGAGGAAAGAGTTATACCAAGTTATGACTCCATCTCTCAACAAAACTCAAGTTTCAATGATAATGATGTTGATCTTCAAGAACAAGATCCACTTCCTCATGCTCACAAGTGGACACGTATGCAGAAAGACCATCCTACTGATCAATAATTGGAGATCCACAAGCAGGAGTAACTACTCGTACCTCAGTAAATGAGTGTCTTGTTGCACTTTCTCTTAGCAATATTGAACCCAAAACGGTATCTGAAGCTCTTCGTGATCCAGAGTGGGTTAAGGCAATGCAAGATGAACTCGCACAATTTGAAAGACTGAAGGTATGGAGATTAGTTCCAAATCCTAGAAAAGATGATCCAATCGGTCAAAGTGGATATTCAAAAACAAAAAGGATGAGAATGGAGTGGTAGTAAGGAATAAAGCTCGACTTGTTGCAAAGGGTTATTGCCAACAACCTGGTGTTGACTTCGACGAAACTTTTGCTTCAGTTGCAAGAATGGAGGCCATTCGAATATTCTTAGCTTATGCAGCATTCCAAAACTTTACTGTGTTTCAAATGGATGTGAAGACTGCTTTCTTGAATGGTGACCTCAAAGAAGAAGTTTACGTTGATCAACCAGAAGGTTTTGTTGATCCTCAAAGGCCAAACCATGTCTACAGGTTAGACAAGGCTCTCTACGGTCTTAAGCAAGCACCCCGAGCATGGTATTATTCTTTAACTACTTTCTTACTAAGAGGTGGCTTTACCAAAGGCACAATTGACCCTACCTTGTTCATTCGCAAACAAGGTAAGCACGTTCTACTTGTTCAAATATATGTTGATGACATTATTTTTGGGTCGACCGGTCAAACATTTTGCCGAAACTTTTCATCTCTTATGGTTAATCATTTTGAAATGAGCATGATTGGGGAAATAAATTATTTTTTGGGTCTTCAAATCAAACAATTACCAACTGGTATTTTTATATCACAAGGTAAATACATAAATGATATGTTGAAAATTTTTGACATGACTTCATGTTCTTCAATTTCTACTCCGATGGCTGCTCGAACAAACATAAATACTGATACAAATGGAAAACCGTTTGACCAAAAGAGATATCGAAGTATGATTGGTTCGTTGTTGTACCTAACAGCATCTCGCCCAGATATAATGTTTGCAACATGTATGTGTGCTAGATATCAAGCTGCTCCAACTGATTTACATTATCAAGCTGTGAAACGAATCTTTCGTTATCAGAAGGGGACACCCGATTTAGGTCTCTGGTATCCAAGGGATACTGGATTCAATCTAACTGCATTCAGATGCAGATCATGCAGGTTGTAAACTTGATCGCAAGAGCACTTCCGGTACTTTCCAATTTTTAGGAGATAAAATTGTGAGTTGGTCTTCCAAGAAACAGAATTGTGTGTCTCTATCAATGGCTGAAGCAGAATATGTGGCTGCGGCTAGTTGTTGTGCTCAAGTTTTATGGATGAAGACACAACTAACTGATTATGGTCTGAAATATGATCATATCCCTATCTATTGTGATCTCAGAGTGCCATTGCCATTGCAGTCAACTCAGTAAACCACTCTCGCTCAAAGCATATTGATGTTAGATATCATTTTCTCAAAGATCATATTGAGAAAGTGACATCGAGCTCTACTTTGTGGGATACTGACTTTCAACTTGCAGATTTGTTCACAAAACCACTGGATGAAAAGAGGTTTAACTTTCTTATCTCCAAGCTAGGTATGTTAAATCTTAAACCTTAACTCTTTTGAAGGAATTCTTGACACATTACAGAAAACCAAAATACAAAATTGCATATTTTCAAAAATAAACAAAAAGATATATTTCAGTGGCTTGCATATACTATGTATGCAACCCGTTCTTAAATGATATATTTATTTGTAGAGTGTTTTTACATTCTAAGCTTTTGTTATTATACATACAAATTGATATAAGATAACAAGGAATCGAACGCCTTTGTGTACTTCCAAGTGTTTTTATATGAATATGTATGTGTGATAGCAATCAAGTTGTTCAAATAAAGTTTTCAAAACTCTCAATTGTTGATATGAGACGCAAAGGATCGAACGCCTTTGTGTACTCCCTTGTTGTCTCATCTTGAACAATTGATTGGGTTAATTTTTGCTTAAATGTTTTAATTGCCTCCAACGTGTTGTTGTAAGATGCGACGGATTGAACGCCTTTGTGTACTCCCTAGCTGTCTTACTATCAACATTGTTGTTGAAGCAAAACTTTATGTTTTTCAAATAAAAATCTTGTTCACAATAGACTCTCAAATGTTTGATCTCACAAAACCAATTTTTGTTCCACCTTTCTATGAAAATTTTTGATCTATTCTTGCATAGATTAAGGAGGAGTTTGTGATTTCAACAACCTTCAAAACTTCAAATGTGTTTCAAATTGTTTTTTCATGCACACATTTGATGTTTTTCCAATGATTTTCAATCAAATGGAGTTCGGTGATTAGTTTGTACATGAGTGATAAGTATTTCTCAAAATTTACTCCATGAATTTCATCATCGCCGATGAGTTCTAACCCCGGAGTATTCCACTTCTTTCATTAGATAGTGAGGGTATTTTGAGTGATGTTGTTTTCGTGCAAATAGGATGGAGGGAGTAAAGTCGAAAAGTGAGAGGTTAAGGTGATATGATGTGAGAAAGCTAAAATAAACAAAAGCCCTCCCTAAATTCTCAAAAAGCCGGGTAAACACGTTTCTATCGGATTTCATTTGTTGATTTCTTGATATTGAAGAAGTCTTCATGGACCCAGTGAAGCAATGTGCATCTTTACCTAACCACTCAAGTGTTTCTTAACAAATACTTGTTTTATTCTCACGGAGATTTTCACATTTCTATTGACTCTTCATTGGAAGATGTTGATATTGAAAAAGGGCGACATTCTACTCCAGTCCCCGACTTCATTTGATCACGCTGTGTCTAGAGCTATTTTGATTGATCATTAATTTGATCATTTTTTTTTAGGACACATTAGTCATATCTTTGTGATATAAATGCTTATCTTTGTGATATAGCCGGAACATTTGTAGTGATATCTTAATTGATATTCCACGATGATCGAATGGAAATCCTACCAATGCTAACATCCCTTCCAACATTGAACGTAGGTCTCACATTTTCATTTTATGAATTTGTTGAGTTAACGAGAAGTCTATGTGACCTCAGATGTTATTTCCCAAAAGTCTTTGAGGATAGTAAGACATGGTCATCGAACGCCTTTGTGACACTGACCATGAATTACATTCTTTAAAGCACTCTCGTGGTTGAAAAGCCGCAGATCGAACTATGTTAGAGAATTGTTTTGTGCATATCTCAATGATACATAGGAAATCCGAAAAATGTTATACATTTCAATCGGTCATTTCATTAATCCTTTTGATTTTTTGAACATGCTAACGGATCATTTTTATCCGGTTTCACTTCTCATCACACAAACACAGAAAACACCAACACCATGATATAACGTTAGTACTAACAACTTCGATCTTACATTTTAGTCACCCCTAGGATTTCTTGGGTTGGGCTAATGGTTTGGGTTGATGTTTTGATGGTTGACATTTCTTCATGTGCTCATGTTATTCCTTTGTGACATTTAATCAATCAAATGTGTACATAATGACATTGGTTCCCAATTTTGTCATTATGAGGGGGAGAAAATATTATGATTGATTTACTGATTGATAAGGAAACAAGGAGAAAAGTTTGTGTTTGGTTGTTTCAATAGTTTTAGGTTTTTCAAAGTTTGTGTATAGAGGGAGAAAATTCTTCATGATGTGTCAATAGTCTCTTGTATTCAGATTTTCACTAGATTTTAGTTGATTGAGATTTTGGCTTTAAAAAGGGGGAATCTGAATTAACTTCAAAGATAAGAATGAAACCGAAGATGAAAGATTTTCACTTAAGATGCTTAAAAAATCCAAAGACACTCCAAAATGTTTATACTCATGGATTGAGGGGGAGCATGATTACTTCATAAGAATTTCATCCAAACTTCATCCAAATGCTTACTCTCCAAAGTGTTCAAGTTGATGTGAAAAAGATCAAAGCTTCAAAAAGGTTGAAAGATTTGTCAGAAGATTCAAGTCAAAGAAGTAAAGCTTCAAAAGAGTCTTCATCAAACACACTTCATGCAATATCTTCAATTCATACAACTACATTTTATCAAGAAACTACAGTGCATACATCAAGGGGGAGAGTACATATTCATGAAAATTTATTTCAAGAAGAGGAGATTCACTCAAGAATCAAAGAATGAAGAATCGATAAGTTGAATTTCACTCAAAATTCGAAGATTGAAAAATCAAAACCAAGATTCATACCTTCCGCATTTCAAAAGACAACTCTGATTCATGATTCAACAATCCTCGAAGATTCAAACACACGCATTCATTATTCTCTGTTCAAAAAGAACATTGAGAATCATAACATGATTTAATTTCAAGAAGTCCAAGACCAAGACTGAATCAAGTTTTCAAAGACAAAAGAGAAAGCTTTGAAGACTTGTTTCAACACTCCAATTGTCTTCACCACCGGGCTCATCAAATTCATTCCTACAAGACAATATAACACGTACTTCATTCATTACAATGTATCCCTAAGGGGGAGAATGTTAGAAATCCAAAAATAGTGATAAATTGTAATCTAGATTAGAGGAATTTCTTGTTATTAATCATAGATAAATGATCACTAAGGTTGAGGGGCTAATTGTGACAATTAGCATAATTGTGTAGTTAGACTATAAATAGCCCTCTCATACCTTAGAGATCATAACTTTGTATAATCCTTTCATAACTTTAATACCAACTTTCACACATTTACACACTTTCTCTCTCAAAACACACACAAACACCAAGAACACACACTCACCAAATCCACCATTGATGACTTGAATTCGGTGTTATAAATCGTGTTATAACAAACAACCAAACTGGTCCCTCTGTCCCTAATTTCAATCGGCCTGATGATAGCTACAAAGCTAAATATAAGAAGCTTAAGGCCCAGATTGCCCTCTTGTCCATGGAAAAAGATAAGGATCAGTGCTTGATGGCACAAACTGAGGGAAAATGGGAGTACTCTGATGACTCATCAGCTGATGAAGAAGAGGAAGGGGACATGTGTTTCATGGCCTTGGAAGATCAACAGCAGCATGTGGCAAAAGAAGATGTCATCACTGGAAGATGGGTGGACATCATTTTGAGAAGGTATGTGATTATGACAATCAGGTATCCAGAACTGAAACTGGACCTTGCTGAATCATTAAGTGGTGATTTGGCTTTTGTGGAAACTGTTAGGGCAGATAGTGAAAGATATCTGGATACTATCTTAATTGAACTGAACAATGTTAAACCACAACTTAATGATTTACAAAGTGTCCAGTTGGCTCTCAAGGAGTCAATTTTAAAAATTGAGGCTTTGGAATTTGATAATCAAAAATTAATTTCTGATCTTGAAAAAGAACAAATGATTATCAAGTCATGGGTAAAAGCATCTGGAAAGAACTATGATGCATTTTCTAGAACAATTGATGCCCAGAAAATGCATGGAAATCTGGAGATCTGAAATGGCAGCTCTCATACCAGATCTTCATGCATTGCCTCCAGCTCTCAGGGTTGAAACTTCTTATGATCAACCTGAAGCTGTTGAAACTGAACCCATTGAGACCACCCCCATTGAGGTTAAACCTGGAGCCAAACAGGCTAGTGCTCCAGTTAAAAAGGCCACTGGTAACAAGCCTTTACCTCAGAAGTCTAAGGAGCCCAAGACCCAAAAGACTAAAACTCCTGCTGAACCAAGGTCCAAGGTTCAGCAGCCTGATGAAAACATCATTTTGTTTAAACTGGAAAGTCAACTCCAACTTTTGTCTCGAACAGGTTCAGAGTTGTACTGCCCGGATTAAAAATCTGGAAGGAGGTTCATCACCTCCAGTTTTAAAACAAAATATTAACCCCCCTTCAAAACCAAAACAAAAGAATGTTCCATCTGGAACTAAATCTGATAAGAAAAAGGGGAGCAGGTATCAAATACCAATTGTTTTTACTCCTGCACCTGGATCTGGTGAAAAAGATCCAGATGTAGTCTTCAGTTTACCACCACAACAATCAACTGTGACTTCTGTAGAGAAGTCCAGTGAACCCATCAAGAAAAGATGGGTTCACAAAAATAACTGATGATTTTTATGGGTGTGCAGGGCGATCGAAAGAAGAATATCTGGTAATCCCCTGCTTGAAGAGTTCACTGTCCAAGATGGACCGGCAGTGACGTTTGGTAATGATCAAAATGGAAAGACTGAAGGATATGGTGTGCTCAATAACGGACAGGTCGAATTCAAAAGAGTTGCATTTGTGAATGGTTTGAAATACAACCTGATCAGTGTCAGCCAACTTTGTGAAGATGGCTTCAGAGTTTTGTTCGATATTGCTCAAGGCACCATATTTAACAAGGATTGGAAAGTGGTGATGGTTGCACCAAGAAAATGTAATGTGTACATCATGGATATGGAACAGCTCCAAAAGAGCAGTGCTTCTATACCAAAGCTGATGAGGACACCAACTGGCTGTGGCATAAAAGATTATCCCATCTTAATTTCAAAAAGATTAACAAGTTGTCTCGCAAACAACTGGTTGATGGGATACCTCAAATTTCTTTCAATAAAGAAAAAGCCATGTCCAGGGTGTGAGATGGGCAAGCAGAAAAGGGCCAGTTTCAAAACTAGGCAAAACTTTAGCATCACTGAACCTCTTCACATGCTACATATGGATCTTTGGTCCAGTGAATGTTCAAAATAGAGCTGGGAAGAAATACACTCTAGTTGTGGTCGATGAATTCACCAGATACTGTTGGGTGGTATTCCTTAGATCCAAAAGTGATGCACCTGCTGAAATCATCTCTCTCATCAAAAGAATTGAACTCAAGTATACTCGAAAAGTCAGTCAGTTGCGAAGTGATAATGGTACTGAATTTCAAAATAAGGTACTTGAAACATTTTGCAATGACACTGGCATCTCTCAAAACTTCTCATCAGCACACTCTCCAGAGCAGAATGGAGTTGTGGAAAGAAAGAATCGCACACTGATAGAAGGAGCCAGAAGTATGCTATCTGAATCAGGTTTTCCCACCAGTTTCTGGGCTGAAGCAGTTGCAACTGCTTGTCACACCCAAAACCGGTCAGTCTACATCAAGAGACATAAGAAGACTGCCTATGAAGTACTCAGGAATCGTAAACCAAATATTGGATATTTTCATGTATTTGGTTGTCCAGTTTATATTTTAAACGATTCCAGTCAGCTTGGAAAGTTTGATGCAAAAGCTGATGAAGGTGTATTTTTAGGCTATTCAGATATTCGAAAGGCCTTTAGAGTTTATAATTATAGACTCCAAAAGGTTCATGAGATAATTCATGTCACATTCGACGAATCAACTGAAGCAATCAACAAGAGACCAAGCCTTGATATTTCTCCAGTTGTTCATAAATTTTGGTGAAACTGACCAAGTTCATCAGTCAGTTGTTTCACCAAAAGATGTTTCCAGTTACAACAAATTGGAACCAGTTAAGAAGAAAGCACCACCAGTGACACATCATTCTATCCCTCCATCAATTTCAACTTACCACAGGATTTGGTGATTGGATCTGATGTACGTGCCACTCCAATATCAGCACCAGTTCAAACTCCAACTTCTCCAGTTCTTCAAGAAATGCCTTTAATGAAGAATTTCATGATGCAAATCGTGACCTCATTGACTCTGATGAGGATGTAGAAGTAGTTTAGATCGATCCTCCTCCAGAAGCTGCTGCAACTGAAGAAGATCGCCAGGTGACTTGCACTGATATTGTTATTCACCAGCCTAGTCAATACACTAGATGGACTCGAGCACATCCAATTGAACAGATTGTGGGAGATCCAAATAGTAGGGTTCAGACTAGAAGAGCCACCAGTGAGCAATGCTTGAACGTCACCTTCTTATCACTAATTGAACCGAAGAAGATTGACGAGGCTATGGCAGACCCAAGCTGGGTGGAAGCTATGCAAGAAGAGCTCGTCCAGTTTGAAAGGAATAATGTTTGTGAGCTTGTTCCTTGTCCACCAGGGTTAAAGAAAGAACCCATTGGTACAAGATGGGTCTACCGAAACAAGATGGATGAAGATGGCCATGTTGTAAGAAACAAGGCCAGATTAGTTGCCCAGGGTTATTGTCAAGCAGAAGGCGTTGACTTTGATGAAACTTTTGCTCCAGTTGCAATACTTGAAGCCATCAGAATTTTTCTGGCTTATGCAGCCCATCTGCAGTTTAAAGTCTTCCAGATGGATGTCAAAAGTGCGTTCCTTAATGGAACATTGGAAGAAGTTGTGTATGTTAAGCAGACTCCAGGCTTCATCAATGAGAAGCATCCTCACTGGTCTATAGACTGAACAAAGCTTTGTATGGTCTTAGACAAGCCCCAAGAGCCTGGTATGATACTTTAACTAAACATCTTCTTAAAAATGGCTTTCAAAGAGGTGCAATAGATAATACCTTATTTATCTTGAAAAAAAAGGTAATATCTTATTGGTACAAATTTATGTTGATGACATTATATTTGTTTCAACTAATGATGCAATGTGTAAAAAGTTTTCTAAAATCATGTCATCTGAGTATGAATGAGTTTAATGGGTGAATTAACATTTTTCTTAGGTCTTCAGATTAAGCAAACTGAAAATGGAATTTTCATAAACCAAGGAAAATATGTCAGAGATTTGTTAAAAAAATACAAATATGATTCAATCCCATCGAAAAACACACCTATTGCAACACCATTAAATTTGGACTCTGACCCAACTGGCAAACCAGTGAACATCACTGACTATCGTGGTATGGTTGGTTCACTGATGTATTTAACTGCCAGTCGACCAGATATAATGTTTGCAACATGTCTATGTGCCAGGTTTCAGGCTAACCCTAAAGAATCACATTTGCACGCTGTTAAGCGTATCTTAGATACCTGAAAGGGTGTCCAAATCTTGGTCTTTGGTACCCCAAAGGCTCAGGTTAGATCTAATGGGTTATTCAGATTCAGATCATGCAGGTTGTAAGATAGATAGAAAATCAACACTGGTGGTTGTCATTTCCTTGGAGGAAAACTGTAAGTTGGACCAGCAAGAAGAAGACTTCAGTCTCTATGTCCACTGCTGAGGCAGAGTACATTTCTGCGCCAGTTGCTGTGCCCAGATTCTCTTGATCAAGAACCAGTTACTAGATTATGGTCAAAAGTATACAAGGACCCCAATCTTTTGTGACAACACCAGTGCAATTGCTATATCTCACAACCCAGTGATGCACTCCAAAACAAAGCATATTGACATCAGGTATCATTTAATTCGTGATCATGTTATGAAAGGAGACATTGAAATTCATTTCATCCCCACTGACAACAGCTTGCTGATGTTTTTACAAAACCTCTTGATGAGAAAACCTTTAAACTTCTCATCAGCGAACTGGGAATGTTAAATCCTTAAAACTGGAGATTTTTGCTATGAACGCGTCAGTGACACTGATGAAGTTCTCCAGTTGAGGAGGTCCAGATAATCTTTGCTCGCCAGGCTATCGAACGCCTTTGTGATCCTATCCTGGCACTAATCGATTTCTGGATCATCATTTTAGGGGGAAAGACTCAAAATAATTTTCTGACTAAAATTCGTTTTGTTTGAAAATGGCAACTGGAGAACTCTCCAGTTGGAAACTGGCGCTGGACTAGTCCTCCAGTGACCATGTTCAGTCTTGTCTTAATTTTTCATAACGTTAGAAAATACTTGGTCAATATTTGTGACACGTGATGGTACTCGAGTGTTTTAAACCCACTTGATATCGTCATTGACGTGTTTAAAGTCATTTTGGTAAATGACAACTGTTTTTATTGGGAAAATGAAAATTAGTGGGCGCGTGGGTAAGTTAAGCCGTCGTAGCATTTAATGCTGACACGTAAATTATGTTTTTATTTCAAAATTCAAACTTATTTTGTAAAAATATCTACAAAATTGATTTTGTTAAATAAAATATAATTTTTGGTACTTCATTGGGATCTTGAATTCCTTATAAATACCCTTATTTACTCCGATCACATTTACTTCCCTTTACATTCTTTTCATTTACTTCCCAATCATCTAAAAATTGCTTCTTTTCTTTCTCTGCTTCATAAATAAAGAACCCTAATTCCAAAATTTCAATTTCATTTTCCAATGGCACCTAAATCATCCCGTTCAAGAGATGTAAATCTCTTATCTGTCCCATATGCTCCTTCACCAGATGTCAAACAGGCATCTGGTGCTCCTGGTAATACTTCGCTCATCAAATTAAATCCGAATAATCCGATGGCGAGTTTACAAGGAACCCAAGGGTCCAATACCCTTATTGGGAGAATCCAAAGATTTTTGAAGGATTCTCCAATTGGACCCTCATTCTCCTTAAACCCACGCAAGATGTTTCACGACTACTTGTGTGAGTTTTGGTACACTGCTTCTCTTTCTTCCGATTGTTCTTCCATCACTTTCACATTAAAAGGTGGAACAGTCCAGGTGTACCTTATCAGCAGATGTGTTGAGGAATGCATTACACCTCAACTACTGGAGAGAGGGTAAATCTCCAGTTGTCATCTCCCCAAACATTAATTTTCGCCAGGTCCTCCTTGATATGGGACATAAGGAGTGCCTGGAAAAAGGGGTTTTGAAAACTAAAGGTGCGATGATCTCTTATTCAGATTTTGTTTGTCTATTAGTTACACTTTGAGCTCATAATAGTGTATAGACATTATATAACAAAATTTGTCTTAGTCAATTGATCATTGCTTATTAGTTTTAAATTTGAGTCATAGTTTGACTAGTGGGGGTCCTGAGTTGATGTTCTTCTCTACGACTGTACTTATTGGCTATGATTTCGGTTTAAAACGAAATGAGT
>CM067168.1:52721347-52768822 GCA_034093135.1 Erigeron breviscapus | reverse complement strand
TGCTGAGGCAGAGTACATTTCTGCGGCCAGTTGTTGTGCCCAGATTCTCTGGATCAAGAACCAGTTACTAGATTATGGTCAAAAGTATACAAGGACCCCAATCTTTTGTGACAACACCAGTGCAATTGCTATATCTCACAACCCAGTGATGCACTCCAAAACAAAGCATATTGACATCAGATATCATTTTATTCGTGATCATGTTATGAAAGGAGACATTGAAATTCATTTCATCCCCACTGACAAGCAGCTCGCTGATGTTTTTACAAAACCTCTTGATGAGAAAACCTTTAAACATCTCATCAGCGAACTGGGAATGTTAAATCCTTAAAACTGGAGATTTTTTTGTTATGAACGCGTCAGTGACACTGATGAAGTTCTCCAGTTGAGGAGGTCCAGATAATCTTTGCTCGCCAGGCTATCGAACGCCTTTGTGATACTATCCTGGCACTAATCGATTTCTGGATCATCATTTTAGGGGGAAAGACTCAAAATAATTTTCTGACTAAAATTCGTTTTGTTTGAAAATGGCAACTGGAGAACTCTCCAGTTGGAAACTGGCGCTGGACTAGTCCTCCAGTGACCAGGTTCACTCTTGTCTTAATTTTTCATAACGTTAGAAAATACTTGGTCAATATTTGTGACACGTGATGGTACTCAAGTGTTTTAACCCACTTGATATCGTCATTTGACGTGTTTAAAGTTATTTTGGTAAATGACAACTGTTTTTATTGGGAAAATAAATATTAATGGGCGCGTGGGTAAGTTAAGCCGTCGTAGCATTTAATGCTGACACAGTAAATTATGTTTTTATTTCAAAATTCAAACTTATTTTGTAAAAATATCTACAAAATTGATTTTGTTAAATAAAATATAATTTTTGGTATTTCATTGGGATCTTGAATTCCTTATAAATACCCTTATTTACTCCGATCACATTTACTCCCCTTTACATTCTTTTCATTTACTTCCCAATCATCTAAAAATTGCTTCTTTTCTCTCTCTGCTTCATAAATCAAGAACCCTAATTCCAAAATTTCAATTTCATTTTCCAATGGCACCTAAATCATCCCGTTCAAGAGATGTAAATCTCTTATCTGTCCCATATGCTCCTTCACCAGATGTCAAACAGGCATCTGGTGCTCCTGGTAATACTTCGCTCATCAAATTAAATCCGAATAATCCGATGGCGAGTTTACAAGGAACCCAAGGGTCCAATACCCTTATTGGGAGAATCCAAAGATTTTTGAAGGATTCTCCAATTGGACCCTCTTTCTCCTTAAACCCACGCAAGATGTTTCACGACTACTTGTGTGAGTTTTGGTACACTGCTTCTCTTTCTTCCGATTATTCTTCCATCACTTTCACATTAAAAGGTGGAACAGTCCGGTGTACCTTATCAGCAGATGTGTTGAGGGATGCTTTACACCTCAACTACTGGAGAGAGGGTGAATCTCCAGTTGTCATCTCCCCAAACATTAATTTTCGCCAGGTCCTCCTTGATATGGGACATAAGGAGTGCCTGGAGAAAGGGGTTTTGAAAACTAAAGGTGCGATGACCATGAAGGGTCTTACACCTTCATGGAGGTACTTTTTCATCCACCTTGTGGAAAGTATGGGTGGGAGTTCTGGTGGACTTGACCAGATTAACTCCGCACAGGCAGAGATGGCATACTGCTTGTGGAATGGATTGGGAGTGGATTTTGCTGATATCCTTTTCAGAAGCCTGGTTCAAAAACTGAAGGGCACCAGGGGACTATGTATCCCCTTCTCCAGGTTTCTCTCTCTTTGTTTTCTACAAATTCTGGGCAGTGAAGCTTATTTAAGCACATATTCACTTTACACTGTCCCAGATTTGTTGAGGAATCTTGACTCTCTAGTATCTGAAGCTGGAGAGGTCGAGATTCCAGATAGAATGCGGCTGGCATTCGCAAAAACCGATGCACCAGTCCAAGGTGAGTCGGAAAGACAACTGGGCGGGCCTCAAAATAATGAGGGACCCACCAGTTCGTCTGCTGGAATTGTGACCATTGCCGAGCCCGGGTAACAGTCTAACCCCTCCAGCTCCAGCGTGTCTGTCCCCACAACCATTTTCCCTGGAGACCTCCCAACAGGTCTTTCAGGAGTTCCAAAGGCAACAAGAACACGTCGCATTAGGACCTTGTCAGCACTTGCCACTGACAGTAGAAACCTGACCAGCCTCCAGTTTCCTCCCAACAGGAACCTGGAGAAAGTCAAATGGGACAACCGCAAGCAGCCACCCTCACAATTTCTGTAGGAGAGGGTGGTGAAGATGAAACTGGGCTACCCCAACCCAGAATAGAGTTTGAGTCAGCACAAAGTGTCCACGACCTTTCTGACACTTCTATTGCACGAACTGACGAAGTCTCTGGCCAGTCACTACTGGAGACTGAGGTTCCTAACTCTTCGACCGATGATGTTATGGTTGTGGATAGAGCAATTATAACTGAGGCAACCCCAGTGACCTCTATCCCTGGTGAAGATACCTCGGTATCTGATCCTCCAACAGATGCAACCTTCCAGGAAACTGGAGAAGGTCATCTGGAGACTGACCCATCTGGTCAGCCCTCAGTTACATTCATGGATCTGGACATGGGTGTTAATGACGAGGAAATCCTTATTGAATCTTCGGATTCAGAAGGTACTGCATCAGACATTGAGATTTTTGAGTCTTCTGTACAAGATCAAAACCCTTCATCTCATGTCTCGCCTCCAGATGCTTCAATTTCACTTTCACAAACTCAAGAAAATGAGCCTACAAATATTCCTTTTCCCACTTATAACTATATGTCTGGAAACAGACGTATGGCACCATCACCATCTGGGCAATTCTCACTCCTTCGAGAAATGCCACCACCACCGCCGCCGTTGGACACACCTGAGCATTCTCAGCATGTCCAACAATTTGAATTTCCAGTCCTTTCTTCTACCACCACTCCTACTATTTCTTCAACTGCTGGAATGTCAACTGGGGAGGCTTCTCTCAATTTGCCTCGTCCAGTTGCTCTAGTAGTAGCTGCTGCTGGTCCAGTGACACGTTCTTCCCCGTCACTGGACACTCAATTTGCCTCCTTTCAAGCCGACATCCAAAATCTTATTCATAGGGTGGAGGATGTTCAAAAGGCAATTGACAAAAATACCAAGTCCCTCTCCAGATACAACAAAGATACAACAACAAATTCTAAGGTTGTTGATCTGGGGATAAACAAGTTTGCTAATAATGAGGACTTAGTATTCAAGAAGCTCAATGAGCTGGTCGAGGGCTGTAACAATCTGGCTGTTTCTCTAAAGGAAGCCTTCGACCTTACTCAGTCAAGAGTCACTACTTCAATCTCTAACCTGCTGGGAAATACTGTAAGACAATCAGAGGTTGATTTGAAAGAGATTGAAAGGCAGGTAAAGGAATTGGTCGAAAAACCTGGCCTAAATGTGACTGAGCTTGGGCAGCAGTTGATGACTTCAGTTGGTCAGAGAATTGATGATACACTGGGTGCAAGGGAAACACAATTGATTGAAAAGGTGATAGCTGAGATCACCAAGCTGGCCACTCCTTAGGTTGATCTGGCCCCACTCACAAACGAGATCAACCAGTTGAGGGGCAGCATTGATAATTTAAACACCCAGGTATCCATTCACTCTCAGTCTATTGACAAACTGACAACTGAAGTGGATAATTTGAAGAAAAAGGATGAAGAGGTGAAGGACAAGGTGGTTTCTGGTCTGGATAAAGATTCGAAGACCTTGAATGAACTGAAAACTGGTCAGGAACAAGTTGCAGCAAATGTTCTGACCCAGTCAAAAGAAACCAACCACCTATGGAGATCTTTCAGGATGATGTGCACCATATTCAAAGAATGCAAGAACATGCAATCGTGGCAGCCTCTTGACCGGTTGCCAGCTCACCATTCTGAATGGGAAGTTATTAGGGCAGGTCTAGATGCTGCCAAGGGGGGAAAGAAGTGCAGTTCTTGCACAAATTCAAACTGAAAGTAATCCATCTGGAACTCAAACAGGTAGTGAAATGATTGTGGCAGCCAGTACTGAAGCTGGTGAGCAAAGAATTGATGAAACTGGTGATGTAAGTGATAGGGGGAATGTTGTTGACAAAGGTAAAGGTTTAGCATCTGATGTAGCCCAGCCGGCCACTGATGTACCAATGTTGGAAACTGGCAATGCTGATGTACTTCCTCCAGTTTCTGAAAGTGATAGCAAGCGTCTGGCAAGGCTTGGTGATCAAATTAAAGAAAGAAAGAAAATGTAACAAGCTAACCAAGCTGAAGCCAGACAACATCTGGCCAAGATTAAATTGCTTGATATTAGTGATGCTCACTTATTAGGAATCACTAAGGAGGAGTATGCCAGAATAAAGAATGATCCCAGGATAGTTGACATGTTGAAAGAAATGCTTGATGTTGAATTAGACAGACACTATCCTGATGATGAAGCTGAACTGGATGCCAGAAATTTTAATATATCAGTGGAGAAGGCAAAGGAGAACAGGGCCAGTGGGATTTTAAAAAGGATTGAAAATGTAAAGAAGGTTGTGAAAAAGGTTTTGAATCCACCAAGGAGGAACCCTCAACCAAGAAAACCACTGACCAGAGATGCTGACCTTAGAACATTCATAGAACCAACTGGTGAAATATTGAATGATGACATCAAGGCTGTTGTGCAGGCTGCTGGTGCTGGGACTATTAAAATCTCAAATGAATCTGAAGCTAGAAGTTATTATTCCCAGATCATGGAAACCAGAAAGCACAGTGGTGCTATCAATGGTGTTTTTGTTACAATCAAACCAGGCACTAAGTACTTCCATGTCGAAGTCAGTTATGCTAGGGGGCCACTAGTCAAAACTGACAATCCTGGTGTGATGCAATATGGGTTCTCTGAATGGGTGGAAATGGTGAACTTTTTGGAAGCAAAGGCACAAAAGAATAGGTTTGAGAAAGCATGGGTCAACTTCTTGAAGGGCAAGATTCAACACAAAGAGAATCTGGAGCTGAAGTTGAACATTGATCCTGAAGACTCACAACCTATCTCTTCAGTGTCAAAGAGAAGACGAACTGGCGAAGGGCCATCTAATTAAGTTCTCTTTTCAATTTATCTACTTGTAATTTTATTTACATTCTGTAACTTGTGTAAATTTCATTTCCTTGTATAAATGAAGTTACCAGTTTGTAACCACAAGGTAGATAATAGATTAGATCTAACAAACTTAAAAAGAAAAACCCAAGGCATTTATTTATCTATAAAAATGCCTTGGAAAACTTAGATAGATTTAATCGAACAAGTCTCTCCAGTTCACACTTGTACAGATACAAGAACTGAAAAAGACTTGGCAATATTTCTGGACAAATAGGGGGAATTTGTTAGGACCAGTTTCAGTGAAACTGGCCAGTCTCCAGTTGCACCTGGAGACCAAGAAGATTTGTCCAGAAATATATTGAAGTCCAGTTGCATCGTACAGTCAACGCAACTGAAGACTTCCTCCAGTTGAGAACTGACCAGTTGAAGAATCCTTCCATTTGGAGTCGAAGACAACAAGTGGAAGATAGAGAATGACAATGGCAGCGAAGCCCAGTTGACATTCTAGTCAGTTACAAACTGGAGACCGTCAGTGGAAAGCTCTTACAAAGCTTTACACTGATTACGAGGAATTGACTTTTATGCTTTATGTGCTATTACCCGGATAATAAGATTTATCTTATTATTTAAGTACAAAAAGGTACATAAAGCTGGTTGAGTAAAGTTGCTTTATACTGCAACTTTACACAGCATTTTAAGGAATTAAATGCTATTCCTTAAATGTTTTCAACCATATTTGTACGGCCAAAGTTAACATCCCAATGTTAACTTTGCCTATAAATACAAGTCATTTCACAACAAGAATAACAAGTGAGAACACTTCACACTTTGCATACCTGCAATATTCTTGGTGAACTTGTGCAATATTCTCTCAATCGTAAAAAGGAACATTTCACAACTTTAAGTGTTTCGATTGTTCAGAGAAATTCCAAGTATAGATCAATTGTAGTTCATAGGTTGTTAGGATATTTACATACTTGTATTATCTTGGTTCCACAACAACCTTGTAATTTATTTAAAGTTAATAAATAAATTACACTTGAAAATTACATATTGTCTCACCAATTTACTTTACAAGTATTTTATATTATTGCATTGTTCTTTACTTATTGTCACTTAAATAAGTAATCTATCTAGAACTTGGTATATACTCTCTGTAACTGGTCATCTCCAGTTCAGCGTTTATATTGCAAAGTAACTCCACCATCGACATAGAGGTGTCTTCAGGTAGTACCATCTATTGAGCTGGGACTTACAAGTCCTTCATCACAAAAATCATCTGATAGGGAACTTTTCTTTGTTGGAGCAGACTGTGCAGTGTTGTCTTCCATAGTATCGTCATTGGTCTTGTTTGAGGATGCTGACTTAGGAATGTATCGTCCAAAGTTCCGTTCTTTACTATCTAACTCAAAGTACTTATCAATTCTCTTTTGAGCCGCTTTATCCTTTGAAGCCTTCAATTTTGCTACAGAAAAAAGAAAAATATTTTATATGTGAAAGACAAAGATACACTAAAACAATTTGAGAAGACTCGACGATCTTACCTCCAGCCACCCAAGAAGGAGGAAGATAACTGCCTACAGGGAGAGAATCTCTTTTAACAAAGAAGAATCTGGATTTCCATCGATCATCATTCTGAGTTACTTCACCAATCAAACGCTTATTCTTATCTTTCACTTTGAGAATATAAAATCCCGAACCAAAGGTTGTCAAATTATAGACTATGCTCAAATCGGGAACCCTAAGTTCTAACTTTTTACTAGTCATTAACTCATTCAGCACAAATAAAATTCTCCAGAGCATAGGGCTAGCTTGACCATAGGAAATCATTGTTGACTTAAAAAACTGAGTAATGAAACTCGGGAAAGGAAAGTTTAATTTCAGATACCTAAAGGGATATTCGGGAAACCCTATCCAAACATCGGAAGCTAAGTCGATTTTTAGTTTAGGATCTGGAGCCCTAAAGATTGTATCATCAGGAAAATGTTGCTTAATACGCTCAAGATCAGACGCCTTAATATCGCTAAAAATATTATTATCCATAACGTTTGTTTCTATGAAATCACTAATTTCTATGGCAGTAGAGGAGTCGACAGACATTATGAAAAGAAAATGAAAAGGGGATGAACTTACCTTGAGAGAAAGTATGAGGCGATGTAAACGGTGAAAAATAAATGATGAAGGAAGAGAAAAACTCTGACCTAATTAATATATATAGGCTGCAGTAACTTTATTTGATACGTGTCTTTTAAATTAACCACTCACTTTTAACTGTAGCAAAAGAGTATTCTGGAAGCCAAGTAAATATTAAACTTGTAGTGATTAACCGCCGTTCGCATATCTTCAGCTTTGAGGATGTTAATCCCTAAAGATAAGATTTAAAGACTTTAAGATCAACAAAACGTTTAAATTGTAAAATCCTGGAAAATACATTCTGATTAAAGAACAAACATTAATTAAACCTCATGTTTGTAATCTTAAGAATCTAAGCTTCTATTCTATCGTGGTTTTATTCTTTGCCTAAAAACTTCTCACAAAACTGATTTTCTGGCAAAAAGACGTTTAGCTCCCAAAGGATATTTTCTTTCAAAACTGTCGAGTCAAGCAACCACCAAATTATGTCGTATAGATCAATTGCTCCTCTAAAAATTCGATCTCGTAATGAGCTTCTTATGCATGGCAGCAAGTTTGGATCCGTAGTATTTTCTAATATTTTCAGCCATCTCTTTGGCCTTTTTCTCGAAAAATCCAACAACCTTGCTGAGATTGCAGATGATATCGTCGTTTATATTATGTTTTTCCTTGTGTTTCAGCTTAAGATTGCTGAGTGCCATAATGATGTATAGAAATGATTATATTACTAAAGATTAGCATAAACAGAGATTTATGAAATATAGTACCTCCGGGATAGGAAAATTATTGGACATCTTGAAGAGGATATAGAAAACTATTTGAGAGTTTAAATCACAAATGTTTACCTATGGTTACACGCATCTTATCTTTAAGAAGGTTTCAAAATCTACTAATTGACTCCGGTCAAAGTTTTCTCTAGAAGATTCAAAGTTATTTCAACAAAATAGATTTTATTAAAATAACTTTGGGGACAATTGTTTTGGGTGAAATTTCAGATGTCAATATCCTGAAGGTCCAAGATCTTGACAGCCCAGGATCTTGACATAGGAGAATATTCTGATTACATGTTAATACTTTGCTAACGATATGTTTCAAATATTATTATCATTTCCATGTGAGATAAGTATGCAGACTTCAGAATAAAGCTGAGGAAAATATCTCCAACGGTAGAAAGAGGATTTCACACACGGGATTAATCTTCAATACGCTAAGAAGACTTAGTCTGCCAAGATAATCGGACTTCAAGTTGAATTCAGCACGAGGAGAAGATACTTCAACGTTCACTTGACTGGGCAAGATCTTCCACAACGTTCACTAACTGAAGACCCGGAAGATCCCTACAAACTCGCATAGTTAGTTAGATCTTAGGTCTATATAAAGAATGAGGTTGATCGATCATAGGCATCCTATCTATCACTTATATATTGTAACACCCCAACTAAGGCGGAACAATGAGATGTACAGAAAGTCGAGTATTCAAAACAAAGGATAATAGATAACATTTACCATAGCTTTAGTTGATAAAAGAGTTTACAAATGCACAAACATGTGAGCCAATCCCCAAGTACAATGCGTCCACCGTACTTGGATATTAAGTCCACGAAACAAATAAAAAATACATGAAATTATATACTACAATGATCAAGGCGGATTCCATTGCCCATCACAAGGTTTGATCTTTGACTCCAAAGTGCAATATGTAAGTCCCTACCGTTGAATGGATCGTAAATAAGATGTGATTCGTTATGTCAAGAGTGCGGAATCCTCTTGAGATAACTAGATTGCTACTGCCTTTCGTCAATTAATCAGTAATTAATCAACCTAAGGTCACACACGAAGTGCTAGTTCGTGTAGGAGGTCACACGAGCAACAATTCGACTTCAAAGTTCTTCATCCGTTGCTAATCGCATAAATTAGCATGTATTTATACTAATAGGGTTTGTGTTTGTGTGGGCTTGGGCTTCACACGAAGTGTCTAAAGCCCGATCCATCAAACAGCCTTGTCTTCACGCTGACGTCAGCACGAAGACATTCCTACATGCTGCTGACGTCAGCACGAGGACGTGTTTCTTGGATTGCTTATTTCGCTTGTACATAACATTCAGCCATCGTTTAAGTATTCTATGACACTTATAAACCTTGGCTCTACATTCTTGTACCTGCAAAACAATTATATAACACACAAACATTTCTCATTGAAGTTCAAACGTAATCATTAAACACAAACGTAAGTCCTAATGACTTATTTTAAACGATTACCTAGATATTCCTAAGAACAAAAACGCTAATCAAATCTATGTTGCTACTGTCACACAAATCTGCATCTACAGACTCCCCCTTGACATTAGCGACTAGATTTCTTTAACAAGTCCTTTAATCTTGAACTTCAAACTCGACCATCAAACAAAAGTCTTATGCTATTTGCATGAATCTTCTCGACCAAACAAAAACCAAGAATATTCTGATAGCGTCTAACTTCTGTTCTCCAAAATCTCACTGCTGAACAAGGTATCTCAATCAATCTTCTTTGATCACCTCTTGACAAATTGACAACTTGCATTGGATCATACATGCGCAGCAACATCTGTTTCTTTGAGTCATCAACAAACATCTGTGCTTCGCCTGACTTGATATCTATCTGCCAATAAGTCATGTTTGTCAGCAAATCTTGATCCCATTTGATAGCAGGAACTTCTTTAACACATTCAATCTTTCTTTGAACAAAATGAACTGTGCCATCTGGTTTTGTACTCTTCTTCATTGGCCTAGGTTTAATCAACCTATCTTCAGGCTTCAAACATCTTTCACTAAAATGCCAAATTCTTTCTCTTTGGAATCTCTGCCAATAATAATCAGCATTTCCATTCTTCTGAAGATTAACGAACCATCTCCTTCCTAAATCTATCAAATCAGATTCACTAAGACTTTGAAATGTCTTGCACTGATTGACATATACTGGCAACCTTCTTTTCTCTTGATAACAAATAGCTTAATTCTATAATCATAGAACCAACTCTGTATCACTGACAAATACGTAGGTGCGTCCTTGTCTGAGAACTCCCAAAACATCGACGGTTTATTAAATCCACCCGTTGGCATACCAGTATGTCCTCTATAAACTGGAACCCATCTATTTATACAAAACTGAGGGTCTTGCTCCGCCGGAGGTATAATAAAATTTCTAATATTAAACTCTCGCGTAACATTTATCTTCCAGCCTAGATCAACAATATATTCATGTTCTTCATGCACTATCTTTGCAAACACTTTGAATCTTAACTTTGCAGCATTTCTTGGATCATCTGGACTTTCTCTGATCGGATTAAGTCTGAAATGTTCCTCTTCAGCTATTGGTTCAACCAGAATGTCTCTATCTTCATTAAAGACACGATTGAAATCATAAGGTTCTTCCATCAACCTTTGTCTATCAGCTTCAGAAACAAATTCTCCTTCTTCCAGATCTTCATCAATGATACTATCAAAGTCATCATCAACATGATCAATATCGTCCAATGCACCTATTTGAAGCTTATCTGCAATTTAACATATTCAAACATACAAAGATAAAAGAACATAAAATATATAAGTCAAGACATAAAAATAAGTATAAATACATAAAACATGATAAAATAAATAATATTATATCATAAATATAATGTAACAATTACATCAATATTTATCTTATAATCTTTATCTATTTTAACCAACAAAAATTAATAACATTAAGGTTGATAATCTGAGTCTTCGGGATCATCAGAACTAGAACCAGAGACAAACGGTAAACGATTTACAATCATTAATCGTTTTCTCTCTTTCTTATGACGATCTGTATCTGACCATTGATCACTATCAAGATCAATATTAGCCTGATCAACCTCAAAGTTATGACTTTCCCATACTTTAGCTTCTGCCTCAACTCGAATATGAGGATCATTTCCAAATTTCTCTGCAATCTCCCATTCTATTCTATCTTCTTCTGATCTCACACTCCGTGGATTATGATAATCAGGACGTTTCTTAGAATTAGAGTTACCTGAATTGGAATCTTCATCATCCTCTGAGTTATCTGGACCATCAGGATCTGCATCTGGAGCAGCAGCCATCACAGCTTTTCCTTTCTGGGTCCCAGATGTACTAGCACCAGATGTACCAGCAATCTCTGACTTTCTCTGTCTTGGCGACTCCCCCTGAACATTTGCAGTCTCTGAATTAATCACAGCATCAGCATCAGTATCTTGACCTTGACCTTGATTCTCTGTCTCACCATCTTTTGGTTGGCTTCGATTTGGATCTTGAGTTGGATCTTGATCATCTTGATCATCATCTTTTTGCTTCTTTGCTAGCTCATCATCCTTACAACCATCTTTATCTCCCCCTTGAGACAAGAATCGGTCAATTTTATCACCAAGAGAATGAACAAGTGCAGTCATAATGTCCATCTCTTCCTGATGTTTTGCAGCTTGGAGGTTCGACTGTTTCTCCAACGCTGTGACTCGCATCTCTAACAACTTCTTCTCTGAAACAAGACGACTCAGCTAAACTTGTAGTGGCAAAGCTGAATCTGAAGTAGAAGCAATGTACGATGTAGAAGCAGGCGGTGGCATCGTAGTCTCAAATGAAGGCATACGAACATGAAAAGTTCCTAATGGAGGCATCTTCGGTCTTTGCAATGGTAACAACAGACGATCCATAGCTGTAGCAACAGGAACTAATGCCTGAGTAGGAGTAGAACGAGGCCTAGGAGCAGGAACTATTGGCTTTGGCTCCTGACGAACTGACGACTCTAAAGCTCTAGTAGTCGTAACAGTCGTAGCCTCAGTGACAACTCTAGCATGAGAACCATCTAACCGAATTTTGAACTTGGTTCTCGGCCTTTTCTCTCCAACAGAAGTAGTAGACACCGAAACTGGAACTTCAGTAACAGAAGCTCTTAAGGCAGCAACTGATGGTGTATCAACTGATCCGGATGTATGAGACATCTCCATAGCAGAATGATACTCAGCAAACTCCCTATCAATCTCTGACTGAGGTCGCTGAAGGGCTTGAATCTTCTCAACAGCGTCAATCCCTTTCCCTTGTCTTTTTCTTCTCTTCAGTGGCCTATCTGTATCTTCAGTTTCTGAACCCTCATCAGCATTAACAGCAACAATATGTGGTTCAGAAGGACCAACAACATCTACTGGAGCAGAGGTAGAATTAGAAACCCCAGTAGTCGGCATCACAAGATTTGTCGGATCATCAATATCCTCCTCTAGAGCATCCATCTCCGAATCATCTTCCGGAACATCAGTAAACAAAGGAACTTCATTCAATCCCTCAAACTGATCAGCTCTCTCTTCTTGAGGATCATCTTGATCTTGAGCATCATCAGCAGCAACAGCAACAGGTTCATCATCTTCCCAACCTTGTCTTGGAGCAACATAGTCTGGATTAATCAAATATCCGAACAATGGTGGATTATCAACATTTGCTGGAACATTATTACCAGCAGAGTGTGACATCATGTCATTAAACACTCTGTGAGTAAGACGACCTAAATTAAATGTATCACCAACGAATGGTAAAACAGCTGCTTTGTGTCTGATAATAATCATGACAAATCTCGGAAAAAGAAAGAATTTCTTCTCGTTCCCATAAGCTCTCAATTATCTAACAAAACTGTCATAAATGTACTGAGAAAAGCTGTAAGGCTTGTTCGATACAAGAGCAACAAGCTGAGAAGCAGACTGCATATTCATCTGATCATAACCGGCACTACGATGACTAATAGATCTCAACAAGTAGTAGGCAAGCAATCTCCATTTGCCTCTCAAACTAGATTTGGGATAAGGATGCTTAATCAAACCAGCATATCCCATACGTCGTAGAGCATCGTCACAGAAACTTTCTTCATACTCTGTAGGACCTTGCTCTAACTCATCATTACCAAGATCTAAAATAGTCCTTAACTCTCCAGCAGAAAACTCAATATTACGTCCCTGAACAGTAGTGCGAATAACAGTATGAGCACCCATCTGCACTTGTCTGGCTGAATTCCAGAACTGAGTAATATAGTCTCTGATCAATGGAGGGTTCTCGGTAAGAGCAAATCGAATACGCGAGCGTGCGAGATAATGTAGAACATCATGAAACTCTGCCGTGCATCCTTGCTGAGTAATTTGATATCAATAGCAGCATTATGCTCCTTAACAAAGACACGAGCATTAGCACCTTGTCCTGCCATAAGAAAAACGAAAAGAAAAAGAAAAACAGAAAAATTAAAAATTTCCAAAATTACAAGTCTGCTTCGTGGTGACGTCATCACGAGGAGAATCCTCTTCGTGTGACGTCAGCACGAGCTGACCTTCAAAATCCCATAAAAACATCTCCATATGATATCCAAATCGATCGAAATCGGATTTTAGTATCATCTTGGACTTGTTTAGCATGAATTTTATGAAGTAAATGCCCAGAAATCCAATTAAAATTCAATCTCATGAACACGAAGTGGTCATGTTCTTCGTGTTCTTCATGTGAACAGTAATCGTGACACAAAAACTTTAGTTAATCTTGATTTTGCACATGTAAATTCAAACTTTTGTTAGATTTATGGTGTAATAACATCACTTAATCTGATTTTAAGTCCAATTTCAGTCCAAATCATCAGAAATTAAAGATCAAAAAGTCACTTCATCCTAGTTACTGTTCACGCGAAAAGAAAAACAAAAATCGGGCATTAGTACAACTTAAATTCAATAAATTTCAAAGTCAAAACATCAATAATCTATCCAAGATTGAATATATACCAACAAATCTGGAAGATTAACACAAAAAGTAGATGAAAAGATCGAAAATTTGGGTCGGATGAACAGTGCGCGCGAAGACGAAGTTCGTGTGGTTAATTTATTAGGGTTAATTTTCGATTAAAGGTAAATAATTAAGTTTAAAACCCATATTTATATTCAAACTCGTGGGCCGGGCCGAAGACAAACTTCGTGGGCTTCTTGCTGACGTCAGCGTGAGCCATGCTGATGTCAGCACGAGTGAATTTTCAAAAATTGATTCACACGAGCTGCACACTTAACTAGAATACGTAAATTTTCCAGAAAAACTTAACAAAGAAAAATTACAAATATTCAGAAAACATAAACCTGTAGATACTTGTTACCTGAAACTCGTATCTGCTCGAAAATGTAATCTTACCATACATCATCCATAGTTAACATGTCATTAAAATAATGTATCAAATTAATCTTACATTATAATCTTGACATAAAATCGATCATTTTTCCATTGATGTTTAACTTTAACAAAAGCAAACTTACATCGAAACACATTCAATGTATAATGCCTTACAAATTATGTATCATATCACCAACCTATCACAATAAGTCTTAGGTTGTGATCTTGATAATACAATTATAACCTATTACACCAAGTTCTAGGTTATCACAAGGTTATGAACCCTTGTAGCATATTACATGCATAGACTATTGTCCATTGCAATGCAATTCTAAGGGCAAGAGGAGACGATTTTGTCCTCAATCGCGATCTGAAATTTTGATGTCATTTTCCTTTTAAATGAAATTCATTATCTGTAGCCTGCACACTTAACAAACTTCATTAATGCATCAAAATCAACAAAAATAACATAATAAGTAACATAAGCATGCAAAAACAATCAAAATCTTAACCTAGCAATCAAAATAAGATCTAAGGCAAGTCACATCTTTGTCAAGCATACTTATCAACCAAAAACAATTGAAATTCTATATTATTGAAATTTCAATTTTCAAAACAAAACATTTTCTAATCTTAAACAAATTAATGTCCATATTAGAAAATTCATCCTTTAAACACATATACCATAAGCAACAAGACCCATATAATCCACTAAGGATCATATAACTTCTTTATGGAATTATCAGATGCTTATTAAATCTCTCGTGCAATAAGAACTAGTTTGACACTACAAACTGACACAAAAAATAAAACATTAGTACAAAAATAAAATAAAAATAAAAATAAAATAAAATAAAAATAAAATTAAACACTTTAAATCTAAACTACATTATTTATATACAAGAAATTCTAAGTTTCTGCTGATTAGATCAGATTAGCAATTACATAAGCCTGCGGGTGAGAAATAATTCTCTTATTATTAGTTATGAACAATGACTCAACCACGATTACCGGTATGTTTGTCCTCTTAAACACTCGGTACTTCCAGTCTCCTTTTAGGTTTGTGACACTTTCGTATTACTTGAGCCAAGGACAGTCACCATGTAACCTAGTAAGTTACTCATGCCACAATTTTAGTTTGCGAAACTTATGTGACCCACATTCAGATACACTCTCACAATCGACACAAGCACTAAAATTTAGACATTTGGTGAGTAAGGTGAGAAAGTCTTTAAGAATCAAGTCAGCGGTGACAGGTCGGTGATTCCTCACGCGCAAAGCAACTTAACTTGACTCACGTACGGAAATATACTCAACATTGCATAATGCCAAGTACTTGCATATTTGTGACATTTATTTTAAGCACTTATGAAACCCGTGACTTTCGATGAGACCCGTGTAGCGAACTTTCTGACAACCTATCCCAAGTTGGAAGCTTTAGGTAGGCTAGGTATACAAAGACACCCCAAAGACTTACTTGTTCGAATCTCAAAGGCCACATTAGCTTCATATTTTCAACAGATTTATAGTTTTATTAGATATTTGCATATCTTGTCACAAATATACATCCGAAAAAGCAATACATACACATATATGTACCCGAGACCTTCTTTTTAAAGACCAAATATACATAATTACAATGCAAGATCTTTCATAAGATTTAAAGGACTTGTCTATTTTAAGAACAAGCATTCTCAGCCATATATCTGAATACGTTTCCCATAAGAACATTGTATACATTAAGTTCAGATTATAAGGAAACCTTGGTACTATGTGTCTACCGATACATCCTAAATTGTAATCACTGAACTAAGCAGTTATATTACGATTAAGCAGGCTTAAAAGCTAAAGTATCCTCACTTCTAATCATCTGAAAGCATCAACTTAAATCTCTATCTTATTTATTTATTTTGTTTTTCTCATTTTTCAACTTTTTATATTTTTATGACACTAGTTATATACAGACTTAAACTAGACACTCTTTTTGTATTTTTATGACTCTAGCTATTTACTGACTTAACTAAGACACAATATAAAATATACAAAAATAGTTCTTTGAGAGATCTAATATGAATCAGCATTCTTCATACCATTGAGAAGAATCAGCTTTTCAAAGTGAGTCTTATCAAATGCTTTAGTATACAAATCAGCTAGATTATCATCAGTTATAACCTTTTCCAAATGAATTAATTTCTTTTGGGCACAGTCACATAAGAAATGATGTCTAATATCAATATGCTTGGTGACTTTATGCATGACAGGGTTATTAGTAATGTCTATAGCTGACTTATTGTCTATTCTAATAGGAGTATCAAGGAAATCCATACCGTAGTCACGTAGTTGTTGCTGAATCCACAATACCTGGGAACAACAGCTACCAGCAGCCATATACTCTACCTCACATGAAGACTGAGCAACCGATGTCTGCTTCTTACACTGCCACGATACAAGTCTCCCTCCTAAGAACTGACATCCTCCAGTTGTAGACTTCCTGTCGTTGTTACAACCGCCAAAATTCGAATCAGTATATGCAACAAACTCAAACGATCCTCCCATAGGATACCATAGACCAAGCCCTTGGTTTCCTTTCAAATAACGTAGGATGCGCTTTGCTGTAGCTAAATGTGACTCTTTCGAACTAGCCTGGAATCTAGCACAAAGACAAACAACGAACATAATATCCGGTCGCGAAGCTGTGAGATACATCAATGAGCCAATGATAGCACGATAATAAGTTGCATCAACAGGCATATCTTTAGGATCAAGAACCCCTAAACCATGATTTAGCTTAATAGGAGTACCATATGTCTTGGATTCTAACATTTGAAACCTCTCCAAGATGTCATCGACATACTTAGACTGGTGAATGAAAAATCCATCTTTCCTCTAATCAACCTGTAGTCCAAGGAAGAATTGTAGTTCCCCCATAGCACTCATTTCAAACTGCTTTTTCATGCTCATTTCAAATTCTTTGCACATCTTTACATTAGATGAACCAAAAATGATATCATCAACGTAAACTTGTACAATTAAATAATCTTGCTTCCGCCATTTGATAAACAATGTGCTGTCTATCGATCCTCTTGTAAAACCATTTGTCAACAAATGTGTCGACAACTTTTCATACCACACTCTGGGTGCTTGATGCAATCCATAAAGAGCCTTATCAAGTCGATATGCTCGTCTTGGATAATTAGGATCTTCAAACCTCGGTGGTTGAAAAACATACACTTCCTCTTTAACTTCACCATACAAGAAGGCACTCTTAACGTCTAACTGATACACCTTTATACCTTTAAAGCTTGCATAGGCTAAAAATAACCTTATAGCTTCAATCCGGGCAACTGGCGCAAAAGTTTCGTTATAGTCATATCCTTCTCGTTGTGCAAACCCCTGAACAACTAAACGTGCCTTATTCCTTGTAACGATCCCTTTGTCATCTCGCTTGCATTTGAATACCCAACGAGTTCCAATCGGTTCTTTACCTCTAGGCACATCTACTAACTCCCATACTCCAAGTTTCTCGAATTGAGCTAATTCTTCTTGCATAGCTGCAACCCAAAAAGGATCTTGAAGTGCAGCCTTAACATTCTTAGGTTCTTCTTGTGAAATGAAACAGGAATATAAACACTCAGTTATTAGTCCTGAATCCTTTACTTCACAAAATAAACTAGTCATCTCCTTATTTAACTGATTTCTAGTTCGAACAGGCTCTGAAGCATCACCAATAATATTTTCTACAGGATGAGCCTTATTTATTCGATATTGAGGAACCAAATCAACATTTAGATTATCTCCTAAATTCGAACGAATTTGAAATTCTGGAGAACTAAAATCATCTTCCGATTCTTCAGAAATAGGATCATCATCTGGCAATGGAACCCTTAAAGGAGTAGTTGGAGTAGTGTTCTCAGGTTCATTAACATCTATGTCTGATGTCTTATCATTGTTCTTACTACTTTCGCCAACAACAGTAGTAGACTGAACTTTGGTTGGAGTAGTATCAACATTTTGAACAGGAGGAGATGTAGGAGTATAATCCATATGATCTCTTAAAATGATCACTTCATCAACTTTGTCAGGACCTGAATAAGAAGCAGGACCGTGTAACAAACTAAACACACTATCATAATCGAAATTCTTGCCAGTTCCAGAATGAATAGCAGGTTTATGACTGACAATCTTGAGATTAGTACCTAAGTCAACTTTGCCTGTCTGTTGATTGTAAACCCTTCGAATTGAAGTACCCGGTTTATAACCCATGAAAAACCCCTCTTCAACCTTTGGATCAAACTTTGACTGAGGAAGATATTTCAAGAAGGTACACGGAACACCAAATGGTTCAACATTCTGTATATTTGGTTTCTTCTTATGTAGAAGCTCATAACATGTCTTATTATGACGCTTAACTACCAAAACCCGATTTAGAATATGACATGCTGTATTTACTGCTTCTGCCCAAAACATAGTAGGAAGCCCTGAATCAGCAAGCATTGTTCTGGCTGTTTCGATTAGAGTCCTATTCTTTCTTTCAGCAACTCCATTTTGTTGTGGTTCATACGGTGCACTAAATTGATATTGGATTCCCTTGGACATACAGAAGACTTCCAACATTTTATTTTTGAATTCAGTTCAGTTATCACTCCTGATTCTCTTAACACGAACTCCATAAACATTTTCAGTTTCAACAAAGAAATTTATCAAAATCTGTGGAGTTTCATATTTCGATTGAAGAAAGAATACCCATGAGAATCTTGAGTAATCATCAGTAACCACCAAACAATAGTACATCCCACCTATACTTCTTACATTCACAAGACCAAACAAGTCCATGTGAAGTAATTCAAATGGGTTGGCAATAGAATTTTCACTCTTTGGTTTATGTGAAGACTTCTGCTGCTTACCTTTCAGACAAGGTACACATTTTTCTTCCATCTCAAACCTTTTTAATGGAACACCTTCAACCAAACCATGTTTGACAATATCATTCATCTTTCGGAAATGAATATGTCCCATTCTTCTATGCCATAACAAAGATTCAGATTCATTTGCTTTTGTTAATAAGCAAATTGGCTCCTTCGAATCATCAACACCTAACATAAGGCCATAGATGTCTTTCTTCCTAGGAGCTTTCAATAAGATCCAGTCTTCAGGAATAACATACCCCGGTTTCAAAATAAGTGCTTCCTTCTCAGTAAAATGGACATGATTCCCCTTGTCACAAATATGAGAAACACTCATGAGATTATGAGATAGTTGTTCCACATAATTGACTTTCTCCAATGTAATTTTCCCATTGACAACATCACCTTGGCCTGAGATATTGCCGCCCTTGGGACCAGCGAAACTAACATAAGAACCATTAATATCTACATAGTTGGACAACAATTTCTTGTCCCCTGTCATGTGCCAAGAGCATCCACTGTCAACATACTAAAGACTGATAGGCTTCCTTGGTTCTCCCTGCACAATGAACCCAAATTAATGTTAATTTCTGAGGGGTACCCAAACCTTTTGAGGTTTAGGTTTGCTGAATTCATCTCTCAAACTTAATTCGGTCCAATATCCATCGCTCTCAGTTGGAGCCTTGGATGTAGATGGTGTCATCGATTTTCTTTTAGATGGCGAAATGAAACGAGTCTTAGGAGGAAGAATTCTTAGGTGAATGTGGACCAAACCTAGGGGTAGCTTCTAATCGATCATAGAACTTGGAAGCATTTCCATTTCTACGAGGAGGTGACCGATTCTGTTGAACTTGCTTATTCCTAGGTGAATTACTCCTATGAGGTGTATGAGATCGACTCGGACTTCCACCTTCATGAATACAATTTGTATCATTTTGTGAATGTCCCTGTCGTTTGGGGGTCTTAGATCGAGCATTATGAGCCATAATATCAGAATCACTTGACGCAGTAGAAGAGGCATTTTTATCTGAATAACGTCTCTTCCTATTTGGACAACAGCTATAAACATGTCCTAGCTCATGACAGTAAAAGCATGATCTACCTGCCCTCAATTTCCTAGCTTTAATATCAGACTCTGCAGAAGTCACGCCTAAACATTCCTTTAGTTGAATTGTGGCCGATTCTTCTTTTGACAGACCCTTTGATTCATTGTTATTTGGAAACTGTACTTTATTTTTAATCCTTGGTTCAAATAAATATGGTGTTAAGGTAATTCCACTAGATGTAGATTCATCCTTATTCCAAACTTTATCAATCTTGTCATGATCTATTTTCTCAAAATCAATTTCAGTAGACGTAAATACAGTATCACATCCTTTCATTGTAAAACATTTTATAATTTTCTCAACATGACAAGTTGGATTCACACAATTAGATCCTACTAGTACATTTGCATCATAAACAACATTATTAGGATCCAACGGTTTGACAAATGAAGTCACAGTTTCAGTTTTCTTATTTTTAGGTCTTGTCTTTTTCAGTGAACTCTTAGAGGTCTTAAGATTATCAGTTTGGTTTTCTGTCTGAGACAAAGAAGATTGACCAACAAGAATTTCTTCTTTCTCAGTCAGTTTTGTTAGAGATTCACTATAATTATCATTAAAAGGACCCCTAACTTCTTTATAATCCATTCCCAAACCACTTTTATTCTTCGAATCTCGTGGAATAGGAGTTTGCAACTGCATTAATCTTATAAGTTCAGAACCTCTAATTTGTTCAAGTCTGTTGTTAAGCTTAACAATTTCTAGTTTAGCATCAACTAACTCTTTCTCTTTCTTAGAAAAGTCCTCAGTTAGTTTAGCATACTGTTCATTACCTACTTTTTCCATTAAAACTGACTCTCTTAATTTTTCTTTTAAAACAAGAACATCTTTATCTAAAGCTCGAATTTTATCTTTATAAAGATTTTCTTGTTTCACCAAACCAGAATTTTTGGCAAAATATGAGTCATTTTCCTTCTTAAAAGTAGAGTTTTGACTAGTCAAGTTCAATACGGTTTTGTTAAGGATAACCACCTCAAGTTTCATTTCAGACACCATTTTGCAAACATTGACAATTGAAAGCAAAGAACATGATACCTTCTGATCTGCAGCCTTGCAGTCTGCCATGTATGCAAAAAAATCTTCAGTTGTCATACCTTCAGGTATCACAAATTCTTTCATCTGATCTTCAATGCTCTTCTTGGCAACGTCATTAACTGGTTTAGATGACTCAGTATTTCCTTCAGTAGCTTTAACAGCTGTCATAGGTTCACTCTCAGATCTCACTATCTCAACAACCTTCTTCATATCTGCTTAACTATCTCAGATGCTCTCTCTTCACTAGTGTATACAGCATAATCAATTGTTTCAGCAACTTCGTTTGCAACATGCGCATAGTCATCATAAATCTCAACTAAAAATGCATGATTTGAAGTATCTTCAGATTGTGTATCCCACTGATAAGTACCATCTGGATTTTGAACAACAACAGCCTTGGACTCCAGAAGCTGAGGAGAACCTTGCTGTTGAGGAGTAGCAGGAAAATTAATCATTGTTTGAGTTTTCTGGTAATTGGGTGGAGTAATACCGCCTTGATTGTAGTTTTGTCTACCAGCAACGGTATTATCAGTCCTCTTTGGACGTTGACACTCTCTTGCAAAGTGACCAAATCCATCGCAATTATAACATTTCACCTTGGATTTGTCAAAACCTTTTGTGCCATTACCCAAAAATCTTCCAGTTCTCTGAGAAAATCTTCTGACTTTAATAGTTAACATTGCAAGCTGCCATTGTAGATCCATTTCTTCTAAATCATCAGGATCTATCTGATTGTAATTGTCACACCTGCCCTAGACGGGGTGCGACGTACATGGATTCACAACACAAGATATACTGAACGACACAGAACGTTGTCGTTTTTAAAATACATTTATATAAAAACATTGTTCACAAATTTATATTACAATTTATGAAAGATATTATTATTGAAAACATTTATTTAATATTAAACAATATTAAACAATGTAGACAGAGACTTTAGCAAATTGACTTGTCTTTATTAGAGTCTGAGGGTAGGCCATGGTCCAGTATGTTGTATGCAGCGGAAAGTTGTCCCATACAGATTATCATCTAGTTACCTGAGAATACATGCTAAAATACGTCAACATAAAGTTGGTGAGTTCCATAAGTTTTTCATATAGAAAATATAGTTTCACAAAATGCCAGAGTTCAGTGTGACCATTGCCTTATCGCAATGTCAAGTAGTTATGATACAATATCAGAAAAGAGTATCATATGTTTTTAATTAAAATATAGAGTATGAACCACAAGATTTAGAGTAACCATTTAATCACACAATGGATCAAATGTAATGCAAGAGTTGAAACTGTATATATCAAGTTCTAAGCTCATGAACCGAAACTAGACAAGTGTGTGTTTATTTGCCTCCAGAGTAGGTACCTTGTTCAGGGTACCCTAAGCTTTCCAAATATAATGCATCCGTATCCAGTTGGTATGACCAACACGGATGGGGGTGCCTACCCCAATAGTACTATTCAATATACCCACGTTTATGTTTCCATAATTAATCGTTCATGATGGTGAGGACTTTGAGTGAACAGAGCAACTTAGAATCAACCATATATACATTTCTGGAGTACTTGTGTTTATCATAACAGTAAAGAGTTTGTATTTTACCCCGAAGGTAAAATAAAGTAGAGTTACAAAATATATAATGTAATATATAAATTTGTAAATATACATATAAGTATATTATATATAATATAACTTTGAAAATATACATATAAGTATAACAAGTAGTTTTATTGCATGTATCTTAGTCCCCAAATAAATGTATAAATAATTGAAAAGGGGAGTATGAAGACTCACATAGTATATTATATATCATATAGTTTTGCAATTGTTCTTCAAAGTTTCGTATATATATAACATAAAATAATTATTATGCATGTATCTCAGTCCCCGAAATAAATCATATAAAAGAATTAAAAAGGGGAATATGGAAACTCACATATCAAACCATCAAGTTTTCAAAATACCATAACGTCATTTCAAGATGTTGAGAATCCATGGTAAATTATAAAGTTCTCATTTGTCAAATTTATTGTGAGAGAAAAAAGTATATAAATTGATTAATCATACATCATACCAAAACCATTCGATCATCAATATTTCAATATCGCCAATTTCAACAACTTTCAAGATTCCATTATAAGGTCCAATACCCAAACCGTATGTTCAATCCATAATAACCAACCATAAATAATATCAATAATATTTAGCCAAAGGCATAATTTGATGAGTTTGTGCTTAAGCCACTACTAAAACCGGTTATGTCCAAGATAATAAGAAGCACATGCCGTCAATCATGTGCAATAATAATAATAAAGGGGTCGTACCATGGAGACGACCAATAATAGAAGGGGGTGTGGCATGACCACTGATATAGTAGCTAGAGCACCGTGTGGTCGGACTGGGAATGAAGGTCGTCACAAAGGCAACCAAACATCCCACCGTTACTCGTTGGGTGAGGGGACAAGTCCTAGTTGCGCAACTCTCATACTACAGGCCTCTCGAAGAGTTAATAGTAGTGTACCGAGGTGAAATAGTTTGACAGTACTCAAGCTCATCATATAATATATAACATGTTGAACATACAATAATTCCCATATCATAATCAATCTTTCAAATATCATTTCATAAAAGAAGGCAATTTTATTTATCATGCTTTTCACCCCGAAAGTAAAACACATAAAAGAGTCTGAAAGGGGGCTATGACTCACCTTGATATGACGCACATCATAACCACTTATCCAAAATGGGTACTTCCCATCTATTGCTTCCTTGATCATATATTCCATCATGGTCCTCAACCACATTTCAAAGCCAAGACTATCCCTACGAGAGGACTAATATACGTAAGTTCCTATCTTAAGCCATCACTTAGAAATGCCACTTTCATTATGTTGTCATCAATTATGGGATCCAAGTGTATTGCTAGTATTCACATCTTTTTGGTTGTAGAGAGTGATGGTGTGAAAGGTCACTTTCATTATACATGTAGTTATAAGTTGTTAGAATTTCGGTAACTTGCCTTCATTTGTGATTTCGTTTGGCATCTTAGGTTATCATATGGGAATGCCATATTAAGTTATGTTCTCTTAAACATTATTGGATGTGTAACCAATTTTAATACGAATTAACATTTGTGATATCGTTTTATAGTTTGGTTAATGTAATTACTTATGTCCATCTCACTTAATTATATTTTGTGTTACTTTGATTACACTTATCTTTTAACTCACACATTTCTCGATATGTCTTATGATTATTCGGGTTCATGAAATTCGTTTAAATGTTATGGGTCATTACCAATTGGGCTTAAGTGTCATGGGCTTCTAAATGCTTTGGGCTTAAATTAGTTATTGGGCTTAACCTTATTTGGGTTATGTGCTTAGTGGGTTTTATTGGTGATTGGGCTATATGGTTTATTGGGCCAAGTGGGCCTACTGATTTATGGTTCAATGGGTTTATTATTTGGGCCGGGTTAGCCCATTATGGTGGGTTAGCCCATTATGGTCCTTAGTGTATCTTTTAGCCCATTACACAAATTATTGGTTTACTTCAGAATTTTCTGTTTTTACTTCACATTTTTATGAAATGTTGGCTACTGTTTTGGGGTTAAACCGAATTATTTGGACCTTCCTGACTTTTATACAATAACCTATATGTGTCCACTTATTTTGTAATTTTTGTCTTAATTTATAAAGAATGTTTACTACCTCTAAATATTTTTATAAATGGAAGTCGTCAAAACAGTCATTGTTTTGCATACTCGAAAGTTTTATAAAAGTTCTTTGGGTTTTTCTCTTAATAAAAATTCCATGATTTTATTTTAAGTTTAGGACACATTGTACTTACTTTACACCAAGTATGGCCTCCTGGAACCTTATGTATTAGGAGATAAAAATTGTTAAAGTTGATAAAATATTCAGACAAAAACGCAGTTTTGACCAGTTTTAGTAGAAAAATCATATCTTTTGTTTGGTTCAGTATTTTTGAGTGATTCCAGTTGGTGGTTAAACTTAACTCGTTCATATACAACTTTTATCTTGAAAGTTTTTCTTGAATCTGCCCTCCCATGCTCCGTTTATCCGTCCCAAGACAGAAAACTGATTCTGTCAGATTTGTTTTTGATTATATCAACTCACCAATGACCTTTCTTGCTTTATTAACACTTAAGTTTATCATTTACAAGATTAACACTCCTTTTGTATCACTATAACATCAATATTCACTGATTTCAAACATATTCAAGATCATTCTTCATCATATTAAACTGAATTTATACAAAACTTAATCAACAAAATATAGTTCTTACAAAAATCATCCAAAAAGTGAATGCATGTAACCATCTAGCCATTCTATGAACAAATCTCTTAACAACTCTTTTATACGACATAAAAACAAGTTCATTTATTAAAATCACAGAAAATATGTTCCATCTATATCAACACAAATCGAATTTTATGAAGATCCATCAACTAGTTTGAAAGCTTTCTCATGAACCATCACTTTTGGGTCTTGTTTGAGTTGAATCCTTGAATCTTTCCTCTAGATCTTGACATGCAATGGCATGAGAGGAAAGATTCTATCAACATGCCCTCATTAAGTGTATTTTCAAGAAGAAAATCAAAGAAAAACATGATTTTTGATAAAGATCTTTTAGTATATACAAGAACAAGATAGATTAAACAAAGAGATGGAGATTTATACCCTTCTTGAACTCGGTTTTGAAGATGATTTTGGGCAGAAATTCCGTGGCCTTCTAGGCTCTATATAACCCTTAATCCAAGCTTGAAATAACCCTTAATCCAAGCTTGAAATAACCCTTAAACCTATCTTGAATTAATCCTTACTTAATCCTTTGCAAATCCTTATTATTATTATTGTTTAGATTATATTTGCTCTTGTTTTTCTTGGTTGTTTGTGGCTGGCCGAAATAGGTGAAGGAGGGGGAGAAAGGAAGAGTTTTTGAGAGAATAGAGAGAAGAGTGTGTGTTGGGAAGAGAGGAGAATGAAAGGGTTGAGTGTGGTGTAAGTGTTTTATGTTTTGGGTTAATGAAAAATAAAACTAGTTGATTTTTGATTGGGTGAGGGTGTATGGGAAATAGGGGGCCGGTTTTAGGAGGGGGAAAAAGGAGGTGAATTTCAAATTTCATTTTGTAAAATTATAAGTGTATGTATATGTATTATTTATATAAATTGTAAGTGTGTTTAAGTTTATAAGTTAATTGGTTTTCTAGACTAAATATATGTTTATGTGTGTGTATATGTGCCGTGAGTATATATGTATGCATATATATAATTTTGTGTTTTTAACTTGTTATTTAACTCATTAGTTCCAAGCTTGTATTTATATTACACTTATATATATATATATATATATATTATATATATATATATATATATATTCTTATTATTATTATTCAAGCTTATCATTATGTACAAGATTTTATAACCATATTTTTGAGATAGTCATTTCATTTACATGACCATATTTGCTTTAATTGGTTAGGTGATTGTATTGTTGGATATTTTGTAAGATTTATTTATTTTGACACAAGTTGTGAGTCTTACATTATTATTTATATAACTTAACTTCTCGAAATAAAGTTTTTGGTTCATTTATATTTCACCAAGTTCAGTTAGAACTAATTATAGTATGAGATTGTCTTGAATGACTATAGTACTTGTTTATGGCATTTCTAAGGCAACTGACTTCCTTTTGACATTCTATTGAACTAGAGGGCAAATATCACCATGCCCTAAATGTCTAGAAGGTCAATTCTCTTAATAAACCTCTAGGGATAGATATCTAGATAAATCCAAGTAAATTGTCCTAGTCGGATTTTGAGGGTTGTTACATCATTACCCCCTTAACAATAACTTCATCCTCGAAGTTCGATCATCATACGGTAGTAAAAATGGATAGACCAACAGTAAGGGTGTCTACACGGAGACATATAATGTGTGAAAGTCAAACAAGATTTTATCACGATTCTTGGTTTCTTGCGAGCTTTTAACTCTAGGGTTGGGGGCATCCATTTCTCGGTTCCCTAAAATTCCTCTTGATTAGAAACTTCGAAAAAGAAAAAGGTTACGAATGTCGCTCACTTCTTGAGACGACTAGAGATTAATCGTATGTAATCGTTGTCGACTGTCAATATCCCATAAAGCAATAGCAATATATAAGATGATGATAAGAATATCAATACGGAGGTGTAAAATGAACAAACGGTTCGTAACGTGAGTTACAATAAAAAAATAATAAGAAACGTTGGAATATCGATTGTTGGTGGCTAATCATTTCCATTGTCACGTTGCGTACTTTCCTTTATCGTCTTCTTTCCCAATTGAAGAATCGTTCCAATGGCTCCTCGCCAACTTTCATCCTCCTATGGTTTGACGTTGGACACGTTTGCCGTTACTTGAAAATATTGACTTCGTTTGTGACTAATCACTTGTTAAGGGATTACTCCCTTAACAAGAGTGATACTAATTTGTTATGCCGAGTTGTACTAAATTTGCAAAGGTACATCTCCGTAGTACCTCATTTTAGGGTTTTCTAGTGTTGTCTTTGTTATTTTATGGCCTGCAAGGAAATCATGAATTGGTTGATGATAGTTCCATCTTACTCCTCATACTCACCTTTGTCTTTTCAACTTCGTCCTTATTTTCCCAAAGTCACCTCTTTCATTATTCGCTAAGTCATATCGTTACCAATTTCTCTTGCTTTTGCCGATATTGGCTTTCAAATCGTTTTAAGGTACCTTTAATTACTTCCTTTTTACGCTAGAAGGACCATTATCTATGAATCATCACCGACAAATCTCTTTTAACATCGCACATATAACCTATTCGGTTTCTTTGCTATACCTACGCATTCCTCATGATAGGATTTACACAATCCTTATGCTCTTAAGTAATCATATCACCACCATCATTTCAAGGTAAACACTTCGATGTCCTTATTCGTATGAACTCCTCCTTTAAAATAATCCTTCTTAGGTCCTCCTGACCTCTACAAAACTTTCAATTACTTTGCTCTCCTAAGCCTCATATCCATTTTCAGCTTTCTAAGCTAAGCTTCTTTTAAAATACAATAACCTAATGTCCTTAGAAATTGTGATATAATATAGTTTAGGGGAAACATCGGTTACTTTATCCTTTTCTCAACTATTCGGTTTTCTCCATTTTCCTTTCGTTTTCTTATGGGTCACCATACTCCTTACCGTTTCGTCACTCAAGTTGAATTCATGCACGAGGAGAAGATACTTCAACGTTCACTTGACTGGGCAAGATCTTCCACAACGTTCACTAACTAAAGACCCGGAAGATCCCTACAAACTCGCATAGTTAGTTAGATCTTAGGTCTATATAAAGAATGAGGTTGATCGATCATAGGCATCCTATCTATCACTTACATACTGCTCGATATACACTTGTATTCACACACACTGCTCTCATTTACTTTACACTTAGATACATCGATCAACCGAATTCCATCATTTGTAATCATTTTACAATCATTAATAAGAGAACAAAGGCAGGGACGATTGCTTCCTCCCGGGGTTTTTATGCCGACAATCCTCAAAGGATTAAGGGCTTTTCCTCGATAACAAATCTTGGTGTTCTTGTTCTTTACTCTTCACTTTTAACGCATTATTTACTTTGATTAGCATTATTTATCGTAATTGCATTTATTTCGATACTTATTATTCTGATTATCATTGTTTTACACCTTTATTTCTTGTTTAGTCGACATAATCGATCTTTAAACCCTTTTATTAAACGCATCTTTGAATCCTAAACATAATTTACAAGCCCTTAACCTCACGAACGAAAGTTTGGTTACATTATTGATCTAAGTCTTCAACGTAGATTATCTTAGGTAATTTTTGACCAAAACAGTCGCCCAACGCACCACCACCCTGGATCTGCACCACAAAGCACGTCATTCCCAACTGCAACTCCGAATTTTGGGAGTAATATTCCACAAAACACTCAGGCTGCTGGGACATCTGCGACCATGGGTGCAGGTTTACATAATTCTAATAATTTTACTAGTTCGTTTGGTTTTACTAATCCATCGCAGGGTCAAGCATCGAATGAGTATATCGCAAGGGAGTTCCTGAGGCTCAAAGATATGATCTCTAGCGTTCCTGGATTCTGTAATCCAATTCCAGAAGTCAATCCAGCGTCATATCTTATTAACAGATATGGCGACAGAATTGCTAATGTGGAGATCCCAAAGAAGTTTCAAGTTCCAAATATGAAGCCATATGATGGAACTACTGATCCTCAAGAACATATAACATTATATCTGGAGAAGATGGAGACTGTGCCCGTTCCCTCCAACCTAAAGGAAGCTTGCTTATGCAGAAGCTTTGGATCTACACTTTCTGGATCAACCTTAAAATGGCTACAGAGTTTGCCTCATTTATCTATTAACTCTTTTGCAGATTTAACTAATTAATTCTATAGTCAATTTTCTTGTAGTAGAACTTTCAAAAAATTGACTGATGATCTTTATAAAGTTACCCAAAAACCTAATGAATCACTTAGAGATTACATGACTAGGTTTACAAAAGAATCACTTAATATTCCAAAATTAGATATGTTGACCGCTATTCAAGCTCTGCAGAGAGGCCTCAAGCTAGGATCCAAATTCCAGGAAGATCTTGTAATGACTCCATGCAAAAATTTGGATGAAGCAAAAGCTAGAGCTGCAAGATTTATCAGGCTTGAAGAAAACAAATTGACTTCTGCAAAATTAGAAGCTTTAGCATATAATCATCCAAATCGGAAGGCAGAAATTCCAGTATTCAAGCCAAGAAATAAACCTTACATAAGACAAGTCGATAATCAAATTAATGTAGTTGAAGAAGATGATGGGGTTGAATATCCTGCTCTGTCAACATACTGCTTCTCAGTCGGAACACCTGGTGTTATAATGGCACTTAGAGATCTTGGGGACAAAGTGAGATGGCCACAGGATAAGAATGATTCTTATTACAAGAAGAAGGATCCTAGCCAATGGTGTGCCTAACATGAAGATTTTGGCCACCTTACTGAAGATTGCAAGATGTTGAGAAGGGAGATCTCTACTCTCTTAGCTAAAGGCTACCTCACTGAACTCCTTGGAAGAAAGAAAGCCAAAGATGTTGAGGTATGGACTTTTCAAAGCCCAAGCCGACTCAGAAAGCTGATTCACCACCACCAGGCGCAAGAGTAATCAATACAATATCTGTAGGATCAGAAGTATGCGGGACAACATACTCAACAGCCAAAAGAAATGCGAAACAAAGCAAGACAGATAAAGGAGAAAGAAGCGTGAAAAAGACATCAATTTCAGATTTAGATTTTGTGTCTTTTGAAGAAGACGACTTTGACGACATCCTGGAACCTCATCATGACGGTTTGGTTGTTACTTTATTTATTGCTAACCATTATGTTCGCAGGATTTTGATAGATAATGGAAGCTCAGTGAATATTATCAAGCTGGAAACATTGAAGAGAATGGATATTTCAGAAGAAGATATCACCGGAAAAGCATCACCTTTGATCGGATTCAGTGGCGAAACCAAATATACTGTTGGCGAAATTAAATTGCCAGTATATGTTGGTGGAATTAATTCAATGCAAAAGTTTTGCGTTGTCGATTCTCTTCCAGGATGCAACATAATTTTGGGAAGGCCATGGATTCATGAAATGAAGGCGTGCCATCGACTTATCACTAATGTGTTAAATTACCAACACCTTGGGGAGTAGTCACTGTCAAAGGGGATCAATAAGAGGCCAAAGAGTACTACACATCAACCATGAAGTCAGCAGCAAAGTCAACTTCACAATAGCAATTACATAAGAGGATCTTCGATGTTATTGAACCAGAGGAGCAGGATGTTAAAGAAATTATTCTGGTCCCTGAAGATCCCAACATTAAAGTATTAGTGGGAGCAAAAATCTCAAAAGAATTAGAAGACAAGCTTACTGATTTTCTAAAAGCTAGAATGAAGACTTTTGCTTGGAAGCAAGAAGATATGACAGGAATATCTAAAGACGTTATTACACACAAGCTTGGAATTGATAAAAGTTTCAAGCCAATCCAACAAAAAAGAAGAAAATTTGCTCCGGAAAGAAATGCAATTATTCAAGAAGATGTGGAAAGATTATTCAAAGCAAAATTGATAAGGGAAGTGAAATTCCCTGAATGGCTAGCAAACGTGGTGGTCGTGCAAAAGAAAAATGGAAAATGGAGAGTTTGTGTAGACTTCACATATCTCAATAAAGCTTGCCCGAAAGATCCATTTCCGCTGCCACATATTGATGCCATTGTCGATGCAACTTCTGGACACGAGATGCTCACATTTATGGATGCTTCTTCTGGATTTCAGCAAATTCAAATGGAGCCTGAAGATCAGGAAGCTACCGCCTTTATGACCCCGACAGGTATTTATTGTTATATTGCTATGCCTTTTGGTCTTAAAAATGCAGGTGCAACATATCAAAGGCTAGTCAACATGATGTTTAAAGACCAACTGGGGGATACGATGGAAGTCTATATAGACGACATGGTGGTCAAATCGAAGAAAGCTGAAAATCACTTTGAAAGATCTTGAAGTGGCGTTCAATATCCTGGATAAATATAATATGAAGCTGAATCCTGCAAAGTGAAATTTTGGAGTAGGCGCTGGAAAATTTCTGGGATATATGGTCACTAAGAGAGGGATAGAGGCAAGCCCAGAACAGATCAAGGCTATCTTGAACCTGAAGTCTCCATCAAATGCTAAAGATATTCAAAGGTTAACTGGGAGGTTGGCAGCTTTGAATAGATTCATATCAAGATCTTCTGACAGATGTAAAGAATTTTATGACATCTTGAAGAAGAATAAAAAGTTTGAATGGGGAGAAAAACAAGAAGAAGCTTTTCAAGAATTAAAAAAATATCTATCTACTCCACCACTGCTGGTAAAGCCTGATGATGGTGAGCCTCTATATCTTTACATGGCAGTATCATCAAATGCAGTGAGCGATGTCTTAGTAAAAGAGGCAGAAGGTCAACAACAACCGATCTACTACGTAAGTAAAAGTTTAATTGACGCTGAAACCAGGAATTCTCATCTCGAAAAACTTATACTTGCATTAGTTATGGCATCTACTAAACTTAGACATTATTTTGAAACGCATGCTATACATGTTAAGACTAATTACCCTATAAATGGGTGCTAAGAAAACCTGAAGTATCTGGTAGAATGGCTAAGCTAAGAATGCATGAAACAACAAGGTTAAGTTAAAAATTACCTTCCAAGACCTTCACAAAAGTTAAATCCGAAAATGAGCTACAAATGGTGATTTCTTAGACTATGAAACCCGAAATTTCGATATGATGAAGATGTGACGATGATGATGATGCTTAATCTTGCACTAATTTAACTTAAACAACAATAAATGAAACAAGAATATATATATAGAGAGAAAAGTGTTCTTGCATTTAATTTAGAGAGAGAGAATGGAAGAATGGATGAATTGAATAGATAAGGAAAGGATAGGGTTGGGTGAGGATAAGGTTGGGTAATTCTTGTGGGTCATGGGTCATGACCATGGGTTGACCCGTTTCAAGTTTTCTAGTTAATTTAAGTGTCGTCTTATATTCCAACAACAATTATGTGTTCAATCGACCCGTCAATTATATCACAGTCATTTAGTCACAAAACAACTCGATTATATCATTAAATAAGATAGTTAGTCAAATTACATAATTAGTCAAACGGTCAAATATCGCGGATGTTAGAGATGGATCTTATGGAATTTGATTCTATTAATGCTTTAAATCTATACATTCCATGTTTCAACTGCCTCACATCCACGTCATTAAAAATGATTGAGTCAGCATGACACGTGGGTGGAATTTTAAATGAAAATGAAGTGGTAACCGGCTAATGTTACAACCAGTTACCCGTTACATCACATAGCCCAAAATTTATAGGTGGTTACATCAGATAGCCAGTCGAGTAGGTCACTACATTACATAACCATTTGGTCATAGTTGGTTACACTCAGGTGTCATTATCCCTATAATAAATGTAAAAGGTTTGATTCTTATATTCTACCAAACTTAAGGGTTCTTTGGGAAATAATGTATTTCATATAGGTAGTGCACGTGGGTGATGTACTATTTCCATTCATTTCATACTCCATCTTCTATCTACAAAAATCACAAAACTCAAAAAATTAAAACACAATCTATCTTCTATCTACAATATTCGATCTATTGCTACATCTATCGATCTACTGGTATATATTTATCTACGACAGTGGCGGTAAACAGGGTTTTGATGTCCGGCCGGTGGTAATTACGACTTTTCAGATCTACGTTAGATCTATATATCGTTTTGATTGTGTTATCTAAATTAATTGTAAGTTTGAGTTTGATTGTAAAAAAGAGAAATTTGTGATTGGTGAATTTGGGCTATGTAATACGGCTTTTTTTATATATATAAATCCAGTATTTTTAGTACATATGAAAGCCCCTGAAACGCAGATGTGTATATATGTTTGTTGGTTTGGTGGTTAACAGGTACTTAAAAGGTTTCTTAACAAGTGACCTGTTAGTTATCGTGTTCGTGTTTAAAAAAATGACACGATTAGTTATCGTGTCTAACCCTGGGAGGTGTCTGTGTCTTAACAGGTCGTGTGTTATGCCGGCCTTAATTGAGGTAGTAGTGACCTAATGGTGTTTATGTTGGTTCTCTTTTTTTTTATTGGTGTTTCATTTTTATTACCCCGTGTTTTTTGTTTGTTTATGAGAAATATAATATTTAATCAAGTTTTGTATATTTTGTGGCTACTATCAACTTGGTAGTTGTTTCGAATGGAATGAAATTGATCGTGACAGGGTTAAGTATCTTGGAGTGTAAGTAACTTTGTAACTTTTTTTATTGTGTGTATGTATCAAAATCTTTGAACATTGTATGTAAGTATTTCGCTAAATTGAACGCTTAATGTAAAAATGTATACGTGACAACCATATGAGCTGCCCACGTAGAAGTTTTTGATTGGTCAACGTAAAAATTTTACATTAAGTGTTCAATTTAGCAGATACTTACATATAATGTATAAAATTTTTGATACTTACATACTATAAAGTTGATTACACTAACCGTGACAACCCTTCACAAAAAAATACTGACATCTTTCCATAAATGCAAAAGTTGAGGATAAAACATACCAATAAACCATAGGACAAGGACCAATCTTAAAGGTTTACTCTAAATTTGGCTTTGAAGAAGATTCACTTTCTTGGCATCATCGCAACTTTAACCGACAAACTATGAAGTATTTAAGCAGATCTCATCATTTCCAATAGAGCTAACCACCCATCACGCGCATGCATAGCCTGTAAACTTCAATCCATATCTTTAATGTTTTATCATCCCTTTTATAGTACAGTACCAACTTCCAAATATTTATTACCTTCGGCACAAAAATGTTCACGTTCTAATTTTGTTTTTGTTACCAATTCATTCTCTATAGTCAAAAAATTTTGTTAAACGAAAATTCGATGTCTCACAAATTCAGGTTCTTATTTTTCCCCTCTTTATCTCAGTTGGTATGAAAAACTTGAAGATGGATTTGAGATTATAGGTAATCACGTTTCAAGTCGAGTTTTACCGTAGTGGTCTTCAGGTGGAGAGTTTTGCTTGAAACTTGTGGCATTACTTGGCTCTTGTAATCCAACGTCGTTCGCGGACACATGAGGTGTCTTTTGCCATTGGATAACCCCAGTAACCAAACATTTATCTATGTTCGATATATAAAAATAGGGAAATGATTAATTCCCTTAACTAAATAGCCTAAAAATCCTCTTAATCATGAGATGATGACATGTGGAAAAATCAGGAAGCATGATTAGGAAAGAGAATTAGTGGATACCACATGTCACATTCTTATAATTTTAAGAGGATTTTTAGGCTAATCTTTAAGAGTATTTATCATTTTCCATAAAGATATATACAAAAATGATCATCTTTAATTTATTCTACTTCCAACCAAAGGTTTACGAAACTAGATTTTTAAGCTACATTAATTAACGAGGATAAAAATTATGTTATTATGATGAAATTTGTATATTTAAGAGTTCTAGATACTTACTATGTAACTTGGTTACATAATATCATCACATCACTGTTAGTTAGCATAGCTTACATTACTAATTAGCATAGCTTACAAATTTTGGGGTCCAAAAAAAAAATAGCAATCAAAGTGGATGTTGACTAGATTGTCAATTTAATCTTTTTCATTTATTCAAACTGCTCACGGAAAAGCCACGTAGCTTATGCGATTGGGTGAAGATAAAAGTTGCATTTTGAACATAAATATTAACTGCGATAGCTTATTTTTGGGTGTTGCTTAAAGGTTCACCACGTTAAGTATAGACCTATATACTTACCTACTTGGTATATAGGTGCGTATAGGTGATCGTCTAAAAACCATCTATGCATCATATATAGACCTAAATTTGGTGTATAAGTGATCTCGCCTAAATATTATACATCAACTATAGTCTATAGACCTATAGGTATAATGTACATATGGTGTATAAAGACCGTCCCTTATTTTTTCTTTTACATTTTCATAAATGCTAAATTACACATTCGTACAATCATAGGTCTATTTAATAAATTACATCATGTCAGTGAAAAATTTAGAGAAAATGTTTAATTTACAGCAATGATCAATTCTGTTATTGTTTTAAAATTCAATGAACAACCTAATTATTGTTTTAAAATTTAGAGAAAATGTTTTAAAAGAGAAATGCTACACTTACAAACGACCTAATTATTAACCGAAGGACTACAACTTTACTCCTTGTTGTCACTTCACATAAACTTTGATTTCAATTTGCAATACCATAATTTACATATTTGACTCGAAGAAAAGGTTGGGTTGAGTCCTTATTGGTTACCAAACTTTTTTCTGACCCATAAGCCCAAGAACCTCTTCCCAAAGCCCAACACTTCCCACAGTTGCTAACCCAACTACATTTGGGCTACAAGCAGCAACAGACCAATATCCAGCCCTGATCTCATCTCTCAATTGTTCTTTCTCCCAGCCACAATATCCATCAAAAAATCTGAACTCACTAACCTCAATAACATTTCTTTTTACCATCTCAGCAGCACATCCTATAGTCTCTTTGGTCCCATAATACAACCCTTTCATTACTTCATCAAACACCCCACTATTCTTAACCCCATCATCCCCTCTCACCAGAAATAACCCTTCTTCAAGTGGCCCACCAAAGAACAATGGGCGGTCCGAAAATGTTCCCGATACGTCTAGTGAAGTTGATCTCGTCTCCTTGATTGACATAAGGGACGGACGATTAAGTATAATTCCCGTTGGGCCTACTGGGCCCGTTGATAACAAAAGGACCACTGTCCTTTCAAATATATGGACCCCGTCTAGTTTCTCGGTCGCAATAAGTAAGCAACCTTTTTCGGGCTCATGTATGGCATGAGCCCATCTGTCACCTATTGGCATGGATGTTGGCTGGTGAACCGCAGTATCTAGATCGTCGTCTTGAGAATCTTTTGAACTAAATGCTTGTTCTCCTGCTACGAGTCTTGCTCTAAATGATCGCCAGTCTGCATCAAGAGACGAATTCTCTTCATCTCTTGAAGAGGGTGACGGTGAATTTGATTTAGATTGACAACCTATGATAGACAATCATCACAACACCAATATAAAAAATCAGCTTATTAGATGAAGTAAGAAAACAAAGAAAACTAAACAAAAAATGTAAATTGGATTGACAACCTATGATAGACGTCACATTCATATAGTTGTTTTCAATTCTATACCAATTTAGAAATAAATTTTTAGGCACATGAACCATATCCATTACATTACGAATTATTCAGTTATTAAATCATTGTACTTGAACTTTAAATTGTAAAACTTATCTTTATTGTTGCAAATATGCCAAAAATATATTTAAAAAAAAGACGCATTACAGAATGTTACCATAGGCTTTTTTGGACAAATAGCGTACACATTGTGTCTCTTTCTTCTTCTTATTAGACATATATATGAACACATGTTCTAGTCATATCAAGCATTTTCTATCAAAAATTTAAAATCCCTTTTCCAAACATTAATATTCTTTTTGATATTTAAGATTAGCAATTGTCACTAATAAAAAGGAAAACCTTAATACAATCATGCAAAATAGCATTATCTACATATGATTGTCATCAAAATAACCCATAAATTAAAGAAGATAATTAATCGTAAACTAAAGCATATATTACTACCAACTATTGACCACTTAGATATAATAGACCCCATCTTAATAAGACACATAAGATGCAATGAACATGGTTCTCATAATATAAACCTTATCTATCTACATATACGTGTGTGAGATCTTTTATATTAATAAAACAAGATTGTGATGATGTCATTTTACTATCAAAAGATTCTTAACATACAATCTTGATATTTTTATGACATCATCAAAAAAAAAAAAATTAAAATGGGCAAAAAATGGAAAAAGGAAAACTTATTTCAAGATATTATGACTTTATAATATTTTTAGTATACAATCATGGAAGTTTCTATTGAAATGGGAAACAAATTTGTAGATCAAAATTGATTATTATAATACCATTTTGGAGTTAAAGGTATGAGATTTGAATTATCATTAAATTTTTAACATAGCTAATGTGATGTATATGTTATGATTTTTAAACAAATTGTAGTCTTAACATCGCTTACTCAAAATATACAATATAATAGTGTTCAACATAATAGAAAGTTAAACACATTCATTGTGTTGTTTCTTTAAAAAATCAAATTCTTTTCCGGTGCCCGCATAATATGCGGGTTGATTAGCTAGTATATATATAATCAAGAAACTTGGTGATCAGCATAAGAAAGAAAAAGAAAACATACATGTAGCAAAGTGAGTGCCTGTTTTCCTAAGTTGAAATTGAGAAGAAGATCTTTTGGATTGCACAAAAACTCTTGATTTGATATTTGGGATGACAGGTTCCAATGATTTGGTAAAGGAATTTGAAGAAAGAAAACAAGCTTCCATGTTTCTTGGTTCTTAAAAACAAAAATTATATATATGGTGATCAATGCAAAATATTTAAAGTTTTGAAGTATGGTATAATCAAGTTTGATTTTAGTCCTATATAAATAGTAAACAAGATGAATGTGCACCACAAGGTTCTTTATAACCTAATCCCATCAAAGTTGGATTCCAAAAATTTTTCAGTATGGGCCAGTGGATAAACCTTTACACATAAGATTGGATATAGCCAATAAGAGTGTTGCATGTGGTCCTTTAGTCGTTGCAAACTATTCAGCACTTTTTATGATGGATGTGTCATGTTCTTGGCCATTTGGTTTTGTTGTGATTTGTGGAATATTTTTTTTGACAAGAATGAAATGTCGAGCAGCTGTCAAGAACTTTACTAGGGAGCAATTTTTTGCGATAATATTCTGTTGGCTTCTTCGCTTCCTTTAATTGGTGTTGGTACTTGCTCGTTTTACAAATTGTATGGGATTTTCTTAGAAAATATCTAAGATGTTCCACAGATGTGTATTCATAGAAGTTACTGTATCTTATTCATAAAATTTGATGTATCATGTTTTTACCGTTTTTAGTTGCATGTTTGTTGGTTTTAAATTCTTCATTCTATCGTTAAGCGATATGTTTAACATAACCCCACGACAACTAGACATGCATAAATTCATTATACATTGATATTTATACATATTTAAAAACCAACAAGTTGGATAAGTAGTTAATATATATATCTCTTGCGAGGCTGAAGGTCTTTTTCTATCTTAGATTGAACTTGAAAACAGTCGCTCTACACCGTCTTGGTAGAGGTAAACTATCTATATCTGAAACTCCCCATACACTATCGAGATATTGGGACCCAAAACCCGTAAAAACGACATTGAGTGTTACTTCTTAATTAAAATTATATTTATGCATGTATATAAGAGGTGGTTATATTCAAGGTACAATATTTTTATGCATGTTATAACAAGTTAAATATAAACATCGGGTCTATGTCTAATTGTTTATTGTCTCTCTTTATTAAATAATAGTTTTAACTATACATAGTATCTAAGAATAAAATAATAATTAACACTTTTAAATATAGATAAAAAGAGACACCTGTTATTTAAATATTGTGACATTTGTCAATTAATAATATTTCAATTTTATTTTAATATATTGATAGGTATTATATAATGATAATTTTATGTGTAAATTTTTACTTTTAATTGTGTTAATATGTAATATTCGTATTAGAAATGCTGAGATATAGATTTAACCATATGTTTAATATGCGTAATCAATTTCATTATTATTCGTGTTGACTTACTTTTTAGACCGTATAAAATTATGTATCTTTATTGTTAGGGAAGTGAAAATGTTGGATATTTTAGTGTAATTGGATTATTTGTTGACCAATTTAATTATAATGATATATGATATATCATATAAGTATGGTGGTGTGTAGTGCACGCTTATGTGAATTTATTATGATCTTAAGGGCGAAGTTCCTAAGGACAGGGGATCCTGGGGAAACGCCCCTGGGAGCGGGTTTCAAGGGGCGACAACCCCTGGCAGGGTCCAAGGGGCAAAGCCCGTGGCTGACTGGCTAGGGCGGAGCTTGGAAAGCTTTTATTTTGAATAACATTCCTATGGCAAAAATGTCTTAGAATTTAAATTTCGGAACTTGAGGAACTATTTTTGCCAATTTTGGAAAGTCACTATTTAACTGCTAAGGCAGTTATGGGCCCTGGAACGATTCATTCTAAGATCACCAATTTTCCCTCTGGTCTTTCTTCATTCTGGTTCTCTCTCAAACACAACATTCGAAACGTTCTTAATCCTTGATTGTACCCGGTTGAATAATTTGGGGTGAATCACCGAATTGATTCAATCTGAAAGCGTTTCGTGTCTTCAGTGATTGTTTAAATATCTGGTTTCTGTTTGTATTTACTGTATAACCCCAACAATAAATGTATAATGTTTATTGTCTCTCTTTATTAAATAATAGTTTTAACTATACATAGTATCTAAGAATAAAATAATAATTAACACGTTTTAAACCAGTGAAAATATCTTTAATGAGAAATAATCCCTAAAAATAAGAGCAAAATTATTTATATCATACTTTTTTATTCTCTTCTTCCAGCGGCAGAGCCACCTTGACAATAGAGAGGGCCAAGGCCCACCCCCACCATCTAAAAGTACTATGATTTATTAGTAAAAGTGTTATAAAATTTTGATTATCTATATACTTGGCCCACTCCATCAAAATAGAAAGAAAAAAAAAACACCATGACTACATTGGCCCATCTCATGCCATTCTTGATAGAATTTTCAATTTTCATTATCTTTTTCTTATTCGTATATATAATTTTTAACGCCATATTTATTAGAGGAATATATATATATATATATATATATATATATATATATATATATATATATATATATATATATATATATATATATATATATATATATATATATATATATATATATATATATATATATATATATATATATATATATATATATATATATATATATATATATATATATATATATATATATATATATATATATATATATATATATATATATATATATATATATATATATATATATATATATATATATATATATATATATATATATATATATATATATATATATATATATATATATATATATATATATATATATATATATATATATATATATATATATATATATATATATATATATATATATATATATATATATATATATATATATATATATATATATATATATATATATATATATATATATATATATATATATATATATATATATATATATATATATATATATATATATATATATATATATATATATATATATATATATATATATATATATATATATATATATATATATATATATATATATATATATATATATATATATATATATATATATATATATATATATATATATATATATATATATATATATATATATATATATATATATATATATATATATATATATATATATATATATATATATATATATATATATATATATATATATATATATATATATATATATATATATATATATATATATATATATATATATATATATATATATATATATATATATATATATATATATATATATATATATATATATATATATATATATATATATATATATATATATATATATATATATATATATATATATATATATATATATATATATATATATATATATATATATATATATATATATATATATATATATATATATATATATATATATATATTTGGGTAAGCAACATTTTTGTTATTTATAGAATATTATTATATATATATGTATATATATATCTATATCTATATCTAGGGGTGGGTTATTTAGATTACAAGCAATCCAAAAAGTACAAAAGTACTTCCTCCTTCTTCCTTCTTCTCCGGCGAGACTGCCGCCGCCAGCCACCACCTTCTTCTCCGGCGACCGCCACACCTCCTTCTTCTCCGGCGAGACAACCACCGCCACCACCTCCGGCGACATCTCCGGCGACTTTTCCGGCGAGAATCAGGTTCGTTTTCGGGTGGATACGGTACGGGCGTTGCCCTCATCCGTTCTAAACTGGTTGTCACGGGACGCATATGGGAATCGTATGGATTTGATGGGCGGCGATCCAAGAGATGGTGGCGGTTTGATACGGTACGGGCGAAGCCCTTGCTGCCGGCGCCGTGGTTGGGGTGGTCGGAGATGATGGTGGTGGCGGTGGTTGTCTCGCCGGAGAAGGAGGTGGTGGCTGGCGGCGGCAGTCTCACCGGAGAAGAAGGAAGAAGAAGATATCCCCTTGTACTTTTTGTACTTTTTGGATTGCTTGTACTATAATTATCTTTCCCATATATATATATTATATATATATATTATATATATATATATATATATATATGGGTGGGATAAATTGAGTCCAGCTTAATTTGAGTCCAAAAAGGGTCCATGTAACTTACACATGTGTAAGTTAACTTACACATGTGTAAGTGTAAGTTAACTTACACATGTGTAAGTTAACTTACACATGTGTAAGTTAACTTACACATGTGTAAGTTAACTTACACATGTGTAAGTTAACTTACACATGTGTAAGTTAACTTACACATGTGTAAGTTACATGGACCCTTTTTGGACTCAAATTAAGCTGGACTCATTTTATCTTTTCCCTATATATATATATATATATATATATATATGTATTTATAATTTAGGGCTTAAACTGTTAGCTAAGAAGGCGAGTATTTGACTCAGATATACTAGGTTATCCCGTGACTGTCCTCAAACCCTTTTTCTCCTTGGTCACTATCAAGGTTTTTAATTAGGGAGGTTCGAACCGGAGACCTCTTGTGAGAAAATTCGGACGTAGCCATCGTAATGTTGTTTAACGATATAAAGTTTCAAACTTTTCTTTAGCTTAAGACGAAATATGTAAATATTTTTAGTGCCCTTTAAGAGGCTTTGACCATATACATTGAGTTAGTCTTGATACTTGAATTTCACATGTACAAATAGCAAATTATGATTTGTTAACATTGAACACATCAGCATTGAGTCAACAAAATCTTTAGTAAGGACCAAATATAATCCATACAAATGATGTTGTCTCAAGAAAGTTAAGTTATTCTTTTGAAGTTAGACAATTTAGCTCATTCAAAAGTCAAACACACCCTTTCTTTAAATGAATGGGTCATTTGGGGAAGTCACCAACAATCAAGGATTTATTAATAGTCAATACGGGTCAAACTATTCATTTAGAATACGAGAGCGGGAGAAGTAATTGCAAGTTGTACATGACTACATGTGTCATTTGGTAATTGGTTGGGTCATGTAAGTGGGGGAGAATTCGAGAGAGATAAGTCCCCGTTTGAGCTTGTAATAATCATCCAATCATTTGACTGTTGTTGACTTCCCAAGTGGCCCGTATGACCGTATCAATTAGATGACATAACTGGTATAGATTTGACCCAACCGGGGTTGTGTACTATTTGTTTGCATCATTAGTAGATCATGCGCCATTCTGAAACTCACAGTCTGTGCATATCTAAGTTCAGTGATTAAGGATCGATGATTTGGGTTCAATGTCATTTGGTAAAATGGCACTAGGAATATGTCTATTCCTTTGTTTTCATACTTTTTAATTTTGCTTTTTTTTCCCTCTCAAAATGTTTGTATTTTTCTTCATTAACATATATTTGTAATGTATGAAGAAAGAGTTGTTACATGGTTTGAAATATCTTCATAGACTTGCAACATTGGTATTCTCTGCAAGTATCAGAATTATGATATCGAAGTTAATTTGCCATTTTAAGCTGTCATGTTAATCACTTTGCTGCTTAACATCTTGTGACCTCTTTCAACGTGTTTGGAAGGCGAGTCGAAACACGCAGAGTTGGATTGAACTGCCAACACTATCGTGTGTATTATTTGATTTAGGGTACGTTTGGATAAAAGTTTGGGGGTTAAGATTTGGGAATGGATATCAAACTAAGGGTTTGTTTCATGTCTTACTACATATACGAACAGCCAAGACAAAAAACACACTAAAGACCATACACACTCATACCACACCCTTGTCTCCTTTCAACCCTTCCTCCTCTCAACCAGAAACCACCACCAACACTGTCCCATTGCCACCGCCACTGCCACCACCACCATTGTCTACTGCTACTAGCCTAATACCCTCGAATGCCACTACAGGTGTCTGATGTCACCACCTTGGAATGCCAGCACTGCACACACCACCCCCTTGACCCGCACTTCCATGTTAATCTTATGGCTGCTGCTATCACTTTCTGTCACTTCTATCACCACCAATGCTACAATTATAGACACTTTAAACCGTCAATGTTCAAATGTTGTCAGTATGCTACCGCTAAAAGCCTAACTTAAACCACCGTTGCTGGCTGTTTGTTTTTCACTACTGCATTAAGAGGGTACACAACTAGTACATTGATTATACCCACAAAGACTACTGCTTCTGTTAGAATAAAGACTCAATTATTCTTAATCAAGCAATTTTGGACTTTCTTTACACTAAACTATAGTTGGCTGGCTTTTAAACCATTCTGTTTTGGCTGAATTTTGTAAAAAGTACATGTCCCTTGTTATCAATGATATATCACTCAAGTGGACCCATTTCATATATAGCTGAAATTGTCATTCCTAGTTGCTGGTTCCCCAAGTAGCTAGTTAGACACTTGTTATAATTTGGTCTTCCACGGATACGTGTGTCTTCATGCAATGTTAATTATCAGTTTGCTACGCTCTTTAAGCAACAGTGCAATTGTAACTATCTTACCTTACGTGTTGTGAAAGTTTGTGGCATGATTATTGTTGGAGCTTTTATGTTTTTTTTTTCTTTCCTTGTAGATCTAAGAATGAAACTAGGGTTGATGAGAGTGAGGTCTATACTCTCGATGGTATAAGAAGTTCTTTAATTCGACAAGAAGATAGCATTATATTTAGCCTCTTGGAAAGAGCTCAATATCTTTACAACGAGGATACATATGACCCCAATGCTTTTTTCAAGGATGGCTTTGACGGATCTTTGGTTGAGTTTATGGTCAAAGAAATAGAAAAGGTTTATGCTCAGGTAATACAAATCGCAAATTCGCGATTATGAGTATGACGATGTTAAGATAGACATAATGACGTTTTTCTTAAACAGGTTGGAAGATACAAAAGCCCTGATGAACATCCATTTTTCCCTAATGACTTGCCTGACCCTATGTTGCCACCTTTGGAGTACCCACAGGTATATGAGGATTGAGGGTTATATAATCAGTTCTTATAAATGACTGAAAACAATGTATTGAGATAAATCACTGCTCGTCAATAGCTCAGTTAGTTTATTTCTTTGTCAATATTACATATAGGTATTGCATCCTTGTGCTCAAAATATCAATATTAATTCCAAAATATGGGACATGTACTTCAAAGATCTTCTGCCTAGATTAGTTAAGGAAGGAAATGATGGTAATTGCGGATCAGCAGCAACCTGCGACTCTACTTGCTTGCAGGTGCACATTTTCACTCATGACTTGCCTTATAATATTAATCTTTTATGTTCTTAGAAAAGTAATCTTTACATGCACACACACATACATAGTGAGAAAAAAAAAGTTACGAATGTCAAATGTATACAGGTTTCTTCAATACAAGAAAAGGTTGTGGATCTTAAGCAAAAGCACCAATTGAGTTGTAATAATGAGTTAATGACAATGTTCAGATAGGTACTTTTTCTTTTATAATATGCTAATAAAAAGAAGAAGGTTTCTAACAGTTCATGTAGGACATCACAAATTGGAAATGGGTTCAAATATTATGAGTGGGGGAGTAACGATACTTCGTTCATCTATGTTGTAACATGTGAATTTACACATGGTTCAGTTAACGTTGTTTACTATATTTACAATAATGTTAATAGTCTTCAATGATGATGAATAGAGTGAACAAATAAAAATAATTCTTGGTGATGACAACGAGCAAATAAAGGTCGAGAATTTCCAAATAATGTAAATGTTGCAATTTTCTTGGATGATCCTAGCAATGCAATTTTTAGTGTTGATTTTCTTATAAATTACTCTCAGGCTCTCTCTAAAAGAGTTCACTATGGTAAATTTGTTGCCGAAGCCAAGTTCCGAGATTCACCAGCTGATTATGAAGCTGCTATTAAAGCAAAAGTAAGAAACTTTATGGGTCTTCTGTACTTGTGTTTATTGCAAATACAATCTTTATATAGAACAAAAAGGTTTTCTAAGGGCTACAATGGTAATTACATATACAGGACAGGAAAAGGCTGATGGATTTGTTGACATTCCCAGCCGTGGAAGATGCAATTAAGAACAGGGTCGAAACCAAAACCAAGACTTTCGGGCAAGTGGTAACCGTGGGGTTTGGGGAAGACGCAACTGAGCCAGTATACAAAATCAATCCAACCTTGGTTGCTGATCTTTATGGGGAATGGATCATGCCATTGACAAAGGAAGTGGAAGTTGAGTACTTGTTGAGAAGACTTGATTGAACACAAGAAGGTAGGCTTATATATTCAACATTCAATGCTGGTTTGACCCAAACCAGGACCGGACCGGACCGGATTGTGGACGACCAATCTGGTCTTTGGTCCTCAATTTTGGCCTTTTTTTCAGTTTCGGTCTAGTCCGGTTTGACCGGAAAACGGAATTTGTTTGGGTTTTTTTGGTTATTATAAAAGAGGATTATATATGATTTCATTAGTACATGATTTCAGATAACTGTCTCTTTTAAGAAAGAAATGTATGATTTCATTAGTTAGATAATTTCAACTCCGATAATGCGTTCCAACAATGCATTAGCCCGAGACCAATCTATTCTCTTTGAAGCCTAGCAGCAAGAATAGTATTCCTAGAAAGAACTATATATTGATACATGAACTATATATATAGTAATAATCAATGAATGATTGACAAAAGAAACCCAAAAGACTAAAAAGGGTAGTACTTGACATGATCTTTAACAGCTAAGAAGATATACTATATATTATGTTATCACAACTTTTTGTTAGTTTAGCTTCATACATCTCTCAACGGACTGGACCATTCGGTTAGGTCTCCGTCCTAGTTTTTCCTATTCCAGTGTTTGAATCAAGCTCAACCTTTGAGATTTTATATAGATCTCATTTGTGGCCAATGTTTACTAAACGTAAACCACTGAATCTCATTTATTTTATCAAGGAAAATGATATTTTGGTGAAAATATTTGACTTTTATACTTTGTAACAAATGTTACCTCAAAAGTATTATGTAATATACACAAAGCAGGATGGAAACAATGCCGTTTGCCCCCATTTGAAGAAAAAAGAATTTAACATCCTTATCAACCATGAATATTTATTTAATTTCATTTTTGGGCTTCCACTTTAATCAGTTTG
>CM067168.1:52713847-52716347 GCA_034093135.1 Erigeron breviscapus | reverse complement strand
AAATTGGTGCATCTTGGTGTGTCTGGGTTTCTATTCGGCTTGAATAGTGGCGAGATGTGGGTTTTGGCCCACGATAGTGGTAGCCTTAGATCATTGGGCTATCCCGAAAAGAAGTCTGGGTTGATGTTGGTTATGTGTTAAAAAAACATAATAACAATGAATTAATGGTTGACTTTCTAGTAAATATAAATATTTCACAATATACAATGTCAATATACCTTTATAAGGAGTTTCTATTTCAGAGAACCTCGATATTAATTCCTCAACACCCATATCATATCATCAATTAATCTTTTTAAAAATCATCCTAACTACAAAATCATGACATGTGGCAAACAAGAGTTGAGATTAAAAAACAGAGTTTATGGAATCCACGTGTCATGTTTTGGAGGTTTATGAAGATTTTTAAGAGGATTAATCATTTTTCAAAATTAAAACAGTCCCCGTGAGGAGAATGTTCAATCATTGACATGGTCTTTATGAAGATTTTTAAGAGGATTAATCATTTTTCAAAATTAAAACAGTCCCCGTGAGGAGAATGTTCAATCATTGACATGGTCTTTGTGTTTTTTTTTTGTTTTCTGTGAAAAGTGAACGTTGGGAGCGGCTGTGATTTTTTTTTTTTTGTTTTCTAGTGAAAAGTGAACGTTGGGAGCGGCTGTGAATTTTTTTTTTTTTTCTTTTTTTTTTCCAACTTCTATATATACATTTTTTTTTTTTTTTTTTTTTTTTTTTTTTTTTTTTTTTGCTAGTGAACGTTGGGAGCGTTCTTTTTTTTTTTTTTGTTTTTAGTGAAAAGTGAACGTTGGGAGCGGCTGTGAATTTTTTTTTTTTTTCTTTTTTTTTTTTTTTTTTCTTTCTTTTTTTAATATTGTTTTCCATCTTTTTTGCTTGCTTGAACGTTCTTTTTTTTTTTTTTGTTTTCTAGTGAAAAGTGAACGTTGGGAGCGGCTGTGAATTTTTATTTTTTTTCTTTTTTTTTTTTTTTTTTTTTTTTTTTTTTTTTTTTTTTTTTTTTTTTTTTTTTTTTTTTTTTTTTTTTTTTTTTTTTTTTTTTTTTTTTTTTTTTTTTTTTTTTTTTTTTTTTTTTTTTTTTTTTTTTTTTTTTTTTTTTTTTTTTTTTTTTTTTTTTTTTTTTTTTTTTTTTTTTTTTTTTTTTTTTTTTTTTTTTTTTTTTTTTTTTTTTTTTTTTTTTTTTGTTTTGGCTGCTAGTGAACGTTGGGAGCGTATTTGGTGACAATTTTTTTTTGTTTTCTAGTGAAAAGTGAACGTTGGGAGCGGCTGTGAATTTTTTTTTTTTTTCTTTTTTTTTTTTGTCTTTGTGTTTTTTTTTTGAAATTGGTGCATCTTGGTGTGTCTGGGTTTCTATTCGGCTTGAATAGTGGCGAGATGTGGGTTTTGGCCCACGATAGTGGTAGCCTTAGATCATTGGGCTATCCCGAAAAGAAGTCTGGGTTGATGTTGGTTATGTGTTAAAAAAACATAATAACAATGAATTAATGGTTGACTTTCTAGTAAATATAAATATTTCACAATATACAATGTCAATATACCTTTATAAGGAGTTTCTATTTCAGAGAACCTCGATATTAATTCCTCAACACCCATATCATATCATCAATTAATCATCCAAAAAATGGGGGGCACAAAACTGACAACAATGGTGGGCTTAGCATTCTTGGCCACATTGGTTGTGATGTTACCTCAAGTTTCTGCTAAAAGATTCATTGTGGGTGGAAGTATGGGGTGGAGATCTAATGTTAATTACACTCTTTGGGCAGGAAATCAAACATTTTACTCTGGAGATTGGCTTTGTAAGTCATCTATATATATTGTTTCATGGACAAAAAACTTGAATGTCATTTCTGAAAAGTGTTTAAAAATTAGAATAACCAATCAAGGTTTTTCAAACTGTCATATTTATCAAGAGTGTATATGAACTGTATTATATGTGAAACTAGACTCTTGTACCACCACCACTACCACCACCATCACGTGCCACTCCTGCCAAGAGGAATTTTTTTGCCGAATTATACGCATTTAGGTTTGAAAATTTCAAACTAGTTTTTGTGTATGACAGAAACCAGAATGACGTATTGGAAGTCAACAAGACCGATTACGAGAATTGCGATGCCGAGCATCCAATTCACAACTACACCTTAGGAGCCGGAAGAGATGTGGTGCCACTCAATGTTACCCATGACCGCTACTTCATTAGTAGCAAAGGCTATTGCTATGGTGGCATGAAAATTCATGTACATCTCGCTTCTTTACCACCACCACTACCACCACCATCACGTGCCACTCCTGCCAAGAGGAATTTTTTTGCCGAATTATACGCATTTAGGTTTGAAAATTTCAAACTAGTTTTTGTGTATGACAGAAACCAGAATGACGTATTGGAAGTCAACAAGACCGATTACGAGAATTGCGATGCCGAGCATCCAATTCACAACTACACCTTAGGAGCCGGAAGAGATGTGGTGCCACTCAATGTTAC
>CM067168.1:52703847-52706347 GCA_034093135.1 Erigeron breviscapus | reverse complement strand
CTCTATCACTTACCTTTATTGTGAGCTTCTTATCGTCAAATGAATTCACCACATGGTACGCTAGCTTAGATGGGAGATCAGTTATGTCAAATGCTAACATCTTACCAAATCTCATATCAACAATACATTTACGTTGGCTTGTACTCAGACACCCTCTTGTTCCTTTTCACTGTTTTTGACATTCATGTACCAATTGTGATGTACCAATTGTGATGTCACTTCGATCACTCTATCACTTACCTTTATTGTGAGTGTAGGGTGGTTTGTCTTCACTACCTTCCGCTTAGGTGTATTTGTGTTTACTGCCTCCACACCCTCTTGTTCCTTTTCACTGTTTTTGACATCCCAGACCATCGTTTTGAGCCTTGGCAACTTTCTAACCATTTGCTCCTCACCAGCCATCACTTTCTTATCGTTCAGCTTTCCACCTTTTTGTTTCATACTCAATTTGTTGCTATGGTTATCATCCACTGTCCCACTTTCTTTTCTTTTAATACCCCTGCCTGTGTTTTCGCGCTCTGCTCGGATTCCTTTCCCTTTACTCTGTATGCCTATTTTTTTCCACTTGTCGTTGTTCCCCCAATGGTAGTTCTTGTACATCTGTTCACAATGTCACATTAATTTAAAACCAAATGTGGACCATGAGCAGTTACGTTAAACCACAAATTCATACACCGATTAACATTATAACAGCACACATGATTACCTTTTCGCGAATAACACATGAAAAAATTACAACTTATACGTAGACAACCTTAAACCATAGTTCGCTGGGCAACAGAGGTCACTTGATAAGTTCCTTATTTTGTCCTCTAGGCATAACACATTTGTTCCACTTTTAAACCAGGTTTAGCTTATTAATGCCATAGTCGTCCCACACATGTTTATTATTTCACATAGCCACATTAAACCCCAAATTAACATGTGTACCAGTTTTTACAATGCAGGGACAAATTCAAACGTACAGAAATGCATACCACTATTTAATACATCGATGTACATTATAATAACACGATGTTATCACTTTACAGAAAGACAAACCCCAACACATATGTTATAAATTACAGGAACACGTGACCAGCTTCATTTGGGTAAAAGCAACAGAACAGAAACAACAAAAGACTGGTGTCACTCCCATCAAACAAACACGCATGTTATCACTTTACAGAAAGACATACCCGAACACATATGTTATAAATTACAGGAACACGTGACCAACTTCATTTGGGTAAAAGCAACAGAACAGAAACAACAAAAGACTGGTGTCACTCCCATCAAACAAACACGCATGTTATCACTTTACAGAAAGACATACCCGAACACATATGTTATAAATTACAGGAACACGTGACCAACTTCATTTGGGTAAAAGCAACAGAACAGAAACAACAAAAGACTGGTGTCACTCCCATCAAACAAACACGCATGTTATCACTTTACAGAAAGACATACCCGAACACATATGTTATAAATTACAGGAACACGTGACCAACTTCATTTGGGTAAAAGCAACAGAACAGAAACAACAAAAGACTGGTGTCACTCCCATCAAACAAACACGCATGTTATCACTTTACAGAAAGACATACCCGAACACATATGTTATAAATTACAGGAACACGTGACCAACTTCATTTGGGTAAAAGCAACAGAACAGAAACAACAAAAGACTGGTGTCACTCCCATCAAACAAACACGCATGTTATCACTTTACAGAAAGACATACCCGAACACATATGTTTGCATTTTCAAGAAAAAAAGGACATGATTAAGTTAGACTATATGCCTAACCAACTCTAACCCATACGTTTGCTCAACAACATAGTTCAATCTCTCACACGCAAAACAAAGAAACTGACATTGCAAGCAAATGTTACTCACACATTTTCTACCCGAACACATATGTTCACAACGTTTGGTCTTATGGGATCGACAAACCCCAACACATATGTTATAAATTACAGGAACACGTGACCAACTTCATTTGGGTAAAAGCAACAGAACAGAAACAACAAAAGACTGGTGTCACTCCCATCAAACAAACACGCATGTTATCACTTTACAGAAAGACATACCCGAACACATATGTTATACATTACAGGAACATGTGACCAGATTTATTAGGGTAAAAAATATAGAACAGAAACAAACAAACACTGGTGTCACTCCCATCAGACAAACACGCTGGCTATATGATATCACTTACAGTAACAATTTACCTAATTAATAATAAACAACAAAATCTATTAACAAATCCATAGATAGTTTTACTGGGTATATTGAGGCATTTCATCAAACATGTTATGTGCAAAAAACAACGAAACAAGATTTTATCAATAAAGATAATAATTGGAAAAAAAATAATAATAATAATAATAATAATAATAATAATAATCGAAGTGAGATCGGCCCCAACTCATGAAGAAATAATAATAATAATAATAATAATAATAATAATAATAATAATAATAATAATAATAATAATAATAATAATAATAAT
>CM067168.1:52691347-52693847 GCA_034093135.1 Erigeron breviscapus | reverse complement strand
TTTTTTTTTTTTTTTTTTGTATTTTTTTTTTTTTATGGGCCGATAATGTAGCAAGGCGTAACTATGAAGAATTCAGCGACATCATGTCGTTTGATGCAACGTATCGAACAAACAGGTATATTTTTTACTTTTTATTTTGTGCAAATTTGGTGCAAATGATAACAAATCAACTTTGGTTAGAATTTGATTGTACATGAATATGGTTTTTGCTGAAAGGTACAACATGATGTTTGTCCCATTCACGGGAATAGACAACCATAACAAATGCGTAACCTTTGCTGCCGGGTTGATAAGAGATGAGAAGCAAGAAACATACACATGGCTTCTAAACTGCTTCATGGAAACCTTCAAGAAAGAGCCAACAATGGTGGTAACAGATCAAGACAAAGCCATGGAGATTGGAATAAGAAGTATATTTAAAACAGCAAAGCATAGGCTGTGCATGTGGCACATAACACAGAAACTGCCAACAAAGGTGATGTCAATTACCAATCAAAAATGATTGTATACTCTCAAATCTGATTGTTTAAATGAATAATCAATTTTGATTGAATACAGATAAGAGAGGCAACTCCCAGTATAGAAGATGAAACTGAAAGAGACTTCAAGAGCAGGTTTGACAGTATAGTTTGGGATATTCACATGGAACCAAATACTTTTGAGGAAAAATGGGAGAAGCTGATGATTGATTTTTCATTACAAAACGACAAATGGTTCAAGTATATGTTTCAAATTAGATCAAAGTGGATACCAGCTTACTTCATTGACACTCCAATGTGTGGCCTGATGAGAACAACATCAAGGTCAGAAAGCGAGAATGCTTTTTTTTCTCATTTCACAAGATCAGCGTCAAATCTGGTGAATTTCATGAGTGGATTTGAATCGGCAATGATGAAACAAAGATCAAAACAGGAAAAGTTAGATGCCGAATCAATCAAAAAGACTCTAATATTGAACACGAAACTAAAATCGAAATGCATGCTTCAAAACTGTACACAAAAACACTTTTTGAGATGATACAGAAGGAAATAGAAGTTGGTCTTTATGATTGTTCAGTTGCCCAAATGATTGCCGAAGAAGAGTGTCAAATTTATACCATTAATGAGAAGTTGCAGAGGAAAGTCAAAGAGACTGAAGAAAATGTGATTAAGTATAAGGTAAAGGTTTTATCTTACTAAATACATGTTCTGTTTAAATAAAAATTTGATTCAACACTGAAATAATTTTATGTCAATGTAGGTATTGCATAACATTGGGGATGGTTCCGTTGTGTGTTCATGTAGACACTATCTTCGTTTAGGTCTCCTTTGCAGACATTGTTTCAGTGTTTTGAAGAACAATAATATAGAGGAAATACCCGCACAATACATCATGAGGCGTTGGACCAAGGGCATCATACCACCCGATTTGAGATCTAGCAGAAACAGATTCGACAACGGAAACGTTGGTACTCAAAGGTTGGTTGCTGAAGTAAGCTCAGTTGTTGAGGATTGCTTGCATCTTCTTGTAAATAATGATGAAAAACTTGAAGAATTTCTGAAGAAAGTTAAATCGTTGAAGTCAGAAGTTGAGGCTGATATGGCAAAGCAAGCACTAAAGAAAAAAAGTGAAGTAATAGCAAGAATGATAGGTGTTGAAAAACCGGATTCAAACCAAATAAAAAACCCACCAGTTGGAGTGTATAAGGGATGCGGAACTGTTAGCCGTATAATGGGGGGAAGGAGAAAGGAATAAAAGAAAGCAATAAAAAAAAGAGAAAGTGCACCACATGCGGAGATACGAATCACAACAGCAGGACATGTGGAAAGAAGAAACAAAAAGTCAATGAAAACGTGAATACTGAAGGAGCTGCAAACAGTTAGAGAAGGATTTTTTTCCTTATTGATACTTGTTTACAAATTCTATACTTGGATGATAGTTTTAATTGGTTGATCAATTGTCTAGACATTTTGTTCTTGTTTGACAAATAAATTTTGGTTTTGAAATATGATCCATTTTGTTTAGTTCTTGATAATGGAGTTTTCTAAGTATATGCATAAACCAGTTTCAGGATCTTTGTGTTAGGTTTTATGTATTCTGTAATATCTATGTATTATGTTTTTTTTTATAAAATCATATATGATTTTGTAGACATGGAGACAAAACCAAATGAGTTCCATTAAAAGAAAACCATTTAAAATCATTTTTGAATTTTAAGCATACATTGTGATATTCAAAATCAAAAATGATTTTGCGCATACATTGTTGAAAACCCATACAAAATCATATATGATTCTTTATAGCACATTGAGACAAAAACCAAATGACTTCCATACAAAGAAAAACATTTAAAATCAAAAAATGATTTCACCCATAGAGTGTCAAAACATATAAAAAATCATATATGATTTTATTTATAAATCTAGACAAAAATAGTGAGTTCGGTATCATTAAACCTATTCAAAATCATATATGATTTTACACATACATTGTCAAGAAAATATACAGAATCATATATGAT
>CM067168.1:52563522-52690347 GCA_034093135.1 Erigeron breviscapus | reverse complement strand
TGACACTGAAATAGTACTATCTGTAATTGGTGGATCTTCATTCTATTTATATTCATATACGTTTCCAGTAATGCTTGTGGAGTCCTATTTTTACAGAAAAATTCATTTGATTGCAGTCTCGACCCTCAATGAAAGTCACTAAATTCAATTCCTTCATTCACAATTATTGCATCCACCCCCCTTCTTTGATGTCCCTATATAAATTAGAAGTTTTCCATTTTTATAAAGTTCATTCTCCTACTTCAGCAATTACCTGTTTCAATTTTCTGAAATATGATCAAAAACTCAAAGGGCCTATAGGTATCATCTGTTACCAACAAAAACTTCCTTAGAACCACTTCATTAGATATTTGAAAGAGAATATATCTAATCATCTCCTCCCTTCATAAACGCATAATGTCAGAATCATATGATTCTATTTGTAACGTTTTTGGGGAATTTAATCCATCTAATTCCAATTTGTCCGGTAAATTCATTCTAGAGTGATGCTGGTAATGTCTCAAGAAAGCTTGCTCATCTGAAGTCAACACAAAAGGCTTCCCAACGGTTTGGGCGTGTTGGATGTTGTGGGATTTTTGGGTCCAAAGTTGATCTTTTGGAGTATTATGAAAAGAAGTTAGAAGATCTGGAAGAGAAGGCGAGGACGCAACAATCATTACTTAGTGGGAAGGTGAGTGCAATGTTGGTTGGGGCCTATGCCTATTGGACCTACTATTGACATAAATTTTGGTTTATCATTTCCAATAGGAAGTACCTGCTGCTTTCGTGTCGTTTAAGTCACGGCTTGGTGCTGCAGTAGCATTACACATCCAACAAGGAGAGAATCCTACAGAGTGGCTTACTGAGCGGTCTCCAGAGCCTCGGGACATTTACTGGCCCTTCTTTTCTGCATCTTTCATAAGTAGATGGATCGGGAATGTAGTGGTGGTTTTTGCATGTGTTATTCTTACAATTTTGTTCTTCATACCTGTCATCATAGTGCAGGGTCTCACTAATTTGGACCAGTTACAGACCTGGTTCCCTTTTCTAAAAGGCGTACTGAATATGTGAGTGTTTTCAACTGTCAGTTCACTCTTTACTAATTAGTTCTTCCATGTTAAGTTATTCCCTTTAAGGTCAGGTACTTACGAACATCCTCTAAGGCTAATACAAGCTGTTTTGAGATGCAGAACGTTTATAAGCCAGGTCGTCACAGGATATCTTCCTAGTCTCATTCTCAAGATGTTCTTATATCTTGTACCACCTGTCATGATTATGTTATCCTCTATTCAAGGCTATGTTGCACACAGTCAGATAGCGAAAAGTGCATGTAACAAGATGCTATGGTTTACCATATGGAACATATTCTTTGCAAATGTTTTATCGGGATCAGTTTTATATCGGGTTAATATCTTTCTGGAGCCCAAAGAAATACCAACTATATTAGCTGTTGCTGTTCCAGGACAGGTAATAATCCTCAACAGATACCCTTATGTAACCAAATGATTATTTGTGAGATGTGTTATTGCATTTACTGGATTTCATGCATAATCATGGGTTGAAAGTGTGAGAAAGCAATTTTTTCATAAATCAAAAAGCTGAACTTTTTATGAATTTTATTGACATTAAAAATTCTCTACAGGCCACGTTCTTCATAACATATGTTGTGACTAATGGGTGGACTAGTACATCTTCAGAACTTTTTCGCTTGATGCCCCTCGTTTCCAGTTACATGGGAAGAATTTTTTCCGCTGAAACTGGTGAAAACTTTGAAGTGCCTTCACTTCCTTACAGCAGTGAGATTCCCAGCATTCTCTTATTTGGTCTTCTTGGCATTACATACTTCTTCCTGTCACCCTTAATTCTGCCGTTTCTACTGGTTTACTACTGTCTGGCTTACATTATATACCGTCACCAGGTTAGATGGTTTCATAAAATTTACTACTGTTCAGAGGAATGCTCTTTTTTTTTTTTGTATATTACAGCATTATTGGAAAACCTGATCTGGAACTCCAATTCAGTAGGTGGTGGATAATGGTCATTTCGTTAAAAATCTGTTTTGACACAAATAAAACTGGCATTAACTTCTTGAGACCTAAAAAAACTTTTTATTTCTCTTACTTGTGGCCTAAGTATAAACAACCCCATGGGCCGGTGGCTTCCTTCATCTGAAACTGCATAATGTTGCTCTAATGTGTTGCCGACTATATAGACAAACGATGAACAATGATACTGTGGTATTTTTTTACAGTTGCTCAATGTTTATTCACCAAAGTTTGAGACTGGTGGAACGTTTTGGCCAATTGTGCATAACGCTACAGTTTTTTCCTTGGTATTGATGCACATAATTGCTGTTGGGATATTTGGTCTGAAGCAAGTTCGTCTGGCTTCCGCTTTAACTACCCCACTCCCAATCATCACTCTTCTGTTTAATAGCTACTGCCGGAAACGGTTCCTACCAGTATTTAAGGGTTATCCAGCTGAGGTATGATAATGATTGTTGATCAAGTAATTCACATTATACCAACTTTGAAAGTGTGTCAAATCCACCTAATTTGTATCAAGCTGTGACTTGCTTCCAGTGACTTTTGTATTTTGTTATTGGATTTATGCAACTAATATACTACTCATTGTACAGAGTATGATAAAGAAAGACAGAATTGACGAAAATAATCCGGCAGTGACTGATTTGCATGAGAAACTAATTTCTGCATATCAAGATCCAGCGTTGAAGCCAATCCGGTTCTCCGGAAGAACCGATGGCCATAATGCCCCACTTCTTACGTCTGAGGTATGAACGTGCTAATTCTCAAAAGAGAAGATTTATGTGTACCTTAAGATGAATTGACATTTGGCCTGGTACTGAACGTGATTTCCAAATTTGTGCACGGATGGATGGGATATCTGTTATCTTACGGGTGAGATTCTCTTCAAATATGTGAAGTTTTGATGGTAGTTATTGATGTGAGTGACCCTTGCTTGATGTGACTGAAGTAATCATGTTAGGTTTGTAATGTTGTTTGAGATGTAAATAATGGTTTGTGATGGTGAATTTGTTTAGTTGTTTCCAGAGAACAATAATTCTAATAATACACCGTTATGCCCTTGCCTTGAATTGTATAGTCTGTCCAGGTGACAACACCTTGTAGGTTGCAGGTCAATGATCCTTAACATTTGTATATTCAAATCAACAGTCTTTTATGTTAGGGCATTGTATTATGTTATATCAACCCCTTTTTACAAGAGTTTCTCTCTTTAGAAAATCGATATATCCCAGTATGTTACTTCATATCCATTACTTTTTCATGACGTAATGACATTCTGTGTGTTTAGTTGATCCTTTTAGCTGAGAAGTGGTAAAAATTTCGATTTGTTTGTTTTTTTCCATCTCAGATAATAATATTTGCTTTCTGAGTCATAATCAACGGTTTAGTTGCATGGTAAAAAATTTTGACATAAAAAGTTCTTGTGTCCCGACGCTACCTACGTGTTTCAACTTTCAACCCATACTAACGATGGGCCATTCTGACCCCTACTCTGTTACTCAAGCTATGCATCAGTGAACTCTTCTTCTGAGTCGCAATCTTTGGTGTTGTCATCATAGTGTGTATATAAATATGTAGTTCGACTACATGAGCTTCTAGAATTACAGAAAAAAAGCCATATTCACGGCTTCCTCTCTGTAACTTAAATTAGTAGGAGAGTTGACTATGTAGTCATGTAACTTAAGAACTTCAGACTCTGGTCAACTTGATGACGACAACTCTTGTGTTGATGGAATGCCATTTGGAGGGATAAGAATGCCCTTTGACTTGTAATTGCCATTTGTTACCAATTAAAACATCAAAAAACCAAAACCACCCTTTATATAATATTGTTATCTTGAAACACAATTAATATGCCATTAAAAAACAACTGATCACTACATGTGGCACCCTAAATCAAACATAGGCTAATTATCTAAAGAGATGATGGGAGATTTAGCATCTTAAAGTTCTCTTGTCCCTTCTTTCATGGCACTACTTGATGCTGACAAAAAGTGTTCTAGGGACTTGAGAAATAAAGATACCCCATCCATTTGATGATGACATCTTAACATTTTTAAACTTATTATAGCTTCTCTTAATGAAACTTAAAGATTTGCGTCGCGAAGATGTTTACCGTCTATAACTATATTTACTGTTAAACGATCTAATTTAACCATGTATAGCATCAAATCTAAGCAACAAGGATACCTAGTACCGTCAGCGTCAAGGTATGAGAGATGTATGATGTAGACAGTCATACCTGTGCCTTAGAGAGTTAGAGCAGCTAGACTTGTTAAGCATCAAAGCTAAGCTTTTGCATATATTGGGAGAATATTCGATATATTAAATACCACTTATTGTTTTTAAGTTTTTATATTGAATATATTGTGCCAACTTTGTATTTTATATTGATATGGATGTCAGCATTAGTTGCTACTACCTTCAAATTCTTCCCGTGGCTTTAAAAAGATCCTTAGATTAATCAGTAAAAGACTTCATGTTGAAATTTTCTCATGTTCAAGATAAACATAATGGATCATGTTAGATTTGTTGAGAGTAAAAATAATTGTATCTTCCAAAGTGAGTCATTTTTTTTATATATACATTTTGTTGTTTTAACAGTAATTGAATTTTCCGTACGAAAATGTTAACAAAATTCTCCCTGTTTTCCACTGTGTAATACTCTAAAATATATCCGGGTCTCACGTCTTAAGACAGTGAAGGGCTCGGTCGTGGTCCAAGCCTAGTCTTGAGACCATTTGTCCATCTTTACTTTAGTAGCCACTGTCTCATGGATGTGACTGGATGGTCTGAACTCTGAAGTTAGTTTGTGTGTTTCATACATACAGACTTTAGGTGGGTCAAACTCCTTTAGAAATAATTTAAACTTTGAATAGGTCAGGAAGAAACCTCCAAATTTCACCTTTTAGGTTTGTATTAGAATACACAATAATACGTCACAACCTCTTAATCTTATTTTTATACAAAAAACATTACAAAGTCATTGAACAAGCCATGGAGAAGTGTCCAATTTTCACCTTTTAGATGCAATTATTTGAATAAAAATAAGACGTCACTAGCAGCATGACCACTTCAAATGTTGCTCATATTTTGACCAATACACTTCTTCTGTTTCTATATATATGCAGACATATAGTCATTTAGCTTATTCATATCATCAACAAACCAAACAAAATTAAACATTTTTAGTCCACTCAAAAGTACATAAAACACTTCTAAATATGGCTAGGAAGAGAAAGCAACCTGTTGATCAAGAACATGGTCTTGAAGGAACCATGGCTTGGGACAGGATAGTGACCGAGGCAGAACTGACTGCAGCGTTAGATGGTCCCCACCGACCCCGAAAAAAATTTGTGGGGGTCAGGCAGCGACCATCTGGCAGATGGGTTGCAGAGATTAAGGATACCATACAGAAGATTCGGGTATGGTTAGGAACTTTTGACACGGCTGAGGAAGCAGCTCGAGCCTATGATGAAGCTGCTTGCTTACTCCGTGGGGCCAACACACGCACGAATTTCTGGCCTTGTCAACCTTTTTCAATGACCCCTGCCCTTCCATCTAAAATTACAAGCCTACTTCTACGTAGGCTTGAAGCTAGGAACAGATGTTTAGAAGCTCCTACTTCGACTCAGAATACTTCTGTGCTAAATGTCAATCATCGTGATGATGTGAAGAAGCAAAAGGAAGTCATAGATGATGTGGTGAAGTTCTCGGATACGTTCTTTGCTGACTTCATCAATGATCTGGATCGGTATCCACCAGTCAATGATGCAAGTGATGCTAACTGCCGCAGAAACTTTGAGTCATGTATACCCGTTAATGTGGATCATTTAGTAGATTCGTTTTCAAGTGGAGATACAAATAGTGGAAGTGAATTGGAAGACAAGGAAGAAGACGGGTTTGATTTTAGTTTTGTTGATGAACTTGGAACTGCTTGTAGCTTTTCTCCGTTTGAGATAGCTCAAGAAATAGCGTTAGACGCCGCGGGAGAAGAAGAAGAGCCGTTGACCATAAGTGAAGCAATGAAAAGGATGAAATATGAGCGCAAGTTTTCAGCTTCTCTTTATGCTTTCCATGGGATACCCGAGTGCTTAAAGCAAAAACTTGGAGGATGTTCAAAAATGCAAAGAACTGGTCATGGAGCAAACGAAGAAGGCAATAAGGACGCAGAACATGTAGTACTAGAAAATCAGGCAACTGTAATTGGTTCGGTTTCCTCTTCAAGTGACCTTATTGATGCAGAATTGTCGCTATGGACCTCCCTAGATCTTCCTGTCATCTGCTATGTAAACTAGAGCTTCATATCAAGCGTTTATATACATATTCTCTGGTGCATATTGGTTCTAATTAATTAACAGAACAAAAGAAACTCTGTAGAATGAAGATGTACTGCAGATGAAAATTTATTTCCAGACGTCGATCCAGCACGAAGAGTATGCACATAATTGAGAGCAAATTTGCAGTCCGTGTGAGTCTTGCTTACATGTGTTTATTGGTGGTCATGGAGTGTTAGATTTGTTTGTAATGAGAATTAATGTGGTCCAGTAACAATGCAGAGTATTTGTGTATTTAAGAGAAGTTAATTTGACTTTTAATAAGTCCTTGAACCCATGGTTTTAAATCTTTGTCGGCTGGAAGGTAAAAATAAATTGATTCAAGGAAAAATGAAAATGGTATCTATAAAAAAAATTGTACATAACTATGTATAGAGTACATGAAAGTTGGACAAGGTAAACAAATTAGGAGTAGTACTACTTCAATTCTTCATCATCAAGCCATTTAAGTCCAGGCAACAATTTAATTAGAAACGACACAAACCTTTCATCAGCAGCAGCATTCCCCACTATATTTAGCTGTATCAAATTAAGACCTCCAAAAATCGAATAAGCTTCCCAAAAGTTGTCCACTTTGGCATCACCATTAGCAAGTTCTTCAAATTTTTTATCATAAGCGAGTGTATGTGACAAGGAAGATGAACACAGATACCGTTTTGTGTCTACAGTGTGTGCACCAATCTCATTGTGGGATATATTCAACACTTTAAGTGACTTCAATAATCTCAAAGGGTTTAATGCTGTAAAACTGCAGAGTTTATTGTGACTAAGGTTTAAGCATGAGAGAAGCTGCAAAGTCTCCAATCCTGTGAAGAAACTAGAGATTAATCAGCACGCTTAAATATGTAACCGGCTAAACAAATGAGGTTTTCCCTGTTCGGGTTACTTTATTTCAGCAACAACCGTACCTGGAATAAAACAGTTTTAGAAGGTTTTATGAATTAAAGATACACACTGGGTGATTTTCGACCCATTTCCTTTTTGGCCAACTTTATTTTTTTGTATGACACCTCTTTCATCCGTTACATATAAAACATAACATAAATAGACTCAGTCTCAAGTCCAATGAATTAAATTGTCACCTCTACCAAAAGCATTTGATTCTGTGAATCACATTCAGGTGATGTGACTATGGCAGGAAAGAGTTACAGTAGGAAACAAAGATGAGGCTGTTGGTCCTGGTTACTTCATTTAAGAAAAATTGAAAATATACAAATGGAGCACACAAAGTGGTAGTAGGAAAATTTTATGCTGAGAGGGACGATATTTTATACCACAGTCATATCCAAACCTAGAAGCGGCAAACTGAGCCTTTCACCAAAAATTAAATTACAAATCAAAAACAGATTCAGGTCTAAAGAGTTATTTTTAGTACAGATTGAAACAATACATGTGAAGTTGAGCCAAAATGATTTTTTTGTGTAATATTAAATATAGCAGGTGTTAGATAAAAGTAGAGATATGTCAAGTATACATGTGAGAAATTAGAAATATAGATGTTCTACCTTCAATAGAAAGAAGTTGGTTGTGGCTAAGATCAAGACTTTGCACCCATAATAACCGCTCAAAGGATCCAATTTTTGACAATGATAGAGAATTCAATCTTAAGCACACGGAACCAGTTATATTTGTAGAAGTTGACTCTTTATACTGCCAGCAGTATTTTAGCAAAGAATCCTTGCTTGAAGTCACCTGTAACATCACAGCTATGAGCTATCAGAGTCCAAAAGTGTAAAACTGTTTTACTTAAATTTGCAACTAGTTGAATCCGAGGTGGAAAAAGAACGTGCCAGCAAAAAGGGTCAAAACAATTGATTATAAATCCCTGACAAAAGAGCTCAGGCCAGGTTGAACGAACCTGCACACTCTTTATCCATTTCTTAAGTTCTAAAACAACCATTATGCCAAATATGATTATGGAAGTAATAGAAATTTTTTAAATTACAGCAACTATGGAGGTTTCATATATTTAAATAACAGACATATAATGCCTATGACCCCATTTCACCCATTTGGCCGTATCCTTTTCAGTGTAATGTTTTAGGGTGACCCATTATTCATTAGAGATGAAACATAGTTCGAATCAACATATTCAAAGATAAATGGTTTAGAACTTAGAATGCCACCTCTAAGTTGAATCTGAGGTCTAAGCTTAACCGTGAACCACGCAAAAATGTTACTCCCATCCCCAAAAAAATAATACATGATGAAAAAGCTACCTGTTTTTAAGAAAACCAAGCTGTGCTCATCCTTGTAATATTGATGATGTGACGGGTCCAACTTCATCAATTCAGAATATAGTTGCAAAACTTCCTCTACATGAGACATATTTGGAGTATCGGTTGACACCATATCATCATATGCCATCAATAATCTTGCAAGTGTAAGCTTCCCAATTTTAATACCATCACTAATATAGAAAGAAAACAAAAATAATAAGATTTTCGAGTGGAAATGACCATAAACATTGCAGATTAGTGATCTGTCCGGGTTATACTATATATATCTTAAGAATACGGGTTATATAGAAATGAACCAATAACAAACAGCTAGAAAAGAAACCGATCAAGTGCCCCAAACAGATCAGTAGTCGCCCTAACTGTATTCTAATGCATACAGCCCAATAGTAACTCACTTATTTAAATAAAATAGATTAGATTTTTATATAAAAAATACTATTGTGTTAAGACAGCTAACTTTCTAACCATTTCAACTTAAAACTAATCTATAAAAACATTTGATAAATGGACAAAAAGTGTTTCGAACTTTCGGGTAGATACCTCAGAACACACACCAAATTCATCATCGCTAGTTCCAATGTGGAACTCTCCTCCTGCCGACACCTCACAAAGGTGACATAGTCTTTGTTGTCTTCTTTAGTTTGAAAAGGGAGATTAAACATCTATTAGTATAAATTTGTGTAAGCTTCGTTATGCACAATGCCATATTGGGTGATTTTATGATGGACGGAGACATGCCAACTTTATTGTTGTAAATAATAATTTAAAGATACAAAATAAACTTTATCTTGCAACAGTTTGATATTTATTTGACTTTTGTATCTTTTATCTTGGATAACAGGAGGAAAGCACAAGTTGTTTTGGGATATGATGTATATGATGTCGAGTTCATTGATTGGGTTTTAGTACATGAAACTCGTAAAGCAAACCCAGGATACTTGCTTGGTGGTGGGACATTTAACTGTTCACTAAGCTGCCTGATGTATGTTGCTTAGTTGTTTCGAGTTATTTCTGAAAATATATAATTCTTATATAGATTTGTTCACTGTATCATTGATTTGTAATCACCCATGTTTGGCTTCTTAATTAAAAGTATTTATTATGCTCAAGCAGTAGTATTACGTATTACGAGTATTATGTACGGTTCTCCTCATTCACAAATGAAAAATACTAAATGGAATTGAAATCATGATAGTTTTGATAGTCGGATTGATATTGATGATCATCTCTTTTATTAAATTTTCAAACACTTTTGTATTTTCCATTTCTAAATGATCATTTCTCTCTATGTGTAAAATAAATTAATAAACCAAAATCTCATTCGACACACTTGACAAAACTGTCACATTGGTTGTCCTGAAAGCTAAAGTAACAAGCCAAAAGAGTTAAGATTGATAAAGATGAATATTGATTCAACTATAACGTTCAAGTACTTGTATTCAATGCTACACATAATGAAGATAGTTCTGTTAAACTAATTTACAAAATATGCTTTCATTATACACTATTGGCGTACCCTCTGAAAAAAGAAGGAAAGAGGGTGATTACAACTAATAACTCGAGTATAATTAGCTGGGAATATATGGCGAATACAACCAATCTATGCGCAACCATCAAAGGCATAACGACCATGGATCAATGATGTATGAGCCTTGATCTGGGAACAGAGCCCACAAATGATGTTTGAGGGGAGGGTCATATGACGTCATGTTGGCACGCATTAAGTGCTGCTCAGGAGACAGATGATCTTTTAAAGCAACACAAGTCTGATGCATTACTTTTAAGTTTTAACAGAAACGCACCCATCTCTGTGTCGGGTTCATCAATAGATTGTTGGGTTGAAAAGTCTGCTTCATTGGATACCCACCTATAAATACGCTTAGTTGAAGTCCACATAAATGAAGCCACTGATTCACCTACTTTCCCCAGTTACTGTTATCGAGTAGCAGAGAAGTAAGGGTTACAGGCAGGTCCGTCAACACAGTATGAGGGTTCACAGTCAGGAGAAGCATATACTTGGACATGCTACCACGCAGCAAACCAATAAACTGTATAGCCTGCAAAATAACATGGATGAATAATGGAGCTCAGAGCATAAACATCATGGATGAAAACAGTGGTACCAAACAGACCCCATACAAAACCTGGGATACAAAGTGGTTAAACTCAAAAGAGATTAGGTCTTAAAGATTGTCTGACTGAGCACGTTAAACAGGGTGAAAGTCCATCGATTATAGTAATGTCTTATGTTTGGTCTCTAAAAGTTTTCCAACGAAGAAAACCTTCTAAAAACAGAAATTTAAATTACTATTATTGTAATAATATATAGGTTTGTTATCATTAGACCACATTAGTTGTTTATCATAAATTTCTAAAAAACTACTAGTTATTTTAGTTAGCAGGTTGCTCCCTAATACACTTGACCTTCACCTACCCATTTTGGCACCATCAATTATATATATGTAAGAACCAAGAGAAAAGGAAAAACTAAATGCTCGCTTGAAAGAATAATGAATTCTCTAATGTCTATAAGACCTTTTGAAGCAGTATGATCAATTAAAATCTACACTCAGTTCCTGAACATAATCCTAAACTTAGATGGACCACAGAAAAGATAGAAATACAAATTCTCAGAGAATAATTTCTAATATTTTCCTTGTGTAATCAAAGTTCTTATAATTAGGGAACTAGAACTTACTGTTGTAGGGTATCTTGTGACACAGCTAATTTCTGCTGCATCAACAAGCCATGACCGTTTAATACTTCCTTCAACATGCTGCAAAGCCATCACTACTTCCACCAGAACTTCCCATATTGCTGCAATATTAAGCAAGGATTACACGTTCAAGAATGACATTGAGGACGAACTTTTAAAATCATAATAGAGTTGGAAACTTGTAAGCTATTTAATTAAATATTTGTTCGATTGGGAACCATATTCGACAGATAAACAGTAAACTTTACCAACATAGTAAAAAACTGAAATGAGTCAAACACTTTGTGTGGGGAGATTCAACAAGGTATTCTAAAACTATATTCACACAATTAGGTATAGGTACACTCAGACATACATACAGATACACGTCAAATTGGTAGAATGGTAGGTATTAGCAAACTGACCATCAGATCTGGTGTTCAATATGTAAGGTTTCAGTTGTGACAGCTCATTCAATGGAATGGATCCAATCTCCACCAGCCTCGCTTTAGCAATCATCTTTTTCTTTGTTTCAGAAAAAAGATGGCTTTCCTGGCTGAAACTCATCTCCTCAACCTGCAGAACGGTAACGATTAGTGGACAGACATAGGATCAAACCATCACATGTGCGCCAAGCGAAAGTACGAGTACCCAGAACAACAATACAGAGTACACATGTGCTAGAGGCGGCCATTATGACTCATTTATGGGTATATAAGTCAATTAGGGGTATTGTTTGCCTATAATGGGTCAAATGGGGAACTTCTGAACACCAGCAATTATGGAAAACGATTGAATGGTTTGGAAGTCACTCAAAGTGTATTCAAAATCCATAAGCCTCCTGAGCTATCACAACGTTCCCAGGTATAAATGTTGATACTCTGGTCCTGAGCTATTTAATTTAGAAAATAGATATATATTGCATTATTTCTTTAATGGCAAAGTCACACACCCAATACTGCCTGAACCACCCATTTCACCCCCTCTACATGTGATTTTCAAAAAACTAGATTTATAACTAATAGAGAGGTGATACTTCCTATAGAAGGTGCATCATTTCTCTAACTAATACTGCACTAATCCGCAATTGTTTGTCAATATAAGAAATAAACTGAGCTTCCATCCCAACATTGCAAAAGCTAAACTTTTTGACCAAAAATAATTACCTGTAGACAATGTGATAACCATTCATGACGAGCCTTCCCAAGACATCTTACTGCCTCGGACCACTCCTCCCCTTCATAACTCAACTCTAAAGACCTTAACCTTGAACCTTTTGGCAATAAAGAAAAGAGAACCTCCATGCAATTGTCGAAGCTGGGCATTATAGTAGTTCTAAAAGTTTAAGCTTTTAGTAAAAAGGTGATATCTTGCTGCATTATGGATTGCTCCACCTATTTACAACAACTGGATACTTAATACATTATGGATTGCTCCACCTATTTAAGATAACACTCTGCATTATGGATTGCTCCACCTAGCAATAGTAGTTTTCATCACCACTAGGCGCAACTTAAAACATGGAGATGTTGCTTGTCCGGACTCACCTATTTACAACAACTGGATCGTTGGAGTATACTTTGCTATAACACTCCAGGCAGTATAAAAGTCCGAATAACAGTATTGATAAAATTTCTAACAGATCAGTAATACTGTAGTTATCAGCAAAAAAGCTATACTAAAAATAACAAAAAAAATGGAACAACCCTGCTTGTCCTTCAATACACACTAGTAGAGCAGGCAAATTAGATAGTTTGGGTTTCCCGGTATGACGAGAAAAATAGAGTACACGTTGATATGTGTTTGGTAGACCTACAACACTTTTTGTCCAAAAGATTATATATAACAAAGACACCATTTGAATTGCAATAATGATATCTTCCCATTGATAATCTTCTTTTAAAGGGTTAACCTAGGTATCTGACCCGCTTTGCAAGCCCACTTCTCTTGCATAACTAATTTAGGATGGGCAAAATTCAACTAGTTCGCCCCATTTCCAATTAGTCTGTTTTATTTTATTTTGCCCATTTGACCAGTTACTCTATTTGAGATCGAATAAAACCCACCCATATTACCCAAACCATAAGTAAATGAGAAGTAAAGGGCACCTGTTCACACATAATTTAATTCATGTATCAGCTTGGTCTTACCAATTACATCAGCTTCACAAAGAAGGGAAAGGCTTTGAACACCAAGAGCTTGAATTATAACATCCGTGCTCTCAATGCATGACTGTATGTTAAAAGAAGAAATTAGAGGACATAAAAATTGTTTTCGAAAAACATAGTTACAAACAGATTCCTACCTCAACAGACAAGATAACGTCTACACCCCTGTCAGGATTTTTTTTTGACAAACATCTCGAATGGTAACAGCGATACTTATACAAATACTTCTCTCACATTTGAACTGGGTGAATGCTTCCGGAAGTAATAAACCCTTGCAAGAAAGTAAAATAGATAGTGAAGTGATTTAATATCACAAAATTGTAAGCAAAAAATAGAGCATAGTGAAAAAATCTTTATAACTTTAGATACTCAAACCTATAACAGAAGTCACCATATATCATAGATGTGAGCATAGTTGTTAGAATCGTGTGAGTCTATACCTAGTAACTAGCGATCTTGTAATATGGAGTACACATATTATAATGGTTGATTTATATTTTGCTTATACAATGTACTTTGTGTAGATATAAATTTTGAGTCAGTACACAGCCACAGGTCAAAGAGTTAACAAATATGAATGTGAGCTTCTTTCTCATTATTGTCGCTAATGTTGGTATTAGTCACAACCTTCGGTGGCGGACCCAAGATTGATACGGATGGGTATCACAATTTTTGTTTATTGTTGGCCTTATATACAATGTACCTTGCAAGAAACTAACAAGAGCACTACTCACCCACGTTTCCTACACGTGTGGAATCTCAAAATAACTACTTGACAACTTTAATAAAGAACTAAAAAGAAATTAGTAAAATAAACACAAAAACAAGCTGTGAAATAAAAGAAACGTGATGCAAACTTTTTTTTCTGCACTCAGGTATTTAAATACTCCAGTTGGGGGGCTTGTAAGTGGTGGAGTATGGGCCTGGGCTGTTGCATTCCTATCATCCTCCCCGTCTTTGAGAAAGTTTGACCTCAAACTTGGAAGGGTTTCGTCAGGGTCGTAATAAGACTGAAGATCAGCGACATTAATGGTGGCTGAAACTGACGAATCTCCTGGTAGATCAATTTTGTAAGCATTATCATTCACCTTGGCAAGAACTTTAAACGGACCGTCAGACCGAGGACTCAACTTGGATCGACGTTTAGACGGGAATCTTTCTTTCCGAAAATGCAGCCAGACGAGATCAGCTGGTTTAAAGAGAACATGTTTCCTTCCTTTATCACGCCGGTACTTAATAAGCTCATTAGTTGCTGCTATTTTGTCATGAATACGTTGATGGATTGATTTGATATCAGCAGCCAAGTCACTCCTTTCTTTACTAAATTTTGTAGAGGTGTCAAGGACAGCAAGATCTAGTGGAGTTGGCGGGTTTAAGCCATAAACAGCCATGAAAGGACTAATTCCTGTTGTCTTACTAGGAGCCTGATTGTAGTCAAATTCAGCTCGAGGTAGCATATCTTCCCACTGCTTCAAATTAGATGTGATGAGAGCTCGTAGCAGTGAACCAAGGGTACGATTAGTGACTTCGGTCTGCCCGTCAGTTTGAGGATGGCTTGACGTGCTGAACTTGAGTTTGGTGCCTAACTTGCGCCACAATGTCAACCAAAAATGGCTTAAAAATTTAACGTCCCTATCACTAACCATAGTCTTGGGAACCCCGTGGAGACGGACTATTTCTTTGAAATATAAAGTGGCAATCTGAACAGCATCATATGTCGTGTGACATGCGACAAAATGAGCCATCTTAGAGAAACGATGGACCACAACCATAATGGAGTCCTTTTGGCGCTGGGTACGGGGTAATCCAGTGATAAAATCGAGGCTAACATCTTCCCAGGGAGCAACCGGTACCGGAAGTGGCATGTATAACCCATGCGGAGACGACTGACCTTTGGCTTTATGACACTGCAAGCAACGTCGAACATAATGTTCAACATCACGGCTCATCCTGGGCCAAAAAAAATGGCTGCGCAACATGTGAGTTGTTTTATCAATTCCCAAATGGCCTGCTAAGCCTCCTTCATGCACTTCTTGTATAACTGCCAACCTAATGCTATGGCGTGGAACACAAAGTTGCTGCCTTTTGAACAGGAACCCATTTAAAATATGAAACTCACCCTTAGCATGACTTTGACAGCTGGTATATATCTCCCCAAAGTCGGGATCTAACCAGTACTCAGTTTTTAAGAGCTCAAACCCAATAACTTTCGGTTGAAGTGAAGTAAGTAGGGAGTACTTGCGAGATAGAGCGTCGGCTCCTTTATTGAACTTTCCAGACTTGTGTCTAATAGTGAAGGTAAAAGCCTGAAGGAATTCCACCCATTTAGCATGACGAGGCTGCAACTTATGTTGGCCTTGAATGTACTTCAACGCTTCATGATCCGAATGTAGAATGAACTCTTTTGAAATCAGATAATGCTGCCTATGTTCCAATGCCCGTATAATTGCATAAAACTCTTTATCATATGTAGAATATCTTCGTTTTGCATCATTAAGCTTTTCACTGAAGTAGGCAATTGGACGGTTTAGCTGGGATAGAACAGCCCCTATTCCCACCCCAGACGCATCACACTCAACCTCAAACATTTCAATAAAACAGGGCAGTGCCAAAACGGGACTAGAAGATAGTTGTTGTTTGAGCTCGTCAAAAGCAATTTGAGCCTGTGGAGTCCCAGTGAAGATTTTGAGCTTTGTTATTTCGGTCATTGGAGCCACAATAGTGCTGAAGTTCTTGATAAAACGGCGATAGAAAAAAGGCCGTGAAAACTCCGGACTTGCTGAATGGATTGAGGCACCAGCTAGTCACTAATTGCTTGAATTTTCTTGTCGTCGACCTGAATTCCCTGTTCTGAAACGAGATAGCCCAGAAAACTTACTTGATTAGTAAAGAATTCACATTTGTCCAAGTTCCCATAGAGCTTTTCCTGATCAAGTACTTGGAACAAATGTGAGAGGTGGGACTGGTGATCATTTATGGTCCGGCTATACACGAGGATATCATCAAAATAAACAACAATAAAGCTTCCCAAGAATGGCTTCAATACATGATTCATCAACCTCATGAACGTGCTGGGCGCATTCGATAACCCGAACGGCATGACAAGCCATTCATATAACCCCTCTTTAGTCTTGAATGCAGTTTTCCATTCATCCCCTTCATAAATTCGAATCTGATGGTAACCACTCCTTAAATCAACCTTAGAAAACACGGTAGCACCATGAAGCTCATCCAACAAATCATCCCGTCTTGGTATAGGAAAACGGTATTTGATTGTAATTTTATTGATTGACCGGCTATCCATACACATCCGCCACTCCCCATTCTTCTTTGGTACAAGCAAAGTGGGGACTGCACAAGGGCTAAGTGACTCACGAATTAGTCCCTTATCAAGTAGCTTGTCAACCTGCTTTCTGATTTCAATGGTTTCTTGGGGGTTGATTCTATAAGCAGGTTTATTGGGTAAGGCAGAACCGGGTATGAGATCTATCTTGTGTTGAATGGATCGTTTAGGTGGTAAGCCAGATGGTATTTCAGCGGGGAAAACTTGGGAATATGATTTTAATAAGGCTTGCACAAGGGGAGACATAATTGGTTGGGAAGGGTTCTCATTTTCATCAAGTCCCAACAAAACAAACTCTTTGATGGATTGGTATTCATGGTATTCAGATTGTAGTAATGTGCTCAAAGTAGTGGTTGGTTTTGGAGGGGCTGTTGACGGGGTAATCGGGGTAAGTATAATTTTGCAATTTTGCGATTGTTATGAACAAATGAATAAGTGTTAAGGTACCCATCATGAATAACTCGCCGGTCAAACTGCCAAGGACGCCCCAACATAAATACCTGTTGTGTAATCTATAAAAATACACATAAATAAATAAACAAAAGTTAAAATTAGGAGGAAGAATTAAGAATACATGGCAAGAGAGAAAGGAAAGAGAAATGGAATGAAAGAAAATGAGGTGGGTAGTTACTTTGTGTGTGTGGGGAAATCGGGGATGCCAAGAGGCTGAATGAATGGATGCTAATAAAAGATGAATTAATAAGCTGAATCAATCTCATAAATAAATAAATAAAACTTCCACTTCCAATGACCATAACGTTTGAAGGACGAATCAACAGACACGCACAATGATTATGAGTCTCAATCGCCACACCATTCATTCATAGTAAAATCATCAATACCTTAATCAATTCTAAGTAAAAGTAATGACAACAAACCCTTACGCATCATTACTCCCCAAATTTACTTAATCCAAACAACAATAACTCAAGTAAAATCATAAATTCTCAGTAAATTAAACTAAACCATAATCAATTCTTAATTTTTCAACATTGATTTCAATCTTACAATTTTAGAATATACAAGGGCTTAAGACCCGTGCGATGCACGGAAAGTTGAATGGTAACTAATTTCATGGAATCGTTAAAACGTTTAAGCACTATTAGACCGTTTACATATATAATATAACGGTCTAATATATACTATACGGTATACGCAACCATGAGAAAGAAAACAAAGTTCTATACCTTTTTTTACATGTACCAAGCCAATGAAGGACTTAATCTCCTCTAACATGTTATACTCCTTGTCCATTTTTCTGTTTGCAAAAATGGTATTTAACTAAGATGACAACAATTAACCTACGACTTTATTCCTCATCTAAGCTATGTATGCCCATACTAAAAAGGGTTTTGACACGAATTGTATTTCAACTTATACATACCAACAATTAACACTAACACTAAAGAATTTATTGTAGACGTGGTTAATGGTTATTTTGTAAAGTTTAGCATTGATGCATTACAAAATCCAAGTATGCAAGACACACATGACCTATTCAGGAAGGCTTCAATCTCTGGGATTTGTGGGTTTAGAAATATGGACATGTTGGTGGTCGACTGTTATGATTTGTGTTTTGGTACCATTTAAGTCGTACACCAGCAATTCCTCTAGACTTTTGCTGCCGCTTTTGAATTATCAGCCTCTAGACATTTAGTCTCATTTTCTTCCGAGTTCTTCTAGACGACTCTTAGTTTTCAAAGTTAGCAACAATTTCTATCATTGCACCAGCATTTGAAGAGTATTATTAGATTATGATCCCAGGTCATTTAATAGGGATATGAAAGTGGCAACAAAAAGCATTGTACTTGTTAGTCATTTACTTAATCAACATTCATCATATTGGCTAAAAAACTACATTTTTTTTAACATAGAACATATCTTCATGTCATCATTTGCTACCAATATGAATCACCATCATAAACTACAGATAACTACAATGAAGACCACATGACCAACAAAGGAAATTTAATATAAACAAAAAACTATAACCTATAAAACGATACACCAAAAACCTAACCACAGCTAAACTAAAACCAAAGAACCTAACACAAATCCTAAATCGACAAAATTAGAACCCAAAACCTTCAATGAAGGCCCAAAAACTGCAATATATATATATATATAGTATAATTCCCATATATATATATATTGATCAAAAGATGAACTAAGTTGTTACCTGCTGAATCAATTTCTTGGAATATGTATCCATACTTGGAGTTCAGTTCATTAAGCATCTCTTACACTAATCGGGTAAAATCTGAAAGTCGATTTTTTTTTGCATTAAAACTTTGATAATAGTGTCACCTCGCAACCTTCTAGTGTTCCACATTAGTGGATGTATGATCAAACTGCTCGCCCTCCTATTTTGGATCAGTTTCAAGTTCAGAAGTAAACTTTTATCTTGTGTAAAAATCAAATCCTCAAGCATCATTTCAACAGCATCGACTCCATAAACTTGCACAAAACTCAATGTACAGTAAAACCCCGTTCCATAATGACTCAAAAGATTCAGCCTATATCTCACCCATTTTGGATCCTAGAGAACGAACCTTTGTTCGTGTTTCACATTTCCATCAGTAAAATTTCCAAGCTTTAGCCAATTATTTGCTAGATAAATCGAACTCCCAAGTAGTTCAAGCTTTTTAAGACTGGGTGTGTGGTATTTAAAGTTAGCAATCTCTGTACACAACAACTAAGTTAAACTCATTTATAAAATGCCAAAAGTTGGAGTGGCTACAGTGAAAGCCGACATGAACCGTCGTTAGCCAAAAAAGAGAAATATAATATAGGGGTCAATATACAAACCTTAGAATTTCACTTTTCTTCTCATAAGCAGAGATGTCATATATAAACACCATCACTTCCAGAGTTACTACTTACTATCGTCCTTGTCCTCATCCAATGGCATCTCAACGTGAAGTTATCAATAAAAGATGGGATTGGTACATCCTGGTAAAGCAATGGAACTATACACATTCCCAACTTCACAAAACTCTAGTATTACTATTCCCTGATAACTTCACAAAACTCTAGTATTACGATTCCCTGATAACGTCACAAAACTCTAGTATTACTATTCCCTGATAACTTCACAAAACTCTAGTATTACTATTCCCTGATAACTTCACAAAACTCTAGTATTACGATTCCCTGATAACTTCACAAAACTCTAGTATTACTATTCCCTGATAACTTCACAAAACTCTAGTATTACTATTCCCTGATAACTTCACAAAACTCTAGTATTACTATTCCCTGATAACTTCACAAAACTCTAGTATTACGATTCCCTGATAACTTCACAAAACTCTAGTATTACTATTCCCTGATAACTTCACAAAACTCTAGTATTACTATTCCCTGATAACTTCACAAAACTCTAGTATTACTATTCCCTGATAACTTCACAAAACTCTAGTATTACGATTCCCTGATAACTTCACAAAACTCTAGTATTACTATTCCCTGATAACTTCACAAAACTCTAGTATTACTATTCCCTGATAACTTCACAAAACTCTAGTATTACTATTCCCTGATAACTTCACAAAACTCTAGTATTACGATTCCCTGATAACTTCACAAAACTCTAGTATTACTATTCCCTGATAACTTCACAAAACTCTAGTATTACGATTCCCTGATACGATGATTTTAAGTTATATCAATGTCAATAGACAAAGCACTAACCTGTAATCAAATGGGCACATAGCAGTAAATGTAATGCTCTAATTACTGTTCAAATAAAGAAAATAATATGCATGGTACAGATAAAATATCTTCACACCATTCAAATCCATTCACATGTTTTTCTCATACAAAGAAAGGAAAAAAAAGGTGAAATGCAAAATAGTGAGTCGACACACCCTTTCTTTATGCGTGGCAGATCAATATCACAATATTTTTGTCAAGTTCATCAATAGCCTCATTCACATGAATCCATTTCTTCAAAAACAATACATTATAAATCAGAATACATGATTTGAAAACACATATCCGAAGTGTCAAACTAAAATGTCAATTTTATTAAGTATCATACACATAACTTCAAGTAATATCAATCGTTTCCAAGAAAATATTAGAATAATAGAGCTATAAATAAGACTAACCATCAAGAGTAGAGATTTGACTCACAATCCCATTCCAGAAGATATCTCGTTGACCAAAAAGCTCAACAATCGGAAAAATAAAACTGTAGTATAATCAACAGTATAATCAACCTAACGCAAATAGCCAAAAATACGTTAAACTAATCAAAATGGGAAAAGTGTGTAAAAAAACCATATTCTCTCAAGACTTTCATCGAACGCCTTTAAGACTTAAAATCTGAGCAGCTTATAAAAATGACTAATCAAGAATATCAAATATCAAATAATATAAAAATAAAAATAAGAAAACTTGGAACTTACCAGTGTAGAAGTAGAAAAGGCATGAGTAGTGCTCTAAACAAAAGTCAGTCTCCGGAAGTCATTATGGTGTACCTTTTATTCACCTCCTAAAATATTTTGTTTTTTACTTGTTCAGTTACCACAACCTTTCCATTCCCGAAGTTAATTCTCATTTAATCAACTCCACCTATTTGGCTTTTCATGTGCCTGGTTCATTTGATAACCCCTCAGTTACACCACAATAATTGATCATCAATCCGAATTTAACCAAAGAGGGAGCCCAAAACATTAACAAATCATCAATTATCAGAGAGATAATAGCAATTATGGAGAGAGATGGTTTTAGCTTTTCACCACAACCTTTACACAAGTATTGTTGCTAAATGACTGGTTCATATGAATACTTTAATTATATATCTAATAACATCTATATCTATATTTATACTTCTATATAAAACAAACTACTCCTCTCCGTAATTAAGACTTTCAAATGATCATATATACCTATAATACCTTTAATAAAATAACTTACAACATCTATCCTCCAACCCTTAAATAATCATATTAACCCCTCTTATATCAATTAATTTACAATCACTACCACGCTACCACCGCCGCCACCGCCACACATCGGCGCCATCACTGCCGCCGTCGCCACATCGTCATCGATACCATCATCACCGCTGCATCGCGCGGACATCCGTCTTGTTATATAAAAAATCAACTCCTTTTTTAAAATCTCAATTAAGGAACTAAAGTACTTATAATACCCCACTCCTTTATTCATTAATTTAAACATCTTCATCTAATATACCTATAATACCCTTAATGAAATACTCGTAATTTACAACATAAATCTCTTAAGCCTTAAAATAACTACACTATCTCTTTTAACATCAATTATTTTTACATTCACCATCATTGCCGCCCCTACCACCAGTCACCGACACTGTCGCCACCACCACCCCGCGCCGTCACCTCTACCGCCGTTGCATTGCGCGGGGATATAACTCGCATAATAAAAAAGTCTTATGTCTAAGCTATTTTCATGTGTGGGGGATATTTGTGTTGTAACCTTTAGTGGTTAAAATATTTGTTGATATTCTTGGAGTGTTAAGAACATTTGTTATTGTAAATCTCTAGTGGTTTTTAAGATTTGTTCAATTCTTGAAATATCGAGAATCTCCATTATTCGAAACTTCTAAACATGGTTTTAGCTTTTCACCTTAATTAGCTCAGGGATTCGAAAGAAAAAACAAGCGATTCAATCTTAAAAACCGAATGGTGTATGAGGTTTACACTTTAAAGGTCATTTTGTTCATGCCAAATTGTAAATCTTAGGTAGATTTTTGTTTTTTGTCAATAGAATATATTAATGGTTATTTGAATATATACGTTTTATATTATAAACTGAACAATTCTAAAAATAAGTTAAATTTAAAAAGATGGGACTTCTTGGTAAAAGCTGAACAAGTCATGAATTTGTGCTATTCGTTTGGCGTATAGTATGATAAACAATATATAATAACGTATTAAAGCTGAAATGCAATCAAATATCCATAACGACAAACTGAAAACTTACTTGTGATCCTCAAAACAGAAACTTAAAACTACAAAAAGAACAAACACCACCATACAAAAAGATCTCTGTACTAAGTTCTCTTGTTTGATCTAAAAATAGTACGCTATAGTACTCATTTGAATGTCAGGAATTTTTTTTATATCAGAGTACAATTCCAGAACAAAGGCAGGGAAACGTTCAAAGTAAGATGCTGCCAACTCTTTTTTAGTGCCACCAATGAACTTTTTAGCATCTGGGCACGTACTCCCATGCAATTTGACTTGATCAACATGTACTAAAGTATTTCTCATAAATGAAAGTAATGAGAGAGGGGATGCAGGAACAAGTACGGGTTTCGACCATTGGCGAAGTTTAGGTGGGACCGAAGGTGTCCACCCCGAAGCAACATCAAAAAACTTGCCAGTTGAATTATCCAATTTCGATGTCTGACTGGCTTCAATACTATGCATGTAGCTACTAGAATCTATAACAAAGTCTATTAGTTTTTCTATTTCCCATGAATCCGGCTCTTTAACAAATTCGTCAAGCAATATCCTGCAAATATTAAAATACGTTAGAGTTAAAACTTTATGGGTTAAATTTCAGTTGATTAAAAAAAATAAAAATCCATACCCGTCATATAACAAATCGACCGCATGCTTAGCCATATAGGGAATATTAGGATCTGAAAATTGTGTTGGATAGTCGCTCTCGGACTCCACGAAAGACGACCCATGTAAATAAAGAATCATATCTGCAAGCTCTTTGAGGTCTTTACCTACACAGTAAAGTAAAAACATATTATTCACAATCACATAACATGTAACTATCTTTAAAAAATTTCGAGACACGTACGTCGGGCTGTTTCATCCAACTTCTTAAAATGTCGAAATCCACACATTTTAGGTGTTTTGGCGGCATCAAGTAGAACATTCCACGGGTTTAAACACCCGTGGCTGATGCCTTGCTCGTGCAGGTCCATTAATCCATTTACGATGCATCTGGAAATAAGAAAAAAAAGGAAATTAGATATTTAAACAATATATAAATAGAGTTTGAATTTAAAAGAATATACCTCACAACTTGATTAATCTCCAAGCCTGCCTTGTTTACTATCAACTCACTGTTGAGAGTACATTCGCATTGCTCAAAAGCCGCACAGTAGTTTTTATCAACAAGAAATCCACCTCTGAACTTGACAATATATGGTGAGGGACAGTTTTTCCAAACACTAAAACCTTCAAAGGAAAATCGGTAATCTGGATGAAATACACAGACGGCCACTTCCGATCCATATAGAAGACCTTTGTACACCTGCCGGTCTTCAACATCATTCAAGCACTCGCTATAGTCAATCACGTATGGCTGCTCTACACTTATAAAAAATAAATCGGCCGCTATATTTGCATTTTGGTGCTTGTGATGTTCAAGCCGCTCATGTAAAGCACGGGTATCAAACTCGTGATAAACACGAATTCGAGATTCAATTCCATTTTGAAATCTTCTTGCTTGAAACTCAGACCACTGTAAGGTAAAAACATATTATTCACAATCACATAACATGTAACTATCTTTAAAAAATTTCGAGACACGTACGTCGGGCTGTTTCATCCAACTTCTTAAAATGTCGAAATCCACACATTTTAGGTGTTTTGGCGGCATCAAGTAGAACATTCCACGGGTTTAAACACCCGTGGCTGATGCCTTGCTCGTGCAGGTCCATTAATCCATTTACGATGCATCTGGAAATAAGAAAAAAAAGGAAATTAGATATTTAATGAGAAATTAGTGAAATTATTAAAATTTGAAGTAACTTTATACCTTTTTTTCAAGCTTTTTATCCTTTATACAAGAACAGTTAAGGATAATATCATCACCCTTGGGATTTGCAGTGATAAAGGAATTGCACTGTTCATTGTTTATCGCATTATGAACAGTGCAATTCCTTTATAAAACCCATAAATGGTAGTATCAAAATGGGGAGTAGTAACATGTATACTACTCCCCATTTTGATACTACCATTTATGGGTTTTGATAAAGGAATTGCACTGTTCATAATGGCGATAAACAATGAACAGTGCAATTCCTTTATCACTGCAAATCCCAAGGGTGATGATATTATCCTTAACTGTTCTTGTATAAAGGATAAAAAGCTTGAAAAAAAGGTATAAAGTTACTTCAAATTTTAATAATTTCACTAATTTCTCATTAATATTCAAGTTGTGAGGTATATTCTTTTAAATTCAAACTCTATTTATATATTGTTTAAATATCTAATTTCCTTTTTTTTCTTATTTCCAGATGCATCGTAAATGGATTAATGGACCTGCACGAGCAAGGCATCAGCCACGGGTGTTTAAACCCGTGGAATGTTCTACTTGATGCCGCCAAAACACCTAAAATGTGTGGATTTCGACATTTTAAGAAGTTGGATGAAACAGCCCGACGTACGTGTCTCGAAATTTTTTAAAGATAGTTACATGTTATGTGATTGTGAATAATATGTTTTTACTTTACTGTGTAGGTAAAGACCTCAAAGAGCTTGCAGATATGATTCTTTATTTACATGGGTCGTCTTTCGTGGAGTCCGAGAGCGACTATCCAACACAATTTTCAGATCCTAATATTCCCTATATGGCTAAGCATGCGGTCGATTTGTTATATGACGGGTATGGATTTTTATTTTTTTTAATCAACTGAAATTTAACCCATAAAGTTTTAACTCTAACGTATTTTAATATTTGCAGGATATTGCTTGACGAATTTGTTAAAGAGCCGGATTCATGGGAAATAGAAAAACTAATAGACTTTGTTATAGATTCTAGTAGCTACATGCATAGTATTGAAGCCAGTCAGACATCGAAATTGGATAATTCAACTGGCAAGTTTTTTGATGTTGCTTCGGGGTGGACACCTTCGGTCCCACCTAAACTTCGCCAATGGTCGAAACCCGTACTTGTTCCTGCATCCCCTCTCTCATTACTTTCATTTATGAGAAATACTTTAGTACATGTTGATCAAGTCAAATTGCATGGGAGTACGTGCCCAGATGCTAAAAAGTTCATTGGTGGCACTAAAAAAGAGTTGGCAGCATCTTACTTTGAACGTTTCCCTGCCTTTGTTCTGGAATTGTACTCTGATATAAAAAAAATTCCTGACATTCAAATGAGTACTATAGCGTACTATTTTTAGATCAAACAAGAGAACTTAGTACAGAGATCTTTTTGTATGGTGGTGTTTGTTCTTTTTGTAGTTTTAAGTTTCTGTTTTGAGGATATTAAACATTGCCGTTATAGGCTCCAGTTGTTTTTGGTTAAGGATGATCAGAACCTAGTTTTCAGTTTGTCGTTATGGATATTTGATTGCATTTCAGCTTTAATACGTTATTATATATTGTTTATCATACTATACGCCAAACGAATAGCACAAATTCATGACTTGTTCAGCTTTTACCAAGAAGTCCCATCTTTTTAAATTTAACTTATTTTTAGAATTGTTCAGTTTATAATATAAAACGTATATATTCAAATAACCATTAATATATTCTATTGACAAAAAACAAAAATCTACCTAAGATTTACAATTTGGCATGAACAAAATGACCTTTAAAGTGTAAACCTCATACACCATTCGGTTTTTAAGATTGAATCGCTTGTTTTTTCTTTCGAATCCCTGAGCTAATTAAGGTGAAAAGCTAAAACCATGTTTAGAAGTTTCGAATAATGGAGATTCTCGATATTTCAAGAATTGAACAAATCTTAAAAACCACTAGAGATTTACAATAACAAATGTTCTTAACACTCCAAGAATATCAACAAATATTTTAACCACTAAAGGTTACAACACAAATATCCCCCACACATGAAAATAGCTTAGACATAAGACTTTTTTATTATGCGAGTTATATCCCCGCGCAATGCAACGGCGGTAGAGGTGACGGCGCGGGGTGGTGGTGGCGACAGTGTCGGTGACTGGTGGTAGGGGCGGCAATGATGGTGAATGTAAAAATAATTGATGTTAAAAGAGATAGTGTAGTTATTTTAAGGCTTAAGAGATTTATGTTGTAAATTACGAGTATTTCATTAAGGGTATTATAGGTATATTAGATGAAGATGTTTAAATTAATGAATAAAGGAGTGGGGTATTATAAGTACTTTAGTTCCTTAATTGAGATTTTAAAAAAGGAGTTGATTTTTTATATAACAAGACGGATGTCCGCGCGATGCAGCGGTGATGATGGTATCGATGACGATGTGGCGACGGCGGCAGTGATGGCGCCGATGTGTGGCGGTGGCGGCGGTGGTAGCGTGGTAGTGATTGTAAATTAATTGATATAAGAGGGGTTAATATGATTATTTAAGGGTTGGAGGATAGATGTTGTAAGTTATTTTATTAAAGGTATTATAGGTATATATGATCATTTGAAAGTCTTAATTACGGAGAGGAGTAGTTTGTTTTATATAGAAGTATATATAATATAGATATAGATGTTATTAGATATATAATTAAAGTATTCATATGAACCAGTCATTTAGCAACAATACTTGTGTAAAGGTTGTGGTGAAAAGCTAAAACCATCTCTCTCCATAATTGCTATTATCTCTCTGATAATTGATGATTTGTTAATGTTTTGGGCTCCCTCTTTGGTTAAATTCGGATTGATGATCAATTATTGTGGTGTAACTGAGGGGTTATCAAATGAACCAGGCACATGAAAAGCCAAATAGGTGGAGTTGATTAAATGAGAATTAACTTCGGGAATGGAAAGGTTGTGGTAACTGAACAAGTAAAAAACAAAATATTTTAGGAGGTGAATAAAAGGTACACCATAATGACTTCCGGAGACTGACTTTTGTTTAGAGCACTACTCATGCCTTTTCTACTTCTACACTGGTAAGTTCCAAGTTTTCTTATTTTTATTTTTATATTATTTGATATTTGATATTCTTGATTAGTCATTTTTATAAGCTGCTCAGATTTTAAGTCTTAAAGGCGTTCGATGAAAGTCTTGAGAGAATATGGTTTTTTTACACACTTTTCCCATTTTGATTAGTTTAACGTATTTTTGGCTATTTGCGTTAGGTTGATTATACTACACTTTTCCCATTTTGATTAGTTTAACGTATTTTTGGCTATTTGCGTTAGGTTGATTATACTACATGTATACTACTCCCCATTTTGATACTACCATAACCTCCTCAGCCTCCAATACTTCCAAAGACTGTAGACAACAGATAAATCCAGATAAATCCTAATTGTTATATCAAATAAAACTATCACAATCTTTTTTAATAAAGACATGTCATAGTAAATTCTAACTATTATATCGTTTAAAAACTTTACTAAAATTTGGATCGTTGGTATGAAAAAAAGAAGATAAATAAGTAATCTTATTTATTCTCATATCAGAAACGTTTTTCCTTAAACATGAACAACTAATCAAAAGAATTTTGAAATGCACATTAACACACCCCCTACATTAAAAGAGAATTAACAAACAAGTTATAATCACCTTGCTGTCATTGTTCTGGTAGGCCTTGAAACGGCCTTTAGCCTGTTCACTGAGTAGCATCACTTCATGGGTACGGAAAATCTGCAAACGTGAGAATGAAGGGGATAAATATGACATATGGCTGGCACTCCTCAACCACATAAGTCCAGGGGAACTCTATATAAAAGTTTGTGAATCAAAGATATAAAATCGTAAATTTATGAATCAAAGATTCAAAACTTAAACAGCCAATGAAGTAATCAAATTATAAACCACACATATGACACTTCATATATTATTCTTTGTTCAACAATTTTGAACTTGATTTTATATGTTTAAGCAACTATCAAACCTAAATCTTGAATCGCTCTTTTCAGATAAAAATTCAACCACCAAAAAAGCTAAAATTACCTCACAGAAGTCAGTGACGTAGTCCTTTATAGCTTGAACATGCACATCCCTTTGTAGTCTCTGATAATAGAGAATATTAAATAATTAAAAAAAATAAGCAACTAACAATATTAAGTGAGGTTGTGAATGGACAAGCAGGAAGCAGGTCAAACCAAATTTGGTCAGCTTGGGTTGACTAGCAACATTTCAAGCCCTTCTCTACAAGAAACTAACGTCTTGAATATTAATATAAAGACTATCCTATTCCATTAATGATAAAAATTTAATCTCACAAAAAATAAAGAATCCGTAAGCTCTAAAAACACAATTTTGAAGTAGTTAACCACACTTGACTCGTTAGGACTTGTCAAAATTACCACGTCTAACACAATGTGAAAGCCTCACTTTGGACTGAAATTGGCATAAATAGGGTTGACTAACCTTCCAAACTGTATCTTTTTTATTTGTTGTGCCAACAAGGCATGGATGATGAGAGCAGAATAGCAGTCGCATGGAACAAACATGTGTAGCAGCCAACTCACTAGATGATATTACCATTAAAGCATTCACCAAAATCTCCACATATGGCACATAAGCTAATTGAGTGTTCGATGAGTTTTTTTCCTCCCTGCAAATAACATCAATGTATATTAAGATACATCCTATTTTCACCTCCCACGGACAACAGGCGACACAAAGACGCGACACAAAGACTGACATTTGTAATATGAACCGCCTTACTTAATAATCGTAAAGACGCAAATTTAACTAAATCAAATTAGAATACAAATGCCATAAATGTTAACCAATAGCAATAAGTTAGCTTCACAATCTAGCTAAAAAACAGAGACAGCTACCAAAATGAACAGGTCTGGTGATCAGTTAGAGGGTGAAAAGGGAAAAATTCTGTTACAAATCAGGCTGTATTGACCCACAATACGATTTTATGATTGATATATTATATATAACAGTGTCTCAACAATAGTGTATCATCAATACTACATTTTTAGCAGAAAAACTAGGACGTACTATACATTAAAGATATGCTGTGAGGGACTTTAGACCCCATTTAGCGCATTTCTTGCTAAGCTACTTCTATTAATTTCGGTTTGACACCTTAAATATACAATGTAACCCAGATTCACTAGCATAAAAATGGGTCAATATTGCCAGCAATAGTATAGCTGATCTCACTCATAAAAATTTTACCTTGATTTTGCTATTAATTGTTCCCCAACAACAGTGAGGTACTTGAAATATTCATCTAGAAGAGCTTGAAAGAGTTCTGCACCAACAGAGACAGATCTCTTGGTAGATTCATGAATGACAGATAGAATACTGTTGGTAGAGTCTTGAGCTGCTTTGCGTACATTCCAACTTGAATGGCATAGAAATGTTAGAATAGGCTGCAGGAAAAAATATCAGCATGTGACCAGAATCTAAGAAAAGGAATGGAAATTATGTTTGAACTTCATAAAACTGCACCTTCATGAGTGACTTCACAAGAAGAATGTCCAAACGCCTATAGCATAGATAACAAGTATATGAACATTTGTAAAACTTGATAGATATAATAAAGTAACTATATATGTAACGAGATCAAATAGTTTGCAGAACCAAAAACCTGGGCGAATGATACAAAAGGAGTGACTTAAGTAAGTCAATGCATGTTTCACAGTCGTCGACTGGTAGATCGGAAGCCTACATAGCGATTAGATTAGATATATACCCCATATCAAATACAGAAATGCATCAAAAACATCCAATGCTCACTGAATGTGTCTTGAATACAATAAGCATTTTGTTAAATAGCAGAACTTGCTTTCATGAGTTCAATAAACAAAAATCAAAAGACACAATCAAAGAAAATAAAATTACCATATCAAGGACTGAGGGCACATTCTTCGCAATGAAGTTCCAAAACCTTTCCGTGAACTTCTCTTCCGCTTCAGCAGAAAACATTAAAAACTTACTATTCTGAACAATGTTAGGGCATTTTTGGTAGAGAGAAATGAGAGCATGGGAAAATGGTTTTCCCTTTCTGGTAGAGACAAATGAAATCGGGAGGGAATAATATCTAGAAAAATGTATCTGCATGCGTTATGATATTCCACCGTTTGCAAATGAAACGTTTCTCAGGAAAATTAGGATATACAGTTGTTTCACACATTTGGTGACAAAACCAACGGTTTCATCCACTTCATTTCATTTCATTTCTATATATTTCTCCCAAACAAACATGCCCTTAGATGAAATAAGTAAAACCAAACATCAAAAGTAGATTAACAAGTACCTTCTTTTATATTAGCAGCTGCCATTTTCACCACAATGAGTAATGCGTAAATGGCATCCAACCGTTGAGTTTTTTTATTACAAGGAGCCTGTACTATCTCGATAAAAGAAGCCAAAGAAGATACCTGATGGCAAGCATCAGAAAGCTTTAGTAACAGTTGTGAATAAATGTAGTAAAAAACAATAACTTTTTGTAGGTTAGTTTCGCACATAAAAACTTGCATGGGCATCTTTGTATATGACACGTATACATCGAAGATGACCTCCTCTTAGTGAGCCCTTCTCCTTGAGACCTAAGTCAATAAATGTAAAGAGCTTTTTCCCAATAGCATCTGTTGATCTTGCTACCCAAGATGCTAGAGCAGTTAAGCATGCAAGCTTTACTTCTTCAATTTCTGGAATTTTAAAGTCAATCTCATGTCAATCATGCAAATGTTGTAAGGTACAATATCAACCCATTTACTAGTCAACAGGTCAGCCTGGGCCGCGTTTTGCCTTAAACGGATGTGACATCAATACATTGAAGAAGAACCGATGAGTCCATCACAGATGCCACGTCATTTTGTAAAGATCTCTCTGCAACCCATTTGTACATGCAACATTTCTTAATAAAACATTTTAAGTTCAAATGGAACATACCAAATGGGTAAAGTCTCCCAAAAGTATATTATTTATGCATTAAATCACCTAGATTATCTTATTTAAAGTTCAAAAATCAAGCAGAAATTCTCTTTTGTTATAATAATAAAAACATAAGGGGACAAAAAGTGTATGTAAATTATCCAATGCTGGCCTGTTTTAATCAGTAATGACAATGAGCATGTAAAACTTAAATATCATAAATAAGGAAATAAAAAAAAGACCCAAGTATACCATCAGCAGCATATCTGCCCATCAGAAAATCACATACAGTGCAAGAAAAGGCATTAAGTTCTATCTTTTCAGAAAATCGAGACAACTCCTGCAGAGCATATATCATGCCAACCCTCTCATTTGAAGGAGCGAACCCTACCTTAGATTTTCCAACCCTCAGCATTCGAAAAGGGGGCTTTCCCCCAGAACTTTCAATATCAGGTATGACAGCATAAACCATTTCCTTAATGATATCGGGGTCCTTAGACTTTTGACTCAAGCATCGGATAATATCCAAGGCCGCAAGTTTATTTACTTCGTTTGCATGCCAAGTCTGTGATAGTACCTCTTCTAGTATGCTGACACCAAAGTTACCCAAATCACATCCAAGATTTCTCAAAGAGATGCCTATGGAATCCAGAACATGCTCACAATTCCGTCTCAGCATCCTCACAAATTTAGGACCAATCATCTTAAAATCATCAAGTGTTAGATGAACAAATAATAACCCGAAAGCTTCACTTAGAGATTCACTTAGAGATTTTGTTGCTGTATCCATTTCAGTCAAAACAGCTTGTTCATACATATTAACATAATCCAGCTGCAGGATGCAGTAAAAAGAGAATGAGAAATTGCACCCATTCAGGCATATAGATTCACATGATATCATAACACATATTACAATGTTTTGACTCAACTGGGCCATACAGATAGAGTAGGAATATAACAAAAAAAAAACTTGAAAGAAAACCAATCAGAATGCCGAAAGTCACCCAACACACCTTCAAAGCATAAAACCTCAGTTGATTCAAAAAAGCAAAATACTTTTTTTTATAAATATTGGACACAATAACTATTTTTAAAGAAGATTAACTTGGACACAATAACTACTTTTTTAGAATATCAACCAAACCAGACCCAATTTGACCAGTATAAATATTCTGGTATTGACCCATTTTGAACTATATAAATATTGCTGGTACAGACCCATTATCCAATCCTCTATAGTTATTACTGATATTAACCCATTATCCAATCCGCCCAATTTGCCATCTCTATTTTTTTAGAAAAAAGAGTTCCTGCCATTTCTTAATGGGTTCACATAACCTTAACAAAAAAATCTAATGCAACACAGCAGTATGTAATATATATCAATTAGAAAGGTATATATATTATATATATATATATATATATATCAATTAGAAAGGTTCTTACCTTCCAATCGTTAAACACTGACATATTTGAACTTGAATAGTCCAGCAGTACACGAAGCATTTCCGGAAATTTTCCAATCAAGATTCTTTTGGCTTTTAATTCTTCCATGTACAGACTGAAGATGTCAGGTGACTGGAATATGAAAGAAAAAAAGAGAATTAACAAAACAAGTTAACTTTGTTCAAGAAAACATATATAAATTTCATTTCATTAATCAACCTTCAAAAATGAATTTTTAAAAGTTCTTCGGCAAGCCCTGCGCTCACGAGAAGACCCTTGTAAGCTTACTTGAAGACACAAAGCCTGCGCATTTGCAACTCCTAGAAAGGAATCTTTTGTTTCGGAATAAGTAGTATTACAAAGAAGCAAGCATGACCAGTTCATAAATCTAACACAGCCAACATGAGAGTGCTTTAATTGTTCCTCCATGGCTTGCACAAGATTTTTTGCAAATTTGTCGATAAATATATTATTCTTTAGAGCACTTTTAATCACATCGTCCACAGCTCTCCTTGAACCTCGGTCATAATAAATATACAATGTCATGAAAATTAGATCCACCAGCTGTGAGGAAAACTCATCTGACTTCTCTGCAAATTCAAGTGAAATGTATGTCAAACTAAAGAGATATCGGTGTTAACAATTGCTTTACTAAATAAGAAGAATATTATTTAGAATCTACAAAGATAAAAAAAAAACATTACATGCCAGTCAAAGTGTAAAACCTAACCAGTAAACTTCAATGGATTCAACAGTTTCGATAAAGATTATTACATAAAGTTAAAATTAAAAGATTCTGAAGTGGCAATATTATAAAAAGCACTGGATATCATAATGAACCATTATCTTGCCCAACTAAGGCAAATCCATCATAAACCTAATATCTTAGTTGACTTTCATTGGTGTGTGGCATGAACTAGATGATCTTATATGTAACAAGAAACATTGATCTAGTTTATCAACCCTTTGAAACATTCTTTTCAACTTTTTCAGGTCATACCAAGTACTTATAACAGGCAGGTACAAATTCAAACTAATCATGGTTACCAACTAACTGATGTCATCATGTCAACTTAAAGGTAACGATATTTAGAATAAGCTAGACATATAGTGACCCTGCCATTTCTTATTCCCTCCTGCTGGTAGATGAAGAGGTGTACCAAGTTGTCATTATTACGTGCTTGTATGGCTATATACATCTTTAAATACTTCAACTAATTCAATTCAACTATCACTTACCCCTCGCATTTCATTTCCCCTTTAACTGTAATACTGTCCAAGTAGTCACATGTACTACGAGCAAACAAAAGAATTCACCTAGTATTACACTATTACAGAACTACTATAAGCCTATTATCCCTAGTTTTCCATGTTAACTATCAATACAACAAATGTTACAAGACATGTCGATAAGCTCCAAAATAACAAACAAAAATTACAAAGTACTAATATTCGCAATTGTTAGAATACGATAAACAATTAAACAAGCTTCTTTTAAGATAAATAGCTGCTAGTCTATACTTTGGATATATCAAGCGGAATACTGAACCATCAACATTTCTTAAATTCAATTACATAAGAAAAATTGCAGTCATATATCAGCTACGAATACCATATTATCACAGATGAGAATCAATGTGTATATATTAACATACATATGATCATATACACACACACACATATATATATATATATATGTGTGTGTGTGTATTGTGTGTGTATATACACAACTGTACCACTCCCGATTAGGCCGGTGTATGGGGAAGGTGTCATGTAGACATCCTTACCCCTACCCAAAGGTAAGAGACTGGACCTCCGACCTAGGGATTAACCGTCACAAAAGCCAAAGCCTAAAAGGAGACAAATATCGATCTCAGACACTCTCTCTGTGTGTGTGTGTATACATATACATATATGTATCGAATTGAAGTGAAGTGGAAGTATATATAAAATTAGCAACAATACCTGATATGAAGTGTAAAAATAAAGGAAGATCGGATCGAAAGATCCGAATCCGTTTTTTAGTGGATGAGGTTTCAACAGAGAATGCAAGTGATAATGACTGCTCCATTTGAAAACAGTATCAGCAGCAACAAATCAAAGAGGAAAACACATTGAGATCTTTATTGAATTTGATTATAATATGTGTGTGTTTCAGTTGGGGTAAAGGAGTGTGGGGCGGATGATGTGTGTGTGTGTGTGTTTTACTGCGTCTGTGGTTGGTTTTAGGGTTTTTAGGAAAGATGAGGGTGAGGGAAAGCCCAACGCATAATAAGCCCAACGCATAATAACTTATGGTATGTTTGACAACATCAAGTGTAGTTGGTAATTGTAGCTTGTAAGCAGTACCAGAAAAAAAATTCTAAAGAGGACAAAATTAAAAATTCCGCAAACAATAAATATAAAAGGTGTCAAAATGTTAAAAATCTATAAAAAAATTTTAAAAATCGATGAAAAATTTAAAAATACATGACAAAATCTAAATTTTGAATGTGGTACCGCCCATGCTTGTAATAGTTGGAGCTGTAAGCTGTTAACTAGAGGATTTTTTTTTATAAAAATGTTTAGTACTTTGGTATGGTAGTTGTAGCTGCATCTTCAAGAAATTTGTGTAACTTTTAAAAGATAAAAGCTTCATCGAAAAGCTAAAGCTCCTAAAACACTACTTCAAGTAGTGTTTCATTTTGGAGCTTTTTCTTTCAAATAAAAGTTGTATCCAAACAAAGCTTTTAACACTTTAGGACCTTTTAGTTTAAAACAAAAAGCTGAAGCTCCTAAAAAGCTTTTGAAAAGTTTGTGCCAAACATAGCCTATGGGTATGTTTGGCAAAATTAGCTGGTAGCTGTAGAAGCTTTTTAAATATATTTAGGTATTTGATAGAGTACTGTAGCTTTTAGTAAATATATAAAATGACAAAAATGGACATAGATAAAAAAAATACCTAATATATTAAACATACATATAAAAACATATTTATATATGTACATATATTTCTTTATAAAAAAAAGAGTTAATTACATTTTTCGTCCCTGTGGTTTGTACCAGATTTCACAGACCATCCCTTAGTACGCGAAATTACACGTATCGTCCCTGAGTTTGGAATTCTGTTAACAAGTTTGGTCCAGCCCACTAACAGACGTTAAGTTGGTGTCATGTGACTTGCATGCTAAGGGTATAATTGTCATTTCACTTATCATAGGACCAAAAGTGTAATAGTGTATATATATCCATGAATCTAGTATATCTAATAAAATATCATAAAAGTGTTACCCGATGGTTTCTCTAGTTAATCAACGATGAAATCATCATCACTTTCTCCAATTTCAGTTTCATCATAATTACTTTAATAGAGTTTTAACATTTTTGAAATCATCATCACATACACGCAATATATACAGATCTCAAACCCCAACAACCCTTCTTTACATTCACCAATCAACAAACTAGACTTTCAATCCTGAATCAAGAAGAAAAAAAACTAAAAAAAAAGAGACGAATCCACACAAATCTCATATACATATCGCGATCTTGGATGAGGGTGTATTTCAATCTTCAACACCTCCTCTAATCTATGAGTTCCCATTTCATAAATCGTATAAACTACATCCATCCAAGTATGTATTTGAAAATGAGAATTCTTAAGATCTACGAAAAAAGGAGAGTGAAAATGAGTAATAATGGTGGCGGCGGTACGACGCTCAACGACAACCACAAATAGTAGTGGTGGTGGTCGGCGCCTCGACGGTGGTGGTAAGCCATCGGTGGTGAAGATTTAAGTCAGTGGTGATGGTAGTGGGAAAGACATGGGTTGGGATGGTATGGCGGAGATGGTGGTTTGGGATGGTGTGGCGGAGATGGTGGTCAAGAACTCAAAATGATGCTCTTCCGCGGCCATCTCGTGCTTCCTTTGGTCGGAGATCTACACCTCTGGTGATGGCGTAAAAACGGCGGCGACGGCCCGGTAATGGTCTGGGTGAATTCGGACAGAGAGAGGGAGAGAGATGTGAGATCAAGTGAGTTTGGATTCACAGATCTATACAAATACATTAAATTTTGATTAGGGTTTGTTTATGGTGATTTGATGATGATGATGAAGATTGTGGCTTTTTCTTTTACAAATTGTTTTTTTTTTTTGTAGTTTGATTTTGATTTTCAGATTTGTCATATTATTGTGTTATGGAATATATAGATTGAGAATAGGTATAGATATCGATTTATGAAATTTTGTTCAGCTTTTTGAAATAATTTCATATAGATATGGAGATATATATGTATGTCAATATGTGTGTGCGTTAGATGATGATGATGATGGTGTTTATGATGTTGAAGTAATAAATCTGGAAAAGGAAAAGGGAAAAGGAAAATATTATAAAGAAAATAATTTTTTCATTAACAAATAAAAAAATACAAGTTTTACACTTTTGATCCCTGAAAAAGCGAACTGACCATTTTACCCTCTGCGTGCAACTCACGTGACCCTTTTTTTAACGGACGTTTGGGTCGTGGACCAAACTTGTTAACAGAATTCCATACATAGGGACGAAACGTGTAATTTCGGATACTCAGGGACGGTCTGTGAAAGTGGGGCAAACCACAGGGACGAAAAATGTAATTAACTCTAAATAAACACATAATAGAAAAAAAATACAATTTGTTTCTAAAGATATATACAGTAAAAAGTAAACTATAATTTGTTTTGTTAATTTTACTTGTATAAAATATATTAAAAAAAAGTCTTTTATATATGCACTTTTGTTGTTCTATGGTGGGTGTATGTGAGTGATAATGACATATCCAAACTTTTGTTCTTACCGCTAAGAAGTCAAACTAGTGTCATTGTTGTTACTTAAAGATTTGTAATCACACAAGGACATTTACGGAATATAATATCCAGAAGCTAGGAGCTGTTTTCAAACGCAGCGTTAAGCTGCAAGCTTTTTCTCCAAATTTAAAAGCTTGAAGCTCTTTTAAACAAACAAAGCTTTTTATTAGGTATGAGCTTTTTCTAAAAACCTAAAAGCTTGAAGCTCCTAAAAGCTCCTTCTGCCAAACATACCCTATATCTACTAGCTTATCATCCCTGATGATACTCAATATATTAAAAATATTTAGGTGATAGAGCACACAAAATATGTATACAAAAATACAACACAATTTACATCTTTAAAAGTTGACGATAATAATAAAGAACTATGAAACCGTGGACATGCTAAAACTGATAATTTCAAAAGAGTAACCAAAACTCAGGCTAAAATGATTTTACGTATGACAAAAACATAGACCATATAGTAAGTTCTAATGAAAATGGGGTTTTTTCTGTTGCCATTACTTCTTTTTGATTCTTCGGGTTGTCGCTTTCATGGAAAAATAGTGATACCATTATGTTGTTAATCTTTAGTTTAATGAACTTCGGTTACTTAGCAATCATCTACTATTTTATTTACACAATGAAATAGCGAAACTAATTTATTAAGTTGATGGGTTAGGAATGGAGAGCCGATCCTTTTAAAATAGTACATATTAAAATAGTTACATACCGCATTTTTTGAACCAATTAAAGAATAGTTATTGGGGAAAATGTGAAGCGGTCACGTCAGCAGTATTAACCATTTCACCATGTCTTAGGATGGGCCAGTATAATACAGTCTTAAAGCATTTTTGTTTGACATAATTAAAAACAGCATATACAAAGCATTTTATATAAAAATACTATGTGTACATACCGCATGTGATACTATTCGGAGGGTGGCACTTAGGAGAACTATGAAGCAAACTTCGATCAAGATGCTCACTTTTTCTCACTTTTGCACATTTGCTGTATATATCGAGGGTAAATGATTAAACTCTTTAGGTTTGTAAGTGGAGGAGGTTGAAATGAGTTTTGTTCCATGGATGAAGAAATGAGTTGTAGTAATATTTCAAAAGAGAAATCATAGAGACAAAATGGAAAAAGTTTCCCACAATTTTACACCGGTTGGCTTACACATTGGAAAGTGAATATTGCAACAGAGGATGCAGCTTCTACATCACCTGCTTAAGATTCTGTCAAGGAACGGCTTCGCAGTGCTTTATGTAAGGTATAAAAAGTACAGGTGGAAATATGAACCTATTACTTATAGATGGGATGAGTTGACCCATTCTTAATCTCTTACAAGTCAAATAGTTTGAATGTGGTCAAATTTTTTATAATTTATTTAAAAAGTGACTCTAACGACTCATCCCTGATATGATCCAATATTATTTCTTTGAACCAAATGAAACTTTCCCATTGTACCACCTCCATTATATAGTATAAAGATTTTTAAGCATTTTTAACCTGATTCTTTATGGTGTGGTGTTTTCTCACTTATTGATGGCTCAACCAGTTTTAGGAATATATCTTCGTTTTGGAATTCCAAGGCAAACGCTTTTTAGAAATGCATGGAAATTCCTTTATGGAAAGATGCACTTCATGTGGTACTGAGTAAGAGTTCATCCTAATCTGCTAAAACATTGTTTGGTTAGTTTTTGATATTATACTTCATTTTGCTTGGCTTTGTAAATAGTTGTGTAAAATTTGTGCTCAAGTAACAAAGTCAGTTTTAAATTGTTTTCATGTATTACAAGAAAAGCTTTATTTCACATGAGTTTTTAGAAGCAATCTATCATTTTGAAGGTACTTTTTAAATTTTGAAGTTGAATCTGTGGACTGAAGAAAACATCATGAAGTTGCTCCGATATAGATTGTGATGTTAAACTTAAAGCCACAGTTCTTGATTGTGAGGTATAATCTATTGCTATACTGATCCAGAACTTCATGGAAAGCGTATTTGTTGGAATCACTTGCCTCTGTTTGGATCAACTTATCGTATTTTCATATTGACTTTCTATTAGATCTTGAACTTATACCGTTATAAAGCAATTGCTACCGAACCCCTTTACTGATATATATATATATATATATATATAGATAGATATTCCACCCAACTGATTCTTTCTGTCTATTAATAGTAAAATATCTGGAGTTATTGTTATGCGTCATCTTATATCTCATGTCTACGTCCTTAGGGAGACCTACAAACTTATGCACATCGTATTCTTATAAATGCTTTTGTCCATGCCATCTTTGCAATTGTTTAGAAGTGGCAAAACGGATGGGAGGGTCAGGTTGGGCAATGAGTTCATGTCGAGTCAGGTTCACACCCGCTAACACATTTTTTCATGTTTATGCTTTTTTTAATAGTTGGTGAGTATGTATATAAACGAGACCGCAATATACCTCTATTACCTGAAGATCACAATGGGGATGCCAAATACTCGATCAATCACTCCTAAATCACACGTTTGAAGGATTTTCGGCTTAGAATTTTGATAGGGGATCAAAGGGGTGGCTAGGTCTTGAGAGAAAAGTAATATTTCTGCAAATGATGAACTAATGACTCCCTCCAAGACCCTAAACCCATTTTTGACTTTCACACCATGTCAAAATTGGTCCATAAGCTTCATAAAGTCATATTTCTTGCCCAAAACACCTCTATGGACTATATACAACTCATTAAACACTTTGAACACCTCAAAAGGCATTCAACTACATCTTAACCACATTACTACATCAATTAATAAGACATTCAAGTCTCGCACGTATAACAACATTAACTACATATAAGCATACAAATCTATCGACGACTTAACGACACGTTATGTTGACTTAACGACTCTAGTCAACCGTTAAATAAAAAGATTGGGATGTTACACCCTGGCTATGAGCCCGATGAATACATTCACCGTAATGATGGTGATAGTTCATTCGACTTTACTGATTCCCGTTTTGTTGATTTGGATAATTTTGGCTTATTTATGTAATCGTTTCAGTTTTTAATAAAGTAACTCATTTTATTAGTTTTTAATGTTGTTTTATTTATTTTTGATTATAAAGTGACAAGAATATCTAATAAGAAAACAAACAGAATTTTGAACACACAATAAGAAAAACTGATAAAAAAAAGCTAACGCGACAAGATTATTGAAATTCTTGAGTGCATGTTTTCCAATTATGACCCAATCCGTTACAAAGGCCACATCTAGCTTGTTGTCTTGAGGTTGAAGATCTGCTGGTAGAACTCTCATCCATCTCGTTCCGGTACCGTCTGGTGCATCTCCTACCCCTATGCGTGACCAGTTTTGTCGGGTCTCCTTCGATCTTCCAATCTACCTCTGCCCAGTAATGAACGTCTCGGAGGGGAGAAAGTGCAGCATTATACTGATTTATCCACGTCCTGGTTGAGTACCTCTTACTTGGAAGATTAGCAGCTCCCTCTCGTCTATATCCGCAAACAGCAATGGCATGAGAACATGGAAACCTTTGATGCTGCCAAGCTCCACAAGAGCATTTTTTTCCTATTATCCGCCATGACAACATTGTATGTGTACTCGCCATTTGCATTTCTTTGGTTTGTTCTAACCGTTTACAAACCTTGACGTTTATCAAACACTTCCACCCTATGGCTTGTTGAGGCACTTTCACGCATCTGATAAACCTCTCACATTTTGCGAGCTAGTGGTGGGTTCCAATTATTGGCCTTCCGGTATTGCTTGACAAAATGGTCTCTTGTCCAATTAAAAGTGGCCTCAATTAAAGCTCTAATAGGTAGCATACGAGCTAAACCAAGGATATTGTTTTGGCACTCGGCAATGTTTGTCGTTAAGTTACCCCAACGATGAAGTCCCGAGTCATGCTTTAGAGTCCACTTATCCAAACCAATGTTTCTCAAATAGGGCCAAACAGCCTCGTCTTCACCTCTGATTTCATCCACCGCCCAAGAATACTTAGATTGTTGGGATGTGGAACCGGCCACCCAAGTCAAATTTTTGACACGCCTGTTCTTGAAGTTCGACATGACATTGCTACAAACGTGCCTCAAACAATACCGATGATGCCACCCGTCAATTTGGTTCACTACATTAAGTATGCCTTGGTGACGCTCTGAAACGATACACAAATCACCCTGCCGCTGCGATCCGAGGTGCTCTTGAAAGAGATTTAAAAACCATCCCCAACTTTCATTAGACTCTTCATCAACCAAGGCAAAAGCGACAGGCAATAATTGTCCATTGGCGTTCTTCGTCACTACAGTTACCAACTTACCCTTGTAGATGCCTTTCAAATGAGTGCCATCGACAAAGATCACTGGAATACAATGTTAGAATGCTCTAATTGCCGGTCCGAATGTCCAAAATACAAACTTGAATGTTTGTATATGGCTTGAATGCTTGGAGAATGGAGCCATTCCACAAGGGTGTCTGGATTAGCACGTTTTAATTCAGCAACATACTTGGGCAATGCATCAAAGTTACTCGGCCAAGTTCCATACAACCTTTCAATTGCGATCCTTCTTGCATTCCACGCCTTGGAGTAGCTCACATCGACATTGAAAGTTGTTTTAACTTGTGCCTGGATGTGTTTCACTTGATAAGTTATATTCGCCTTCACCTGGGGCAAAATTTCAGAAGCTATCATACTTGCTATCATACATCGGTTGTTGTTAGCTATCACATCTCCATAACAATTGTGACTCTCGACCCACTTTGTGATACGAAACAATCCTGAATTATTTCTGCTAGATCCAACTACAACCCACCTACATGGAACCCGGTCCATAACACCACGGTAATTCTTCCCCCTGGTCATGCACTGTGCTTTCCAAAACCGTGGCCTCGTATCTTGAACAATAAGTTCTCTGTTTTCTCTTATGTTCCAAAGCCTAACAGCGTATAAAAGTTCTGCCTTGCTTTGAAAAACCATTCCTTTTTGTATCACATTTCTTTCTTTCGACCAAAATACCACATCTTCTTCAACTTCATTGAATGGCATAAGACGATCATTGATGTGTCCTTAATTATACATATTTTCACACCGTTAATAAGCCGTTTTTAAAGTTAATTATGAGTCAAATGCACGAATATTCGATACTTTCATAGTGTTTGTGTGTTTTCAGGTTTGAAGAGTGCAAAATGGTTAGAAATGGCTTTTAGACGACTTCTGGATGCATAAAAAAGGTTCGAGGACGAGTTCGTGTGAAGACCGAATAGAAAATACAAGTTTTGTGAAGTCTGAAGATATATGTGGCGCATGGCTTCTGTATGCGGCGCATAAATAGTGCGATTTTGAGGCAGTAGCTCTGGACATTCATCTATGCGGCGCATATGTTAGGTCGGCAGATTCAAGACTTTCCTAAACCCTATAAATAGAAGACCAAAACCCTACCATTGGATATACCATCACTTATTTACGAAATTAGGGTTATTTTCTAGGGTTTTGCAGCAGCTTTTACGTCCTCAAAGGCTACGGAGTTGTTCGTGAGATCCAAGGCTTTCAATAACGTTTTCTTTGCTTTCTAGTTAGATCAAACACATTGGTACATTATGTCTCTCTTTTTAATTACTCTTTGTGTTCTGTTTTTGACTATGAGTAGCTAAATACTTCATCATCTACTGAGATGAAGTGATATTATTGAATGATGGTTGCATGATTTATATTATTCTAGACGATTTGATTTAACGTTGTGTCGTGATCTTAGCTTATTAATTCTTTATCATTTATCTTCTGATTTCGGATAGATCTTGCTTAATCTCAGTGGTAACTAGGGTTGGGTAAGAGATATTTTGATTGCTTAGGTATAAGTAATTGCTTCTTTGACGGGTACGGTAGAAGGGAATCAATTGATAATAAGAATTAACGGGTTAATGGTTGGGTATAATCAATAGCCATAATTGTTATCTTAATAATCAAAACAATTAGTTATTTAGTGAAGTTATAAGAGGCGTCTTGGGGTGCCGGTCTTGAGTAATGGATCTAGTTGATTAAGGGGATTAATTAAAATAACGAACTTGATGGGTACGGAGTGAGTCTTTGTTTGGTTCTTGATTATAAGTCGTCGTATTTGAATTGGTCTTTCAATCAAAGTGCAACCTGAATTTGGTGTATCATGGAGTCGAAGTAGATGACCTTTTAATACTATTGTTCTCGATAAATCTTTTTAAGTTAATTTTAGTTTTCATTTAGTTTTAATTTAATTTTCAAATCAAACTGACGAGGGACATAAAACCTAAAAGCATTTTGAACTACTTAGAAATCGCTTATTTCTTATACAGTCCCTGTGGATTCGACCTGGACTTACCTTTGAACTATATTGCAAACGAACGGGTCCACTGCCCGAGAGTGTGTAGTAGTCAGTTAATCGGTATTTCTTGTTTATAAATTTTAAAACTAGATTTCACACATTAATCATCATCATCATCTTCAAGATTAAGATGTTGTTGCTGATCCAAGGGACCTTGTACATGTGCCCCTTCATCATCTTCATCTCCAGAGACATCCCCATCAACGCTATATCTTTCGATGGTGTCATCACTTGTATAAGGTGCCCCGTCACCAGATTCATTAAGCAGTGGTGCAATTTCATCATCTTCATCGTCTTCATCATCTTCATCGTCTTCATCATCTTCATTGTCTTCATCATCGTCATTGTCTTCATGATCTTCATTATCTTCTGACTGGTTACTCGGTTGAAAAAAACATTGACTCTGAGTCAAGCTTAACAACTGGTTTGTAAAAGTAGGCTCGAACCTCACTTCAAGTTGCGCATCACCAAGATGATAAATCATTCCCAAAGTATTATCATCCGTAATTAAATTTCTAAGAGGAACACCCTTAAATTCATACCATAAATATAATTGCAGTTTGAAGTCTTGTTTTGAAACACCAAAACAACTATAAGTGGCATCACAAATTTCTGAATAACTCATTACGTGAAAAAGAGAAAAACTTCTTCTTTTTGATGCATCTGCATTTTGAAGGATCCCATTTACGAATGATACACAATCATCCCAAATTAACTGAACCATAATTGGGTTGAATGATGAATATGCCATTTTTTTTGGAAATATAGTTTATCAAAGTGTTTGAAATGTTATCTGAAAATATTTGTTAGAATACTGATAATGGTTGAAGATACATCATCACATGAATACTAATATATATATATATATTAGGTTAAGACAACACATAATTAGGGTTTCACCACGATCCGCCACGTGTAGGGTTTCGGTCGATCCCGGTATTGGCAAAACCGGGTTCAGGCTTTATGTCACATCCACTATATTAGTCAAAGATGCCACTGCAGGTTGTCAGTACACTGCGACACCGGTTTTGCTACTACTGGTTTCAATCTTCAAAAAATGAACCCGGTTTTGCGAATACCGGGTTCGGGCCAAAAATATGAAACCGGTATTGGGAGTACCGGTTTACCCGGTTTTATAAAAAAAATTTTGCAAAAACTTGTTTGACAAAACACCTACCAAAAACGTCCGTTTTAAAAAAAAATTTACCTTAATTAAGTTAAAAGGATTTACTATTCAATTATCGTGATATTAATATTGTTATTTCTTGAAAAAAAGTAACTTTATTATATTTTTTAGACAGTTTTTTATATTATTTGTCTACGATGCAAGGTTATATAAATAATATAAATACTTTCTTAACGACGTGAAATACAATTCAATAGTTGTCAACCAAGTGCTTAAAAAATGGACCATCCTTGCTTTCCCCACCAAGCACATGGATGTAATATACCCTTATCACAGAGTAAAAGAGGTATAGAAAAACAAAATATTCATGCCCCAGTTATTATAATTTTTTGAAAGTTCGAATAATGAAAAGCCATTTAAGTATTGCTAAGCATAAAGAAAAACGAAAGGTTTGCTAACGGGAGGATTAACATCGAGAAGATTTTTCAAGATATTAGGAATTTAGGTTTTTTGTGGTATAGAAATAGAAACAAATCCCACTCTATTACGTGGGAAAAATGGTGTACATTCGAGTTAATGTAAATTGACCGTTGTTTGGGGAGCCTCGTCACTATTTGGTGGTGAGGCGGATGTGAATAAAAGTTAAATTTCAAAAAAAAAAAAAAAGCATAAAGAAAAAATTATAGATTTGATTTCTTCCAAATACTTAAGATAGCCTCAAATAATAGTGAGACCATGGCTTCATATGAATCCTTAATATAAAAACGACTCTTAATTTAATCAAAGGAGTAAGCCACGGTTTTACATACAAAGCCAATAAAATTACACATTTTGGTAGTGTTATTGCAATTTTTTTATATTATAATCTTTATAATTAACTATGAAAGTATATGATGCACAAGTATGACAGATTTACTTTTCAAAAAAAATGACAGATTTATTAAAAGTTGTTTATAATTAACTATGAAAGTATATGATGCACAAGTATAACAGCAGATTTATTAAAAAGTTGTGATATTTTTATCAACTTTCTTTGTGTATGGCATTCTTCTAAAATTGGTGTATTTAAATATACTAGAAATTTGTGCATTCATTTGTCAAAATGAACCAGATATCAATATAAATCGTCTAATCACTTCTGATTACAATAATTCGTTCATATACAATCTAGGTATCATAATATGTATTGTGATGCTACTCCTTTCGTCTCATATTGAATTGTACACATTTCTATTTTAGTTTTTTCAATTGTTCCAATAGTACTATTTTCAAAACTAACTTGATGAATATGAGTAATATCTTTGATCATTAGAAACAACAAAATGTTAGCTGATAGAACTCTGACGGAAACTAACATAACGGAATCTTATCTCACTAGTAATAATAAAATGGTGAAATAAGTCTGACATTGTTATGAACATGATCCTGCCAAGTTTTGATATCCAAACAACTAATCTAGCTATCATACCCAATTACTTTTGGTTTAACAATCATCCTAGAATTGCAAGAAAATTTTTGACCGAAAACGTTAATGTCAAATTATACTTAAACATGTTTCTTATTGTATGATTAGTATTTTATGCAGGTTTGACAAGTTAGATAAAGTTGAGTGACTGTTTATGGATATTCAGGAAAGCTACAAGAGTTTGGACCAATATTGACAAGTGAAGGAAGATGAGGGTGCTGACAAGAATTATCTTCTATATATAAAGAAAAGTGATGGTCAATTAGGGTTTTAACTTTCATAATTTTTCTGCTTTATTTTTCCTTTTTCTCTCATATTTTCGAGATATTATTTCTGGTGATTCTGATCTAGATATAATCTTTATATCTAGATATTGATTTGTAATATGGACTTTAGGGTTCGTTTGGTAGGAAGAAATTCAGAGAAATGAAATGAACAAAGAAATGAAATAGAGAGAAATGAAATTAGCTGAGAAATTTAATGAATTCTTTTGTTTGGTAATGACAGAGAAATTAATCTGAGAAATCTACGAAAATCATTTCTTGTGTTTGGTAGGGAAACAATTAAAGAAATAAAAATTCCAACAATGAAACCTAAAAAAATCATGATACTGCATTTTGTACATTTGTAATTTTGTATATCTATGTTTCTGTATACATATCTAGCAGAAGAAAAAAGGGATCCATACATGATCCATCTTCAATCTCCTATACATACAATCTCTATCTCTATACCATATGCGTATTGTAACTCTATATCTATACACATCTAGAATAAAGAAAAGGGATCCATTATAGCCATCCATCCAGCAAGATGATATCTAAACTCTTTTTTTTCCTTCTCAATACTCCAATCTCTCATCTAAATTTTCTAATCTTCTGGAACCGTCTGCCAACTACTTACAAGATCTAATCGGTGGTATTTTTTTCCCCCGATTACATTGGTGATAGAGATGAAAAGTAAAAGTTAAAAGGAAAATGAGATCAGAAATCCCAATTAATTACCTAAGCAATGAAAGAAATAAGGATGAGATTTGATAATATCGTTTCGATTGATGGAGTTGATAAAAACGTGGGATCCACAAAGAGAAAAAGGGAGCAAAACTTTTTCAGATTTGTATTGAATGTGCCAAGCACGTGCATTGTGATTTATAGTCTTTACTTTTACTCTAATTCAATTTCTCAGTAATAAAGCACGGAGAAATTTTCTATGGAAATCACATTTCTCCTTAAAATGAGTGGAAATCAAATTGCAAAGGGATGATTTCTCGAGAAAACACATTTCTCCGCCTCCTGGATTTCTCTAGCCAACCAAACAATAGAAATAGAGTTAATTTCATTTCTCCTCTCTCAATTCTCTATACCAAACATGCCCTTATATTCTATTCATAATAATTAAAACACTTTATGGTTTAATTATTGGTTGAAGATTGTTTGATTCTGGTGAAAATTCTATTTAGATCTTGAAATTGTTCATGGTATCAGAGCCATCACCGCTTTGGTGATTATCGATTCGATTTCTTTTTCAGATCTAGGGCGTATTCCTTCAGGAACCCTAGATTTGATTATTTTGGGGATTATTGTTCGATTAAACTAGGGTTTCAATCTCAAACCCTAATTTCTGGTATTCCGCTGCTTCTTCTGATATTTTCCCTTAATATAGGGTTTATTGTTTCAGATCCTGATTTCTCTCTTGACTAAGTGAATCAAGAGAAAATTAGGGTTCCTCATCCTTCGGCATAATAACACTGTATTGTTGTTTCTTTATCCTTATCTCTTATATTTCCTAATATCTGTTTTTTATTAAAATTTGTTTTATCTTAATCTCTCGTAAAAACAATTGTGTTAAACTTGACCGTTCTCCTTGAGAGGATTGGAATCCTGTCTCTGGCACTTTTGTGAGAATTAAGTTTATTTTCAAATATATATATATTTATATATATATATATATATATATATATTATTTTTTGTTTATTTGTTGATTGATTTTTTTGTGTGATTATCTGTTTTTTATTATTGATTGTTCTTTATTAATTGTCCTTATTTGTGTTTCTATTTGATTGAAATATGGATGCTAATAAAAAAAATAAACAATAATAATAATAACAATAATAATAATAATAATAACAATAACAATAATAATGAAGATTCTCATTCTGAACATTCTGATTTTTTTTAATGAGCCTGAGACTAAAATAAGTAAGCTGAATTTTAATGATCCTTTGTATCTACATGCTAGTGACACCTTGAGTACACCTTTGATTGGTTTTAAGTTACTTGGAACTGATAATTACAAAGTATGGTCTTGTGCAATGGAATCGGCTCTTCAAACTAAAAATAAAATTGGTTTTATAACTGGTACTTGTGTTAAATCTGTTGATAATCCTGTTCTTGCTAGTCAATGGGATAGATGTAATGTTGTGGTTCTTAATTAGATTCTAGGATGTGTTTCGCAAGAGTTATATATGGGTCAAATTTTCTCTAAAAATGCATGTACTGTTTGGCAGGAATTAAAAGACACTTATGATAAGATAGCTGGATCTGTAATCTTTAATCTGCATCATAAAATCAATTCATTAACTCAACATGGAACTTCTCTATCTGAATATTATCATAAACTTACCTCTTTGTGGAAACAATTTGATGCTTTAGTGACTTTACCTGCTTGTACTTGTGATGCTTCAACTGAAGTTAAGAGTCATAATGATTTGATGAGATTAATGCAATTCTTAATGGGGTTGGATGATGTTTATATGTCTGTAAGATCTAATATTTTGACTAAAGAACCTTTGCCTTCTGTTAAAACTGCATATGCTATTATTTCAAGGGAAAAGTAACATATAGGGGGGATAAATGATAAACCTACAACTAATGCTTTTGTGGCTAAATCAAATTTTAATAAAAACAAAAGTTCTGTTCAAAACTATGATGCTAAGAAAACTTTTGATAACAACTATGAGTCCAGGAGAACTTTTGACAATAATCAAAGAGTTTTTAGACCTCCAAATCCTAACTTTCATTGTACTCGTTGCAATAAACATGGACACACAGTGGATAGATGTTTTCAACTTGGTAATAAGAGATCTTCTGGTTATTTTAATAGGTTTAATAGTAATAATTCTCACACCTCATCTAATGTTTCCTCCTCTAAAGTGACTCCAAATGCTTCTAATGGTTCTACTTCTGTTCCTTCTCTGTCACAAGATCAAATTAATCAGTTGTTGAGTTTACTGGAAACCAAAACTTCTTCTTCTTCTTCTGGTCTTCAAGTTAATATGGCAGGTAGTTATTGTTGGAAAAATTCTTGGTTTAACTTTAATTCTTATGTTTTGAAATCAATTATTCAATGGATTATTGATTCTGGAGCAAATCAACACATGACATATTCTGAGAAACATCTTACTAATGTTGTTGATATTTCTGACTTAAATTTGAGAATTGGTCATCCAAATGGTACCAGTGCTTTGGTAAAGAAAATTGGTAATATGCATATTAAAAAATGGACTGGTTTTGTTTGATGTTCTTGTTGTTCCTGATTACTGTGTAAACTTAATGTCAGTCCATAAAGTTGCTAGGGATAATAAAGTATTTGTAGGTTTTGATGAAAGTAAGTGTTATTTACAGGATTTAATTCAAAAGAAGTTGTTGGGGACTGGTAATGAGCAGGGTGGTCTTTATGTGTATGTTGATATGCCTATGTGTTCTAATGTGGTATGCAATTCTGCTAGTTCTCCTTTTGAATCTAAATTGTTATGGCATATGAGACTTGGTCATCCTGCTGATCAAGATTTATCTGTTTTTCACAAAAAGTTTAATTTGTCTACTGAAAAACCTTTGGGACCTTGTGACATTTGTCATAAGGCTAAACAAACCAGAAATCATTTTCCTCTTAGTGAACATAAATCAAGATGTTTTGGTGATCTTATACATTTAGATGTTTGGGGACCTTATAGGGTCCCAAGTAAAGAGGGTTTTAAATATTTTTTAACCATAGTAGATGACTATACTAGGGCTGTTTGGACTTATCTTATGAAAACTAAAACTGAAGTTTATGATAATATATATCATTTCATTCAACTTGTTAAAACTCAGTTTGATTCTAAAGTCAAAATTGTCAGAAGTGATAATGGAAGTGAATTTGTAAATAATAAAACAAGTTCTTTGTTCACTAATGAAGGAATATTACATCAGACTTCTATGGCCTATACACCTCAACAAAATGGAATAGCTGAGAGGAAACATAGACACCTTCTTAATGTTGCTAGGTTCTTATGTCTAACATTAATATTAAACATTTTTCTTTGATGATTTCAGGTGTTAATTTATCTAATTCATTTTATTTTTCAATATCTTCAATTATAAATAACTCTCATCCTGTTTTCCACCCCTCTATGATTCATCTGTTTTCTAGATGATGATGATGATGATGCTTTTGATAAATCCAAGGGCTTTCATGATTTATTTTTTTTTGTATGAATTTCAGGTCCCTTCGTGTCATGGAGCTGTCACCGGACGAGGCACGTCTTTACATCATTTTTTTTTCTTTTTTTGCTATGCAATTTAAATATCAAAACTAACTCACTCCGGGTGTGTTTCAGTTTACGATTATCTGTATCGATAATGCTTGGAGGGCGTCCTTGTCTAAAAGTATCTTTAATGCTCAAATTGAGGCAACTAAATTATATTGTGAAACTGTATTTAAGGTTGGTAAATTTTCATCATGCTAAACAACATGTATATCATTGTATTTTATAATGGGTTAAGTATTTTGAGATGTATGTAACTTGTACACTTTTCTGTGGAAACAACTTTCATCTGGTTCATTGTTAGTATCGACCAGATACTAACGTTGCACCATCTGGCATCTTAGACGTGGCACAATGAGTGACTTCCACATCAGCTTATAGCCCTTTCAATTTTGCAAGTTAATTACAAACAATGAACCGACTGAAAGTTGTTTTCACACAATAGGAAAAATGTACAAGTTACATACATCTCCAAATATTTAACCCTTTTATTATTGTATGTTAATTTGTTTATGTTGACAACTACCCTTTTATCATTTTGAAATTGTTTGTTTTATTTACAGTGTAATCCAATGAATGAGGTGAGCATAATAACAATGAGTTCAGAAGATTTTCGTCTACTGGTTAGTCCTACTAGGGATCTCCAACGGATAATGCGTGCCATCGAAGGTTGCCTTTCTTTCCTTTTACTTAATTACATATATATTCCATCTTTATATGTTTGAAGTTTATGCCAAATCATACATACACACACACACACACACACAGATATATATATAATATATATATAATAATGCTATAGATGTATTATTTATTATGTATATATATATGTTTGCAAATCCAAGTAATTGTGTCTCTTTGCTGCTACTAGTTTTGCAAGTCTGGACCCTAACGAGGCATCATCATATGGAAAGGAGCTCGGAGATGTAGCATTGGATGTTATTAACTTCTTTAAGTTGGAAGAACACGAATCTTCTTCTGATGTGGCTCCCATAATACGTCCTAGATACCATTATGCGAGGAGGGAGCTTGTTACACTTGTTACTGCTGTCAATGATAACAATGGCAACGCCCACATAGAGGATGTGTTAGTTAAGCATGAATCTTCTGTCATTGCATATATGTCCAAGTCTATATTAAAGGAGCACCTGGATTACTTGAAGGAGAACTGCTGCGGATGCGGCTACACATGCGGATGCGTCCTAGAGTAAAAGAAGTGCTGCAGATGAGAAGAATAAAAGTTTTGATGCACGTGCAAGTGCTGCAACTAGGTTGGAAGGAATACAACTAAGCAAGAGTTGGAACGTGCTAGATGTTTGTACTCTGGATGTGCATGTTGCCTCATTGTTCCTTTTTTCCGCTGCTGATATGTTATCATTAGTCTGCAAAACAGAACCATATATATATATATATGTTTGCAAATCCAAGTAATTGTGTCTCTTTGCTGCTACTAGTTTTGCAAGTCTGGACCCTAACGAGGCATCATCATATGGAAAGGAGCTCGGAGATGTAGCATTGGATGTTATTAACTTCTTTAAGTTGGAAGAACACGAATCTTCTTCTGATGTGGCTCCCATAATACGTCCTAGATACCATTATGCGAGGAGGGAGCTTGTTACACTTGTTACTGCTGTCAATGATAACAATGGCAACGCCCACATAGAGGATGTGTTAGTTAAGCATGAATCTTCTGTCATTGCATATATGTCCAAGTCTATATTAAAGGAGCACCTGGATTACTTGAAGGAGAACTGCTGCGGATGCGGCTACACATGCGGATGCGTCCTAGAGTAAAAGAAGTGCTGCAGATGAGAAGAATAAAAGTTTTGATGCACGTGCAAGTGCTGCAACTAGGTTGGAAGGAATACAACTAAGCAAGAGTTGGAACGTGCTAGATGTTTGTACTCTGGATGTGCATGTTGCCTCATTGTTCCTTTTTTCCGCTGCTGATATGTTATCATTAGTCTGCAAAACAGAACCATATATATAATATGGATCATTGTGTGTTATCATCATATATTATTATCTCTCTATTGATGTCCCTCCATGAATTTGTTAGATTGCCACTGTTGTTTTGAGTGACTTATTAATCATTTCATGTCCTTGCATTCTAAGTCCCTGCAATTGTAGTAGGTTATTTATTTTCATCTACAATACAGTCTTGTCTTTGTGTTTTATTACAGATAAATCCAAACAGATCTTACATACATTTGGTTTATCAGAAGATTCACATCATTTCATTAATTCATTGTGAGATCTTGATTATAAACTTTTGTCAATACAACATATATTTTTCAAAATCATTTAAATATTGTCGCATACCACTATATACCAGTTCAAAGACCCACATTTTTTTAACCTGCCTGGAATTTAGTAGAAGATTACTCAAGATTGAAAATGTAACGAGATAATGAAATGGCATGTATATGTTATTATCACTAACGGACTTATCGAAACAACCTCGCTGAAATTATTGTTGTTTTAAGATATAGAGGAATCCGAATGCTTGAATTTAAAGTGGACATGGACTAACTACCTGGTAAAATTTATTATCACTTCTTTAGTTTAGAACTAGATTTTTATCCCGCAGAAAAACCGCGGTTTAGTTTAATAATTTTTTAAAAATAAAATTAGGTAAGAATTTAGTAAGATCATTTAATTTAATTAACTATTATGAGAAATTAAAAAACTATTAAGAAAAATTATTGACAAAGTTAATATCAGTTACAACAAAAATTGAAAATGTACAAAAATTGTGTTAAAGACGGATTTCATAAAAAGGAAATCAAACCATTATGAAGAAAATATTTATTCACAAAGTTAATATCAATTAAGTTTTGAATACAATGAAAACATATTTGTTTTTAACTCTTTTAGGCTCAAATCTATAGATTATTATCACTTTAATATCTTTGTAATAATTAAAATAGAGGTGACGACTTTGATCCTAACACTTAAAAAGAAAATCAATTCAAGATGAGTCAAAAGAAAAAAGCAATATAGAGTCAAAAGAATCACCTTTGAAATAAACAAAATAGAGCTATAGCATAGAACTACCAAGCTCGTAACTGAGCTAATCATCCATAATAGGTATCCATCTCATTCCATATGTAATTTTATTTAATGTTACAACTATCTGCTCCTTTATTTGGGAGTTAAGTTTTAAATACAAAAATAATACTAATGCCCTCAAAGACATGTTAATTCTCTTTGTAGCATACATCCCTGCCTTATGTCCTCTCTCCATGTGAGCCCCTTCATACGAAAATTGTGTCTCCATACCAGCAACTTAAGACGGAAAAAGTGAATATACAGAACAGGGATTATGTGCATCTTCTCCTTCTCTGCAGCTATTTTAATTGCTTTGTCATAAATTTCCAGAGCTGTATCCACATTTCCTGTTTATTATAAACATTAGTTTCAGCACAAACCTTACTACAATTACAAAATTGCTCATGATTGTGTACAAGACGAGTTTCCATATGGCCTCGTTTATTGCAGTTTCAATAAAACAAGAATGAGATTCAGTATCGCAAAGTTGAAATGCAGCACGAGCTCCTTCAATATCTCCTATTTTCTCTCTGAATCTTTCATTGAAGATATGCACTTGTGACACATTCTGCATAGAAAATATTAGAAGCATACAAGTAATTTTAGTTACAAAGGCAACCATCAAGCAATGAAGCCCCACTATATCAGATTACTTAGTTCAGTTAAGGGTTTACAAAACGGGCGATCCAGATAACGGGTCAAATGGCTTCGGATCAAAACAGCACAAAACATTTTCCAGTCCAAAGACTTTTTACATCTTTTAAATAATTAGTTTATCAAATATGATTACATATTTGATATCTTGTCATTAACTATGACACTTAGAAAATTCATGCATTAATTTTTTTTGGACCACCTTCAGCCCATTCTCTTTTAAGCTAAACTTTGCCCATTCGACCCATAGAAAAAAAACCAATCATTAGTAAATAGATCGAAATTTTTAGCTCTATTAAGAATTACTCTCATATTAATCCAATTCTTTCCAACATAACCTTGTAACTTTTCAAATATTGCAAAATCATGCCTAATCCAAGATGTACTACTCATAAGAATTTTAATTGAGAAGACATCTCTTTCAAATTATAAAGAGTTAATGACATAAATCCTATCCAAATTTTAATTGATAAAAGAGTGTATACTTGAAATTAGTTCTCAAACATGCCAATGAAACTATCACGGAAACTAATGAACATATCCTTTGCAGATTCAAAAGACATCAGAAACACCAACAACCGACTCATATGAACTAACCACATTTCAACACCTATAATATTCACAAATGATATTAAAAGCTAATCTCATTTAGTCCAAAAAAACAAAACTCCCTAGTCTATTAACCCGAAAGAAACGATCTGTACCTGTGGATATGTGCTTCTTCTTTGTGTGCATGTATATTTATAGTGGCTTAACGGTTGAGAAGTGTGTGAGGTTTGGATTTGAACTTCGCCATCCTTGTCGCCAACTTGCCTTTTCTTGTTTCTCTTCACCATGTGCTCTGCATTACCATGATCTGCAGTCACCATGTATATTCCACCCAGCTGTTCGATTGAATCAAGGATCATCTGCAGTTTTACAAAATTATTAGGTATCTAGTAATATATACATGACAGTCTGCTCAAAGTCATAGGAAAAGAAATCAATCATAGTAAACTGGATTTAGTATAAAAAGTTGACCATGGCCAAAATATATAAAAATAATGACATAATATATGCACATATGACACTACCAGTTTCAGGTCTATACGAACCGATTCCTGCCTGAATAAAAACTACCCATTTCGATAGTAACCTACTACTCCATCTAAAGAGACATCATCATCCTCCACCAAAATAATTCGAATAAATAATGCTTCAACTATTTCAATGATAACCACAAAAACAAACTTTTAAAACTTTATTTTTCTCACTATTGCATTTCATCATTTAAGTGGTGTTCTATGTCTTTGAATAAAACACCTCTGTGACATACACGGTATGAAAAGTTTATGCTCTATGTTACCATTGTTAAGTGTTATGAGCAAGTATGATAACACATATAAGCGGGTTATCTAAAGCCTCACATATGTCTTCTTGTCGAGTTCATACCTTTAGGTTATATATGTTAACACACATATTAAGCTTTCCATCTCTCTTCTGTCCCTCTCTCTATCTTTTATTATCCTTTCGGCCTTTCCCTATCCATAGCCCTTCCTGTAAAAAACAAACAGAGGTTTAAGTTACCTAAATAGAAACACAAGATTGAAGACTTTGAAGTAATCTTTTGACCAATCAAATTAGTGATAAAAAATGTTTATCAACCCATCAAAATAGTGAAATCTTTGAAGTAAACTTTGACCAATCTTTTGGTCAAATAATGTTTCTGACCCAGCCCCAGCCCAAATCCGACCTAAAGCACCCATCTCAAAAATGACATGTTGGAACCCACTCCATGACCTACTCACTTGCCATCTCTAATAAAGTTGGTTGATATCATGCTAATTATGTAGAAAATAACACTAACCTTGAAATACTTACTCAGTTAATGACTCATACCTTTGTTGTTGGACACGATCAACTTTGTGTCTTGATTCAAACGTTTTTCCTTTTATTTATATAATTCCTTTAATAAATACAATCCAAATCATCAATACATATAAAAGTAAATGGGGGATAAAATCACCTCCAATAATTAGATACAAATCTTCAAAGTCAACATTTGTTCTACCTTTCAACCAATGTCCTGGTTTATATAAACACTTGCAGCAACATGTCTATCATCCATCACTGCTCTTTTAAAAAGAGCCCCAAGAACCAAGTCAAATAAATTGTGGGCATAGACAAGCTGCACACAGATACTTAACACGTCAACTGATTATTATTATATAAATTCCTATTATGACCCAAAAGTTTTCTATACAAAAGTTTTTCTACAAAGTTTTTTATTAGAACTTTTCTACAAAATTCTTATATAACAACAAAACTGTCACAAAAGAGTACATTTTCATAACCATATATTTTGTTGAAGCACATGTATAGTTAGATATATTTAACAACCCTTACAACCTCATGTGTTGTTGTAAAAATCACCGAATACAGTCAACCCAACCCTCCTGGTTCCACACATACTTAAAACTCATTCTTTGATCAATTACCCAACCCACTCGACCACTTTTGTTTGCCACCTGGTTGCAAAATTCCAGTAAGAAGCGTTTAAGTTAAGAAGCTCACAGTACCAGTTGTGCTGCTAACGGCACCCAGTAGCAACAACCTGGTCGTTGACTGCTGCGAGATAGGGCGGCAAGGAACAAAGGCTGGCTCACAATACTAACTTGGAAACATTAAGAAGCCATCAATACCATTTTGAATCACATTTTCACTCATTGTCCAACTTTGCTGGCCTTACCATTTTGTCATCTATACATGGAAAAAAGAAAGATAAGTAATGCATCTGCTTCATCCTTTGTTGCTCTAAAACGCCTATAATTACCAATAACCATGTGTAGCAGTTTACATATTCAATTTAGGGCTGCATCAAAGAAGCTTGCCATGTGACAGCAAGGTCACATACACACTTCAAATGCCACGCCAAAGAACACACAACCTCTAACTCTTTTTTCAATCTAAACACATCATCATAACCAAACACACCAAAATAAACAATCTCAAGTTACCTTCTTATAAGCAATATCGCAACCGTATGGTTTACCTCTTGTAGGCCAGCCTACCAAACTGTAAACTGAAATATAAAAAGAAATATAATGAAACTCTAATAACTCCTACTTTGACATGTACAATATGGTACTCAATATTTAAATCCATACAAAAGACCAACTTTTAAAAATTACCCAATGTGTGGACTTTCTTGCTGAAAGCGTGTTGCAGTTACTTGCTGTGAAGTCGTTGGCCTAAGTAACGGGCCAAAATAGGCTAGGCACACAAAAGGCCGAAAGGATTAATTCCACCGCCACCGCTAAAAGGGTTAAACCCCCTGTACAAAAAAACTGCTAATAGTTATCACGCAACTGAATTTCTATAGTGACATCTTTATCACAAAACTGAATTAGATTACACTTTTATGCTAATGTATAAATAACTTTTTCAAGCACCAAGTTAGTACACGTAATGACCATGTCATCAAACCAGATTATGAATCCCTATATTTCTCCATGCCTAAAAAGCATAAAAATTCATCAAAAGCTAACAATAAATAAATTAAAAAACTCATATACCTTTTCTTCATCTTCATCATCATCATCATCATCTTCACTGGAGTCATTACTGGACCAATTACTTTCTTCTCTTTCTCTTTTTCCGGGTGGCAAATGCACGAAAGGACCAGACTAAAGATTGGAAATATAAAACAAACAAAACATTAGGCTGTTTATTTAATAAACTTATCTCAACCTTCTCTCTCATCTGTTGCAAACCCCACATATCTCCCTGCTCTTTCTTTAAAGAACTTGGTCTCAAGCTCATCATATTTGCTCTGTACATTGATATAATACAAGTAAACCTTGGCATCGAGTAAAAAAGTGCAAGACATCAAAGATTATGTTGTAAAGTATAAACTTACTGTGGCTACAAAAACATCAATCATGCATGGTAGTCATATCAAAAACAACCCAAACAGCCCAACCAAAGCTAAATAAAACCACAAAAACAGTTGCAATCTCATGTTTTTTCCTCAAACGGTGAAATTGTATGAATTATCGAAAGATAAATACATGAAACAGAACTAAAAATGTACATTTTCAAGCAATACAGGGCAAATATCACCAAGTGCACGGCGGCTTTTGTTTTGTCCGGCCACATGAGCGACTGCCATGTTCTTCTGCTTCGCCACTCCCACTGCTTCACATTCACAATCACAATAACAAGATTCAATCTTTTATTCAAGAAACTTCAATTGATAAAATACAAAAAACCCATTTACAGATATATGATATTTAATCAATAAAACATACATCTAATATCAATTACCCAAAACCCTAAAAAATCCACTTTTTAAATTCACATCATCTAACCGAAAAATAGATCTAAATTAGAAAATAATCAAACATCACAAGAAATTCAGACAAATGATTTCGAATTACAGATTTGTAGATTTGAATCCATGATAGTTTAATCCAATGTAAATGGAGATTAGTAGATTTGATTTTAGAGAGAGAAATATGAAAAGGAGATCTTAATAAAAACCGATGAAGACGACAATGAGGATGATGATGATGAAGCTGTGAAATCAAAAATCAAGACAAGTTATCAAAAAAATATGAAATCAAAAACCTGTGAAGAAGGAGAAATTTATTTGATCATATTTCAATTTTGATTTATTGATTGAAGAGAAAATATGAAAAGAAAGATCAAACCAGATTCTCCCTTCTCTCTCATCTGTTGCAAACCCCACACATATCTCGCCCATTTTTCAACTTTATTATCCCGCCCAAAACACCCTCCTTCACACACTCTCACGCCCTTTCAGCCTGCGCTAACTCACCTGCTAGCCAATACCCAACCCGCCACCCAGCCCATTTTGCCACCTTTACAGATGAGTAATCAAAAGGTTAGGCATACCAATTCACCCATCTCGATATCGTTCTATTTCAGCACCAATCATTTCCAGTTTGATGATGCGAAATGCTCACTATTGCTCGGTTTCAACTCAAAATATGAATTAATCAACCGCATCCGGTTCAAATTTGTATCAACTGTACAGAAACTTTCATCTGTCGATAATATCTTTTGTAAACTCTGCTCCTCAGCACGTGGCAGATCATGGCATACAGAAACTGTAAACGCAAAAGACCAGGGTTGGCTACATGGAAGGAAGTTATCCCTTGAGAATGTTCCGAGTTAATTTTCACTTGAAGGTCTCTGAGGAGTTGTGCCACCCAAGCTTGACCACATCCAAATTTATATGATAATAGTGGACTCCAAGTAATATTTCACTATCAATTTCAACACTTACTGTATGTGAACTTAAACCTTCAACTGGTTCATTGAAATAAAGAATGACAGAAGAAGACAAAGCATGTGCCTCTAGATTTATTGGATCTTAGAACCATGAGGAGGCCATGAAGAAGTTAAAAGAGGCATGCCCACTTTAACAGTTTGATCAAGAAGCCAGAGATGATAGAACCACCCACTCTGATCACCTGCGTCGGTAGATACCGCATTATGTACAAACTCGCACTCCTTCGTAAGGAACTTCTTCTTAGGAAAATATCCTTCGACCTTTATCACCAGTAGATGAGTTATGAGAACACTGAAAAAGTCGTTGAGTTAGTAGACATGAAGATATCACATAATATAAATAGAAAATACATATTCCACTAAAATATATCAAAAATGGAAAATATGATTATAACTTTGATAAAAAGAAAGTGCACCTAAACATTACAGAGATGAGTTCACACTGTTAAAGACATTTCATATGCTCCAATATGACATGGTTCTTGAGAACCCAACCCAACATTCTTTATGAACTGAACCTTGGAGAAACAGGGTAGCATTGCTCCTTAAGTTCAAAAGAGACAGTTTCATGTTGAGGAAGCATACAACTTCTACGCATAATAAGAAAGGTTACCGTGTCAGGTAGAAGATTCAATATAGGCAGGTTGGGTTAAAACGGTTCGAATTTTATTCAGCTCAAAAGGAGTGGATGAGTTGAAACAGAACACTTATTGTTGAAAGTTTAATATGAATGATAAGCGTGTCACCTTTTTAATTTGGTTAACCTAGCCACCTAGGTAACTGAACCGCTTTATAGCCGATTAATCCCAGGGCGACCACTGAATGATTAGTGTGTCAGATTTAATTACAAAAACATTTTATTTCAAAAATTATCCAATTCTTTGAATAAAAGGTCTACTGCATTTTACACGTTTTACACATTGATTGACTTTCAATCTTTTTCTTATCTATATATATGTAACATCCCAAGCCAAGGCTCAGAATATCACGGAAATCATATAGCACAAGGTGGGATTAATGTAGAACATGACTAAATGCAAATAGAGGATTCAGTGAATCCTCACAGAACGATAAACAAGTACCCAAAATACAAAAAGAGCAAGTCGTCATCAAAGATTACAATAGAACATCAACAAATGGTTAACGGTTCTAAGTACAATGCAAAAGAAGGCAAATGGATCCTTGATCCATATAAGTCCAAGTCCGGGTTCAACAGCAAGCTAACAAATCGATCATACTTCATGCCTTGGAATAACTTGGTTACCTGAAAAGTGTACTAAGCATAGTCAACACAAGGTTGATGAGTTCGTAGTAATAGTCCACAAGGAACCATAGACAGAAATCATAAGTACGAGTGGAGGCTAAACATGACTTACAGTGAGCCTCTAAGAAACACAATAATGTCCAACAACAAGATTACACAAGTACGAAAAGCGTGTAATAAGAAATGCATAAATGATATGAGAATCAATGCAATGCCATATGCGTAAGTAAGCCAAAATGCCTATCTTATGCGTGATCTCCAGTCACCTATGCAACGATACTCGCTTGTCATCACCATGAACAAAGCGGCATCTCAAAAACATCGAGATATATATGTCTATATACTCGGGGTAAAGATCTACATCCAAAATGGGTGCATACATCTATGCACCAGGATGTCGGCAATCCCCTGCCGAGGGCTCATCAACAATGTATGCAATGCTTACCATCATATGCCAATGCATCAATCATAAACCAACAGTCAATATACGATGAACCTGAGCCAACAATCAATACTCGTCAAACATAAGCCAACGATCCATATTCAACAACCATAAGCCAACGATCCATATTCAACAACCATAAGCCAACGATTCATATTCGACAAACATAAGCCAACGATCCATATTCAACAACAATAAGCCATTAACCACAATTTAAACAAACTATACGTACATACACTTAAGAGGATTCTACTTCCTTCGAGTCCCAGATGCTTATATATAGGGTCACCCGCAGCCTTCCCACCACATCTAAAACCCAATGAAGGCATAACCGACTTCCATGTATGTACGTCTGTCCTAATATAAATGAAATACTTAACCAAAACATAAACCAAGTCAACCAAACGGAATGAACCGTCACATCAATCCAACAACTAGAACAATCAATCAATCAATCAACAAATGCAAGTAAACACGCAAGTTTACACTTTTCAGCCCGAATCTCAAGCGAGTAGGGAGATACGAAACTCACCTTGATCGGCAAAAGATGCTAATATAAGATTACAAGCGAGTATTAAGATCCACACGTCCACAACCTATAAATATACATCATAATACCATAATGTCAACTCTATAATCTTAAACAAGTTGGTTTTGCACATTTAAGTCAAGTCACAACCCCTAAACACTTCTACAACTTTACCGAGTAAGAACAAGACGCATTTGACTCGACACTTTTAGAAATGGAAGAAGTTTCACACAAAATGAATTTGTAGAGCAAAAATCAGTTACCAATTAGATGCCTAGTCAGGTTTATACATATAAGATCAACGACATTATTTCTCAAGGAAAGAGCCATAGGGAACTGCATGGTACACTAACTGTCTTAGATGAATTTCATCATTGATGCCATTGCTGGTAGAACGATCATTTCTTTTGTGGTCTTCTCAATAGCTTAGCCACCACAGTAGTTTCTTTTTCCAATAGAGATATAGGCACTAATCAGTCACTCTGGATAGATTCAAATACGGGGAAATCCTTGAACGGATAATTAACCGAAACAAGAGTTAAAAAACATGCATTGCTCAGGCATCAATCAATAACGGTTGCACTTGGATATAGCTGTTTTATTAGTCAAGAAAGCCTAACTATTTCATCCCACAAACTATATAACATATATTACAAGCATTTGACTGCACAAAATCTGTTTTTTCTAGTTCATTCTCTTTCCCTGTTTTGTGCAGAAAAGTTGACTTCTAATGCAGAAATTCAATTTATAAGGCATTTGTAACCTAAATTATGCTTAAAAGCACAAAACTAATGACCCCCCCCCCCCCAAACCACCACCACCACAAGCAATCAAAAAAACAATGAAAGATGTGGCTACCTGAAATCCAAGAACTTGAAATAAACAAACCTACCTACGATTATGCCAAGCAGAATAATTACTGAAGTTTTTCCTATCATAGCATCAGTTGTAAATTGTAGCTCCTTATCATCCGGTATTTTCTTCAAATCAGCTATGAACCTGAAGAGTGAAGATTGCATAACAAATGAGATCCGTTTAGATTTAATAACTCCCCCATCAAACATATTACCATACACACACACACACACCTCCGGTAATTCCATGCATGAAAATTGCGGGCATCTTGCTTCAGAAATTGTTTTGCAAACCCCAGTTCCTGCTTTATTGAAGTATCCCTTTTGCTTATCACCCATTTTCGGTGATGCCAAGCTCCGTAAGACTTGGGATTTTTCCTCAGTGCACTTTTCACCTACATATACAATCAAAACTTTACCACATTATGCGAAAAGACCTTAGATCTTATTCTTACATATTTGTATCCTGTATCAATTTCTAGAGTGATTGAAACAATTACTGTTAAATTATGGAGACTAATCTAGATCGGATGGTCTAGTTGCCACCACGAAGCAGGTGTCCTATTAAATTAGAAACCCCCACATCAAAACCAATAACATAGTGTCGTGTCTTTGGACTAGGTCGATCACGTTGATCCGGTGAACTAAATGACCCTAGTGTGTTGTCTATTTTTCCGCTCATTTAATTAGTGTATTGCAACCGTTCTTGTGTATCCATACGTGGTGAGCGTTTGATCCATGTTCCCCGACAAGTCTTACTTACTCAATACTTGTAAATCTCGTAAAAAGCTAAATGTATATATGTGTGTATATGTATATATATATATGCGTCAGCAACAAGAAGAAAATAAAAAAAAAACTTACAACTTTCAATTCTTGATCGATAATCGATTGAATGCGGTCGGGCGTATCTGATTGAGCTTTATTATGTTGGAATGCCAGTTTACGAAAATTCCAAGCAGTCATAAACTCGGGATTTGCTTCAATAAGCTTAGCATTGATTTCTAAGGCTTTTTCGGTGTAACTACCATCAATCAAACAATGAATATAATATATATATATATAAATACCTTTATAAAAATAATAATAAGTAGAAGAAATAAATAAATAAAAGGAATTGGATAGAGATAGATAGATACATATGGTTGTGATGAAAATGAAGAAATTGGGATTGTAAAGATCGAAGCTTTGAAGCTTTAAGAGCTGATGCTTTTTCTTCTTCAGCTGATAAATTCCGAGGTCTTCCATGCATCTTTCTTTCTTTTCAGTGCTGAATTGTTATTCAGATGCCGGATTTTTATTTAGGGTTTAATTACCTTCTTTTCTTTTCTTCTAATACAAGATAATGAATCTTTGGGCCTTTCAATACAGATGGCCCAAATCAATAAATAAATAAAAAAACCAAAATTCCATCAACGGTTATCTTTATGGCGGGAAATCACTACTTTCAAAAAATTGAGGCAGATTCATGCTTCAATGATCATTAATGGATTCAATACAAATAAACTTAATCTTCGAGAAGTTTTATACGTTTCGGCATTGGTTATACCTTCTGGAATTGGTTATGCACACCAAATGTTCGATCATATTACTCAACCGGACTTATTTATGTGGAACACTTTGCTTAGAGGCTCGGCTCAAAGCCCGAACCCCGGAAAGACTGTTTCTTTGTTTACCCAGATGGAAAAACGAGATGTAAGGCCGGATCGTTATACTTTTTCGTTTGTGCTTAAGGCGTGTACTAAGCTTTCTTGGGTCAATGTGGGGTGTGGTGTTCATGGAAAGATTATGAGATATGCGTTTGAAGGAGAAGAATATGTTTGCGAATAAATGAAGAATACCCTTATTTATTTTCATGCTAATGTTGGGGATATAGATACTGTGGAATGTCACATGATCCATAAGGGGCCGTGTGGTTCCCAGAATTTATTGAAATTTGGTGAAACGGAATTTGAATTTCTTCTTTGACATGTTAGATTAACATAAATAATTCTAAATCTCCATATCACCAAATAACTGTAAAGTTTAATAATATAGACGTGTAAGGCGATGTTACTCAGTCACATCTGAACACTAGCAAAAGGGAAACCATAAAAGTACACCAAGAACTAGTAAAATTGTCCAATATGTTAACTTCTTTTGGACTCAGATACTTGAGCCAGAACCTATATATATATATATATACACAGACACAAAATGAAGCATGCATGTACAATTAAAAATGTTGGAAGCAAAGAAAATGGAAGGTCCATATTCTGTTTGCTGCCATCGTTTTTTAAGGAAAAAACAGGGGTTTGAATTTAAAACATCTTATAAAACACACATAATTAAGACCTTCAATTAATTAAAGACATCATTTTAATTAATCGTATAAATACATTTTTCCTCATCAAACTTGGCATATTAGTTGGTTTGAGAACACAACAACAAGAAATCAAACATATTTTTAATCAATAGGCCGGCTGGTTTGGTTGTTGTAAGTATTGAATCCACGTCCGACAAGCAGTCGGACTCACATTTTGGTTTCCCCTCTCCCCCTCTCCTCCCATGCATGTATGGCTGGTTCGCTTAAGAGAGAGTGAGAGAGAGGAGATTGTTAAGAGTCCCATTAGCCTCTTGATTATTTCAACAATTACAGGTTTATTATCTTGTTCTCAATCAATATATGTATATATATGGCATTGTATGTATTGTTATATTACATGATGCATTATTTATAGACTTATGGTTCATTGTATGTATTATTAGATGGTTTTCATAATGTGATAGAGATAATCTTTTAAACTGAAACTGGATGCATTATTTTTGCCCATTCCATCTTGTTTTTGTGTTGTTTTTTTCATCTATTTGAATAATATAACTTTTTGTGACAATTTCTTCTTTTGTTTCCTCTGCAAGGGCTTTTGCAATTTTCCAAAATTTGCATTGGCAACGATAATTGTACATATATATTGACAGTTTTCTATATGTATGCATATGAGATATTAGCCGCTTGAAAATATTTGGTGGTATGCATTGATGAATAGTTTTTCTTAAGGCAACTTAACTATACATCCACATTCTCATATAGAGTAATATTTACAATTTCTGTTCATGACGATACTTGAACCCACAACCTTATGATCGATTGGTTAACACACATATCACATGAGGGTTCATGAGAATGAATATTAAAGTCTTGTGAATGACATAAGCATAAGAAATAATAATTGTTTTTTTTTCATTATTGTGCTGTATATAGAGGTGCAAGAAGCGGTTAATCGATTTCGGTTATTAATTTTAATAACCGAAACCGGTTATTTTTTGAAACAATAAAAACCGATTACGGTTAACCTGTACCGGTTAATAACCGGTTTGGACATATAAAAACTCTAACCTATGTAACCGGTTTTGATTAATATTAACCGGCTAACCTGTACCAATTAACCGAAAATAGTTTTAGCCGTTTTCATACCCTCAAATAGAACTTTTTTTTGTTGGAGCCCCAGAAAAGATTTCAGTGACAAGTTATGGGACTTTCCAAGTAATTAGCCCTATTTTTAACTGGCTACTTGTACGGAACCCCATAAAAGAGATTTTAGCCGGTTTTCTTCCCCCGAATAGAACATTTTTTTGTTCGAGCCCCAAAAAAGGTTTCAGTGACAAGTTGAAGGACTTTCCAAGTAATTAGCCCTAAAATTAACCTGTGCGGCAGATTGCTCGAATTATAGACAGTGGACTACTGGAAAACTGGAAATTACGAAAAAAAACTTCATGAACTTATCAAGAACAAATATGAGTAGCAAACTTCAAGAGAAACTAGTCTGCTTACTGTTAAACAGACCAAGAGCAGTAAGCAGAATAATATCAGTAAGCATACCAAGGCACCAAGCAGAACAAAAACAAGCCGTTTGTTAATTGTAAAGCTATTGAGTTCGAGAGAGAGGGAGAGATAGAGAGTTTTTTTGTGAGGTTTTTTTTTGGGATGGAGAAAATGATCAATCTTGAGCAACTTCAGAATAATCGATTTGGGTTTTTTTTTGTTAGTGTTTTTTGTGAATATTAATAATCGATTTGAATGAAGAAAAGGATTTTGTGATGATCATGATTGAATGAAGAAAAGGATGGTGGCTGGAATCGATTTGGGATTTTGGGTATTGACATAAAATAAGGGTTATTATAAATCGATGGGTGGTGGCTGGAATCGATGGATGGTGGCTGGAATTGATTTATATTGAATTGGTATTATAAATCGTCTGGATGGGTTAGAAAGAGAAGCGGTGTGTCAATAATATAAGGGTTAGATATAGAATAAATATAATATATTATAATATAACCGGTTATTATTATGTTTTTATAACCGTATACCGATTAACCGGTTATTGTTATGTTTTTATAACCGGTTACAGGTTAACCGGTTATTAACCGATTTTTGTTTTGAAATATGTAATCGATTATTAACTGGCGGTTAATGGTAACCTATAACCGGTTTGTACCTTATCGGTTACTAACCGGTTTCGGTTATCGGTTAACTTTCAGATCGGTTAGGTTAAACGGGTTATTTTTTGCACCTCTAGCTGTATATGCTTATAGAACTATAAACAACATTTTTTAGGAATTTGTGTCAAAAAAAAAAAAAAAAACATAAAAAACATACTATACTAAAATAGCAAGATTTGGACAGAGTGTTAGTACGAATGGTGTATGCCAAAACTTCAACTTCATGATTAATGTTTGTTGCAGAAGTTTTGCATCAACAATCCTGATACTGGCTTTGTTGGAATATCTTGAAGCTTGCTAAGGTAAGTTCTTTTGCACTCAAACCATTCCACTTATTTAATGGTTGACTTTTATATTTGACTTTTTTCTGCACACAAATTACTGCTTTATAAAAATAAAAAGAGACATCATACTTGATTGTGGACAAACATGTCAATATGTCATTATGTCAAATACAATGATCATTATTTGTGCATTAACATTTTGCAATTTGGGTAAAGTCTCCGTCTCTCATATATTCTTGCAACTTACCGCATTCTTTTGGCATTTTCAGAATAAGAGTTACAATGTTTTTAAATATTCTATCACTTTTTCTTCTTAGTGTTTGTTTTGCGACGTGTTGATTTGCTAGCTTGGTATGCTATCTTTGTGAATGATCTTTAAATGGCTTTTCAATATGTGTTTAACTGATGTTTGCTTAAAGTTATTTTGGTTCTGATATAACCAAACTTGGATTAGGAGGCAAGGAATTAGTGTAAGAAAACTTAATATTGAGATAAGTACGTAATTAAGAACGCATAGAGGAAAGTTACTTAACTATACTTAACCATCTTTCTAGGGATCGAATGAAATCTCTTTATTTGTAGCAGGGACTTGCTTGATACGTACGTAATTAAGACGTATAGAGGAAAAATGGGTAGTTGTGCTTCACACCCCGTTAAAACAATCAAACCCAGAAAACCACGACGTCATAGTAGCAAAAAGATCCGTAGGTCTGACAAATCGAAGAAGAAAAACGCTGATGCAGGAGAGTCTGTTGCGGTTGGTGAGAATGTTGATATAAACCCCATTAATAGAAAATCAGTGTCTTCAGAGTGTACAGAAGAACCTACTCGAATGGAATCGCACTGTGGTCAGACTGAAGCCAATGGTATCTTTATTTCCATTCATTCTAACTTGGTTTGAATTCAAATCAGGGGAGGTAAATTGGGTGGGTTGGGTTGCAGGTTGAAATGGGCCTGGTTGACAAGAAACTTTTGTTGCCCAAAATCTTAGATTATTAATACTTCTTTTGCATTTAAAATATGTTTACAGAAAAGATATGGGGGGATCTATGGATTAACAAATACACTCGGGAACTTGTGAGACTTTTGACCTGTTCGGCCAATCTGAGCCATTTTCTTTTAAGCTATAACTTTATTTGACCCGTTAGACACAAAACATAACCTGAACTAACCATTTTACTTATGGATCAATGATTTACCTACTGGAAATGACACAAGTATCATCTTCTAGCTGCAGTAGACGATCCGTGGTTTGATTCAGTCAGCAGCATTGAAGATTCAGAATCTGATGATGAGTTTACTAGTGTGCATGGAGGTAACAAAATTCTAATAAATAGCATTGTTCAACTCAGTTATTAACTTCTCAAACCATCCTACTTGGTTTTTCATTGAAAACCAACCATCGTCCATGCAGAGTGCAGGTACCAAAAAAGGACACTGTGCCTTGCAAAATGAAAGGTTATATAACATACGTGGATATAACAATGCAAAACAAAAGGTTTTTCGTTTCGAAAGGATGGTTTTTTTGATGTAACATTTTCAAAATCCACGTACTCGTATATTTACAACCTTCTAAAATGTGACATTATACAGTATAAGTTTCACGTATCATATTCACAATGTATTTAATTATAAATCAACAGCAAATTGAGAAAAAAGTGTTGGCGGGTCAACCAATTCCGCCTTGCTCTCTTTGAACCGTTATCTAAACCCCTCCAAACCCACCTGTTTTGCCACCTTTAGTTTTTTGATTGCAAAAAAGAAAAAAGATGGTATGGAAAGTCAATAATAGCTTAACCAGAGTTAGTTACATTCATTTCTGTTTTCTTAGACTATGATATTCCGGTGACACCAAACAAGGAAGTGGTTGAAGATAGCATGTTTTCCATTTGGAGTTCCCATGGGAATAATGGTGAATACAGCCCGACAAACAAGTTAGGACGTAGTTACAGCAGCTATAATGGTGATAAAGATGATAAAAGCCAAGTTCAAATCTTAAAGCATGGTGGACCCCAGTTGTTTCATTCTGCTAGTTTCAATGATAAGATCACTAACACGGCAAATTCAGGCTCGCAGAATCACACAAAATTGCCAACAGTTATTAAGCTCGCGGTGAAAAGAGCAGACGCAGAGGATCCCAGCGGAACCCGTACGTATCTCACACATCAGATTTACTATATAAGGGATGCCCATTTGGTCAGAACCTGACTGGACCATAAGGAAAAAGTAGAAAATGATAGGACTGAAAATCAAAATACATTTCAAGAAGACGACCATTTCAATTCCAGTTTTTAAACTGAACCAAAACAACGGTTTTTAAAATAATTTGGATCCAACAACTTAACCGACATAGCAGGTATCCGTCCAGACCCTGTTAGGTCCTTGGGTTCTGGTCGGTCCAGACCGAGTTTGGCACACCCATAACTTTACGGAAGCTCACATTTGTTTCAAGAAATCTTGAGATAATATATGGATGAATGAATTACAGGTGCTACAGAGAAGTTCTTTTATCGTCCCCGAGCAGGATTTGTGATTCCATGTTGTACAGATGAGAAGCCGACTCCTGGATGTTGGTCAGCTATTGACCCGTCGAGTTTCACTCTCAGAAGTGAAAATTACTTTAAGTATATCTCATCAAATCCCCTACCTTTTTAAACATTGACCTTTTTTTATAGAGAATATCTCTGATAATTTTGACATAATTGGCAGGGACAAATCGAAAAAACCTGCTCCGAATTATTCACCTTACACTCCGTTTGGGGTAGATCTCTTTGTATGCCCGAAAAAAATCAACCATATTGCCAAGTTCATTGAGCTTCCTTCGATTAAAGGCGATGGAAAATTGCCGCCTCTTCTCATAGTCAACATTCAGGTTCGATTTTTTATTTTAAAGGTGCCTCGTCTAATAAAATGCAAACTCTAAATTTGTTCATGTAAACATGATTGTTCAGTTGCCTAGTTATACTGCTCAGATGTTCCTTGGTGACAGTGACGGGGAGGGTGTGAGCCTTGTTCTATATTTTAAACTCTCAGAAACGTATGAGAAAGACACCCCTCCTCAGTTTCGGGAAAGTATTAAGGTAATTAACATCTCCAGTTTCTTAGTTACTTGTTGCTTATAAAGTTCTTCATACTCCAGAATGAGCATTTGCACCATTTGGTTTGGCCAGTTTATATCCAAAGTGTTTGCAAAATGGGTAAGAACGGTTTGGCAATTTTACAGACCACCCAAACCGGCCAAATATGGCTTTGTTTAATCAGTTTGCCACTTTATGCTGAAAATATGAAGAAAAGCAGAAGTAATATAAGAAGTTATGAACCAAACCAGTTAAGAACTTTGACCAATCCTATAAAAATAAGGCTTGGGCCAGTTTGCTTGACAGTTCGGTCGGTAAGAAAACTACTTGGGGACACTACTAATGTGGCCATTTAGGGACAAAAGTTGATATTAATTAGTGTGTGGTTTCATGCCCAGAGTTTAGTAGAGGATGAAATGGAAAAAGTAAAGGGTTTTAGAAAAGAATCAATAGTAGCTTTCAGAGAAAGGCTGAAGATCATGGTGGGTGTGGTCAACCCAGATGACCTTCTTTCCAACAGCACAGAGAGGAAGCTTTTACATGCTTACAATGAAAAGCCTGTCCTTTCACGCCCTCAACATAACTTCTTTCGGGTAACACCCTCTTCCTTTTCATTCAAGTAAAAAATAGCTAATAAGTATATGAATCTCATACATTTATATGCATGCAGGGATCAAATTACTTTGAAATTGACCTGGACATTCATCGGTTTAGTTACATAGCAAGAAAAGGATTAGATGCATTTCGTGAACGCCTAAAAGACGGCATAATGAATCTTGGCCTTACAATTCAGGTATGAAAGTATTAAATTCTGCATATTTTAGAAACAAGAACAAAACTGATCTAGAATCCTTCTTGTAAAAACAAAAATAGGCTCAAAAACCCGAAGAGTTGCCAGAGAAAGTTCTTTGCTGTTTGAGATTAAACAAGATTGACTTTGTGAATCGTGGTCAAATACCCACACTGGTAGCAGGTGACGAAGATTTATCCTCTTGATCGTTCTACTAATCTGCTGATCACCACTGAATAGCAGTCCTGACATGTACCCTAAAAGAAGGTGACGATATTCTCTTGTGAGCTTAACCTTGAAGAATAGAAAAGAAAACGGAGGATCTTTTTGTTTCTTTGTGTCAATTTTGAGTATGCTAATCAATGATATAGTCCACTGTTGTAATCTGTACAAATTGATGTACCCATTGACATATTTGTTACCGGTTTTGTAAATACAGGAGCATTATTCATAATTGCAAGTTCCATCAATTGTAAACTGCTTAGATCTATTTTTGTAGGTCGAATTTTGAATAGTTTAATAACAATGAACTGTTGGATATTTTGTGTGGACTTAAACTGGCAACAATTTTAAAGGGAACAAGGCAAAATGAAAATAAGTAAAGAATCAAAAGAGATTAGAGAAAAAAACTGATTCTACAAAATCTTAAACTCTCCTGTTTCTTCAGCACTAAAAACGCATATCTTGATGAGAATCAACTTTATGTACACCCATATAACGTGAACCCCAAAAGTCAATTCTGTCTAATTGAGTCAGCATTGAGAGATGGCGTCAAAAAAGGTCTCTTCTTCATCCTGTAGTATTTGCAGATGGGCAATCATATCATTACACGGATAGACATAAGTATTTGCAATTCGAAACTAATATGCTAACAACTATCATAAAAAGTCAAATCTTGATAAGATCAATGAAACAGTAACTTACATTCAGTAAATCCTGAGAGTTGTGCACTTTTGATGAATCAAATGAACATGGCTGATTAAGAAGCCTATGATTTCTAACCCCTTTCCAGACCCCGCTTGTTGACTCTCCATTTTCAGGCATCCGTTGCGAGGTTGCACGCAAAGGCATTGCACCGGCACTTTGGATCGGATTATCTCCATGTTTCCGCTTACTTGTTGCCCATATGAAACCCCCATTTGAAGTTGTAGCTTGTACAGGGAGTGCAAAAACACCTTCAAACTGAGACCCTCCTGTGGTTTGTAAGTATGGACCACCACCATTATTTTTACTTGCAATATGGGCATCTGCATTGACCTCTGTAGGAACTACTTTACAGAAAGAAGTTGGTTCTTTGCAAGTTTTGTGAACTCTTGTTAAATTTCTTGAAGTTCCAGATGCCCGCATCAGGCCAACATGCTTCTTTCTGAAATAAGAAGTTTGTTAAATCATAGTTACAACATTCACTCACAGTAAAAGATTCTTTCTCTTCATAAAGCACACATCTTCTCTTGGCCCTGATAGTTGTGAAATGAGCACATTTTTTACTCATCAACTAGTACTAACCAGCCTGGTCCAGGCAATTGGGTCGAAACCAACCAATGCAAAAGTTAGGTCAGTACCCTGAAACCAGTGTCCCAATGGCTAACCAATTTAAGTCATCGGGCCAACTTCAGTTCATTTATGTGAAATTTGGTATGTTTAAAATTGAATTTTTAAAAACAGCTCAAACAGGTAAAGTTCAAAATTTAGCTAGAAACTAAAACGGGTCACAAACTGTTTAAAAGCCGTCCAAAAAAATAAAACTGGAATTACTTCGAAAAAGAAAGTTTTGTAATCTTATTTAAAATATATTTTTAATTTGTGTAAATATAGCAAATGGACAAAAAGTGTGATTAAGTTGACCAGAAAATGAACATGTGGTTGAGCCGACCCGCCAGGCCGCCACAAATGAGCATGACCCACTCTAAACTTTTTTCCATTTTGTCCTGAAACAATAAGCTAAAAGTACTCACCCAAATGTTTCCTCGTGACCGTTTACGTGGATCTCTTTGTTTGGTAGGCACTTTGGTAAGCTTGCAGGATCACATGCATAGGGCTTTGTTTTGAAGTACTGTTAAGTGTTAACACACAGATTAAAAAAAACACACACCAGGTTAAGAAAGTAAAATCTGATTCTGGATAATCAGGTATTTAAATAAGTACAATACACACCTCAGATTCAAGAGCAGATCTAGCAGACCCCCGCATGCAAGGCTCTACTGAAAGTAATTTCTCGATGAGGTTAACGGCAGTTTCTGGAAGTTGTTTACACCTTTCCCGAAGACTACTTTCATAAGCATGATGCGGTTTAAACATTTTTGCAAGGGGAAGTTTTGACTTGTTCCAGTATTCATCAGGGGGAGTACCACAAAGCTTGTATATTTGGTGCAACTGTTCAACCTAAAAATGTTGCTTAACGTCATGGACATTACAAGAAAAATAAGTAATAATTGAAAGAAACAGCAAGAACCAAAAGTGTTTGTATTATGGAGGTTTTTTTACAAGAGAAAACAAATATCGAAAGGGATTGTATAGGAGAACTTTTTGTTTTCAGAACCTTCCTCTGATAGAAAATTTTCGCTTACTAAGCTTCTTTCAATGATATAATTTCCCTGTCCATTCATTCCTAAGCTTTTGAATGAGTCAAAAAACAGAAAAAAAGGAGCTAATCATAAGACGTTTGTACTTTCCTTTCATGATGATGCTTTAATTAGTATTGTGTTTCATCCCTAATGGGTCAAATTATAAGTATTTAAAATAAGAAGAAAACAGTCAAATTAGTTGAACGGGTCAAACAGGTTAGAAATATCCAAAACTAATCTGATGTGTGATTTTTAGAAAAGAACATTGTATCTATATAAAGAAAAATTACAACGGAAATATCTGTTTTTTCGAATCATATTATCTGTTATAACTAGAAATTTCGGACAAATATATGTTTAGGGTCAAGCATGCGCCCAACCAATACCAGGAAATCATTCATTTGACCTGTTATTGCACCTGCCCATTTTGCAAATATGTAATTGTGTAAAGATGAGTTTGTAAGATTTTTACCTCAGTTTGCCCCTTAAGGATTGGTTTGCCGAGAAAAAGTTCAGCAAAAACACATCCCACACTCCAAAGATCTACATATGGCCCATATTGTGTGCATCCTAATAGGAGTTCAGGAGGACGATACCACAAGGTCACAACATGGCCAGTCAATGGTTCCCCGCTGTTTGGAGAATGGAACTTCGCCAGACCAAAATCACCAATCTTCAAAATTCCCTTGTTATTCACCAAAATATTTGAAGTTTTAATGTCTCGATGTAAAATTCCATGTGAATGGCAGTGTTCAACACCCTTCAATAATTGCCTCATATAGCATTTAATCTGTGCATATAAACAACCTCAGTTGGCCTCATTTAATTTCCATGATATGTTTAAGTTCTGAGAGATTAAGTGTCAAAACCTGGGAGTCACTGAACTGGATGTCAGGACTTGATAATAGTCCAGATAAATCATGTTCCATGTATTCAAAAACAAGGTACACGTGACATGATAATGGGGATGTAATTATCCCCTCGAGTTTCATGATGTTTGGGTGATCAAGCGTTCGAAGGAGTGTGATTTCTCGAGCCATGAACTTCACACTGTCTGGTTTTGAATTGTCAAACCGCACCTTTTTTAGTGCAACCATTCTACCACCCTCAATGTGACGCGCTCGGTAGACACTGCTGTAAGTACCTTGTCCAATCTACATAATAAGAGAAATCAAAATGGTCAGATCTACATGTGGGAACATGGTGGGCCAGGTGGGTTGGCTAACAGGTCATAAAGGATATGGGTCGCTAATTTGCACGATTCGAATCAGGTCAGACCAGATTGACCCAAATCACCCATGTGCAACCATATAAAATTAATTATATATGGTTTGTATGTTGTATGACAATAATTCTTTCAACAATAATCTTAGTTTTTTAAAAAGATTTGAAGGTTTTATGCATTAAGAATACACATTCTCCCACAAGGCCACAACATTATAAGCTATCTTTTTGTTTTACTAGCTTGACATGTTGGTGATTAAGTATACCCTAAATCTGAATCGCCTCATTCATACATAAATGGGTCGACACTGCGACCTCTAGTTTGTTTCAACTCCATAGGTGCTCTTGAACCGATATCTTCTTAGAGGATGTTTGGGGTGCGTTTAAACTGATTAATACAAATTCAAGTTCCAATAATAAGTTTGAAGCTATTATAATTTTCTGATCATTTAGGCTCAAAATATCAAACTTGGAGAAGTGAGTAAAGATTGCAAGAACATTAACTTTTATTGATTTAAATCCAAATATCATCATCACATGTTTAGCAAAAACAAATTACAATTAGGTTTTTCTCAATTATTTGGACTGAATATTTATATTTGATGATGCAGTTTAGCAATTACAGAAAGAAACTATTGAGATAACTTAAATGTATTAGTCCCCCTAACTATAAGCACTTGTGTATCAAATTATCAGATTTTGATTATTGAAGTTTCAAGAACCACTTTGAATACGTACATCTGAACACGCCCTCACCCATTAGCACTTGACATCAAGAGCATCATCCAAGGCATCTTAGACTTAATTTTCGATACTAATCATTCACAAAAGACGAATTACACACATCAGATAAGGATGTATGATCATAAGACCATACGAGTTCAATACAATCAAACATACAACTATACGAGTTAAGTCATTTCACAAAGAATCAAACTCCTACTGTTAACAAGATTGATTCATATCACATAATACTTCATGTAAACTAGAACATAACAATCAAACAAATATCATACCTTTTCATATCTTTCGAAATTACCGGCTTTCAAAGGAAGCCAGCCGTCAATGGCCTCCCCTGCAACTGCACTAAGCCAAGAAGGCCAGCCAGCAGCAACATGTTCTGCTTCGGTTAATCTTCCGAATTTCAAGTTAATCGAATCGCCATCCCAATTCGTATCATTATCATCATTGGGTACTCTTTTCTTGATCTTTTTTAATGACCCAATTGGGTTTTTATCATCATAATCATGGTCATGATTCTTTAGTGAAGAAGAACACAAAGAACTCGAATACCCAAGTACATGTTTGGAATTTATACAACCCATTATTACATTTATCGAAAATTCGACAAACAAATTAACACATTTTGATTATTTCAAGATACCCAGAAAAACCCAATTGGGAAAATGGTTAAAAGTAATGAAAAATGGCAAAAAGGCAAAGACTTTGGCCAAGAAATTAGTAAATCTTGAAAGTTTTTAATTTTTGGACAGTTTATGAAATTGGGGTTTTTGGAATGTTGGTGTGGGAAGAAGATGAATTTAAAGAAGAAAAGGAAAGTAAAAGAGAGGGACAAATGTGGGTCCCAATTGGTATTTGTATCATATTTTGGTGTGCTCTGCAACAGAAACAGAAAGTAGCTTTTTTTAAAAAAAAGGGAGGAGGTGGTTGTTGGGTACAGTTAGAGACAAATTGACCAACTGCTTGACTCAACAACTAACTTTATAATGAATTAAAATATACATACAAAAAATCCCCACATTTCAAAAGTGTAAAGATCAAATGATTGAAGAATATCAATATATGAAACAACACTAAAATATATATACATGTAACCTCATAGCAAAAAATAGTCATTATATTCAACAAAGTCATAAAAAAAAATGGCATCTTTACAATGCATATATGCTCAACAAAATCAATATATACCTATTCCACTGATTCTAACATAAGCATGAGACAAGTTCATATCAACAAAAAACCAAAAGTTTAATGTTAATTTCTTCCTAAAACAGAATCAAATATAAACAAGATTTTCTTTCTAAGCACGCCATATATATCTATATACCTTCAAACACGAACGATTGCTAAGCAAAGCTGTTCTTGGCTATCACGAAACGACCAAATTTGAATCACCATACCTTCCTTGAATCCATTTGTGTCCACAATACCATTCCAACCCGTTTTCAACGCATAAATTTTCTTATTCATGTTCCATCGTTTTAAGTTCACCGTTGTCCAATCACGTCTTTCCGAATCCAAGACAGGAAGGCTGATATCTTCTCCTTCTTCAAGTTCCCTTTTCTCGATTTCTGTCAAGATTCCAGAATCTTCTACGTTCGTTGTGGGTATCAAAAGTCTGCTTTGACTCTTGGTCACATCTGATGTGGTCAGTTTCTTCTGGATCAACAACTTGAATCTTGACCCGCCAACAACACTTGCTACAAAATCCCTCAAATCTTGACCCGGATCAAGAATTGGGTCGTTTTCTTGAAATACATTATCGTTATTGATCATTGTATTCGTACGACTTATAGGCCTATTTTCAGAACATACAATATTAGTACTACTTTTTCTTGAATCTTGAATTTTTGTAGTATTATGATCAACAACTAGGGATGTTTCAGAAGATTGTGGTTTAAGAGAAATTGTTGTAGTTTTTCCACCAAATTTGAAAGAAACTTTCTTGATTGTCGAATGCTGGTGTTCGGGTTTCTTGAAAGTGGAAACAGCAGCAAGTGGTGGTTTCTTGAAATTATTGGACTTTTCTTGATGAATCTTTGTGAGTCTGGCAAGCATGATTTTGACAGTAGCAGCAGGGTTTTCATCTTTAAAACCCATCAGAGACAACAACATTGCAATGTTCTTCCGACACTTTTGTTCCTTTATGGCTGGTTTTCTTGTTTTTTTCTTGGCCGTTCTTTTGGCCATTTTTTTTTTAAAATCAAGAATTCAACTCAAAACAGAAATTAAAGAAGATGACTAATAGAAAAGTATTGAAGAATGGGGGAAGTTGAAATCAAGAATTTAACTCAGACGATAGATATACAGAATGTGTGTGTAAGTATATGTTTTGATGTATGTATGAGAAGGCAGAAAGTAAGAATCTTGGAACCCAAGAATGGTGGGATGGTCTTTATATTGTGTTCTTATAAGTTTGGAAATTCTAACGGTAAAATAAATACAGCTAATCACCGGGTAATTGTTTCTTGGTTCAACCCAATTTTACTCTTCAGGTAGTTTCCTTTTATGTCATTAATTTTTTCTTTTTATAAAGTTTTTATGTCATTTAATAAAAAATGATAACTAAATTAGAATTTTAAGTAAGAAGAAATTAGGTATTTTTGGGTTTACTAATTAGTGTAAAGTATAGAAGTCTATACAAAATTGCTAATTTTATGTAGTATAAGGTAGAGTAAGTAGATGATTGAGTATTGGATTTGTACATTATTCAAGCCATGTAATTAACAATAGCTGGTAGTAAATCTTTTAACTTAACAACCGATATTAATAATTAACTTTTTTTTTTGAACAACAAGCTAATTAAATCCTACTCCTAAATTACACGTATGTCTAAAACGAAACTCAAGATTCTCGAAAAATAGTACGTAATAATCTAACACATGAATAAATTCGTAATTTGAAATTATTCGAATGCTTCATCAGCACAAAAACAAACATCAATTATGTATATATTGATTAGTCAATACAAATATTATTTATCAATCCAAACTTATTATATTCTTTATACAGTAAAAGGTTTTTGTAGGTGTCAAAACATAATATTATCAATCGATGGATTCTTATATGGTAGAGCATGAATCTGAGAGGTCTTGAGTTCAAATCTTGGTGTGAGCAAAAATGCTTCCAAGAATGGAGACAGAGGTTTTTAAGAAATTTTTTATTATCAAATTAACCAAGATCAAGAAGCTACAAGCCTACAATGACAACAAATTCAAGTATGCTGAGCCCAAATTTGCCGTTAAAAAAAAAGTTTTTTTAGGGCACTTGTCTAATGATAAAAATTACCATTTTAGGATTTTTATATTTCAAGAAAAATTGACTTTCATCTAATATGATTAAACAAGTTTTGAGTAACAGGAAACACAGACGTTTTTTCAATACGCATTCTTTTACCTTATTTTCTCCAAACTCATCAATCTGATGTTAATGTTACAAGTGATGGCGTTTTGAGTAAAAAAATTACATGGTCTTGCAAGTAAAGTCGGATATTCAGACTTAGTTTGGAAAGATCAACGATGCATGCAAATAATTTTGTACTACACCTATTTAAGAAGAAAAAAGAGTCATCTCCAATTTTGCAAATCCCAGCTAGTTTTGTTCTGGAACTGAGAAGAACAAACTGGCTTCTTATTCTGGTACCATAACTTCTGATTTTGGACAAGCGAATAGTGAAAATCGATATCATGTCTTTGACAGAATCGGATATACTGACGGTTGGATGAGTGAATAATGATACTCCACGTCTCCACGTGTAGATGATGTTTTATAAACATTGTAAGATAGCCGCTTCAAGCCACCCTTCGCCTCCATATAGTTCCACCAATATAGTTCCACCACCGGCTGTGTCTCACTTGTTTCAACGGTGCTATTTTAAAAAATATCATAACCAAGACATACAACATTTCAGGAAGTTCCATCTAAAGGATACCAATTAACCAAGATCAAGAAGCTACAAGCCTAGCTACAATGACAACACATTTAAGTACAAAGCTCAATCTTAGTGTACAAAAGAATAGGGCGAGTAAGGTTGGACTCGCTACAACCAGCATAACAAATTGTACATATATATTTCCACAGACATTCAAATAGAAAAAAGACAAGAAATGGAGACTTTTATCCAAAATGTACCAATTCTATTATCAACAATATGAACTTTAAATAAGATCTATTTCTTAAACCACATTCACACTCAGGTGGGTATTTTCTCTTCCTTCATTTGTAGAACAACCAGCTTTTCATTATTTTCTAACATGGCTTCTTTGCATTTTGTAGCGGTACCCCCACCACTGTTATTATCATGATTATGTTTCCCTTCATACGTTGTTACTACAGATTTCGGGTCTGATGGAGCCCTTTCTACATGCTTTCTCACAGTGCATCCTGCGAAAGTGCATTTATAATAACTCCTGCGCATTTTAAAACTTTGTATAAGTGAATGAGGCCATTTTTCTCTTTGTCTATGTAACAAGCATCTGGTATATAGTACTCCCATCACATCCTTAGACATATAAGTGGCAAAATCAGGTCAGCAAAGGCAAAGAGTTTAGACTAGCCAAAACGGTCGGATTGTATAACAGTTGAATTTTTTGTCTCGCTTTTTCATGTTCATTACCAATTTAAGAGAAAAGACCATCAGTTAATTACACAACTATACGCACATAGTTTCATGCAAAGTCCTAGTCCAAAGTAGTTTTCACCACAAGATCAAGTCCTTCCAATGTTAAAATTAAAAATTTTCTGTTAAATGTTAGTCAATGAATATAAAAATGTGATAACAAAGGCTGTTGTTAAAAGTATGATCAACTTATATAATTAGAGGGGGCACTAAAGCTGATAACACATGACTTATGTAACCGGTCAAACTATGTTCGAATCAGTTGGATTTGGTTTACATTTTAGGCTTGGTCAATTAGGGTATACAGTATTTTGGCTTTTCAGGTTAACAAAATGTCATTCAAATAAGTTAAAATAAGATAAACTTCTTTAAACATATATGCATTTAGAAGTTACTTAAACTTGCAAGATATAAGAGTTAAATATTTACATAAATCAACATTCAAATGTGGAAAGTAAAAAAGTCAGATTTTGTAAACATACATTCATATATAACGTATAACGTTTATATATGCTATATCCATATACATATATATTTACATTTATACACCTAACTACCAAAAGGATACAATATAAATTTCCAGCGTGAAATTGAGATGTGGTGGTGAACTAGCTGAGAAACACTAAATATCAGAGAAAACATTCCCCCCCCCCCCCCCCCCCCTTTTTTTTTTAATTAGATCTGCCAATGCTTACTAGATTATAACCTATAACGCTACATTATGGCGGTCTATAATTAACTAGTTTCCTTTTCAGCTAAATATTCAATATTTACTTGGTTGACAAACTAACAATAAAATATAACCCAAAATCGACATATTCTCACATAAAAGGGTTTAAATTTCCCCTCTAGTTGTAGATGATGAATAAAGAAAGCATAAACACAAATATCACCTTGGATTAGCATTCCCTTGACTTACTGCCTGTATTTTCTCCACGTAAACCCATCATCTAAAAGATCCACTTCACTTCTTGTCTGCACCACTATTTTTGGTTCTGAAACCATCTTGTTAGGTAAACTCGAGTCCACGTGCCCGGGCATAGATACAGTCGCAGGCTCCCAACTTCGGTATTCCTGCAGTCCATGAGAAAAATCAGTCAATCAACATACAAACCATCAGATGTAACATGGATATACATATGATGATGCATAAGAAACTCAGACAAAGGACAGTGGTAGCAGCAGATGATCCAGAACCAAACTACATGGGGCCACCATCGCAAGTTTGCCACATACTACCAATAATCACAAAAATATGAACATTTTCCGCAAAGAAAAAAAAAGAAACAAAATGTTATCGTCTTCCCTCCTCCCTCCCTCAAGTATGGACCTGCCTTGAGTGCTAGTATGATAAACACACATATAACGTCCATCACCTTTTAATGTTATTTCGTTTTTAATGTATATCACGTGGGGTCAGGAATTTCACTGAAGCAAGCTCTTAGGCAGAAAATTCAACTTTTAGGTAAAAACTAGATTTATGAGACAAAATTGTCAACAGAAGAGGTATCCTATACATGGAACCTTTCGTATGCCTAGATATAAATGTAAGTATGTAACATATCAGATCTGTTGATAATAGCACATGATTAATAAGTTTTTGCTAGGGTATCTAGAATGCTTTCATTCTACATCAACAGATAGATGTTGCTAATTCTATTAAATAGCCAAAACAGGCAAATGCATCATGATAGAAGTGCGTAGTTAGAATTGCTTCCATCCTGCTCAATACATGTTTCATGAATTATACTACATACCTTCTTTTCGGATTAGGTTCACCATCTGGCTCATCAGTTCTCATTAATTGATTAGACCCTTGATCCGTTCTCATTAAGTAATTAGATCCTAGATCAACAATTGTCATCGTCATCTTCGACACTTGATCACGTGCACCTACTCGTTCTTCTCCCACACGTTTTTCCATTTGAGAATGAACAGGTTTTTTTACTTCAGCGCTATCTTTTCCACATTTGCCAAGCACAGGCGGTTCGTGATTGTGCTGACCTTTATACACAATCTCACTTACATGACCATCAAGAGATTGACCAACTTTTTTCTTCAAGGGACAGTTAGCATATGTGCATTTATAGTAGCTTCGAGGATGCTCACTAGCTTTCACCTGTGTCTGCCCATACTTTCTCCGATTGTATCCATCATTAGTATCAGAAGATACAGAAACTACTTGTTGAGGCTCGCTAAAGTCGGATTGAGAAACCGACAAGTCATCAGGTGATCCAATTTATAAACATTGAAAAAATTAATCTCTAAATCTTAGGACAGCATATATCAAGTACCAAAAAATAACTCCATTCCACAAGTCACGCTACTCACTAGTGATGTAAACAATTTAGTCACCAGTAATCTACACATGAGCAACTGCCGTGTTGAAAACGATGGAAACGCTTAGCATCTCTTACAGTTATCACCCTATTCGTAACTTTTGAGATTAACTTCATAGCAGAGTGACAATCATCACAAATCCTTAAGTTCTTTAGGATACGAATTGGTGCCCCTTCATGTGTTCTCAATAGTGCATATGCTACTGCAAGCTTCTCACTATGATAACCAACAGAATCTTCCTTCTGTTCTTCTTCAATATCGTATTGCACATTAGAAGTATCGACCATGTAACCACATTCTTTAATCTTACCAAACAATTCCTTCAACTTTTTTTGAATCTCAACAAAGTCGGGGTGTTTATTGTCATCCGAAACAAATACATGTGTTTGATTCTTGATCTCCAACCAGCTCAATCCTGGCTCTTTCTTTATCTTCCTGCTTCTCATCAAGTTACGGATTTTAGTAACTCCACCCCACTTATTAGCCTTAGCATGCATATTGGACAGTAGGGTATACGTACCGACATCTTTAGGGTCCAGATCCATAATAGTATTCCCAATTTCAATGCCAAGAGTATAATTTTTATGAACATTACAAGCATTTAGCAAGGTACGCCATGCAACAGCATCCCATTTGATTGGTGTTGATAGCATAAAGTTTTTAGCTTCATTCAGTTGTCCAGCCTTGCATAGAAGTCCAACAATGGAAGTATAATGCTCTACACTAGGTTCAATACCCTTTTCTTTCATTAACTGGTTCAAAAAGTAGAACCCTGATTCGACATCCCCCAAATGTCCACAAGCTGTGAGAACACCAACAAAGGTCACGTGATTAGGATCTTCATCCGTTTTCAACACTTCTTGAAATAAATCCAATGACTTTCTACCAAGACCATGATGCGAATATCCATTTATCATTGTATTCCACGTAACAATATCACGATTAGTCATACTATCAAATATCTTCCTTGCAGCGTCAATGTCACCACTCCTTGAGTACATATCGATCAAAGCATTCCCAACATTCTTATGACCCTTAAACCCTGTTTTCTCTGCAAGTGCATGCAATGAATATCCATATCCTATAGTCGATAAACCACCACTAGCCTTTAATAATACACAAAACGTAGACTCGTTTGGGGCAAAACCCTCACATTGCATATCTATAAATAACTTTAACGCCTCTTCGAAGCACCCATGTTGGGAGTAAGCAGCTAACATTGCTGTCCATGACACCACATTTCGATCTTGAGACATATGAAAAACTTTCCCAGCACTCAAAATATCTTTACATTTCCCATACATATCCACAATCGCACTACATACGAACACATCAAACTCAACATCACTCTTCACAATCTGACAATGAACTTCACGTCCCAACCTCAAATCTTTAAACCGAGCACAAAGTCCCATACTAGTAATATAAGTAGCCTTATTCCAAGCCACACCCTCATCTACCATTCTCCTTAAAATACCCAACGCTTCATTCAAGTTCCCAATTTCAATAAGTCCATTTAAAATCAAGTTATAAGTACAAGTATCCGAACCAGGAACCGACCCTAAAACCTCCAAAGCCCCTACAACATCTGACAACACAGAATAAAACCGTACAACCGCATTGTTCACATATTCATGAAACGATAAACCCGTTTTCAACACATACCCATGACACTGCTTCCCTAACCAACTATCTCCGATATTAGAACACGACGAAAGAACACTTGAAAATATATACTCATTAGGTTGACACATACCCTCTTCAGAAACCATTGATTTAAACAAGTTAAGAACATTGAAATCAAACCCATTTTGGAAAAAACCAGACATTAAAGCACTCCAAGAAACTACAGTTCTTTGAGGCATTTTATCAAACAGTTTGTGGGCATAGTCAAGATTTGAACATTTAGAGTAAAGATTGATGAGAGCATTAGTTTCGAGAAGATTGTGATGGTGGGGTTGTTTGGATACGATCAAATGTGCGTGAATTACTTTGCCCAGCTTTAGGTTCTTAGTTCCGGCTAAACGCTTTATCGTCTCCGGCAGAAACAATGGCGGCGCGTACATTTTGGTTGATGGTTATAGCGGGCGAGCACAATATCATGTACTTTTTGTTTTGTTTGTCACTTAAACTTTGATATTTGTTTTTTTAGGCAATTTTGTTATCAAACCAATGATTGAGAACAGACAAGACAACGGTACCCAATCCCGGCATAAACGGGGTACGGGGAGGTAAGATGTAGACAGACTTTACCCTATTCAAAGGTAGAGAGGCTGCTTTCAGATCCACCGAGATGGAAGGGACCTCCGGCCCAAAGATGAAAAAAATATGGTTACACCGTACCTTTGATTGAGAAGAGACCACTTAAAAGAATAGACAAAAATTATGATGAAGAGACAAGAAAAAATAAATTCAATAGTCTAGAAATGACAAAACATTATAGAAAATATTTTTTAGTTTTTCATTTTCATTTTCAAAAAAATGAGAAGGATGTTTTATAACTTTTATCTATAGAATACCTTTAAAAATTTTAAAAACGCGTTTAGTTACAAGTTTAAAAAAGATATGGAGTTTTTCATTTTTATAATGAAAATATTTGGAAAACAATAACAATGAGTTTCCAATATGGCAATATGTAATTATAATTTGGAAAACAAGGTTTTTTGTCTTCCATGAAAATTATTTTGGAAAACCCACATTTGAACATACAAGTAAGGGGGATGCTTGATCGGATTTCCTAACTTGCAGCTTCTCGTTACGTTATCAGTAGAATTCGTTTCGTATCCATTGGCTACGACTGTCCATGCAGGTACCCAGCCATCTATATAAGCAAACACAAAGTGTCTCAAATTCTACTTATAAATCGGCCCCCAGGATGTTGCTCAACCAAAAAGCCTATATATATATGATGTGTATTCGGAGGTATAACCTCATCCGTACCCAATCTCCCAAAATAAGTTTCCATGTTCGGTAAGTTTTGAATCAATGCATCGAACAGTCCCATAAATGGTTAAGATATACTTGCAGAGGAGTTTGATTTACTTTCCAAAACTGAACCAAAATCAGGAAGCTACAAGACTACAATGACAACACATTTTTTAAGTACAAAGCTCAATCTTAGTGTACAAAAGAATAGGGCGAGTAAGGTTGGACTCGCTACAACCAGCATAACGAATTGTACATATATATTTCCACAAACATTAAAATAAAAGAAACAAGAAATGGAAACTTTTATCCAAAATGTACCAATTCTATTATAGCAACAATATGAACTTCCAATAACATCTATTTCATGACCCACATTCACACTTAGACGGTTATTTTCTCTTCTTTCATTTGTAAAAGAACTGGTCGTTCATTATTCTCTAACTTAGTTTCTTTGCGTTTTGCAGCTGTACCCCCACCACTGTTGTTACTGTAGCCTCGATGCCTGGATACTGGAATATCATGATTATGTTTCCCTTCATACGTTGTTACTACAGATTTCGGGTCTGATGGAGCCCTTTCTACATGCTTTCTCACAGTGCATCCTGAAAAAGTGCATTTATAATAACTCCTGCGCATTGCAAAACTTTGTATAAGTTAATGAAGCCATTTTTCTCATTGTATATGTAACAAGCATCTGGTATATAAGTGGCAAAATCAGGTCAACAAAGGCAAAAGTTTATGACTCACCAAAACAGTCAGAAACAAAGGCGGAGTAGTTTTGAAACTTTCTTAGTCAATGAATATATAAAATGTGATAAGAAATGCTATTGTTATGATCAACTTTTAGATATAAGTAACTTGGAAGCAAAGGCAGATGTGGAAATTTTGTTTAGAGGAGGCACTAAGGATGATACTACATGAATTATGTAACCGGTCAAAATGAGTTTGAATCAGTTGGATTTGGTTTACATTATAGGCTTGGTCGATTAAGGTAGATTTTGGTTTTCCAAGGTAACAAAATATCATTCATATATTACCAACATTCAAAAAAGTAAAAAAGTCAAATTTTATATACATACATCCAGATATAATGTATATCTATCTATATATGTCTATATCTATCTATATATGTTGTGTACATACATATATATATACACACATTTTAACACCTAAATACTCGAGAGATAGAATATAATTTTCCAGTGTGAAATTGAGATGTGGTGGTGAACTAACAGAAAAAACACTAGATATCAGAGAAAAAGAACCAAGATTCCACCACTGCTTAGAAGGTTATAACATGTAAAAACTAGATTATGGAATGGTTAATAATTAACTATTTAACTCGTTTCCTTCCAACTAGATATTCAATATTTACTAGTTGAATACTAACAATTAAATCGACATATTTTCACATGAAAGGGTTAAAATTTTCCCTCTAATCCTAGATGATGAAAACATGAAAGCATTAACATATAAATCACCTTGGATTAGTATTCCCTTTGACCACTTTCTGCCCGTATTTTCTCCACTTAAATCCATCATCCAAAAGATCCACTTCACTTCTTGTCTGCACCACTATTTTTGGTTCTGAAACCATCTTGTTAGGTACACTTGACTCCACAGGCCCGGGAATAGATACAGGCACAGGCCCAGGACCAGATACAGTCCCGCCAACCTCAGTATTCCTGCAGTTCACGAGAAAAATCTGTCAACCGACATACAAACCATCAAATGTAACATAGATTTGCATATGATGATGCATAAGAAATTCAGGCCAAGACATTTATGGGACAGTGGTAGTAGCAGAAGATCCAGAATTAAACCACATGGGAGTACCGTTGCCACATACTACCAATAATCACAAAAATAAGAACACTTCCACAGAAAACAAAAAAACACAAAAAAAAATGCAATTGTCTCCCTCCCTCCCTCCCTGAAAGATGGACCAGCCTTTAGTGCTAGCATGTTAAACACAAAGCATAACATCCATAACCTTTTGATGTTATTTTGTTTTTAATGTATATAACTTGAGGTCAGCAATTTCACGTGGCAGAAAATTTGAATTTTAAGTAAAAATTAGATTTACACAACAAAATTGTCAGCAGAAGAGGTATCCTATACAAGAAACCTTTCGTATGCCTAAATAGTAATATGTAATCAGTCTGTTGATAATAGCACATGCTTAACAAATTTGGTTAGAGTATCTAGAATGCTTCCGTCCTACATCAACAGATATATGTTGCTAATTCTTATGGATAGGCCAAAATGGGCGAATGCATCTTGATAGAAGCACGTAATTAGGAAATGCTTCCATCCTGCTCAAATAAATTATACTACATACCTTCTTTTCGGATTAGGTTCATCATCTGGCTCATCAAATCTCATTAATTGATTAGACCCTTGATCCGTTCTCATTAAGTAATTAGATCCTTGATCAACACCTGTCATTGTCATCTGGTTCGATGCTTGATCACGTGCACCTACTGGCTCTTCTCCCATGCGTTTTTCCATTTGAGAATGACTTGGTTTTTTTACTTCAGCGCTATCTTTTCCCCGTTTTCCAAGCACGGGCGGTTCATGATTGTGCTGACCTTTATACACAATCTCACTTATATGACCATCAAGAGATCGACCAACCTTTTTCTTCACAGGACAGTTAGCATGTGTGCATTTATAGTAGCTTCGAGGATGCTCACTAGCTTTCACCTGTTTCTGCCCATACTTTCTCCAATTGTATCCATCATTAGTATCAGAAGATACAGAAACTACTTGTTGAGGCTCATTAAAGTCGGATTGAGAAACCGACAAGTCATCTGGTGAGCCAATTTGAGAATCCTCAAGTTCCGATTTTGTATCAGTTACATTGACCATCTGTGGCACTTGCTCGGATACCACTGTTCCAGAATTCTGATTTTCGGGCTGAACATGATTATAATAAGATTGAGAAAACGCAGCCTGAGCGGTAACGTGAGCCAACGCTTGCTGATGAGACATTCCAAATGGACTCTACACAATTTCAAATCCCAGAAAAAACTTAAAAACCATCCAAATAACAGTCAAACCAACAAAAGTCAAACATATCTTGCATATCTAACCAACGAACAATTTCCCCTTTTCCGCAATTTTCTCACCTAAAGTTCAGATTAATGTCAAACTTAAAGTAGAAAATTAGTTCACCAAACCTCAAAAGTGACACTGTACTCTTTAAAAAAAATTTCTTTTTCTTTTGACTTTAAGCCTAGGAGCAAGGGATATGCAATAAAAGATGCCCAAACCTTATCCATCTTTTTCAAAGGGCACTTTTCTTATTGAATAATAACAATTATCAAAAAAATGACATAAACCTAACAAAAGACAACACATTCACAACAAATATCAAAAACCCAGAAATTATAACAAATGCCCAGATCAAAAACACAAAAAAGCTCACAACTTTATTCTGATTTATTTATAAAAAAAAAACACAAAATTACCTGAAGTGGTGAGTAAAACCCAGGTGAGTTAAGTAACCCAGAAGGACTAAAAACAGATGGAAACACAAACCCAGTTGGGGATTGTGCAATTACTAAATCCACTGGCTTATTTTGCTTAAAACCCCCTGATTTCTTTTCATTTTTATCACTATTATTATTATTATTATTATTATTATTATCAAATAAAACAGGTGGTGTTATTTGAGATGCAGGGGAACACATAGCACCAGCAAGAAGCTGAGAAAAAGAGCGGCAATCAACATCTGGGTAATGATCCGAGAAGAAGTTGGATACTAGAGTCATGGGTCCTGGACTAAACCCGGGTCCGGGTCCGGGTCCACCGGTGAATAAAGTTTCGAATGATGGTTGTTGTGGTAGTGCTATCATTGGTGGTATTACTCGCCGGTTTTGTTGTGAACTGCCGTTTATCTCCGCCATGACTGTATATATATATATATAGAATATGAATATATATGTGTGTATATGTGTATATATAGGTGATGGTGGTAGCCGCCAATATGAGGTTTTGCAGTGAAAGGACACGGTTTGTGTGGGTAAAGAAATGAGATGGATTTTGATTAGGATAAAAGGGAAATGATTTTTGGTTTGTGTGTGTATAGGTGTATACAGACAGTAGTTGTGTATGTTTGTCTCACTGTCTTTGCAATTTGCATCTTGTTCTTATCTTTTTGGATTTAAGATTAAATTAATGAGAGTTACATATATGGTCCTTTAACTATTCTATACACTAGTTTTTCACTTGTAAATTATGAGTGTATTTGGTTTCTTTAATATGCGGTAGATGAAGTGTATTGTGGTCCAAGTGATTTCCAATTCTTTTTTTTTTATGGTTATGAAAAAGGTCAAATGTAAACAATTTTTGCTCATCTAAAATAAAAAGACTTCTTTTAATGAAGGACAGCCATCATTCAAAAAGTAAACATCGTATTTTTATTTAATTATTATCTCTTTTGGTTCCAAGATGAAGTGTTACTTGTTATTAGAAACTTAGATGACAATTTGAAGGATCTAATTAATAGATTCTTTTTGCTTTCATGTCCTAGATATACACAATAACCCGTGGGATCCATCTGATAAAAAATTCAATTTTAATAAATGGAACTACATGTAAAAAAAATGAAACAATCAAATGAAATATACTCTCAGCTTGTATCTAAATTCTAAACCAAGCATCTTGTGCGAGCGATGCCAAGCTCTCAGAGTAGCATTGAAGAAATATTTAGAGGCTCATCTTTATTCATTCACCTATGTTTCGTCGTGGATTTTCTTAAAAGACATAAAAAAAGTTTATTAAGTCTGAGATATAATGGTATTTATAGTTCTTTTAGAAAAAACTTTTGTCTCTTCGCGTTCTTTTTTAACAAATTTTTTATGTATATGTATCTCTTTTTATGTATCTGGTTTTAATATTTTTAGTTCAGTACAACTTGATTTCTAATATAATATCAATGATAATGTGACAGATTAAAATCGAACAATTTGAGGTTATAAGTAATCAACATAGACATTTACTAGGAGTATAAAAGCGGATGTGAGTCATGTGATTGTTTAAAATAAAAAATTATTTAAAATTGGACTTCGGATCATCATAAAAGATATAAAACATGGGGATATAATATGTACTGCTGCTGTTTTTATTTGGGTAGTGCATCCCTCATATTCGGGGGGATTTTTGATTAATTCATCACATGAAGAAAAATAGAGAGAAGATGTGAAAGCAACAGTACGGTACACTGTTGTTCCGATCATTTGCCCATAAAACATATGAAGGAAGATCATTGAAAGACAATTATCTTGGACAACGGGTGCAATAATAAAAAGACATAAAAGTTAGTGGACTTTATCCTACGAATAAGCTAGGGACACTATTGTAAGTTCAGCTATAAATATTGGTGCAGGGTAACACGACCAGGAAGAAGATCAACCCGACCAGGGCATTAGCGGCGACGTCGCCGCTAATGCTGGTGACGTGGCGGACCCCACATGCCAGCAATAATTACTGACAGCGCCGTCACAGGCATTAGCGGCGACGTCGCCGCTAATACTCTGTTACTGACGGGGGCCACTTATACTCTGCCAGATTAGCCATAACTGACATGGGGGACCCGCAGCATTAGCGGCGACGTCGCCGCTAATGCCCTGGTCGGGTTTGACCTTTTTTGCCCTGGTCGTGTTAGACTTCTCGTAAATATTAATCGTACCATAGGACCTATATTTCTTTTCCAATTAAAATATCTTTATTCTTTATCATCTTAAATAAATATATTATCTTATTGTATTTTATCAACTAATCAGCTAATTATAGCAGAGATATTCCATCGTCCAACTATTTCAATGCTTACAAAACCGGTCATTTTAACATGTCATAAAACAAATCATTTTTTTGGAAATATACCTTAAAAACAAAATAAACAATATTTCGTCGAACTATTTCAAGACTTTGGTATAACTTTACAAACTTTTAATTATATATTTATCATGAAGACTCTGTTATAAAATATTAATTCTTGTATAAGTTTTACGAGTAATAATTTGAAGACGTCACTGAGATACAACAAAACAGGTTGTAACATTTGTCTACCACACAAATAAATGAAGTAACAACCGCCTACTACATTATTGCAATTTATTCATGGCGATAATAGTATGGACTCGTGTGGCGGCTTTCAATCCAAAACATTTAAAAACTAGTCGACTTTTTGTTGATGGTTTTAGTAACGTGGAAATAGATTTGATTAATCGATTAAATGGTCGCATCTTGATTATGGTGTATTAAAGAGGTAGATTGTGATTGTTGGCGATTTTCTTGCGGTCGTCACTTTACGTCACCAAACTTAATCGTATGGAATATCTTGAGTAACAAGGGAAAAAATTGTGCAAATATATCTGTATTCGAAAATTTATAGGATGAGGATTTTAATCCATCTGTATTAAACGCAAAAGAAATATGTAAAAATCTTTTATTAGTTACGAAGATTTGGTCACGTTATTATGTACACATATAAGCAATGTTTCAAAAAAGGGTATTTTAATTGTACCGGAGTGGTACCTGCCTACCTGAGACTGGTTTTATCTATTACCGGCTGGTATTACTGGTAGAGTTATTTTAATATATTATACATATATATTTCCAAAATGCTACAAAACTTATTACAATTCAACGAGAATAGTTAAAATACAATTACAATCCACTCGAAAATAATACCAAATAAGTATTTGATAACAAAATATAAAAGAGGCACAGAGTAAAAATGGTCATAATCCCTCAATTTATTTTTCTCCTAACCAATTGTTTTCTCATAAACCTCTTTCTAACATTACATTATCTTTTTTTCCTTGACATCGGCATTAATAATCAAGATCATGGAAGTTGTGATCGCTAATTATAAATTTTGCTTATGGCTTTCAAAAACAATCCCAAAATACAAGCATAGGTGCATAGTAAGTTAGGGATATGGATCCTCTAAAGTTGCACTTCATAGGTGAAGTCGGGGGGATCTAAACCCTTGGATTAAAATCAAATGTCAAAATTCAAAATTGAGTTTTGAGTCTCGACCTTTGATTTCAATCTAAGGGTTAAGAGTTGTCCAACTTCACCTATAAAGTTAGTACAACTTTAGAGAATCCATATGCCTAAGGTAGTAACCATGTAAAGCGGTAATGGTTCTCCTACCAGAGAGTTTTCTATGGAGAGAGGAGTGAGGCAAGGTGACCCTCTATCACCATTTCTCTTTCTTATTGTCGCCGAAGGTCTAAATATGATGGTTAAAGAAGCAATAGCAAAAAACTTTTACAAAGGCATCAAAGTGGGAAGCGGAAATATTTGCGTGTCACATTTACAATACGCGGATGATGCTATTTTTTTGGTGAATGGAGTGTGAATAATGCTAGAAATTTGATGAGAATTTTGAAATGTGTCCATGAGGTGGCGGGATTGAAGATTAACCTTAATAAAAGTAAGGTTTTTGGGATAGGGGTGGAAGTTAATGGAGTGCATCTCCTTGCTAGCAGAATGGGATGCACTAGTGGGGCCTTTCCATTAACTTATTTGGGTCTCCCAATTGGGGTTAATATGAATTGTATCAAGAATTGGAATGTAGTGGAAAACAAGCTTAGAAAAAAGTTGTCGAATTGGAAAGGAAATTTGTCTTATGGTGGGAAACTAACTCTTGTTAAAACGGTTCTTGGTAGCTTACCGCTTTATTATTTTTCTTTGTATCGAGCACCGGTTGGGGTGTTAAAAATTCTTGAAGGAATAAGAAGACAATTTTTTTGGGGTGGACATGAAGATCAACATAATATAGCTTGGGTTAAATGGGAGAGTGTGCAAAAAGGTTTTGAGGTTGGGGGCTTAAATGTTGGCACTCTAAAAGGTGCAAATTGGAGTCTACTAGGTAAATGGTGGTGGAGGTTCCATGTTGAAGGAGAAAGTTTATGGTGCAGGGTGATTAAAAGTTTATATGGGGCAGATGGTGGTCTTAGTGGGGATTTGGTGGCTAATCATGGTAGAAGAAGTGGTGTATGGAGAAACATTATAAGAGTTGGAATTGAAATTGACATGTTAAACATACCTTTCACCTCATCTTTCTCTAAGATTTTGGGTGACGGTTTGGATACTCGCTTTTGGCTTGATAAGTGGGCTGGAAATGGGAATCTTAGTGTTTCCTTTAATAGACTTTTTCATCTTGAAGTCAATAAAAATATTAAGGTTGGTGATAAAGGAAGATGGATTGGTGATAATTGGGAATGGAAGTGGGAATGGTTGAGAGAAATTAGGGGAAGAGGGCATGTTGAATTTGTTGATCTCTTAAACTTAATTCAAGATCGAAATCCCCGTCAAGGTAAAAAAGATATGTGGAATTGGAACTTGACTGATTATGGAAAGTTTACTGTTAGAGATCTTAGAACTCAAATTGATGAGGTGATCTTGATGCCACATGGCTCTAACATGGGGACAATGTGGAATAAACTAGTGCCAAGAAAAGTGTGTATTTTAATTTGGAGAATCCAACAGAGGAAAATACCAGTTAGAGTATATCTTGATCACCTCGGTATGGATCTCCACTCTACACTTTGCCCATATTGTGACGATGCAATTGAAACCATTGATCATTGTTTTGTTACTTGTAATCGCGTGATGAGAGGGTGGAGCAACATTTTTAAGTGGTGGAATGTGGGAGAGTTTAATCTTTTCTCGATGGACGAAATTCTCAACCACAACGGTGCAAATGGTTTTAACTTAAACCAAGTTTTAGTCTGGAAAGCGGTGATTTGGTCGATGGTATATGCTACGTGGAAATCTCGCAACAAAAAAGTATTTGAAAATTGCAACGAAAATTTTCATAAAATTTGTCAAGAAATTCAAATTCAGTCGCATTTTTGGATCTCAAATAGATCGAGAATGAATGTTCCAAATTGGCGAGATTGGTGTGTCAACCCGTGGAATATCGAAGCATAGCTTGAATCTTAACTTGTTGGTTGGCTTGGATTGGTTCTTTGCTGGTTCTTCTCTTTTTGCTTGACTCCTGCATGTCGGTAACATTTTTTAAACATTTTTTTGGTAGACTTGTTGTATGTGCTAAGTTTGTTTTTCTTTGGCATATATTAGGGTCTTGTTTGGTGGTTTTCGATATGTGGTTGTAGTCTAAGTAGTCTAGTTTGTTAGCATATATTGTTTCACTTACTATCAACTGGGTGTATCTTGCAACCAATTGGTTAGTAGAGTTTTCTTTGTAAATATTCTTTTGGTTATATATTAGTTACAGTGTTGCCTTCCAAAAAAAAGTAACCATGTAAAGCAATGAGACAAAACAAGTAATTACTATATACAATAATGATATATTAATGGCACTTGTAACGATATACGGTAAATAGTGAATATTGTGCTGGCTACGTAGTAAGGAGGATGAGTAAACAATATATGGCTACATCTATATCTATATGTATACCTCTTATAATACAAACTGAGAGTTCTTAATTCAGCAATTTTTTTTCTACCCAAAATACCCCTATATACAAACAAAACTCTACACACTCCTCATTTCTCCCTTTCTTCTCCTCTGCCCACACTGAACACACACACAAACACACATATCTCACCATAACAACCCACCAGCGTCAATCACCACGGTCCATTACCACCGTAGCCATAAATCCCCAAAAACATCACCATTTAGGCGCCGCAACGCACGAGCATCCATCTAGTCAATTAAAAATGAATTTTGTTGTTCCTTAGTAATTAGGGCTATGAATAATATGTAATAATAACATGTTATACTATACATAAATATAATTGTCTCCTAAAAAGAATTTTCAGTTATAATCTACTATAACTTATCCATAACCATAAAGGCTATACATATCAAACTTCAAAAAGGAAAATGTTAAGCATAAATATTAAAATAAAATAAGAGTTAAATGCAAGAATGGTCCATGTAGTTTGTCCGTTTTTGCAATTACGGTCCCTCTCTTGAATTTTTAGCAACGATGGTCCCTGAAGACATGTTTCAGTTGCAACGGCAGTCCTTCTCTAACGGATTCGTTAATTAATGTCGTTAAGTTTCCCATGTGAGTAGCACGTGAGGGGTATTAATGTCTTTCCACCTACACAAACCTAGGGATGTTCAAAACTATCCATATGCGAACTGTTATCCGAAAATCTGATCCGATTTTCTTCGAAAAGTCGGATATCCTATATTTAATGCTTAAATTCGGATAGTAACTTTTGAAAAAGTTTAAGAATTTCAATATTTTTTTTTTAAATCCGAAAATATCCGAAAATGTCAAAAAAAATCGAAAAAGATTATTTTCAATATCCGAAAATATTCTAAACTTTACGAAAATATCTAAAACTTAGTCTCAATACGAAAATATCTAGGATGTTTATTTTTTTTCTAAAATTCGGATACTTCGGATATCCGAAAACTTCGAATATCCAAAATTTTGAATATGTTCGGATATTGAAATCCTTTGTCCGAAATTTTGAATATCCGAAATTTTGGGGGGATATCCAAGTTTCAGCTATCCGATTTTTGGATATTTGAACTTTCGCATAGTGAATTTCAATATCCAAACTTTTCGGATATTCTTGGATATTTTCGAATGCCCGAGATTTTCAAAAATCATTATCCGGATCCGAAATTTAGGATATCCGAAGTTCGAATATCCGACTTTTCATATAAAATCAGATCGGATTTTCATATTACAGGGTCGGATACGGATACTTTTGAACACCCTATGTTTGTGTAGGTAAAAGGACATTAATACCCCTCACGTGCTACTCACATGGAAAACTTAACGACACTAATTAACGGCTCCGTTAGAGAGGGACCGCTGTTGCAACTGAAACATGTCTTCAGGGACTACCGTTGCTAAAAAATCAAGAGAGGGACTGCGTTGCAAAAAGCGACAAACCACGGGGACCGTTCTTGCATTTAATAAAGTGTATTTTTTGACAATAGTTACCTTTGATATTAATACCATAATATTTGATAAGCATATAATACATGAATGTGGTAAATTCATAAACATCATCCTTCGAAAATAAACGATGGTTTGTAGACTTTGCAGTAAAACACTCTAATCGAACTTATTTTTAAAACAAACTACAACTACTATCTCACAATTAAAATAAAAAGAAATTCAATTAAATAATTATTTCCCTTTTTAAAACTCCAATACAAGTAAAACGGGATATAAGGGCTTTGACATTAGATGTGAGTTAGAGCATGAGTTACACCCAGTGGAAACACCTCTGCCATCAACATTGGGTTGATGATGCATGAGTTAGGAACCCATAATGGGTTGGGAGATAAATATGACCATTGAGGGTGTTTAATGGCTAAAAAACAAATTCTTTCTTGGTTGGAATGTAAAAGAGAAGAAAAAACGAATAAAGATATATAAATACACACTACTGTATTTTTTCTTGTATAATCAAGGATGCACAACGTATTTTGAATGAAAGAAAAATGAAAACACACTACTTGAAATAACCAAACATGAGGAATTATTAAAAGCTGTCAAGCCATGATAACGACTGAGTTTGAATATTTGTTGTAAAAGTTAAATAAATATAAAAAATGTAATACAAGTTGAGATGTAGTATGGTTTAGTGTCAGTGATGCCAACAAAATCAAAGGATGTGGATTGAAAAAGGTAAAACTAATGTGGCATAATAGGATTGATTGAAATGTGGGTTGAAAATTATGGTATGGGTTGGGTTGTCATTGCCCTAAAAACAAACTTAACGGGCCGACTGCCGAGTTTGGTATCGAACTATCGACAGAAATAACAATAACTATATCCTCATAACTCATCAACATTCATATTGTCAATTTCAACACCAGAAAAATCAAATCAGGCTTCCTGGTTTTCGTTCTGAAAAACCCATTCGAGATGACAGGTAAACAATTCACATGAAAATTCGGAGACGAGTAATGTATTGTACTATTTATGATACAATACTTTTGTAGTTTAATGTTTAATCTCATGTGAATAATGTGTTTCCTATTCCACATCTTTTAACCTGAATATGAATAATAATGTTCTTGGATACATGTTTGTTTTGTTGTTGGGGTATATAATTACTTTGCGTCACATAGTCCTGTGCCATCATCACAGAATCCGTCACGGTCTAGAAGTTTCTGCGGTGGGGCGCTTAACAATGGGGAAGATGGACTACCGTAGGCATTACGTCTGCTGTTTCCACACCCTAAACTTGTCCTCGTGCTCACTCCTGTTGTAGGGTTTGTTCCGCTTGCATACTTGCAAAGTGCCTACATAATATCCAATTTTTAAATATATGGTCAGGGATTTCAAGAATTATACAAATGAATATATGATTTAGTAAGAGCTCTAAAAATCCTCTAATACCATAGTCGGCTAAATGGGCGGATCGGGATAAAGGTGAAAACAGGCTACCTAGATTGCAAGTCAAAACAAATCGGGTTGGGTTGGCCCATCAAAACTTTTTATGGTTTTTGCAGTTAAATGCTTTATAGCAATAATGATTTAAATTATCTAATAATATGTAAATAAGCATTGTATCTCAAGAAAAAAAATTGTGCAACTTCCAACTTGCTTACCCATTCTCTCCAAACTTCATATTTTACTTGACACTTATGGTCTAAATACATTGGGCTAAAGGCTACTTGGTTAAGAACGACCATAGTTTATACATCCTTTACCAAGACAATAAGAGATCCTAGAATAAGATCAAATCAACTGAAGTAATTTTAGAAACTTTTAGCATATAGGCGGTAATCGTGTTGATGGTCAATGTATTTTTGATATGTATTGAGAGAGTACTTAGCCTCTGCCTAATAAATACTTTTGGTACCCGTCACTTATGATGCTTAAGGCCCACAGGGGAAGTCTTAAATGACGAGGGTTCGATCCTTGGGGATGCCCATATCCTGTGGGAATTAAGTGGAGGTGTTTCACCGGCACCCAAAGCCTTACGGGGTGGTATAGGTGGGTATCCAAGTTAAGGGATACCGGGGGCAGGGTCCCTTCCTTCAACCCTTAGTATCATATATCTTCTTTCTTCCTAATCAATTATAGTATCATGTCTTGATGGCTTAAAAGTTCATATATATAATACTAAGATATATTGTAGCATTTTTACGATTACTAATATGTAAAGACTTAATAAAATAATTGGAACTACACCTGTTTTTGGGAAAGGTCCAAAACAGCATCACTAAAATCAGCGCCTTCAATAATAGCACGTCCAAGATCGCTGCGGGTTAGAACGGTTCTTACTAGGATAGCATTTGTGAGATTAGATTCATTTAAGACCTGTTGAAAGAAAACATTAATATAAGAATATGATTATTAGATAGATGAGGAGTTAACATATAGTGATAGCCGGGGTAGCTGTAAGCAGTAGTGGATATAGTCTAAAAGGTATATTTGGCTTACCATACGATCCATTAGTGTATCACTGAAATCTGCGCCTATAAGTAATAAAATCAAAATTTTCATCAGAAAGACAGAAACAGTGTGACGATTTATGAAACTAGTTTGTGTAAAATGTCCTAGAAAAGTTACAAAAAGATGCTGTTGAAATAGGTAGGAAAGGTCTTTTAAGAACTCCGTAGATTTGAATTGAAAATGCTTTTGCATGTAGCTAGCTAGAGGAACTTTTGTGCTTTTATTAGAAAAGGAGACATGTAAATGATATTAGGTATTTGGAGTTAATTAAGTTTAAGATGATGTAGCCTCAATCTTGAAAATTGTCTATACTTTCTCAGAATTATCCACTTTGACCATATTTACTTACAAAATCGTGGTTTTGTTCATGCAGTGACTCAATGGTTTCATATGCTGATGACTATTATACGACGGAAAGCACCTACGTTTCTCCTTATGGAACAGCCGTCCGGCGATGGAAGCCAAGAATGTGTTGGCGTAATGTGTTGTCATTGGGAAGGCCAGTTAAAAGGCTACTGAGTTCCATTTCCTTTTAGTACTTGTTAACTTGTGTGTGTGAGTGTTTAATTCCTAACAGAATGTTGTCTGCAAAGTGGGACTTCCCAAAAGCATTTTACGCATGAGCATTAATTAGTATCAAATGATAAGCTTCAAAACATATCAGCTATCGGTTTAGGTGTTCCCCAATTGTCTAAACGGCAGAAAGTGGCTGTGGTTAGGGATTTTCCAGTCAGAATGACTAGTAATTATAAGGAGTATGTAGGCCCTGTTGAATCTGAGGAAGGTCCTACCGATCTAGGGACTTCTCATTTACCATATGTAGATGCTAAGGTAGTCAATGGTTCCTTTTAAATTGGACACCGTGTAGTGGAGGTTTTTTCAATAGATAAATACCCAGTTCAGAATATGAAGAAACTGATATCAATGTGTTGATTAACAAAGTGATTCGTGAGTTTAGCAGATAAAAGCACTATGATAGTTACTGGTGATTTGGTCCCTTCTGAAATGGACTCTATGACTAGTGAATGTTGGGTTCAAATTATGGACACACTGACCTTGACAAGTTAATTACTACCGATAAAAGAAAAACATTTGATATACCATGTGAAGGTATCAAGGTAGTTAGTGATGATTTGATCTGTAACTTACCTTCTTTCGTCCGTCCACGAGGCTGTAAAAAGAGAAAGGGGCGGCTATCTAGTGGGAGTCATGTCTAGTGGAAGCTCTATCAATAGGGTCATGCTCAGTTCAGACACGGAGCTTGACCAGGAAATTAAGACATGTAAAGAAACGATTGAATTGCCATATGAAGGCGCCAGGGTAGTCAGTGATGATTTGGTCTGTGAGTCTAGTGGAAGCTCTATCAATAGGGAAATGCTCAGTTCAGATTATGCAGACACAGATATCCACCATTTAATTAAGTCTCGTAAAGAAATGATTCATTTCTACATGAAGGTGCCAAGGTAGTCAGTAATGATTTGGTCTCTGAGTCTAGTGGAAGCTCTATCAATACAGAAAAGCTCAATTTAGATTACAAGACACGGAAATCAACCATTTATTTAAGACTCGTAAAGAAATGTTGATTTGCCATATGAAGGCGCAAGGGTAGAAAGTGATGATTTGGTCTGTGAGTCTAGTGGAAGCTCTGTCAATAGAGAAATGCTCAGTTCAAATTACGAAGACACCGATCTCGAGCACTTAATTATGACCCGTGAAGAAACGATTGATTTGCCATGTTGTCGATGGAGAAATACAACAGCTTTAGGGAAACATAAGTAAAAGACAATTTCTTTGTTTTGTTAGGATCACTTTACAATGTAACTTAATTTCAGATTGTAAATTCTTTACGATTTCATACATGTATCGAACATTTTGAGATATGAAGTTTTTTAATTACCTGTGAAATTTGCTTTGTATGCTACTGCTTTTTCAAGATATGCACCGTTGAATGTTGAACCACTGAAATCTGATTCTCTCATATCGGCAGATGTAAAATTTGCTCTCCTGTAGCCACACATTTCCTACCTTAAGTAAGCATAAGCGAAAGACTCAACTAAACTTTAAACAAATTTTTTTCATGATTGCTTCTTTTATTTTATACTCGATAGGAAGGGAGTTTCCAAATAAGCAATTTCCCTTTTTAAGTGTTTGTGATTTGCTTTATATCCAAATTGCTTATCTGATATTATGCGAGTAAAATATTTTGTTTCTAATAAGTTGCTCGCGGTTGCTTATTCCGGTAGCTTATATCAAATTTGTTTATTCTCATATTACACCCTCCTTTTTATGCTTATATATGGAATATGGTGAAAGATATACTATTGATCAAAATCATAAACTTATGGGTTTTGCTAAACGAAGCCCTAAGGGCTTTCGTTAAAGTGCATTAAATAGTTGTACACTTACCATAAAATCCAGGGGGTGGGCTTTTGATATGAACGGTACAAATTTTTTATGCACGTTAAGTGCAGCCCTAAGGGTTACGTTTAGCATTTTCCTAAAAGTATATACATTCAACAAATATACTTTATTTATAGAAAATAAAAATGTAAACAAACATTTTACCTGAAATTTTCGTTCACATGAACCGCCTTCCTGCCAAAAAATATCTCAATTTTCAATCAAATATAAATGCATTTTTAAAACACCTAAATGAACTTGTGGTAAATAAAAATTAACTGGTAGTAAAAAAGTAAATGTAAAACCTAAGAAACAAAACCTGAGGTCAGCAGAGCCAAACTGAGCAGCGGAACCGATACCGAATTCGCCACGAACATCGGCTTCGAACTTATTAAGATCGGCTAATGCAAACATACTACTATTATCAAAAGATGTGAATGTAATCACGGCAGCTGCTAATGCACTTGAAACCATAGCTTTCCATTTCTTATGCTCTACAGTTTTTAAATCATTGCCATTATTACTATCTGTTATAAAATTAAACACTATAATTTGTTATAATACAAATATTATAATTATTATTTTCATGAAATTAAAAAGGGAGATTAAAAAGAATAGAAATACCTTTATTAGTGGAATTGAGGTTTTTATGTGGATTGAATTGAGAAATTACTATTGATTTTGATGGAGGAGATGAATGTGAATTTGAGAAATTGTGTGTTTTGATAATTGGGAGTGATGAGGAGAGTGAAGTTAGCGCCATATCTGTACGTGTGTGTGCGTATTGTCACTATTGTGTGTGTATTCTAGTGAAACAGATAAATTGAATGGATTAGGGGAAGCGTGAGAAGCACGTGATGGACTTGACACTTGTCCTATTTCTTGTGTTGATTTTACATATGGATAATAATAATATATATATGATTCTTTCTGACCATTGTTGTAATTACCATGGTTGTAAAACTCGGCCGACTCGGCCGGGAATTCGGAATCGGAATCGGGGGTTAAACGGGTCGAGTTGGCTAGAATCGGATGAAAACTCGGTCAACGACTTGGTCGCTTGTAAAACTCGGTCAAACTCGCCTGGATCGGTCAAAAATCGGCCGGATCGGGTCAAAACTCGGGTCAACTTTGGTCAAAAAAAATTTTGTTTTTTTTTTGAAAAAATCCTAAATTGGTTTAAGTTTATGTTTCTAATGAATGAAGTTTGAACTTTGAAATATTATGTTAAAGTTTCTAAACAATTATGTTTTAAGTTTGAAGTTTATTCCATTTAATTTCAAAAACTATAAATTTCTATATAAAAACCAATCCGGGTTTTTAAAAACTCGTAACTCCCCCACTCGCCGATCCGATCTCGAGTCACGAGTTCCCCAACCTTGCCGGTAATAAATAACTTCAGGGTTTTGTTAAAAAGAGCTTTAGAGTACCTTTGAATAAAATAATTATATATTTATCATAAATATTAAGGGATATGCTTTTGACATGAATGGTATAAATATTTTATTCACATTAAATTATTTAGCATTTATCATAAGATTTAAATAAGGAGGTTAAATGAAAGTAATATTAGATCAATGGCAGATACATCGACGGGTCGTTATGTTGTGCTGGTCCATTGAATAATCTGGTGTTCCTGAAATGTTGGACTGGTCCATTGTATAGTATGATGTTGCTGAAGGTTGCCTTCTATACTGTTTGTTAAAATAAATGTTGTTTTGGGTTGAATTTTTTCTCTATGATCTGATGTTATGCATTACTTTTATATCATCTAGATTATTAGTTACTCGTATTTAACATATTTTGTGATCTCCGATGAATACTTAGAAATAAAGGTTTTTAAGTTTTAAGCTGTAAAGGAACTGCTCCGTATTTTAGTTTTTCCAAAAGATTGTAAATTTTAATTAATTGTGTAAACAAAGTGTCAACAGTACATCGACTATCACCATAACAATAAGAGATGATGAACTTATCATAAAAATACAGCTTTTACAACATAATGTATAAGCTGTTAATGCATTGTAGAACGATGTTGTAACCACTCATTGTTTGGTCTCGAAAAAGTAAGTTGATGACACGGCCAAGCCATCTACATCATAGGTGCGAACCAATCTCTGCCTTTTTGTAGGTGATTCGAGCCAACAGAACTCCAAATGGAAAGCTTTGGCTTCGGAAACCTGTTTTCCGACATCACATGGGCAGCCCATGTACATACCTCCAGGTAGTAACGTTATCTGGTAGCCACCATCGTAGGTGACCAAGTTATCCGACATGGTACCCGTCCAACGGACATTTGATGTTGCCTTTTTAACCTTGTAAGTTGAAGTTTGATCCTGTTTGCATAACAAAGATGTCAGTTGTTAATAATCGATATTTCAATATCCATAGGATCAAACTCACAAGATTGAACAAGATGATTCGATTATAACCAATAATTCCGTTGTTACATTGAAAGAGACACACTTAAAAACTGAAGACAAACGTATCTATATATAGCCCTACATACGACACTGAAGACAAACGTATCTATATATAGCCCTACATACGACACTGAAGACAAACGTATCTATATATAGCCCTACATATGACGGTTATTACTGAACAGTCGTGTTGCTTCCAACCATAGTGTCTCTTCAAACAGTCGTACCCTTTGCCATGAGAGGGCAGTGAACCGATGCACCTCTCTGATTGTCACGCCTTTTCATTTAAAAGCCCAATTGACACATTTACACATCCAGTCCCTAGACTACACTAAGTAATACAATTGTAGCCTAAAACACATCTTTAGACTAACTACAATTAAGACCCTAACTTTTAACGACAAGACTTATACAATTAAGTCCAACATCAGTTCATCTTAACACATACAGATTGTTAAAACCTTTAATAAAATTTGATGTTGTTAGTCATATTCCGATTTGAGATAAACTATAAACCATCGGTGAAATGAACAGGTTAGCTTGACCGGCATACTCTGATATATTTCATAAAAACCTAACACAATCAATATGATCATAATACCTATTTTTTAATCAACGATCCAACTGATATAAACAAATACGATTTAGAAGACTAGAAGGTTGTACACACTTGAGTACACCCTGTAAGACTTGCAACCAATAGATCTGTTTCCTTGTTATCTATCTTTTGATTCTGCTAAAAAATTTAGAGCATAATGCAAATACCCATCTTACATGTATGTGTGATCATTATCGACAATTAGTAAACAGCTATAGCAAGGAATAACCTGGATTAATTGACCATTCTTTTCAAATTTAAGTGATGTCACGGTATCAGCTTCAGAATCTGTTGCACCATAAACACCGCTACGCTTTGTTACAGAGTGACCTTTCCATGTTCCAAGATGAGGAGCGAGTCTACTAGTATTGTCCTATGATGAATAAAAGTGATGAGGATAGCGTTCTACTAAAAACGAGAAATATTATTACTTGAACTTTTCTTTGAATGAAACCACAAAATACCTCTGATTCGTCAAGGAATGGTGGAGTAACGACTCCAACCCCTTTCTGTTCGAAAAAGAGGATAAGCATCTCTACTATACCTTTTGGATCCATTATATGGAATGCTCTTGCTCGTAAATCTTTGTCTAGTGAATAAAGACAACTCTCGCACACAATAGAAGGCAGTTTAGAAGGAAGCTTTAGGTTTCTGCACGTAAAGCAGTAATAACAAAGATAAGACAATAGTCGGGTGATGGTGCTAACAAAGTAAATGCTTGTAAGGAGCAAATAGATGCAACATTATGAACATTGAGCAGTTACAAACTTTACATAGGCAGGTCAAGAGTTTCGAATATGACTAAGCAAGGTTGTGACTTCAGGTTCAGTTGTTGTTATACTACCTACACTTATTACACAGTTTGTGCATAATAACCCAATACTACTTGCATTCAGAAAACTATAATGATGTAAATTAGGTAATAATACAGCACACACTCAAATTGTGGAGATTAGAATACTCACTTGGGTGAATCCTCTCCGATGTCATCTTCACCTAATACTCCTTGTCTTAATATTGTTTCTAACATGCCAGCAGTTTGATATCTTAATGCAAATGCCTTCTCTTGGGGAAAGAATCCGATCTGTAGACTAATTACAGTGGATATTTAGCAGGAGAAGATATCAAAAGCGATGACCAAATATCAAGGTACATATTCTAGTACACAGGAAACGATCTAAAAGTCTACCTGTAAAAAAACTCACCTGTTGATATTTTTCTGCGGTAAACATGTTTGTTTCTTTGATTTTGTACTCTGCCCATTCGGCTTCATCATCAGTATCAGATGCTGAATAGCTCGATGAAGATTGTTTAATGTATAACCTAATATTGATAGCAACCATTTACCAGCAGAGTAATATACAGCAGACACAAAGTATCAAATATGAACTGGTTTGTATCTTTGGACATTTGGTTCAAAACTATTCTCTATCTTGCTACTTTATGTCATAAATTTCAATGTGTTATGCACTTAGGTCGGCGGTCCATTTTGGTAACTATCTGTACTTCTACTACATTATATAAAGCATTTACCCACACCCATTTTCGGATTAAGGAGCTCGAATAGGATTGCCCCATACCACTCTCTTTTCCATCCTATAAGAATGTCACAAATCACCCTCTGATCCCTCTCTTACACCACCACCACCGCCAAATGGAAAAAAAAACCGTTGAAAACTATTTGTTGCCACAGTATGTAGGTACCTTGCTAGTACTCAATACCATGACTGTAAACGAACTGCCCACTATAAAACATAAAATAACAACAAAAACTATAATAACCAAACTAGTCCATTTGCTTGATGAGGTGGTTTGCGACATTATTGTTTTTTACCGGGCCTACTTGTCAACTGTGTTACCAAACTGCCACATTTCATTTCAAAATACTGCAATTACTAGGCCGGAAAATTACAGAGCATACTTACCAAAATAGACCACTAACCTAAGTACGCTGCTGCTATTCTATGACATTACCCCATTTTACAAACTATACTTCATAGCAAAAGCGCGAAATGATGCACAAATTTAATTACATTATAGACATATGTGCAAACACCCTGGCCTCTGGAGACAGAGGTCAGAGGTTCAATCCTCATCCCATGAAAAGGCCGGAAGTCCTTTTCTACCATTTAGGTAGAACCTGAAAGCAGCCTCTGTACCTAGGTAGAGGTAAGGTCTGTCTACATTTTAACCTCCCCCAGACACTGTCGAGGTATTGGGGCCCAAAACCCGTGGAAGACAGCAGAGGGCAGTTAGTTTACTTTACATATGTGCAAGGGAACATATCTTTTAAAAACATATATGTATAACAAATCATCATAACCTAGGTGCAACTATATAAACACAATTCTTGTAACTTAATAATATGAAAATCAAAGTTAACTTCAAAAAAAAGAAACTTACGTTTGAATCAAGCTAATTAACTCATTTTCACCATAAGATCCAGCAGATAACCTCGTATCGATTTTATGAATCAACTTCCCCTTTGCATCAAATTGCTATAACCATCACCCATCATCAATATATATACAAAAAAAAAAACATCATTTCAAAACAACAACCTTAAATAAAACATATACACACAATAAAACAGTTAGACACAAAGAAGTAGAAAAATACGGACATGAAAAGAACCAGTCCAGTTGCCCAAATTGAGTCGAATGAAACGCTTAAGAGCATCAACACTCATTGATTCATGGTCGGTGTCTTCTTCTTTTATATTCTTATTATTCTGAACAACATTGGAGTTCTTGTTATATGCGTTGGTTGATAATGAATTTTGAATTCTACGAAATGGTTTATTGAAAATTGAATTTGGGGAATTATTATTACTACTATTGGTAGTGCTGTAAAAAGCTCCAATTGGACAGAATATTGCTGCTGCTGCTGCTGTCGCCATTTGAGTTTAGTGGATACCACCCAAGTATCTCCTTATCTACATTCAAATCTCTCGCTGGATTTTTCTGGCCTTTTTCACCAAACATAAACTTTTCCGGTTGAGTTAATTGCATAAAACGTCCCTGTGGTTTACACAAATTCATGGTTTACATCCCTCTAAGATTTTTTTAGTGGTTTTCGTCCCTAATTCAAGTTTTATTAGCAAGTTACATCCTTTTGAGGAACGACGTCAAATTCTCTCCGTTAAATGGCATCACGTGTCCCACATGTAAGGGCTTTTCCGTCTTTTCCTTCCTTAGAGGGACGTTTTATGCAACTTGGTGTGCAAACCACAGGGACGTTTTATGCAAATAACTTCTTTATTTTTATTTTTTTCATTTTTATACTTTTTTTAAAAGATTATTACTTGTACATGTAACTAACTATGACTAAATGTTTATGTTATTTAAAGATCTCGTATATGTCTATATCATATAATGAACTTTCATATCTCAGTTATCGAGTGCACCTGGTTATATGTGGCAACCATATAAGGTGTCACTTGTAAGTTTTTTGATTACTCGGTTACATCCAATAACCAAGATTTGAAAGTTCATTACATGACATCGACATTTTACGAAACTTTTAACATATATATTTAGCCATTTTTAGTTACATTCACATGTAATAATCTGAAAAACGAAAGCAAGATTAAGGAGGTGTTTTTGGTTTTTAGAACATATGATAAAAAAAAAGATTATTACATGTGAAGTAACTAACAGTGGTTAAATATTTATGTTATAAAAAGTTCCGTAAAATGTCGATGTCAGGTAATGAACTTTCAAATCCCGGTTATTGAAACTTACAATTGACAGCTTATATGGTTGCCACATATACCCAAGTATACTCAATAACTGAGGTATTCCATCCAATTACCCTTTTTTTCTTCATTATATGATATAGACATATACGAGATCTTTAAATAACATAGACATTTCGTTATAGTTAGCTACATTTACAAATAATAATTCTTTAAAAAAATATAAAAATGAAAAAAAAGGAAGTTATTTGCATAAAACGTCCCTGTGGTTTGCACACTAAGTTGCATAAAACGTCCATGTGAGAAAGGAAAAGACGAAAAAGCCCTCACATGTGGGGCACGTGATGCCATTTAACGGAGATAATTTGACGTCGTTCCTCAAAAGGATGTAACTTGCTAATAAAACTTGAATTATGGACGAAAACCACTAAAAAAATCTTAGAGGAATGTAAACCACGAATTTGTGTAAGCCACATGGACGTTTTATGCAATTAACTCTTTACGGTTTTTATCTCCTTACAAAAAAATTGACCGGGTCGGGTTTGGAAATAGAGTTTTTTATTCGTATTGGGCTATTAGCCTTAATCCCTTCTGACCAATTACCATCTCCATTCGGGAAATGATTCCCTAAAGTTATCCCAACTTGACAGTCAAGTTGGGATAACTTTAGGGAACCCCTTCCCCATTCCTAAACCGTTCATCATTTCCATTTAAAACTTTTCTTATGACTTCCTCATCTTTTTCATTTTCGTTTTCTTTTTCATTTTTAATATCTAAGTATTAAACAATACCCAATCAAAACTACACAAATAATAACACGATACCCGCGTAATGCGGCGGCGATGGTGGCGACGCCGGTTTGGTGGCGGTGACGACCTGTGGTGATGGCAACGACTATTGGTGGTGGTGGCAGCGTCGAGTGGTGTAGATTGATGTAAATGTATAATTAATGTAAAAATGGTATTTGAGATATTCTAGAAGACAAGAGTTTAATGTGTAAATTAGTTAGATAAGAGTTTAGAGTATAAATTAGTTCATTAAAAGCAAATTAGGTAACTTTTAATAACTTATTCCCAAAAAGAGTTTTATTAAGGGCAATTAGGTTAATTCCAAACTATTTTTTTTAACTATTTCTAAATATGAGAGGTTAAAGAATTTTTATATAAAAGTACATATATAAACAAAAGATATGAATCTCACTATCTCCTTTTATCTCTTTTCATCCTAAGTGATATCTATGATGTTCACGTCCTTATTTCACCTTTTAACCATTCACATTCTCATTATCTATTTTTTTTTCACCTTCCTTTTACAAACGGTCTAACAACAATGTAAGGATATGATACGTACCATCTAGTTATTATCCTTAAGTGTTCCAAAATCACAAAACACTTCCTATATGATATTTGATATTTTTGAACTGGACCTCGTTGATACTAAGAGAGGGCGCACATTCATGGTCTAGGCATTTGTAAAGGCTTTGCTTATGTTCGGTTTATGTAGATGTGTAGCGCACCACCATATGATGTGGTGCGGATTCATATAAGATTGAAAACTAATATAGTCAACTAGTCTTCAGTCCCGTCTGATAGACGCATTGTCTCAAAATATATATATCAAAGGTAAATATCAAAATAATAAATAACAAAATAGGTGAAAAATAACAAAACATGGATAAACAAATTTAAAAGAATAAACTCTTTTGTAGTAGAAGAAAAAGTCATAATCAAACTAAAATTGACAACAAACTAAATTAAAAGAGATGAAACATAACAATTCAATATCAAATAATAAACAAATACGAACAAAATACCAAAAATAAAATTAAAGTGATATTAAAAAAAAGTATGTTTTTTTTTTGTTGAGAAATTTACTGAACTTGATTTATTTATTAAAGATAAGAAGAAAACGAATAATATGAATGAGAATGTTTAATAAAAATTTAGGTTGTATATATAATAATTTATTGTTAGAGTTTTAAGGATATTATATAATTATCTATTTAAGAAACAAATAAAAAAAATCTAGAAAAAAAAAGAGAGCTCTAAAGTAATTAGGAGAGAGTTTTAGGCCTAAAAAGAGTTTTAAGGGGTGACAACTGTACCTCCAAACTTCTCTTTTAGTTATAGTATACATAAATAGATTATAATTTTCCTATCTTTTGCATACACTTAACTGAAAAGACGATTTTTCTTTCTCAAAATGAACACTGCAATTATAGGCATAATCTCTTGCATAATTGTAATCTGATTGTGTAATTCCCAAACCAGTTGGGTTATCAAACCAATTTACACCGCACAATCATTTAACAATTTAGGCAAGTGTAACCACATAGACATAAACAAACCAAAATACGAGGTTTTCTCACCTGCAATCATACCCAAAATACACGTACAACCGTACCCAATATAAGTGTATTTTTGTTGAATTGTAACAATTATATTAGTTATGAAAATATAGATTGACTAGTCAACCAGGTTCAAACGATTATATTAGTTATGAAAATCTAGATTGACTAGTCAACCAGGTTCAAATGATTAGAATGGTTTTCGGTTTCCCATTTGTTCAACCAAGATACTCATATTTAGCCAAGGTCGGAGAACTCGTGACCCGGACTCGACTCGGCGTGGGGAGGAGTCAGAATTTTTTGGAGAATCGAACTCGACTGGGGAGAACTCGCATTGAAATTTATATACAAACATAAGTATTTTTGAAATTATATGTAATAGAACTATAAAAGTATATTCCAAACTTCAAATTTAAACATAATTGTTTAAAAACATTAACATTATAATTCAAACTTGAAAATTAAACGTTAGATTAGTTGATAGATTCATGCTTTATCATTATTTTGTCCGTGTCAAGGTTGGAGAACTCGTGACTCGACTCGGCGAGGTGAGGAGTGAGAAGTTTATTTTGGATACTCGGCCGACAGTTTTACAACCTTGTTTTTAGCACATTGCCTATATCCCACTCCCCATCTTGGTAGTATTTTTATGAAATTACCGGATGACTAGTCTATGTGGTTCAAACACCGGTTTTCGTACGTTCAATTACCATACTAATTTTTAGCGCATTGCCTATATTCCACTATCCATATTTATTTCTTTCTTTGGCTAAATATCTTATACGAGTATCTTTTGTTTTCTTCTTTCTCTTTTTCTTTTTCTTTATCCTTTGGTTTTCGTTTTATCAGATAAATTGTGACATACACTTTGCTAAAAGCACTAGTACTGCCACTATACATGTGAAGGAAACGTGGTAAGTACATTAAAATTAAAATTTACCTTAATTTCTTAAGCACCTTTTTTATATAATCCGACTCCATGTGACTTTTTTCATATACATATTAAACAGTTACCAAATTAAAACGTGGTTGCTCTCTAATAGAAATATTTAATCAAAAATATATAGAGTAAAGGAATAGTTAGTTATATTATGTTTTTATTGTAACATGTAAGCATATACAACACTAACGGTATTTTTTTTTTTTAACAATAAATTTGGGCTTAGCGACATGCCTTTTTAATACTGTCTATTTGATATTATACGTAAATTAGATACTCCGTTAAAAAGACGTATATACATAAACTATTAGCACACATTTGCATATGATAAGACTTAAACCCATAACTTAATTATCATTATTATTACTTTCCTTCATTTCGAGCAAAATCTTCTTGAAGTGTATGTATATCAAGTATAATTTGGGACAGTTATTATACAACTGCCTTTCTCTCTCTCTCTTTTTTTTCTTTTCCTTTTCACAAATAAGTATGTTTATTTATTATCTAATATGAGGGGCCCCGGCCTCTGGTTATTTCGTTATGTAGTATAGTTCTATAAGTTCGGAAAATCAAATTTACTAAAGCATTTGTAGTTTGTAATGTGTTTTTAAATTTGAAAACTTTAAAAACACTTTAAATATAATAAGTCATAATACAATTAATTGGTATCCAATTGTGGTATCGGGGCTAGAGTTCCCTCATTAGCTTTTTTTTAACGATTAATATAATATAATATTAATAAAGCTGACCACAATAGTAATATTTTTTCGATATTCAACTTTTAATCTAAAAACTTCTTTTACATAATCATTGATAAGAGACCGATCATTAAAATCAAACATTGCCACCCTTAGTTTTATCTTTACGTTGAATTTATATAACTCCACGTATAGCGTGGATACATTTTCTAGTAACACAAAATTGATTCACCACGAGTAATTGTAACAATTGGCTAAATATATATTAAGTGGGAATAAGCGGATTAAGCAATATATAATTTAGTTTATGCCGGTAAAAAAAAAAAGCAATATAATTAAGTTGTCACAACACACAAAATACTCCAAAAGATAACATTTTCCTAACACAATCAAATCCATACCCTATGTAGTTTTCCTAATTAATACAATGCTCTCACATATAGTAAGTAATTAACTTCTGTTTAAAACTGCTAGCTGGATTCCTGTTAAAGCAAAGCAACCCATACAGCTATCACAAATGATGATATTAGCATATTAATTTCTGTTACCATATTAGAAGAAATACTACTTGTGACATAAGAAGGTTCAGGAGCAGAAACAAATTCAATCACATTCACACCCAATTTCATTCCATTGTAGCAGTAACCTCCACTTGATAGAAAATAGTATGACTTTGGTTTTTTGAGCTCAAACACATCACGCCCCGCGCCTCTCGTGATGTTGAAGATAAATCCTTGATCAGTACAATTATCGTAGCTCGTTTTGTTCACCTCCAACACATTGAACATGTACTTGTCATACATGAAATCTGCAATGGTTCGGTTTTAAACCAAAAAACAGAACACTAAGTTAATAAAAGTATGAAATTATGTGTATACACACATTAAGGAAAGTGACAAGATATATATAATTTACTAAGCATAAATAAGTAAATCAAATAATAAAGAAATTACTCGTAATTAAGACAAGTATGTTTACTTACAAAGCCAATCGCCGGCATAAAATGTTTTGTTGAGTGACCAATTAGTGTAGTTAACATTAGGCTTCCAGTGATCCTCGCCACCAACAAGGTGGCGAACTGGATGTCTGCACATTGTGCTTGTTAGCATTGCCAAAAGCGCGATGGTCTTCAGCCACATAGCGAATCCTGAAGTCCTCATTGTTCAGGACAACCCAAATCTTACACACACACAAAAACACCCTGATGATAAAGAGGGATGGATCCGAGGATATGTGTATATATATATATAGCTGTGGCAGGGAGCCAGGGTGGTAGAATTCCAGGGTAAATTTGTAAATATAGAATATTTAGGGGGGTTATAATAGACCACTGGTGAAAGTGTGTATAACTGATTTTGGCCTCATGCGATGCTGGCACCATTTTTGTGTTTTGACTAGAGTACACTTTCCTCCTGTTTCAATTTTTGTGGAGGTACATGTATCTTATGCCTACAAGTTACACAATCATGATAAGTTAAGCCGGTGTCAATAAGCCCGTTCTGGGCTTGTGTTCTCCCGTTCTCAACTCGTCTACCTTATAGTCACTGCACGTTCTCGCTACGTTTTCGCTCACGTTCTCAAATGTTTTGGAGTCGCGTTCTGATCAGAACGCTATTGCCACCAAGCCGTTCTCGGCCACGTTCCTGCGCTACGACTTTAAGAAGACATGAGAACTTGGAGTGATGTGGTCCCCACTGCATAATAAAGCGATGTTCACCGGTTCAAATACAATCTAAATCCGGTCGCATCGGTTTGATTTGGTTTACTTAGAGCCTAAAACCCGCCTTTATTAAACCGGTAATTTGAAAACTCCAGATCGAACTAGCTGATTAAAAGCATTTCCTACAAGTGAACCCTAAAGTCTAGGATGTAACCCACGACTTCCAAAAATACCTAAAATATCCCCCTTTACTCCCACCACGCATATGTTAAAAACGATGTAACACCCCGAGCTAGGCTCGAAATATTACCAAAAAGATATAGCATATGCATGAGATTATCGTAGAACAAGACTAAATGAATAAAAAAGGATCCGGTGAATCCAAACATCGAATACAAAGTATAAAATGCACAAGGAGCAAGTAACCATTAAACGTTTACAAAAGGATCATCAAAAGATGGCTATCGATACTAAGCATAATGCAAAATAGTGGGCAAATGAATCATGGATCCATCAAGTCCAAGCCCGAGCTCTAATACAAGCAACAATCAAACTTCACGTCGGATTCTTTGAATACCTAAAAAGTGTACTAAACGAGGTCAACACTAGGTTGGTGAGTTCGTAGTAATAGCTCACAAGAAGCCATCATTCATTCAATACATATTAAGAACAAGATAAAGGCAAGTAACAACTTACGATACGCTCATATATTACACATGAAGGCAAATTAGGTTTGCTCAATGCACAACCTAGTCACACATAAGTATTCGTACAAGAAACTACACAAGATAGTTAAAGAACGCGAACCAAGTGAGAATAAATGATAGTACACCATTAAAAGTATCATATGTAATCCACAACATCAACAATATTGACGATGTACCCCTCCAATTCACTATACGAAGACCCGTTAATACGAAGCATTACCACGAAGGAATTAAGCTCGGAGGTATGATAAAAGATAATGATGAATCCTTATAAAGGATAAAATGATATTCTATAAGGAAGAATATATATCCGACCCTAATTAAGATCATTATCTTAAGAAAGAGATCGGATAATCATGGGAACTAAATCTAAGGAGAAAAGGTTAAACCTTAATCTTCTCCTCCAAGAGAACCCTCTCCTATATAAGGAGAGGTCATCACCGTTCGAATGATATGAACAATAAACCCTAAACACATAATCAGCCGATCACACCTAACTCACACATTGGCGTAAAGTGGCATTGCTCCTACCTTCGGGGAATCGCCAATAAAACATAACCCTTACCCCTCTTTTTCATGACCTTCATACCATATTAAGCTAACGCGGTTTGGTGCACAATCATTTGGCGCCATCCGTGGGACCATAATTCAAGCAACCCACAAAAACTCACCACGACCCTGATTCCCGAATGCAACACAGCCAAATATGGCAGAAGGAGATGAATCATATCGCAGATCTGATGATTCGAATGAGAAATTACCCAAAAAAGGAAGGACCTCACCCAGTGGATTCCTTTAGCTTCCCGTTTTCCAATATTAAAGATATCTCCGTCAGGAAACCCTATTGTGATACAGATACTGACATTAAACACAAAGGTTGATAGGGTTTATGCTGACGGAGGGAGTGAATGTAATAACGTATACAAGCATCGTCTTGTACTGCTCCCAAAGGTGATAAAGGCTCACTCCCTCACGAAAGCTGCTCATAAGATTCGTAGGAGAAAGAGTCAGCCCGCTGGGAGAGATCGATCTAGACGTAACAATAGGGACAACCCTATGAAAAAACGGAGACACTAGACTTCTTAGGGTGGGGGGAGTGCCTCACCACCCCTCCCCTCCCCACCCTTTTCTATTTAATTTAATTTCTATTTATTTTTAAAAACTAAAACATTTTATTTAATAAATTAAAACTAATACAATATTAAAATAAAACAACAAAATAAAACAACAAAATAAAACACCAAACTACATAAATAAACTAGCGATCGATGCCCGGGATGAATGTGCGATGAATATGGTCAATGAGATCCATCCGAAGATCTTCGTGAACGTTTGGGTCCTGTATCTCTGCCAGTCGAGCATCCGATGGCTGTGGCGCAACCGGGGGATCTGGAATATAATCAGGACATATTGCGTGGTCCTCGTCTTTTAAAATCATGTTGTGAAGAATACAACACGCATACATGATCTTACGGATGGGGGTTTCTTCCATTTGTCGTGCCGGTTCTCTAAGTATTTTCCATTTTTTTTTTTATAATACCAAAAGCTCGCTCCACATCCTTCCTTGCAGCCTCCTGTGCCTTAGCAAATCGAATCCTTTTCTCACCGGTTGGATGAGAAATCGTTTTCACAAACATCGCATATCTTGGGTAGATCCCATCCACGAGAAAATACGGGTACTTATATTCGGTTCCATTTATAGTGAAAGGAACCAGCGGGGCTGTGCCGTCTTCAAAGTCATTGAACAAAGGAGATTGGTTCAACACATTAATGTCGTTGTTTGAACCGGCAACACCAAAGTATGCGTGCCAAATCCAACAATCCTGTGACGCCACTGCTTCAAGCGATATCGTCGGCCCGTGATGGTCACCTCGCGTGTACTGGCCACGCCAAGCCACTGGACAATTATCCCAAGCCCAGTGTGTACAATCAAGACTCCCTATATTATATATAAGTAAATATATACCTAACATGCCGGGAAAACCATGATAAGACGCATGATGATCCAAAATGCGTTGCATATCATTACGCGTTGGCCTACGCAAATATTCATGCCGGTATAACCTAATGACTCCATCACAAAAAGCATTAAGGGTGTCACGCGACGATCTTTCCGACATATTTAAGTAATCATCTAAACTGTCGGGATTACTACCGTATGCTAACTGGCGAACGGCAGATGTGCATCTCTGTAAAGCCGAGAACCCCATTTTCCCACGACCGTCGACCCTCCTTTGAAAATATTCAAAATTGCTTTCCAAATCTGTAGCTATCTTCACAAACAATCGTCTACTCATCCGAAACCGTGTTCTAAAAAAATTCTCATCAAATTTCGGTTCCTCGACAAAGTAATCTCGAACAAGACGGTCGTGCGACTTGACACGATTGTCTCTGTTTGTATACTTTCTTGAAGAGGAGGCAGTATCGCGGACATCTTGTTCAATCGCATAATGCGCCATTGTGAAGAGATTAAAATATCGTTCCGTCTCGTCGGATGAACTCGAGTCCGATTGCAAATTTGGGGGTGTTGGGCCGTGATTGTCAAAAAATATAGGATTGTTGAAGAAAGGGTTCATGATTGTTGTTTGATAAAATATATGTGTATGTATGATAATATATGTGTGTGTGTTGTGTGATCTGTTTGAAAGGAAAAAAAAAAGAACAGAACGAATGCAAAGAAGAAAAGGAAAAGAAGAAGAAAAGAGAAAGATGAAGATGATGATTTTGAACCGTTGGGGGTGGGACCCATATGCTTTTATTATTATTTTTTTATTTTATTTTAAGCTAACGTTCGAATTCAATAGGCATGGAAACCGGCACCACTGTCACCCCTCCCCTCCCCACCCTACCGGTACCGGGGGGTCGGCGCGGTGTGCCAACCGGTACCGGACCGGTACCCATTCCCTCCCCAGGGCGCTCCGTCCAACCTTATAGTCAGATCTTATAACATATTGTTATGAAGACCAGCGGTACGGCGATCGGAGATGACCGCTTCTACAACCCACACCATCCAACACCTGAAGGAGTGAAGATCATAAACGCGGAATGTGACCGAATAAAAGCAAAAGAAGTTAAAGAGATGAAGAATCAGTGCATACTACAAAGATACTTGATTAAGAAAAGATTATAGCCAATCTAGAATACCCAAATCGAAGCGGCTTCCCGAAGATTTAAAGAAGAAGCCCTTCAAACTGCTACAACGGAATGAAGGTATACTTACATGGGAATATTCGACACGACGGGCATACCTCGAACCATCGGGTTCGAGGGATAGGGGTTCGTAACAGAATAGGCTAAGTAAAATAGAAAGTGTGTGTAAACAATAAGTAATGACTTGCTTTGTGAGAGCTCAGTTTCTAAGACGAAGGCTAAGAATTCTCTACTAGAGGGATTGAAAAGATCGAGGGTAATTTCTGAGTCTTGATGGACCTTTCTTATTATAGGCCAAAGGAATAGCTAAGGACTTCTTCCCTCATTCTCATCAAATTGGGGTAGCTCAGGAACTATAGAATCTCTCAGGAGTTGAATAAACTCTTTTATGCTAGTGGAATTGGGAAGCATGAGAAGTCCGTACTCCACATTCTAGCTTCATCCTTGGTTTTCAAAGAAAGGAAACTTCAAAGACTGACAGAAGAGAAAGGTAAGATAATTCTTTCTGGCCTTAACTGAAAGCGGGGGAGGCCCAGGTCTACATACAGGTCTTGGATCAATAGAATCCTCCAATTGCTAGGGAAAGAATATCGGGATTAGTCTCCTTGCCATTGCTACTGTCTTTGAAAGTCTAGCTATCCTCTCCTTGTCATGCTTAGTTATTCTGCATTGCTCCTTCTTCTGATCTTGCTTTGCATTACTTGGGAAGGATTGCCCTATCCCTTTGTTGGGGGCTTTGGCTACCCTACCTCATTCCCTTCACAAGCCAAGGACAAGATGAATCTATTGCGCTGCCTCCAAGAGAAGAAATGGCACCAATCGATTCAATAGAAGGCATTAAGCAGACAGAGCGATAAGAGAGGATATCCTTTATCCTGTTGCAGCTTTCATGAAGGCTTTCATTGAAGAATCGAAAGAATCTACCCAGTCTAGGGCTGAAAAGGGGGGGCTAAATACAGAGACAAGGCAACTGAGGACAGTGACTTTCTCCTGTAATGAATAGAATAGGCCCGAGAGCTATGAAAGGAGAGAGAGTACTCATTCCTCTCCCTCTGGTCGAGTGGCTTCGCTCCTATAAGCTAGTTCTCACTTCCGAGCTCTAACTCCTTACTTTCTTTCCCACCGTAGAACTCCAATTGAAAGGGGAATCTCCCCTTGGTCCGCTTTCTCTATCTGGGGTTCATTCTGTTCGTACACATCTGATCCTTCTTTCTCAACCTTCAACTTCTTCCGATCCTCTTTAAGCAGGAAGTGCGATCTGAAGGCCTGGGTTAAGCAAATATCTTTCTTCAATGGTAGATTCCACTCCATTCGCTTGTACTGCGCTCTACTGGCTCTAAGACCCAACATTATAGGAGTAACCTACACTCGCTCGCTCCCTTTCATCCGATAGAGAGTTTGAATTCAGTGATTTAGGAGCATAAATGTACTATCGGGAGAGGGCAAAAGCAAGCCTATATTCTGGATTGGATACTGCGCGAATTGGTCAACCGGAATATGGAATAGGAAACTCTCTCCTTTCATAGCTCTCGGGCCTATTCTATTCATTACAGGAGAAAGTCACTGTCCTCAGTTGCCTTGTCTCTGTATTTAGCCCCCCCTTTTCAGCCCTAGACTGGGTAGATTCTTTCGATTCTTCAATGAAAGCCTTCATGAAAGCTGCAACAGGATAAAGGATATCCTCTCTTATCGCTCTGTCTGCTTAATGCCTTCTATTGAATCGATTGGTGCCATTTCTTCTCTTGGAGGCAGCGCAATAGATTCATCTTGTCCTTGGCTTGTGAAGGGAATGAGGTAGGGTAGCCAAAGCCCCCAACAAAGGGATAGGGCAATCCTTCCCAAGTAATGCATAAGCAAGATCAGGACTAGAGGGGTGTGAAGAGTAGGGGGATCTCTTGTGCAAAGCAAAGACAGGTACGTGCTAGCAAAGAAGGGAAGTGGCAAGGGATTTCAAAGAAGAAGAAAGAAGAGAAAGTTAGTACACAGAGTCTTCCCCTGCCTAATTGATCTAATGATAAAGAAGTAGGCTAAGTAAAATAGAAAGTGTGTGTAAACAATAAGTAATGACTTGCTTTGTGAGAGCTCAGTTTCTAAGACGAAGGCTAAGAATTCTCTACTAGAGGGATTGAAAAGATCGAGGGTAATTTCTGAGTCTTGATGGACCTTTCTTATTATAGGCCAAAGGAATAGCTAAGGACTTCTTCCCTCATTCTCATCAAATTGGGGTAGCTCAGGAACTATAGAATCTCTCAGGAGTTGAATAAACTCTTTTATGCTAGTGGAATTGGGAAGCATGAGAAGTCCGTACTCCACATTCTAGCTTCATCCTTGGTTTTCAAAGAAAGGAAACTTCAAAGACTGACAGAAGAGAAAGGTAAGATAATTCTTTCTGGCCTTAACTGAAAGCGGGGGAGGCCCAGGTCTACATACAGGTCTTGGATCAATAGAATCCTCCAATTGCTAGGGAAAGAATATCGGGATTAGTCTCCTTGCCATTGCTACTGTCTTTGAAAGTCTAGCTATCCTCTCCTTGTCATGCTTAGTTATTCTGCATTGCTCCTTCTTCTGATCTTGCTTTCTTGCCTTATAGAACTGACCTTTGTCCCCTCCTTCCGGTTTTAACTCACTTAAAGTCCATTCCTTGCTCTTGCCTAGTTCTAGGCTTAGACGAAAGAGCTCATTCATAGATTCCATCTTTCTAGCATTTCATGTCTTTCTTCCTTCAACTCTAATTCATGCCATGAATTGTTAAAGTCCTTCTATAATAGCTATTGGCTCTCTTCTCACCTCCCCTAGAGCCTATTGAAGAAAAATCCGAGGCTCACTCGCTGCCCTAAGCCCTACAGTTCCTTCGCTTACCGCCTAAGATGAATCTATTGCCTCCCCTCCCTCCACGAGTAGATATTTAGTATTGAATAGTGTCAAACCCAATCCCAAGCAATAGTCAAGAAGAAAAACTCAGGACTAGGAAAGAAAGGCAGAGACAGGGAAAGCTAGGGTGATAGCCCTATAGATGAGTAATAGGATAGGGAGCACTCCGCTACACTCATTAGGACAACAACCTCCTAACTACTATGAGTTAAGCAACTAATGGACAGACCAGACCGCATAAGACTACTGGAATAGAAAAAGAGAAGGGATTCACGGGCAGTGAAGGCAACCAAGGGAGAGGAATCATTCCATTCAATTCCGAAGCCTAGCGTCTCCTGTAAGACTCTATCACCTTAATTCTTTTGTTGAGGTTCTGGCACTTCTTCCTCCGGCCCTCTATTTACATAGCGAAGAAAGGCAATCTTGCTCGAATGCGTGACTTATGTCTCTTTTTCCATTTATAAAAAGTAAGATGAATCTATTGCCTCCCCTCCCTCCACGAGTAGATATTTAGTATTGAATAGTGTCAAACCCAATCCCAAGCAATAGTCAAGAAGAAAAACTCAGGACTAGGAAAGAAAGGCAGAGACAGGGAAAGCTAGGGTGATAGCCCTATAGATGAGTAATAGGATAGGGAGCACTCCGCTACACTCATTAGGACAACAACCTCCTAACTACTATGAGTTAAGCAACTAATGGACAGACCAGACCGCATAAGACTACTGGAATAGAAAAAGAGAAGGGATTCACGGGCAGTGAAGGCAACCAAGGGAGAGGAATCATTCCATTCAATTCCGAAGCCTAGCGTCTCCTGTAAGACTCTATCACCTTAATTCTTTTGTTGAGGTTCTGGCACTTCTTCCTCCGGCCCTCTATTTACATAGCGAAGAAAGGCAATCTTGCTCGAATGCGTGACTTATGTCTCTTTTTCCATTTATAAAAAGTAAGATGAATCTATTGCCTCCCCTCCCTCCACGAGTAGATATTTAGTATTGAATAGTGTCAAACCCAATCCCAAGCAATAGTCAAGAAGAAAAACTCAGGACTAGGAAAGAAAGGCAGAGACAGGGAAAGCTAGGGTGATAGCCCTATAGATGAGTAATAGGATAGGGAGCACTCCGCTACACTCATTAGGACAACAACCTCCTAACTACTATGAGTTAAGCAACTAATGGACAGACCAGACCGCATAAGACTACTGGAATAGAAAAAGAGAAGGGATTCACGGGCAGTGAAGGCAACCAAGGGAGAGGAATCATTCCATTCAATTCCGAAGCCTAGCGTCTCCTGTAAGACTCTATCACCTTAATTCTTTTGTTGAGGTTCTGGCACTTCTTCCTCCGGCCCTCTATTTACATAGCGAAGAAAGGCAATCTTGCTCGAATGCGTGACTTATGTCTCTTTTTCCATTTATAAAAAGTAAGATGAATCTATTGCCTCCCCTCCCTCCACGAGTAGATATTTAGTATTGAATAGTGTCAAACCCAATCCCAAGCAATAGTCAAGAAGAAAAACTCAGGACTAGGAAAGAAAGGCAGAGACAGGGAAAGCTAGGGTGATAGCCCTATAGATGAGTAATAGGATAGGGAGCACTCCGCTACACTCATTAGGACAACAACCTCCTAACTACTATGAGTTAAGCAACTAATGGACAGACCAGACCGCATAAGACTACTGGAATAGAAAAAGAGAAGGGATTCACGGGCAGTGAAGGCAACCAAGGGAGAGGAATCATTCCATTCAATTCCGAAGCCTAGCGTCTCCTGTAAGACTCTATCACCTTAATTCTTTTGTTGAGGTTCTGGCACTTCTTCCTCCGGCCCTCTATTTACATAGCGAAGAAAGGCAATCTTGCTCGAATGCGTGACTTATGTCTCTTTTTCCATTTATAAAAAGTAAGATGAATCTATTGCCTCCCCTCCCTCCACGAGTAGATATTTAGTATTGAATAGTGTCAAACCCAATCCCAAGCAATAGTCAAGAAGAAAAACTCAGGACTAGGAAAGAAAGGCAGAGACAGGGAAAGCTAGGGTGATAGCCCTATAGATGAGTAATAGGATAGGGAGCACTCCGCTACACTCATTAGGACAACAACCTCCTAACTACTATGAGTTAAGCAACTAATGGACAGACCAGACCGCATAAGACTACTGGAATAGAAAAAGAGAAGGGATTCACGGGCAGTGAAGGCAACCAAGGGAGAGGAATCATTCCATTCAATTCCGAAGCCTAGCGTCTCCTGTAAGACTCTATCACCTTAATTCTTTTGTTGAGGTTCTGGCACTTCTTCCTCCGGCCCTCTATTTACATAGCGAAGAAAGGCAATCTTGCTCGAATGCGTGACTTATGTCTCTTTTTCCATTTATAAAAAGTAAGATGAATCTATTGCCTCCCCTCCCTCCACGAGTAGATATTTAGTATTGAATAGTGTCAAACCCAATCCCAAGCAATAGTCAAGAAGAAAAACTCAGGACTAGGAAAGAAAGGCAGAGACAGGGAAAGCTAGGGTGATAGCCCTATAGATGAGTAATAGGATAGGGAGCACTCCGCTACACTCATTAGGACAACAACCTCCTAACTACTATGAGTTAAGCAACTAATGGACAGACCAGACCGCATAAGACTACTGGAATAGAAAAAGAGAAGGGATTCACGGGCAGTGAAGGCAACCAAGGGAGAGGAATCATTCCATTCAATTCCGAAGCCTAGCGTCTCCTGTAAGACTCTATCACCTTAATTCTTTTGTTGAGGTTCTGGCACTTCTTCCTCCGGCCCTCTATTTACATAGCGAAGAAAGGCAATCTTGCTCGAATGCGTGACTTATGTCTCTTTTTCCATTTATAAAAAGTAAGATGAATCTATTGCCTCCCCTCCCTCCACGAGTAGATATTTAGTATTGAATAGTGTCAAACCCAATCCCAAGCAATAGTCAAGAAGAAAAACTCAGGACTAGGAAAGAAAGGCAGAGACAGGGAAAGCTAGGGTGATAGCCCTATAGATGAGTAATAGGATAGGGAGCACTCCGCTACACTCATTAGGACAACAACCTCCTAACTACTATGAGTTAAGCAACTAATGGACAGACCAGACCGCATAAGACTACTGGAATAGAAAAAGAGAAGGGATTCACGGGCAGTGAAGGCAACCAAGGGAGAGGAATCATTCCATTCAATTCCGAAGCCTAGCGTCTTGCAAGTGACTTACTTCTTTTGGCCGTTCTTGCTGTCTTAAGTCGTCCTCTTTTCTTTATAAGCTGTTAATTGATTTCGTGCCTGCCCTAAGGCTAAGGGGAGAACTGCATGTCCTACTAGTCGGATAGAAGCCTACCCACCTACCAGCCTACCTTGTTCATATCGAGCCGGACAGGAGAGACACTCTTTAAAGTTAATAGAAGCAATTCCTTTTATAAGCTTGAAAATAGGCGCTGTAAATCAATTCAAATAGATAGGGGAGTTCCGAACCAGCAGCAAGCCCTTTCTCGCCCTTTCTAATGTCCTAGGCGAAGGCAGTGCAGGTGAAAGCCCAATAGATCCCATTTTTTTTATCGCTCCACATAGCTCACGACCCGGCACGAAGAAATCTCTTAGATGGGCGGATGCGAATGAATCTGGATCTATCAACGGAGCAATTCCATTCCAGTCGTAGTCTCAATCCCATATTCAATGAAAGTCTCCGCCGTGTCTGACCCCCTCAATCTTTCTATCCGGAGTGAGTCAGGCGGCTAAGCCTTTAATCCTGATAAAAGAAAGAGTTTTCCCACCCTCCAAGTATCCATAAATGGAATCGGTTTGAGTGAATTACTTACCGCAGTCAAAGCCAATAGGGAAAGTCAGGCCAAGAGAGAGTCTCTTTCCGATTAGTGCATCTCGCACTTCCAATTCATTCCGAGTTAGAAAAATTTCCTTCCCTCCCTTTTACTTTTTCTAGGGTAAAGTCCTCTTAAATGGATTACTAGTTCCTTCCTTCCCAATCAATGCTAACTCTATCTTCCTCTCTTGTAATTTAGGAGATTTCCCCAGCCCATAAAGAACTGTAGTTACATACAGCTCTCAAAAGATAAAAAGAGAAAGAGCTATGAGTTCAAGTAAGAAAGTGAAAGTTCAGTCCTCACAGTTTCCCTATCCCACTGCCAAAAAGAAGACAGCAACAATCTAGCTCCTCGTACTACTTCTCTCAGTAAATACCATTCTCTTAGTTAGGTAGTAAGTAGATAGACGGATTAGTACTTTTACCCAGGGGTAGCCTTCCTTGTCGCCAAAGAAGAATGAGAATTGATAAAGTTTTCTTGGGGTTTTTCGCTTCAATAGCAGAAGCAAAGAAGTCAAATCAATGCAGCTTTCGTGCCCAGCCTAAAGATCCTATCCTCTTGCAGCTGGAGCTCTTGATGGCACGTTCAAGCGAGTTTATGAATGAATGAAATCAGTTGAAGGAGCGGCCAAGGACGAAAGCTTTGATTGCGTTCTGCTATGGTTGGCTTTTTTCCTTGCCTAAAACAACTATCTTCTCTTCGCGAACGGTTAAGAATCCTCTTTGTATGCGCGTTATCTCTTGTTTATTCTTCTAGTTTTTGCTTCTTATGCTTTATCAACTGGGTGATACTCCGTTTCTTCTTAGGTTGTCTGTAAGTGTAGTTCGTGGTTCACGGGTGAGGTTACCTGGATAGGTGGGCAGTTCCTATCGGTGGAGCTAAGACACCTTCGAGAGATATAGCTGTAGCTCTTGATGGCACGTTCAAGCGAGTTTATGAATGAATGAAATCAGTTGAAGGAGCGGCCAAGGACGAAAGCTTTGATTGCGTTCTGCTATGGTTGGCTTTTTTCCTTGCCTAAAACAACTATCTTCTCTTCGCGAACGGTTAAGAATCCTCTTTGTATGCGCGTTATCTCTTGTTTATTCTTCTAGTTTTTGCTTCTTATGCTTTATCAACTGGGTGATACTCCGTTTCTTCTTAGGTTGTCTGTAAGTGTAGTTCGTGGTTCACGGGTGAGGTTACCTGGATAGGTGGGCAGTTCCTATCGGTGGAGCTAAGACACCTTCGAGAGATATAGCTGTAGCTCTTGATGGCACGGGCAAGACAGTTCATGAATGAATGGCGAGTTTTCTATTTACTAGAATATCTTTCCTGCGAAGGAAGCTTCTTTTTAGAATTTATTGCTACCGGTGGTGAAGAAATTGAATCAACGGCATCGAATGCAAGCTCTGATAAAGTTTTATTCTTATTTATGGACTACAACGACCTAAAGTAGCTAAATAAGTAGTTAAAGTAAGCTCCTGGCTAAAATGAGTCTTGGTTCTACCCACCGGCAAGAATTTTTCGACCTGATTAAAAGTTTGATTGTAGATTGGCTATTTCGGGGTTCCATGCCCATGGATTGCCTTATTATAGCTTTTTTGATTCGTCGGGTATGCCGGCTAAGAGAATCGCTTCTCGCCTTGCTTGCAAGAGTATAAGCAAGCCGTAGCATTTTGACCCTATATGAGATAGAACTCTTTCAATT
>CM067168.1:52493522-52556022 GCA_034093135.1 Erigeron breviscapus | reverse complement strand
TATACATGTACTTTAGTTTGTGGATGACTTGTTTTTTGCTTCTCTTTGCTTTGTTGTGTCGTCATCGCTTCACTTCTTGTCATTCGTATGGGAGAATTGTTAGGTCCAGATTTACTGGACTTGCTCCAGACTCGACTACTGGAGCCTTACTGAAGATCTGTCCAGAAATGATATTACTGGACCTACTCCAGACTTGGAAACTGGAGTCCCTCTGAAGATTTGTTCAGAAATAATGGAAGACCAGTGAGCAAATACTTGTATAGGAAATCTGGAGACATCCTCCAGATTAGCTCACTGGACTTCACCCCAGTCCAGATCTATTCTACTGAAGACATTCTTACTGAAGTCAAAGACTGAAGTCTGAAGAAAGAAGACTGACAAACAGTGGACCCACTGACAGTCTTACCAGATCTTACTGAAGTCAAAGAACATTCCACTTGTTCCTTCTGAAGACATTCTTACTGAAGTCAAAGAACATTCCACTTGTTCCTTCTGAAGACATTCTTACTGAAGTCAAAGAACATTCCACTTGTTCCTTCTGAAGACATTCTTACTGAAGTCAAAGAACATTCCACTTGTTCCTTCTGAAGACATTCTTACTGAAGTCAAAGAACATTCCACTTGTTCCTTCTGAAGACATTCTTACTGAAGTCAAAGAACATTCCACTTGTTCCTTCTGAAGACATTCTTACTGAAGTCAAAGAACATTCCACTTGTTCCTTCTGAAGACATTCTTACTGAAGTCAAAGAACATTCCACTTGTTCCTTCTGAAGACATTCTTACCAAAGAACTTATAAGTCATTTGTATGTGACTTTATCCTTGTACCTTAACCAATGCATTTAATGATCTTGTCGGTTCATTAAATGCATGCAACCATATTTGTACGACACAAATTCACTGGTGAATTTGTTTGCCTATAAATACAAAGTCATATTCTTCGTTAAATTTACTTTTAGCATTAAAGGTGAATTTGTCTAAATACTCTCGATCTTAAACAGGGATACTTCACAACTTTAAGTATCTCGATCCAAAAGAGTTATTTGGCAAATATAGATCATTTGTAATTCATAGGTTGTTAGGATACTTACATATTTGTATTATCTTGATTCCGCACAACCATGTATTTTAGTCTTATATTACTTTGTTTATATACTTGCATTTATATTCAAGTAATACTAGTCCATTCTAGTGCTTATTAGACTTGTTGTATTTTACATTCGGGGTTAACCATCAAGAGAGTTTGGGACTCACAATTGGTATCAGAGCAGAAGGCTAAACATTGCCTAGATCTGCTTCTTTGATGGCCACCCCTGAAAATACACAAGGAAACTTTAATTTTGGTCCTGATCCTAATGTTAATGTTAATGATCAAAATAATGAACCACCTGTTAATAACACTAATCCACCACCTCCTCCTCCTACTCCTGCTTCTCCACATGTGCATGTGCACTATTCAAATAATCCTGTTCCTAAATTCAGTGGGAATAGCAATGAATTTGGTACGTGGAAGGCTAGGATGATATTGCATATCACTGGTATTGAGAGAAATATGATGAAAATCTTAAATGAAGGACCTTATGTCCCCACATCACCTCTCAATGCTCTTCTTGATCCAACTGGATCTAGAAGAGGTCGGGAAAAGAGGGAGGAACATTGTTCTGAAGAGGAGAGCAGATTGGTAAATCTAGATACCCTTCTCAAAAACATGATCCTCGGGGCTGTTCCAGAAACCCTAATTCCTACACTAGTTCTTTTTCCCAGTGCTAAAACCATGTGGGATGAACTATTGAACCAGCATGAAGGAGGAGATGACACCATTGTCACCAGAAAAGTCTCCTTAAACAAGAGGTATGAGTCATTTTTTGCTCAACCAAATGAGTCTCTCACTGGTACTTACACCAGATTTATGAGTATCATAAACCAGTTGAGAGGTCTCGGGGTTGAAAAAGACAAGGATATACTTCTGGAGAAATTTTGTGATATTCTGCCCACCAAATGGTCTCACATGATCCTGTCTTACGACAAGGTAAAACTCTGCACACTCACACTCTGTCAACTCTGTATGGAGCTTTCAGATACACTGAGGAAAATCAAGCTCAGAGAGTTGTGGCAGAACAAGATGCTTATAACCATGCCTCCAGTAGTCCTACTGTGGTTAGTCATACTGAACCACAAGGTACAACACTGATATCTTCTGAGAATGTATTTTCTATGAAGAAGATGGTGTCTGAACTCATGGATTCTGGAGAAGCCAGTCAAATCTCTCCAGATTGTGATGAATCTGAAAATGATGACCTGGTTGCTATGATTGCTAAAACGTTTAACCGTTTCAAAGCAAGAGCAAATCGGCCATCTGGACAATTTGCATCCAGTTCTTCAACTGATAAGACCAATCTGACATGCTTTAAGTGTGGCAGAAAAGGTCATTTCATGAAAGATTGCAAGTCCAGTCAGTTTGTATCACAACCTGGTCCTTTTTCTTCTAATAAAAAGCCTGATGATAGCTATAAATCTAAATACAAAAAGCTTAAGGCTCAGATTGCTCTCATGGCACAACAAATGGAAAATAATAATAAGTGCATGATTGCAACAACTGAAGAAAAGTGGGTTCCTTCTGATGATTCATCTGCTGATGAAGAAGAAGAAAGAGATTGCTGTTACATGGCTCTGGCAGACGAAGAGCACCTGGTGAAGGAAGATGTCACATCTGGACGATGGGTGGACATTGTTATCAAAAAGGTTAGTGATTATGATACTGCAACTGACCAAGAATTAAAATTGGACATTGCTGAAGCTCTTAATTCTGATTTAATATTTGTTGAAACTGTTAGATCTGACTGTGTAAATGGTCTAGAAACAGATTTTTCTGAAATAACTGTTTTAAAATCAAAATTAAAGAAACTTCAAGACATTGAACTGGCATTTCAAGCCCAGGTTCTGGTAACTGAACAATTGATTCAAGAAAAACAAGATCTTGAGATCATTTTAGAGAAAGAAAAACTGGTGATTAAATCATGGCTTGAAACTAGAAAGCCATATGATGCTGGAGTAAATCAATTTCCCGCTCAAAAACGTGCTTATTTAGATGGAAATACTCATGTTGCATCATTAATCCCAGTAATTGATCGTTTACCAGAGAGATTCAGGCCCGTTACTGTTTATGATGAGCCTGTAACTCCCAAGGCCAATATTTTTCCCAGTTCAATCCCAGAGGTTAAGACTGGAGCATTCCAGATGACTGCTCCAGTTAAAAAGGTTAATCGGAATAAACCTTTGCCTCAGACCAATCCCCTACCTAAGCCTAGAACTGGAAAGGCTCAGGTATCATCTGATGAAAATGTTTTGTCAAGGTTAGAGAGCCAGTTTCAATTACTGACTCGTCAATTTCAAAGTTTTAATGCAAGATTAAACTTTATTGAGGGTACTTCATCTGGCCCTAGACAAAATACCAAACCTTTTTCCAAGAAAGATAAATATATTTCTCCAGTTAAGAAAAAGAAAAAGGTTTCAAAACTATCAACCCCAGTAGTCTTTTCAACTAAGACTACTGTTGAAGAAAGTGAACTCAACCAGATTGCTCCAGGGACCTATAAGGGAGGGTCCAGTGAACCCATCAGTCGATGGGTTCCCAAATCTAACTGATAATATCTGGTGGATGTGCAGGGCGATCGAAAGAAATATATCTGGTATCTTGACAGTGCAGCTGGCAGGACGATGACTGGATGTAAGACCCTGCTGGAGGAATTCATCATTTCTGATGGACCCTCCATTACTTTTGGAAATGATGGTTGTGGAAAGACTGAGGGATACGGTGTTCTGAACAATGGACAAGTCAAGTTCAGACGAGTTGCATTTGTGAATGGTTTGAAATATAACCTGATCAGTGTAAGTCAACTGTGTGATGATGGCTATCAAGTTCTATTCAATATTGCTCAGGGTATCGTATTCAACAAGGACTGGAAGGTAGTGTTGATTCCTCCCAGAAAAGGGAATGTGTACGTGATGGATATGGAAAGCTCTCCTTCAGAGCAGTGTTTCTATACTCAAGCTGATGAAGACACAAACTGGCTATGGCACAAAAGGTTATCCCATTTAAATTTCAAAAATATTAATAAGTTGTCTAGAAACAACTGGCAGATGGGATACCTTCAGTTTCCTTCAAAAAGGAAAGGCCATGTCCAGGATGTGAGATGGGTAAGCCGAAACGTACCAGTTTCAAGACCAGACAGAATTTTAGCATATCTGAACCACTTCATATGCTTCATATGGACCTCTTCGGTCCAGTGAATGTTCAGACTCGTGCTGGAAAAAGATACACCCTGGTGATCGTAGATGAATTCTCCAGATATTGTTGGGTTATCTTTCTCAGGTCTAAAAGTGAAGCTGCTGCTGAAATCATCAGTCTTATCAAACAAATTGAGCTCAAGTACACGCGAAAAGTGTGTCAGTTAAGAAGTGACAATGGAACAGAATTCCAGAATGCAACTCTGGAGTCATTCTGTACTAACACTGGCATCTCCCAGAATTTCTCATCAGCTCACTCTCCAGAACAAAATGGAGTGGTGGAAAGGAAGAATCGAACGCTGATAGAAGCTGCCAGGAGTATGCTTGTTGAATCTGGTCTGTCTACCAGTTTCTGGGCGGAAGCAATTGCTACTGCTTGCCACACCCAGAACCGATCAGTGTACATCAAAAGACACAAAAAGACAGCCTATGAAGTCTTAAGAAATAGAAAACCAAATATTGGTTATTTTCACGTTTTTGGATGTCCAGTTTACATCCTGAACGACTCCAGTCAGTTAGGCAAATTTGATGCCAAAACTGATGAAGGGTATTTCTTAGGCTATTCAGCCATTCGCAAGGCCTTCAGAGTCTACAACAAGAGACTGGAGAAGGTCCATGATTCGATTCATGTCACATTCGATGAATCAAATGCTGCAATCAATAAAAAGCCAGCCCTTGATACTCCCCCAGTAACTCCAATTGTCTTCTGTGAATCTGATCCTATCAACTACAATAAAGATTCAGAAGACACAGTTTCCAGTCATCCTGATCTGGAACCTGTTCAGAAAAAGAAACTCTCCAGTGGTACTCCATTCTATCCTTCAATTATTTTCAAACTACCCTCTGAAATTAATATTGGATCAGATGTTCGTACTACTCCCCCAGTATCAGTATCAGTTGAAAATATACAAGAAATGTCTTCATATGAAGAATTCCAAACTGAACCAGTACTTCAAGAAATGCCTTCAAATGAAGAATTTCATGATGCAAATCGTGATTTAAATGACTCAGATGAAGATGTTGAAGTAGTCTGGCAGGATCCTCATCCTGAAACTCAACTGAACACTTGCACTGATATTGTTGTAAGTAACAATCCTGGTCAGTACTCCAGATGGACAAAAGCTCATCCTATCGATCAGATCATAGGTGACTCCAGTAGAGGAGTTCAGACCAGAAGAGCCTCCAGTAATCAATGCTTATATGTTAGTTTCTTATCACTGAATGAACCAAAGAAGATTGACGAGGCTATGGAAGATCCAAGCTGGGTGACTGCTATGCAAGAAGAGCTTCACCAGTTTGAAAGGAACAAGGTTTGGTACCTGGTTTTTCCCAGTTGGAAAGAAAGAACCAATTGGAACCAGATGGGTCTTCAGGAACAAGGTAGATGAAGATGGCCACGCAATCAGAAACAAGGCCAGACTGGTAGCACAAGGCTACTGCCAGTCAGATGTCGATTTTGATGAATCATTCGCTCCAGTGGCTAGACTTGAAGCGATCAGAATATTCTTAGCATTCGCTGCTCATCATCAATTCAAGGTCTACCAGATGGACGTGAAAAGTGCATTTTTGAATGGAAAACTTGAAGAAGAAGTTTATGTCAGACAACCACCAGGTTTCATTGATGAAAAGCATCCACATTAGGTATATCGTCTGGACAAAGCGCTTTATGGCCTCAGACAAGCCCCACGTGCCTGGTATGATACTCTGACTAAACATTTATTGAAAAATGGTTTCAAAAGAGGTGCAATTGACAATACCTTATTTATTCTTCATGAAAAAGGTAATCTGTTGATGGTACAAATTTATGTTGATGATATTATTTTTGGCTCTACTGATGATAAAATGTGCAAGAAATTTTCGAAAATAATGTCGACTGAATATGAAATGAGTTTAATGGGTGAATTAACATATTTTCTTGGACTTCCAGATTAAACAGACCAGAGATGGTATTTTTATTAATCAGGAAAAATATGTTAGAGATCTTTTAAAGAAATATGATATGAACTCTTCACCATCCAAACCCACTCCAATTTCTGCACCATTAACACTGGACTCTGATCCAGATGGTAAACCAGTGAACAACACTGTCTACAGAGGCATGGTTGGTTCACTGATGTATTTAACTGCCAGTAGACCAGATATTATGTTTTCAACATGTTTATGTGCCAGATATCAGTCTAATCCAAAAGACTCTCATATGCTTGCTGTAAAGCGCATACTGAAGTACCTTAAAGGTGTCCCCAGTTTGGGTTTTTGGTATCCCAAAGGCTCAGGCATGGATCTAATGGGTTATTCAGATTCAGATCATGCAGGTTGTAAGATAGACAGGAAATCCACTACTGGTGGATGTCATTTCCTTGGTGGCAAACTGGTCAGCTGGACCAGTAAGAAGCAAACTTCAGTTTCATTGTCCACTGCTGAAGCTGAATACGTGTCTGCAGCCAGTTGTTGTGCTCAGATACTCTGGATGAAGAACCAGTTGCTTGATTATGGTATTAAGTATTCGAAGACCCCAATCTTTTGTGATAATACCAGTGCCATTGCTATCTCGAACAATCCAGTCATGCACTCCAAAACGAAGCACATTGATCTCAGGTATCACTTCATTCGTGACAATATTGTGAAAGGCAATATTGAACTCCATTTTATTCCCACTGACAAACAACTCGCTGACATTTTTACTAAACCTCTGGATGTCAAAACCTTTGAATATCTTGTTGGTGAGTTGGGAATGTTAAACCCTTAAATCTGGAACCTTGGTATTGAACGCCGTTGTGTACTACTGGGGATCCTTGATTTAACAGATTTATAAATCTATAACTGCTCAGATATTGAACGCCTTAGTGTACTATCTTTGTATTAATAGATTTCTGGATCAACATTCCAGGGGGAAGACTTTGAAAGATATATTTTTGTTCTTAAAAATGTTTTAATTTCAAGGGGAATTTATTAATTTATTTTCTCACTGGACAAAATTTTCCAGAAAATACTACTGGTACCTTGTAAATATGTCCCTCTCACTGATAATTAGATAGGTTGAAGTGCATGTTTGAGTTGACTTTTGTCTCCTTGTAAATGTGTCCCTCTCATTTGTCTGTATTAGTTGACGTGCACGTTTGAGGTTTCCAGTCTCTTTCAAATGGTTTTCACTGGTACTTTACTGGAGTGTCCCTCCAGTGTACCATCAGTGCATGCTTCACTGGACTAATCCACCAGTGATACTGGAGTGTCCAGTCAACCTCCAGATGCACTGGTCTGTCAGTCATAATACTTTTTAAATACTTGGTCATTGTGCGTGCCACGTATGCAAAATCTTTTGAAAAGATATTTATCTTGATATTTATCTTATTATCCTACGTGGCATGTAAATTTTTCAAAGAAATGATGGTATTTTTACCTTGGGAAGACAAAAAGTGCAACTTGATACTGTTTGTGGGCTGTAAACCGTCACACATTTATGTGTGATGTGATGTATTTAATGCGGATCTCAGAACCCGATCAAAATTATATTTGATAAATTCAAATTAACCGTTTGAGTTCCACATTCTCTCTCCTATATAAATACTCACTTTCACTTTCATAAGCATTTACTTCGAACATATTTACTCCCAAATTCTTCAAATTCCTTCATTTAATTATTCTTCAAATCTTCATCATAAACCCTATTCTTCAATTGAATTATCTGGCTGAAAATGAGATGGCAATTACTCTTCCAACTGGTCTAAATTTTAGAGATGTGTGCAGACTGATGGGTCACACAGATATACTGGATGAACATGGCCAGTTATCAAGGAAAGGCACAATCTACATGAGCAAGTTGACTGACTCATGGAGATACTTTTTCACTCACCTTGTTGAGTGTTTAGGTGGCAGTTCTGGAGGATTGGACCAGATCAACCAAATGCAACTCCAGATTGCCTACTGTCTATGGTTTGGATATAGAGTAGACTTTGCTCAGATCTTCTTTGATGATCTGGTTGACCGTCTAAAGGTGAAAGGTAGAAAACTACACATTCCATACATTCGTTTTCTTTCACTGGTTTTTCTAAGAGGTCTGGGTGCTGAGTATGATTATGAAACAAATCATTTCTCCATGTGTGAATATCTGAGGGAATTAAGTTCCTTAAAATCAAGAGCAGGTGAGGTTGACATTCTAGTAAATATGCTCAACCACTTTAGAAATGATGCACTGGAAGATGAGCCAGAAGTGGCTCCAGGAGGGAACCAGGTTGGTAAGGGACCCTCTGGAGTCCAAAATATTGAAATTGTGCAACCAGTAACCCAGGTGGCTCCTGAGGTTCAACAGACTGAAAGTACTACTCGACCCAGAACGTCCAGACGCCTTAGAAGGGCTGGAGTTCAGGTAAATCCAGATAGCCATCCTGGTGATGTAATGAATGTAGATGGGTCTCCTATTTTTGAGCAGGAAGATAATATTGTACAAGATGTTGAGCAGGTAGAAAATGTACAAGTTGTTGACCAGGTGACTGATGAACAAGATGCTCAGTTTGATTTGAATGTAGAAGTTGGTTGGTGATCAGACTGGTGATCAGACAGGTGATCAAACTGTTGATGAAACATTTGTTTGGAATGAGGCTGATTCACCCATGTCAGAAGGTAATATTTTTGATACTGACATGAGTTTTCTGGGTGATGAAGTAGATAATGTTGTCACATCTGTTATTGCTTCAGTCACCCAACCACTTACTGAAATGCCACCACCACCAGAATCCATTTCTGCACCACCACCACCACCACCTTCCAATTCCACAAACCACTCCATATTTCAATCCTCCCACAATTCAAATTTCACACCACCACCACCACCACCACCACCACCACCACCACCACCACCACCACCACCACCACCACCACCACCACCACCACCACCACCACCACCACCACCACCACCACCACCACCACCACCACCACCACCACCACCACCACCACCACCACCACCACCACCACCACCACCACCACCACCACCACCACCACCACCACCACCACCACCACCACCACCACCACCACCACCACCACCACCACCACCACCACCACCACCACCACCACCACCACCACCACCACCACCACCACCACCACCACCACCACCACCACCACCACCACCACCACCACCACCACCACCACCACCACCACCACCACCACCACCACCACCACCACCACCACCACCACCACCACCACCACCACCACCACCACCACCACCACCACCACCACCACCACCACCACCACCACCACCACCACCACCACCACCACCACCACCACCACCACCACCACCACCACCACCACCACCACCACCACCACCACCACCACCACCACCACCACCACCACCACCACCACCCGCTCTTTCCCCATCACCACCACCACCACCAACCACCGTACCACCACCACCACCACCTCTACCAGAATCCAAATATTCCACCACCACCTGAAATGCCACCACCACCAGAATCCATTTCTGCACCACCACCACCACCACCACCACCACCACCTTCAATTCCACACCACTCCATAATTCACCACCACCACCACCACCACCACCACCACCACCACCACCACCACCACCACCACCACCACCACCACCACCACCACCACCACCACCACCACCACCACCACCACCACCACCACCACCACCACCACCACCACCACCACCACCACCACCACCACCACCACCACCACCACCACCACCACCACCACCACCACCACCACCACCACCACCACCACCACCACCACCACCACCACCACCACCACCACCACCACCACCACCACCACCACCACCACCACCACCACCACCACCACCACCACCACCACCACCACCACCACCACCACCACCACCACCACCACCACCACCACCACCACCACCACCACCACCACCACCACCACCACCACCACCACCACCACCACCACCACCACCACCACCACCACCACCACCACCACCACCACCACCACCACCACCACCACCACCACCACCACCACCACCACCACCACCACCACCACCACCACCACCACCACCACCACCACCACCACCACCACCACCACCACCACCACCACCACCACAAGTACCTTTAATGACCAGAATGACTTCAACTCTTGATCCTCCCAGTGGTCCCTCCTCTTCTTCTTTAGCCGAGGTCCAAGGCCTTTTAAGTAAGGTGGCGGACCTGGAGAGATCACTCCAGTCTTCAACACAGGTTGTTTCTGATTTCAAATCTATTTTATCGAATAATCTTTCATCAGAAATGAATGTGTTTGCTGGAAATGAGAAGGTGGTATTTGAAAAGCTGGATGAGCTGGTACTGGCCACAAATAACAATTCTGAAAATATCAAAGTGGCAGTCCAGGGATTAGAAGCAAGACTGGTTAGTTCTGTTCAGACTGCAGTGAAAGGTGAACTTGTTCAACCACTGGCAGGTCTGACAGATGAAGTTCAGAAGTTGACAACCAGGATAAGTAGTTTGGAGAGTAGGCCAACACTTGATCAGAATGCTGTTGTTAGCACTATCAGTGATGAGGTTGCTAAGAAGTTCAGACATGGAATGTTAAAAGAAATTTCTAACGAGATTTCTGGGTCTGTTCTTAGAACAATACAAGATGGGTTGTTGCCACAAGTTGTGAAGATGATAGAAAATGAAATGCCAAAGCACTTGACTTCAGAAATTGAAATTATCAAGAAGGAAGTGACGAAGCTAAGGCACACTGTGAACATCACAACTCCAGTGGCTGGAAGAACTTTTGGTGAGACAGACAGATATATGCTTGAACAATTATGGAATGCCCACAAGTCTCAAACTGGTGGACATTCCAAGGGGGAAAAGTCGTCTGTTCCAGAAGGATTGGTGAGGAAAAAGAAAGAGGTTGTTGCCAGTGCAATTGAAAAGGCCTTTGCTACTGAAAGCATTGTGCAACAAGAAAGAGTGACTGGTACTAATGCCAGTGCACAAGAAGCACAGAAGGCACTTGGCACTGAAGCCATTGTGCAGGTTGAAGAAGCTGCTGGTACTGATGCCAGTGAGCCCCAATTCGAAGCATTCCCAGATATCATAACTACTCAAGAATCAGTAAAAAGAAAGAAACATGTGATATCTGGAGATGAAGTTGAAACTGCTGAAGGTTCATCAGAATTTCCAACTACTGATGATGACACCTCGAAGAGACTGGAGCAAGAATGCATTATGATAGAAATATTCAAGAAAAATCAAAGAGATGAATTGCTGGCCCACAAAAGGGAGATGGCAAATATGGGGACTCTGGATTCGTACAATGCTGGCAGGTTGGGCATACTTATTGATGTGTACAAAAAGATGAAGGATGACCCCAGAGTTCATCAATGTCTGGATGCATTAGATGATGTTCACATTCGCTCCAGGTACTCTGAAGAAGAACAAATGTATGATGCTGTAACTTATGGTGTCAGCGTACCTGAACTAATAAGACAAAGGACGGAGGAACTGGTGAACCTCCAGAAAAAGATAAGGAAGAATGCTGGTGCTCTGGAGATAGAGTACAGAAAGAAGATGAAAGGCTTGCCAAAACTTACTGCCAAACAGCTCAAAGCAATTAAAGATGCAGATCTGAGCACATTCATTCCTTTGGATACTTCACTCAAAATTAATCGTGAACAACTCCAGTCTGCCATGGAACAGCAGAAAGTATCCAAGGAAACTGAACATATGATCCAGATGGCTAAGCAGAAAGCCAAGTATGAAGATATGTTGAAATTCAGGGCTGATGCCAGAAGGATCATAGGTGCAGAGATTAAACTCGCTGAAAATCATGAAGGCATGACCAAGTTTAATATAAAGTTGACCAGAGAAGGTAACTTTACTGATGAAAGGAAGAATGCATCAGTCCAAGCTTTTGGATGGACTGAACTGAAGGAGATAGGATTAACTTTCAAAGGAAAAACTGATTTATCTCCTGATGTCAAGGCATTTATGAAGAGGATTGAAAAGGTTTGGAGAAGAATACAACAGATGGAAGCTGTTCTGGGTATGAGACCACCAGTTTCTGTACCATCCTCTCCATCACCAAAGAGAAAGGCTTCTGAAGATGCTCCTGGACAGACGTCGAAAATAAGGGCCTGACTCTTGTATCATTTACTTGTACTTGTATTTAAATTTCTCAAAATTGTAACTTATTTTATGTTGATGGCTGTAAATATAGTTGCATATTTTGATTCACAAAGTAAATGATCAGATTTAGTCTAAGTTAGAATTAAAAGATGAAACTGGAACACTGATGATCTATAAAGTGTTTCCCAGTAACAATAAATTTTTTAGACTAAGTCAAAACAAGTGTTTTTCAAGCATACAAAGTTGTATAGATTAAAGCTTGAAAAACCTTGCATTATTTCTAAACAAATAGGGGGAATTTGTTAGGTCCAGATTTACTGGACTCGCTCCAGACTCGACTACTGGAGCCTTACTGAAGATCTGTCCAGAAATGATATATACTGGACCTACTCCAGACTTGGAAACTGGAGTCCCTCTGAAGATTTGTTTAGAAATAATGGAAGACCAGTGAGCAAATACTTGTATAGGAAATCTGGAGACATCCTCCAGATTAGCTCACTGGACTTCACCCCAGTCCAGATCTATTCTACTAAAGACATTCTTACTGAAGTCAGAATAAAGAAGACTGACAAATGGCGGAGTCCACTGGAAGTCTTACCAGATCTGAACACTGGAGGTTTGTCAGTGTTCTAGACCTTACAAGTCTGAACACTGATATCGAGGAATTGACTTTTTGCCTTTACACACTTTCCAAAGAACATTCCACTTGTTCTTTACTAAAGTATATACGTGTGTAAAGGTGGTTGGTTAAAAGGATAATAAGTCATTTGATGTGACTTTATCCTTGTACCTTAACCAATGCATTTAATGATCTTGTCGGTTCATTAAATGCATGCAACCATATTTGTACGGCACAAATTCACTGGTGAATTTGTTTGCCTATAAATACAAAGTCATATTCTTTGTTAAAATTACTTTTAGCATTAAAGGTGAATTTGTCTAAATACTCTCGATCTTAAACAGGGATACTTCACAACTTTAAGTATCTCGATCAAAAGAGTTATTTAGCAAATATAGATCATTTGTAATTCATAGGTTGTTAGGATACTTACATATTTGTATTATCTTGATTCCGCACAACCTTGTATTTTATTTAACATCATAAATAAAATACACTTGAAAAATTACATTGTGTTCCACCTTTATTTTATTGCTTTTAGTCTTATATTACTTTGTTTATATACTTGCATTTATATTCAAGTAATACTAGTCCATTCTAGTGCTTATTAGACTTGTTGTATTTTATATTCGGGGTTAACCATCAAGAGAGTTTGGGACTCACAAGAATGATATCCCTTATCTGCGCATTCCTTTTTTAAGGGAATGTCTTACTTACCAATGCTTATGCACTACAATCATAAGGAGGGAGTGACTTATGCATTGGCCTCATGGGTTATTACCTCATGATTTGTTGTTTTGAAAAGTCTTATGGGCGTCCCCTTAACAATTCAAAAAATTGATGATTTTTATGCGCATTTATAATATTATTACGATCGTTTATTTATTCGGGAGCTTGTAAGTACATGGCAGGAGGATTTTACAAAAATTTTGTATTTTTCCTAGCTGCTACTTTTGTGCTGCCCTATTTGCTCCGTTAGTTTGGCTTATCCCGGGGGCAAATTATGCTCCAACCAGTCTTAATGCCTTTCGGAGTCTTTTGCCTGCTGTCTTCTGCATCCTCCGTTCCTACGGAGCTGACTGCATTTTCTTCTTCGAAGGATCCTTCTTCTGCAGTTCCCAGCTGTCCTCTGGGTCCCTTCTGAATTATTCTTCTGTTGCGTTTGTACCATGGTACGGAGCTTTCCCCTTTTGTATCTGGGGTAGTTGGGGAGATTATTGTTTGCATCCCTCCGTGAGATTTGTAATGTACGCAACCGTGTATTGTGGATAGTATCATATGGAATTTCCTCAGCCCTTCTCTACCCAGGAGCATATCATAGGGTGAATTTGCTTTAATCACAATTGCCAGAATTTTAGCAGTTCTGCGCCATGGGAATCCTCCGATAGTGGCATCTAGCCATATTTCTCCCAATGGGCGGATTCGCTCACTGGCAAATCCTACCACTTCGGTGTCCAGTGGCATGATCGTTTCTCGCAGTTTCTTTGGCAATCGGAGGAAACTTTTCTCATAGATTATGTCGCGTCCACTTCCTGTATCCACTTGTGTATTTTTTAGGCATACATTGCCTATATTTACTTTTATCAGCACCGGGTCCATCGAACCTTGATCATCCAGACCACCGAAGTGATAATGTTGGGGTCCCTTCTTGATCAAGGTGTTCGACAGTATCCTTCTTCGGTGCTCATCTGGTTCTGCTTCGTCAAAGCTGGGTCTGGTTCTCTTCACCAGGTGTGTAAGCTTGTTATCCTTTGCTGCGTTGTCTATCTGCCTTAATAGTTCTCTACAGTAGTCGGTGCTGTGACCGTATCCGTTATGGGAACAACATAATTTATCCAAATTTCTGGTTCCTCTTCCGGACAACGGTGTTGGCCTAGCGAACGTTCTTGCTATCTCCTCTGATGACAGGATTTCTGACGGAGTTTTCCGGAGGTTGGCAATTGTTCTTTTATAGCTGTTGATCCTGTATACAGGGGAGAATTCCTCCGCTACGTCCTCCGTCATTTCTGTCCTTTTTTCGGTCTTTTTTACCATAGTCTTCCACTTAGCCATGGCTTTTTCTGCAATCTCCTCTGCACTCTTCTACTCATGGAACTTTTCAACCAATGCCGAGTAACTGCTTGGCTTAGCGAGACATAGATGTCGTATCAATTCTTTTGATCGTAGTCCATGTACAGCCCCAGATATTCTTTCTTCTTCGGATATACGCACCAGATTTCGTGTGCTGTCTCCGTATCGTTTCAGAAAATCCTCTGCCTCTTCGTCTTCCTCCTGCTTTATGTCATGTGCCCAGAGGTGGGAGCCGAATTCTTCCCTTAGTTGGGTTTTAAAATCTTCAGCATTGTGTATGCTTTCTTCGGGTAGATCCTCAAGCCATTCCCTGACCTTCCCGTGTAGGAGGTAAAGGATAACATGGCAGGTTGCCGGGCCGCTCCACCCTTCGGTCTGGGCTGCGTTATTGACTGCCCGGAGGAAGGCGTCGACGTCGGAGGTGCCATCATACCAGGGCAGCTCTTGCATATCTAGCAGTTTTACCGGGGGTACGTGTTGACGCAGGTCCTTTGTAAACTGTGCGCATGACCCCTTGTACTTAGGCTCCGACCCCTTCTGTTTGGCTTCGATTGTGGGACTTGCCTGAAAGTATTCTGGGGTTACAATACCGTATGGGTAATACCATGATGTCTGCATGTGCCCCGGGTAACCTCCGGCTATCGGTAGCGCTCCCATGTGCTGGGGTTGTAGTGTTTCGTATGGGTAGAAGCATCCTCCGTAGTAGTACGACGGGTGCAGCGGTTGATATGCTGCTGCTTGTCCTGCGTCCGTTGCCGTTATTCCTGCTGGAGTTCCATGGTAGATCGGGTATGGTGAGCAGGCGACCACCGGTATCTTGACCATGCCGAGATCGTTATTGTGTTTGTTTTTGACCTCTTTTTTGTCTGAGCTGCTCTTGGATGATCGTTGATCCGTCTCGTCTACCTTTGCAAAGTCGCTTTTTTCGCCTTGGGTCTGGGCCCTATTCTTCTCGAGGGGTTCCTCTGTTGTTATCGTCAGAGTAATTTGCGTCGTTTGCGCGGGGATCCATGCAGCGTCTTTTTTTGGCTTGGGAGCCATGTCTTTCTTGTCGTCGTATTCTTCCGTTTTGTGGTCGACGTTTGTCGCTCCACTTGCCATTGGTGTTTGATGGGCTGACTCATCTGTCGGCCGATCACCTGGACATGGGTGATTCCCACTTCTGACCGTGGGAGCTTCATCGTCACCCCCGCCTTGGTCGCAGGCGGCGTTCAACCCATGTGTTTCCGGAAAGGGACCGAGGTTTGACATAATGCTTTTTTTTATCGTGGTTAGGTTCGAATCTGAGAACAAAGGTCCCACGGATGGCGCCAATTTGTTTGATCAAATAATCGCACTATGGCTCAACCGGAGGTGTGAGTGGATTTGGTGGTGTTTTGCTGGCGATTCCCTTCCGGTCAGAGGGTCGAAGACCGCTTTACGCCTTTATAGTAATTGATCCTAAGCCGATTTGTTCGACTTAGGGTTTTAGGGATTTTTGGGGTTTATTTGGAGGTCGAATACGTTGTTGTGATTATGTATCGAGTGTATTGTTATATCATGGTGTGCCGTATGGCTTCCTCCTCTATTTATATAGAGGGTAAAAAACTTGGAGAGGAGGGTAAGAGAATTAGGGTAAATCTCTTCCTCCTTTGAGAATATCTTCTTTCCTTCTTGAGGAGATTCATGTTGATCTTTTTACAAATCGTGTCCGATACTTTCGGACTTTTGATATGTTTAGATCGGATAATCATAGAAAGTATGTATACCCGATCTTCTTGATGTATCTGATCTTGGAGCTGGGTACTTATTACCTCGGGAGCTCTGGGATAATTGTACTGGACGGAGGTCGAGCTCCGTTCTGGGTATAAGTAATTTTACCTGTACAAAGGTGACTACGTATCTGCTTCGGATACGGAGCTAGAGCTCCGTATAGGGTATATCATCATACGGCATAATAAATTCACTGTTGAATTTATTTGCCTATAAATACCAAGTTATTTACCTCGTTCCAACTTACATTTTAGCAAATTGGTGAACTTGTCTAAATACTCTCGATCGCAACAAGGAATACTTCACAACTTTAAGTGTTTCGATCAAAGGAGATTATTTAGCAAGTATAGATCATTTGTAATTCATAGGTTGTTAGGATATTTACATACTTGTAATATCTTGGTTCCGCAACAACCTTGTATTTTATTTAACATCATAAATAAAATACACTTGAAAATTACATTGTGTTCCACCTTTACATTATTTATTGCTTTAAGTCTTGTATTACTTTATTTATATACTTGCATTTATATTTAAGTAATACTAGTCCAATCTAGTGCATACTTGACTTGTTGTATTTTACACTAGTGAGTTAAACCATCAAGTGAGGGACTTACAAGTGGTATCAGAGCAGAAGGCTAACATATTTGCCTAGATCTGCTTCTTGATGGCACACCCAGAAAATACACAAGGATTTGGTCCTGGTCCTGAACCTATTATAAATGACCAAAATGAACCACCACCTGTTATTAACAATAATCCCCCACCTCCTCCTACTCCTGCTTCTCCACATGTGCATGTGCACTACTCAAACAATCATGTTCCTAAATTCAGTGGGAACAGTGATGAATTTGGAACGTGGAAAGCTAGGATGATACTCCATGTTACTGGAATTGAGAGGAATATGATGAAAATCTTAAATGAAGGACCTTATATTCCCACATCTCCTCTCAATCCTCTACTTGATCCAACTGGATCTAGAAGAGGAAGGGAAAAGAGGGAGGAACATTGGTCTGAAGAGGAGAGGAGATTGGTAAATTTAGATACCATTCTCAAAAACATGATCCTCGGTGCTGTTCCAGAAACCCTAATTCCCACACTGGTTCTTTTCCCTAGTGCTAAATCCATGTGGGATGAACTGGTAAACCAGTATGAAGGAGGTGATGACACCATTGTCACCAGAAAGGTCTCCTTAAACAAGAAGTATGAGTCATTTTTTGCTCTCCCCAATGAGTCTCTCACTGGTACTTACACCAGATTTATGAGCATTATTAATCAGTTGAGAGGACTGGGGGTTGAGAAAGACAAGGATATACTTCTGGAGAAATTTTGTGACATTTTACCCACCAAATGGTCTTATATGATCTTGGTCTTAAGACAAGGTAAAACTCTGCACTCTCACACTGAAGAAGACAAGGTAAAACTCTGCACTCTCACACTCAACTTTATATGGAGCCTTCAGATTTACTGAAGAAAATCAAGCTCAAAGAGTTGAGGCTGAAAAAGATGCTTTAAATCATGCTTCCAGTAGTTCTGCGGTGGTCAGTCATACTGAACCACCTTGTGCTGCATTAATGTCTTCCGAGAATGTATTTTCTATGAAGAAGATGATGTCTGAACTAATGGATTCTGGAGTAACAAATAATATCTCTCCAGACTGTGATGAATCTGACAATGATGACCTGGTTGCAATGATTGCTAAAATGTTCAACCGTTTCAAAGCAAGAGCAAATAGGCCCAGTGGACAACATGCATCCAGTACTTCTACTGATAAGACTAATCTGACATGCTTTAAGTGTGGCAGAAAAGGTCATTTCATGAAGGAATGCAAGTCCAGTCAGTTTGTATCCCAGCCTGGTCCATCTGTTTCTTATCAAAAGTCTGATGATAGCTACAAGTCCAAGTACAAAAAGCTTAAAGCTCAAATTGCACTCATGTCACAAGATAATAATAAATGCATGATTGCAACTACTGAAGAAAAGTGGGTTCCCTCTGATGATTCATCAGTTGATGAAGAAGAGGAAAGAGATTGTTGTTATATGGCTCTGGCAGACCAAGAGCATCTGGTGAAGGAAGATGTCACATCTGGAAGATGGGTGGACATTGTGATAAAAAAGGTCAGTGATTATGATACTGAAACTGACCCTGAACTAAAATTGGACATAGTTGAAGCTCTTAATTCTGATTTAATCTTTGTTGAAACTGTTAGATCTGACAGTGTCAATTGTCAAGAAACAGATTTTTCTGAAATTTCTTCTTTAAAATCAAAATTAAAAGAACTTCAAGATATTGAACTGGCATTTCAAGCACAAGTTTTGGTAACTGAACAACTGGTTCAAGAAAAACAAGACCTGAAAATTATTTTAGAAAAAGAAAAACAGGTCATAAAATCATGGCTAGAAACCAGAAAGCCATATGATGCAGCAGTAAATCAATTTCCAACTCAAAAACGATCTTATCTGGATGGAAATACCCATGTTGCATCATTGATACCAGTTATTGACCGTTTACCAGAAGAGGTCAGGCCAAATACCATCTATGATGAGCCTGTCACTCCCAAAGCCAGTGTTATCCCAGTTCAACTCCCAGAGGTTAAGACTGGAGCATCACAGATGACTGCTTCAGTTAAAAAGGTCAATCAAAAAAAACCTTTGCCTCAGCTGCTTCGAAGGAACCTTCAGTTCCAAAGAAAAAGAATGTCTCCCTACCTAAGCCTAAAGTCCAGTCAACTGGAAAGGCTAAGGTGTCATCTGAAGAAAATATTTTGTTAAGGCTAGAGAGCCAGTTTCAACTACTGGCTCATCAAGTTCAAAGTTGCAATGCAAGATTAAACAATTTTGAGGGTACTTCATCTGGCCCTAAACAAAATACAAAACCTTTTTTCAAAGAAAGATAAAAATGTTTCTCCAGTCGAGAAGAAAAAGAAAAAGGTTTCAAAACTGTCTACTCCAATTGTATTTTCAGAGAAATCTATTATACAAGAAAGTGAACTCAACCAGATACCCTAGGGACCTATAAGGGAGGGTACTTAGCACGCATAGAATCCTCTCGTTCCCAAGTAAACTCGGGACCACGCCTTGCTTGCCATCTAACCTTCACAATTGTATACCATGTATTCTTTAGCTTCTTAGTATCACGATCCAAAATCTCTATCGGCTCTTCAACAAACTTCAACTTGTCATCAACACGGATTTCTTCCAAAGGGACATGCAATGTCGGGTCTCTTAACTCTTGAGGGAGTTCCAATCGATATGCTACCAAACCGACACGTTCCAAGATCTTGAATGGTCCAATGTACCTTGGACCCAACTTCCCACGCTTCACAAAACGAACTACTCCTTTCCACGACGACACTTTCAAAAGCACAAAATCACCAACCTCAAATTCCAAGGGCCTACGCCTAACATTGTCATAGCTCTTTTGACGTTCACGCGCCACCTTCAATTTCACATGAATTTGGGAGATCACCTTTGTTGTTTCAACAACAATCTCGGACCCGATGAGTTGGCTTTCACCAATCTCCGCCCATGCCAACGGTGACCTATACTTCCTTCCATACAAGGCTTTAAAGGGCGCCATTTGAATACTCGCATGGTAGCTATTATTGTAAGAAAACTCTACCAATGGGAGATGCACATCCCAATTACCACCAAATTCTATGGCACAAGCTCTCAACATATCCTCAAGGGTTTGAATCGTCCTTTCACTTTGATCATCGGTTTGAGGATAAAAAGCCGTACTCATATCAAGTTGAATACCCATGGCCTTTTGAAATGCCTTCCAAAACTTAGAGTTGTAACGCGTGTCTCTATCGGAAATGATGGAGATTGGCACTCCATGCTTGGACACTACCTCTTTGATATACAAACGGGCCATAGTATCAAATTTGTCATTCTCCCGGATGGCTAAGAAATGAGCCGACTTAGTCAACCGGTCGACAATCACCCAAATAGTGTCATGGCCACTACTTGTCCTTGGTAACTTCGTGATGAAGTCCATAGCAATTCTTTCCCACTTCCACTCTGGTGTTACGGTTGAACTAGTAAACCGGGTGGTTTCTTGTGATCGGCCTTCACTTGCAAACAAGTAAGGCACTCACTAACATACTTGGCTATATCTTTCTTCATACCGGGCCACCAATATAAATATCTCATGTCAAAATACATTTTGTCAGATCCGGGATGAACCGAATAAGCCGACTTATGAGCTTCATTCATCAATTTCTCCCGAAGCCCACCAAGTTTAGGAATCCATAACCGCTCCACAAAATACAACCCGTTATCATCTTTCCGGTCAAATTGTTTTTCCAAGCCATTAAGTTCTTCATTAATAAAGTTCATCGGCAAGGTTGCAATCCCTTGAGCTTCAATAATAGAATCTCTAACACTCCGTTGCACGGTAAGGCTAATAGCCCTATACCGCCTCAGCTTCACACGTTCCTTCCTACTCAAAGCATCCGCAACAACATTCGCCTTACCGGAATGGTAGCGAATTTCACAATCATAATCACTAAATAACTCCAACCACCTCCGTTGCCTCATATTAAGTTCACTTTGATCAAAAATATGTTGAAGACTTTTGTGATCGGTATAGATCACACTTTTGGTACCATAGAGGTAATGTCTCCAACACTTCAAAGCAAAAACCACCGCTCCCAATTCCAAGCTGTGAGTCGGGTAATTCCTCTCGATAATCTTCAATTGTCTAGATGCATAGGCAATGACCTTGCCCTTTTGCATTAAGACACAACCCAACCCTTGACCGGAAGCATCACAATAAACCACAAAATCATCCAGTCCTTCCGGTAAGCTCAAAATCGGTGCATTGCACAACTTGTCGTTGAGCACTTGGAAAGCTTGCTCTTGTTTCTCGCCTCATTCAAATCTTCTATCTTTTTTATTCAATTGGGTGAGAGGTAAAGCAATTCTCGAAAAATTCTCAATGAATCTTCTATAGTAACCCGCCAAACCAAGAAATTGACGAATCTCGGTTGGCGTTTCGGGTCTTCTCCATTCTTTCACCGCTTCTACTTTGCTTGGATCAACATGAATACCATCTTTGCTCACCACGTGTCCAAGGAAATGGACTTCTTCAAGCAAAAATCACACTTGGTAAACTTGGCATAAAGTTTCTCGGCTCTAAGCAACTCAAGAATGCTCCTTAAATGACTTGAGTGTTCTTCCTTCGTCTTGGAATAGATAAGAATGTCATCAATAAAGATGATAACAAACTTATCCAAAAAGGGACTACAAACACGATTCATTAGGTCCATAAACACCCTCGGTGCATTGGTCAACCCAAAGGGCATAACCGTGCACTCAAAATGCCCATATCTTGTTCTAAACGCCGTCTTTGGAATATCTGATGGTGGGTTTTGTTTAGTGTTTAAATTTATAAAAATGTTGTACAAGTAATTATCTCAAAACACACACACCTTAACGGACAGGGGACCCGATAAGATGTAGTATAGTTAAGTGATAAGTACAGGATCGTTCGCAGGGACGCGTTGCTTTACATAATCTAGTAATACATGTAATTCTAGCGGTTGTGGGGTTGTCACGATTTCCTATTAAACTAATTAAAATATTGAAAAGTAAATAGAAGCCGCAACCGCTTATTCAGCGAGAGGCTTAGTCTGAAAATAGTTTGTAAAAGCAAATAACAGTAATTAAATTGAAATACTTGTTTGGCATCTCAGATCTCATGACACGACCGGATATTACTCTACCTACTTGCTAGACTGTTGGAAACTTAATCACGGCTCAAATTCTCGTTAGATTCACTTTGCCTAATTAACTAGTGCTGTCCCTAGACTCACACTACTTCTTTAAACAAATTCTCGTTAGATTCATTGTTTAAGCATTAATGACCTGAAGTTTGTGTTACTAATTCATCTTTAAGTTACCCGACTCTTAAGCCATGACCAGATAATAATTCCCTCCGGTGACCACAGTGCACGTTTCCATGTCACTGGATCGCGTCTGACATTGTTAAGCATCATGTTCTATTCATCCTAATTACTATGGTTCTGGATACCTCAGTTATAAGTCAATCACCTTTTACATCTAGTTATAGACTGACTAGTGTTTTCCATTCTAGCATATTAGTCCTAGTGTATGATCATAGACAACCATCAGAATTAAACTAATATATTCAGATATAGAACCGATAATAATATGAAGAACTAGTAAAACATGGATCTACGATAAACAGTAAAACACACTCCAACAGATCTAACAAATAAAGTAAAATAAATAAACATCTACATGATCACATTGATCTAAACAAGTATTCAGCCTACTAGCCTACCATTATTAAAGGAATAACAAAGTCTAAAAAGATGAAAGACATTGTTTACCAACTGAAAGTAAAATAAAAGAGTAGATCTAGGTAGAGGATGAAGATCGGAAGGTGTTAGAAGCTCCAAAACCTCCTTGGAATCTGCAAAGTCGACCTAGGGTTTGATGTGGGCGGCTAGGGCTGCTGAATCGGCTCTCTCTTAGGGTTTTGAGGGCTGCTTCGGCTTAAATAGTGTTTTAAGTCGGTTTGCTGAACTGGGCCGCCCAGCGGCGCTGGGCATGGGCCAGCGGCGCTGGCAGCTCCTGCTGCTTCTCGTTTCGCTTCGTTCAGCTCCCGAATCACCTCCTTGTGTCTTGTAACTTCATAGGCCTTCATCTTGAGTCACTTGATGCCATTTACCCTCACTCGCATCTTCCGTGAACCTGCGTAAACATAGAATCCATTAAGTACCGATAGTTCCGGAATATTAACTCATTTAAGACATTGAAATGAGGCCTTTCGATAGAGGTTTTTATCATAAAATGAACGCTCATCAATATCTTCTTCATGAACCCGCAATTGGTGATAACCTGACCGCAAATTAATCTTGGAAAAGTATCTTGCACCTTGCAATTGGTCAAAAAGGTCATCAATTCTTGGAAGAGGATATCGGTTCTTCACCGTGAGTTTATTCAACTCCCGGTAATCGATACACATACGGAAGGAGCCATCTTTCTTCTTTACAAATAAAATCGGGGCTCCCCATGGCGATTGACTCGGACGGATGAAACCTTTCTCTTGAAGTTCACGGAGTTGGGTTTCTAATTCTTGCATCTCGGTTAAGGCTAACCGATATGGAGCTTTTGCAATAAGGTCTAGCATTAGGAACTAGATCAATGCGAAAATCGAGTTGACGAGACGGTGGTAATCCCGGTAGATCATCGGGAAAAACATCCGGAAAATCACACACCACCGGTACGGTCTTCAACTCTATCTTCTTGACGGTCACACTAAAAGCTCTACCCTCCAAAGAATCCGCTTGTTCACCTTGCACCCTCAAAATCTTCCCATTAGACAAAGGAATTCGAACCACCCTATTACCACACTCGATCACCGCATTAACAGCCGACATCCAATCCTTACCCACTATCACATCAAAACTACCAATATCGAATGGCATGAGATCAATAAGAAAAGGATAACCCTCTAGTTCTAGTTCACAATCACGGACTACTTGACTAAGCTTAGACACCCCACCATTTACCATTTCAATTTCAAACACATAGCTCAACGGATATAAAGGCACATCAATCAAAGGAAGAAAACTAGTAGAAACAAGACTAAAATCGGCACCAGAGTCAAATAAAACGGTGGCATAGTGACCATTGAGAAGAAAGGTACCTGCCACCACGTTCGGGTCATTGTGAGCCTCAATAGCATTGGCCGCAAAAGCTCTTCCCCTAGGATGAAGCACTTGTTGTCCTTGCTGCCCACGGTTTTGATTCGGGCCCGCAATTTGGAGCTGATTTGGATGAACCGCCACTTGCACTTGTTGGCCCACCCATTGAGGGCAATTGTTGCGGTAGTGATCGGTGCTTCCACATTGAAAACAAGCACCACGATGTGCTTGTGGATTCCTAGCAACAACGGACGCCACATTCACAGGTGCCACTTGTCCACCCCAAGCTCGACAATCCTTAGCCAAATGCCCCACTTGATTACACACAAAGCAAGCCCTACATTGAGAATTGGTAGGGTGATGGATACGACATGTGTTACACAAAGGATGAGGCCCACCATAGCCTTCTCTTTTCACCTCGGGCGCCGCAAACACTTTACCACGATTGGGGCGCTTGTTATCAACCCGCCCACCTTTCTTTGTCCCACTAGACTCGGAAACATCTTTTCTCTTGCTTCCCGGCTTGCTAAAGATCCCACTCTTAATAAGCTCTTCGGTAGCACTCCCGGCCCGGTTAACCGCTTCTTCCATGGTTTTCGACATGATGTTAGAGACCATCATCCGAACTTGAGGATTAAGCCCAAGCACATACTTCTCAATCTTCCTTGGTTCGGAGGAAACCAAGTGAGGTACAAGCCTAGACAACTCTTGAAAGCGAAGAGTGTAGGCATTAAAATCCGAGCCCTCCATTTGTTGGTGAACAAACTCATCTTGGAGTTTTTGGAGTTCATAAACGGGGCAAAACTTCTCCTTCAACATACTTCTAAACTCTCCCCACTCCATTGCCAACGCCGCATCAATACCTCTATCATCAACAATCCCATTCCACCAACTCAAAGCTTCATAAGTAAACGAACCGGTGACATAACTGATTCGTTGATTATAAGTGCAATTGCTCCTAGCTATCACCGCCTCAATCCTCTCTAGCCAATGGATACAAGCAATGGCCCCACCCCGACCGTTGAACTCGGGTGGAACAGACTTAGTAAAGACGGTGTAAGTACACCCTTGGCAGTATTGCCTTGGCTCGTAATTCGGGCGAACATGAGCATTGTGGCCCGCATCTTCCACCTCATCCTCCACATTCTCCACATCATTCTCATTATTCAAATTAGCACCACCTTGTGCTCCTTGATTACCACCATTATTACCACCCATAGCCGCGGTGACTTGAGCCACAATAGTAGGCATGATGGCATTGATGGTTTGAGTGATAACGGTAGCCATGTCCGGGACATGATTAGCTTCGGGCTCCACATGAGCACCACCTCTACCACCCCGACCCCCACGGCCACCCCGGCCACCACGACCACCACGGACACCCCGGCCACCACCCCGGGCTCCTCCACGGCCACCTTGATTCTGTGGCTCATCTTCTTGCTCGGGTTGGTGCCTACGATTAGCCGCCGCTCTTCTTGGTCTAACCATATTCCTGAACACACGCGTTAATACCAAAATTAAATTCCCAAGTTCTTATTACAAAAAGGGGGTCCTACCAAATAATCGCTAGATCACACTAAGTTATTCACAAACCGACACAAGTAAGCATCATAGTATCATTCCCAAATAATTTCCCAAGTATCAAGTGCGTAATCATCTAGTTCATTTCGTAACGATATTCCACATGCATACCAACATTTTATACCATAACACATACCATCACATAAAACAAGTCGGTAAAGTATAGTCCAAATCTAACTCCTACATCTAATCCACTAAAGGTGTTTGTATACAGGTGATACCAACGGCTTTCCCTCCACACCTTTAGCACATTAGATGCATGTCGGGATTTGGTTCCGTTATGCCCTTTAAGTATTGACCGGGTTTGTATACAGGTGATACCAGCGGCTTTCCCTCCACCCAACCAATACTTATCAAGCATACCGGTTTACCTACTATACTTTAATCCAAGCATGCGCAATCCATGACGTCAATAACTTACATATACCAATGGGTCGTCGTAAAATCGTTGATCAGGCGTATTTAGTGTTACCCATTGTTATACTCCGTTATTGCAAATCACTTCATCTTGCTAAAGTAAATCCACACAACAAGTTTCATCATATTGACATATTCCAATCACAATCTCAATCCAACAAGATCCATCTATCCAAACTACCATCAAGATCCATCTCAAACCCAAAATGCAAGAATCAATCAATTAATTCATCACAACAAATCAAGCATGATCTTAAGTCACATATAGATCCTACCACGAACATCACCATTAACCAAGTACACTTAGAAGACAATTCATCAAGATCACGTTGCACACATAAACTCCTATTATGCATGCTACATGAAAGGTTCCTTAGTTATAGTCTAGGTCGATCCACCTAGTTCTCTATAACCACGGATCTGATACCATTCTGTAACACCCTAACAAGGCGGAAGACATGAGGTGTCGAGAAAAGCACAACATGACATGGAGATTATGTAGAGACAAACTAAATGCAACAAAGGATTGGAGTATCCATTCATAAAATCAAGTCAAATACAAGTTCCGGATCAAAATAAGCATAAGGAGCACAACACCATCAAGACTTTACAAAAATATAGTTCAAAAGATGGCTAACGATCCTAAGCCTAACCCATACACGGGATCAAAGGATCACGGATCCAAAATAGTCCAAGTCCAATCCTAGCTTATCATGCAATCAACCGGCACGCCTTTGTTCTACCTGTTCACCTGAAAAGTGTACTAAATCGATTCAACACATGGTTGGTGAGTTCGTAGGTTTAAGCATCAAAATAAGTATCAAGTTCCAAAAGTGCCGATAACAAGTCAGACGATAATATGATAGCCAATCAAAGCACATACCGCCAAATTTTTAATATAGGGCACAAAGAATCTCTATAAGATCACACAAAAACACAACCAAGTTAAACAACAAGATCACAATCCATAATCACCATAATGAACGTTCATCAAGCTCACAAGTCCCGCAGGACACACAATTTGGCGAAGTGTAAACATATTCAAGCTCACAAGTCCCCACGGGACACCAAATTAGTTCTCATAATCACAAATAGTATCATGTTTACCTTTCAAGCACCTAATTAGTTCTCATATCATGCATTTCATTGTTAATCGACATTAATTTTTACCAAAACGAGTACACTTTCCACCCCAAAATTCCACAAAGATAGGTTATGAATAGTTCATCTGGGTTAAGAATAGTTCATTTGGGTTATCAAGAATAGTCCATAGAACTAACGGGCATTAAAAACTAACGGATCTAGGTTATGAATAGTCCATAGAACTAACGGGAGTTAAAAACTAACGTCGGTGCAGAAATGATTCTGGAACAAGCATGTGGTAAAAGATTATGCATCACGACTAGGCCTTGAGTGATTATTCAAATATTCAACCACAATAGTCTGTTAGTTGGAGTAGGATAGTTGAGATATCATTGTTTCGATTGATCAGTCCTTAGTCGTGTTATTGAGGCTTGTGAATCATTCAGGTATTGTCAAACATTTCAGTTTTCATTTAAGATTAAAACTGCTTAACCATTTTAAATCATTTCCGTTCATTGATGGTTTAGCTTCTTTTTGATTATTGACATGTTTTTCAAGGTTGATGTACCAAGGGAATTATGGTTTCGAATATTGGAATTGCTTGAGGACAAGCAAAACTTAAGTGTGGGGGGATTTGATGTGACTCAATATATACATATTTCCCACATTGTTTTAGGCCATTTATGTTATGTTTTATAGTCATTCGTACCTATATTTCGATGCTTTATGGTATGTACGAGTGCTTTCAGGTCTATAACAGGTTTTATGGAAGAAAATGTCTAAATATGGTATAATATGCGTTTGTGGATGCTTCCGGATGAATTCCGAGGATATTAAGATGAAGAAAATAAAAGTGTCAAAGTCTAACTCCCGTTACATATATTTAATGGCCGTTAAGAAGGTCAAGGGAATTACATGGCTGCTGTAACGGCAGTTACATAAGTCTTAACGGGAGTTACAAGCATGCAGTTAACGGGCGTTAGATGGAAGGACTAGAGTTGCACAGATCTGTTAGTTAGCCCATGTAACGGCCGTTACACATCACTAACGGCCGTTAGTCGCTGAAACATATAAATACATATTTTTGGACGGATCTTGAACACTTTTTACCACTTCAAAACCCTAGAAACATCAAAAACGAATTGAAGGCTTTTGTAGGTCGATTTCCTATCATCCATTTGTTGAAGAATGTCAATTTTTATTCAAGGATTCATTATTGCTTTCCGAATTCATCAAGATTGTCGGTACATTATGATTTCTTTTAATATTATTCGTGCTTTTTTGGTTATTATGAGTGGCTAAATCTTCTTTGCACCCACTTGGATACGTAAACATGTCGTAGGATTGTTACTTTGTTATTCACAATTGTTGAACAAGGTTTTATGTTTAATCGAAGATCCATATTTAATTGAGTTTTCTATACCGTTTTTAATCTTGTATATTGATTGATTAGCAATTGTTTATAGAAGTTCGAGAGAAATCTATTTGATTGCTAATAAATTAATGAAATGATTAATCGGTCTTTAATTAATCTAAAATCGTTGGAGTTCGAGAGAAACTAGCGATAGGGATTTGAAGCAGTTAAACTCATTTGAATGTGTTAATCGTTTATGATAGAGAGATCTAATTAGGCGATTAATAAGCAGTTCGAGAGAAAGCTTTTTGAGATTAAATCGTAAAACCAACTCAGGACTTAATGCTTAGTTGTTTGAGTAGAAATTATTCGCGAGAGCGATAACTATACTTTTTGCAATTAAAGATTTAAGTATAACGAGAGTTCATCTTAATTATCTATTAAGTTATTCAACATTGTGAGTGACATTGTGACATTCCAATTGACATGTGAGCTATTCCAAGTGGGTGTGCTTTTTATATTCTTGTTTACAACAAAACTCTTTTCAGATTAATTCCTCGGAATTACTAACTTGATTTTATTTCTGCTAACTAACTTTCCAAAGCAAAGTGACAACATGGTCACAACCCCCTCTTTACCTTGAATCACTTTACTTGAATAACTTTCTTAAACAATAGTCCTTGTGTTCGACCTCGGATTTACCAAGTTAACTATATTGCATACGAACGGGTCCACTGCCCGCAAGTGTGTAGTAGTCAGTCGCTAGGTGATTCGTGTTATAAATTTTAAGACTCGATTTCACACATCAGGTAACAAACGAAGAGTTTTGGTTAAACATGTTTCAATGCCTTAGCACCTAAATTTGACATGAAAATCAAAGTGTTCAAATTTGTGTTTTAACAACTTATTTGACATTTGTTTGATGATATAAGACTAGTATATAAGTATCGGACCTTGAAAAAGTCGACCGATGACCAAACAAAAAAAGTACAAAAAAAGTCAGTAAAGCGCGTTCTATGCTGAAATACAGCGAACGCGCTTCCTTCCTCAGCGCACAGGCTTCAAAAAAAAAAAAAAAAAAAAAAAAAAAAAAAAAAAAAAAAAAAAAAAAAAAAAAAAAAAAAAAAAAAAAAAAAAAAAAAAAAAAAAAAAAAAAAAAAAAAAAAAAAAAAAAAAAAAAAAAAAAAAAAAAAAAAAAAAAAAAAAAAAAAAAAAAAAAAAAAAAAAAAAAAAAAAAAAAAAAAAAAAAAAAAAAAAAAAAAAAAAAAAAAAAAAAAAAAAAAAAAAAAAAAAAAAAAAAAAAAAAAAAAAAAAAAAAAAAAAAAAAAAAAAAAAAAAAAAAAAAAAAAAAAAAAAAAAAAAAAAAAAAAAAAAAAAAAAAAAAAAAAAAAAAAAAAAAAAAAAAAAAAAAAAAAAAAAAAAAAAAAAAAAAAAAAAAAAAAAAAAAAAAAAAAAAAAAAAAAAAAAAAAAAAAAAAAAAAAAAAAAAAAAAAAAAAAAAAAAAAAAAAAAAAAAAAAAAAAAAAAAAAAAAAAAAAAAAAAAAAAAAAAAAAAAAAAAAAAAAAAAAAAAAAAAAAAAAAAAAAAAAAAAAAAAAAAAAAAAAAAAAAAAAAAAAAAAAAAAAAAAAAAAAAAAAAAAAAAAAAAAAAAAAAAAAAAAAAAAAAAAAAAAAAAAAAAAAAAAAAAAAAAAAAAAAAAAAAAAAAAAAAAAGAAAAAATAAAGAAGAAAGAAACAAACATAACAGAGTGCAGGAAGAAAAGAAAGAAAGAAGAAAGAAAAAGAAAGAAGAGAATATGATGATAGAATCTTAGAGAGAGAGAGAGAGAGAGAGAAAGAGATGTAAGTGTATGTGTGCATTTAGTTAGAGAGGGAGAGAGGGTGAAGAGTGAATGAATGGATGGAATGGGTGTAAGGGTTGGGAGGGTGGATAAGGTTGGGTCATGGGTTTGGGTTAGATCCAAGGGTTGACCTGTTTCACATATCTAGTCAAAATAAACGTCGTCTAAAGTCGTCTAGCATCGTATAGTCAAACATAATGGCCAAACGACCTCGTCAAGTATAATTCTCGTCATTAAATCGTAAAATGGTTCCAAATACATCACAAATTATAATTTGTTAGTCAATTTGCACGTAAAGTCAAACGGTCAAAATCACGGATGTTACAAACGAAACTCAAATCCGGATGGAAATCCCATTGACAACGACCTTACCAATGATACCAACCCCATTGACAAACTCAAATAATTTTTTTTGATTGAAATCATGTGATTTTTGTCTCTTCTAGGACATTAGATAGATACTTTTGTATGGATAGGAACCTTTTGAGGTTCTATGGTGTTTCTAGTGTTTTTGGTTAAAAACTTTGCAAAAATAGGAACCCCGGCGTTTCAAACGCCGGACTTCGATTTTTATGGCAAGAGTGGCGTTCTAAACGTCGGGCTTGTATTACGTGACAGTACTTTTTGCCTTTGCCTAACTTAGTTTTCACTTACTTTTTATGAAGCCCGGCGTTTAGAACGTCATTTTTGCCACAAAAATTGAAGTCCGGCGTTTGAAACGCCGGGGTTCCTAGTTTTGCAAAGTTTTTAACCAAAAACACTAGAAACACCACACAACCTCAAAAAGTTCCTATCCGTACAAAAAATTCCATAGATAAAATTGGGGCGATATAAAGAAGATTTCCATGACCCCGGTGAAAGATTGACACGCATAAATCGATAAATGATCCAAATCTTAAGTTTTAATAGCACGTGATTATAAACAATGAACTTAATTATGCGTTAACAAATGTTAGAAACTTTATCTTTGAATATAAACAACTAGACAGGTTAAGGATACAACATGGCTGGTATTACTGATTTACTGGGGATCTCATTCACTCCCCATCCTGATCTTCACTTGTAGTTCACATCATCATCTCATCCCCATTGAGGATCGGAGTTACGTTCCAATCTTCGTTCCCGACAAGGATCAGATATATGGATCCTTATATTATCGAGGAATCAGGGACACATATTTGTATAAGTTAAAATGTACAATTAAATAAATTTGACTAACACAAATCCTATAAAGAGACGTATAACAAATAATTCAAAATTTTACTTACTTGTTTCATTGTTAGTATATGCTTTAAATTAAAAGTGACTTAAAATCATACTCACACGATTATGTATTGTAATAGATAACTTCTTGGCTGGAGTCATCCCTGGTTTTATCTCAGGTCATGGGTTCGACTCTCTAGAGTGACATGTCCTGGGTTTTTTTCCTTTGAATCACTTGTAACGACTTATAGTCTACATCTTGTAGTCTAGAATACGTGCAGGACTTCACCATTATACGGTGAGGTGTCTCATGATGTCGAATACCGACTGACTGTTAAAAAAAATAGATAACTTCTTAATTTTGAAATATCTGTCAATTCAGTTAGGACACCGACTTTGGATTGTCTAAATATATTGATATATAAATTGTATTTGTTATTTATTGGTGGAATATTTAAATATATGAATGAGAAAGTAAAGTAAATACATCAATAACAAAAATATATCACTTATTTAATTACTTAACATATGTTAAAAGAAAAAAAAATAAAGTAACTCCCAATGTCGTCTTTCATAGGTTTTGTGTTCCAATACCGTCTTCGACGGTGTATGGGGGAGGTTGAGATGTAGAAAGTCTTACCCCTACCAAATGTAAAGAGGCTGATTCCAGGTTCTAGCAAAGATAGAAAAGGACCTCCAGCCTTGCTGAGTATGCAAATCAAATCCATGACCTCTGTCTGCAGAGGCAAAGACATTTTTTTTTATAAAGGAGTATAGATAGAACTAAAATTTATAAGCTCAAAATAGAAAATATTCTGGGGATAAGGGGTTACATTTTGCATTCCAATCTCATCCCCAATATTTTGAATGTGATTGAAAAGTAGTCATTATTGACCAAGTAATGAATGTGAACGTAAGAATTGGCAAAGTTTAATTTAAGTCATCCGAATAAGAAGGAAGAAGGTGGTGCTTTAGCTAGATGTTAAACCGTTTAACCGATATTTCTCATACTTTTTTATATCGTGCGTTGAATTTCTTGTAATGCTTTTTGTTGTCTCAACACAATCGGATAATGTCCAACAATATCCTTTTTCATTAAAAACTTCACAAAATCAGTTACATGTAATGGCTTAATGAAGACACATACATGGCGTCATGTCAATGCAAAAGGACAGTTCCATTTAGGTATCACGACTACTCTAGAATATACAAGGAAAATTAAATTGGCCTTCACCCAATGTGTTCCTTTGATATATGTGTACGGAAATCGTTGTACATTTCCGTGCACCAAAAGAGCACATTGGGTGATAAGCTATTTCGTTTGCCTTGTATATTTTAGAGTCTCCGTGACACCAAATGGAACTATCTCTGAACATTGATGTGACGCCATGTGTCTTCATTGAGCCATTGCATCAAACTGATTTTGTGATGTTTCTATTGAAAAAGGATGTTGTTGGACCATTATCTTATTACGATTGGGTTGAGATACAAATTGCATTACAAAGAGTACACGTCAAAGTAAAGCACCGTATAAAAAGGGTGAGAAGTATCGGATAAATGGGTTAAGATCTAAAGCAACAGCTCAAGTTCCTTCCTTCTTTTTTGGATGACTTATTTTGCCAATTCTCACATCGACTTTCATTTTACTCAGTCAATTTTGACTCTTTTTAAATCAAATTAAGTAATTAACCAACCGATGTGGATAACCCATTTTCTCACCCGTAATCTACGTGACTTGACCCGAATCATCAACATTAACCCAAATTTACCCCCTTAATCTTGATGTTGGTTTTTCTTCTTGCTACTCGATTCCGTTCTTGCTTCAGAGTTAAAACCCTAATGGGTTTTCTTGCTACACGCTTGCTTTGATTCGACCTAGTTCTGTTTTGCTTGCTTCGAATCTTCTTGTTCTCTTGCTATTCAAACCATACAATTTGGTCTTTACAAACAACATATGTCCGTTTCTTTCTTTTTTTGTTGTCGATTTTTTTTTACTGTTTTTTCTTTAATTCTTGTGAGGCCATCTTTCTTTTTTTTTTTTGTTTTTTTATTTTTTTTCATTTTTATTTTTCATTTTTTGGAACTTTTTTTTTTTTTTTTTTTTTTTTTTTTTTTTTTTTTTTTTTTTTTTTTTTTTTTTTTTTTTTTTTTTTTTTTTTTTTTTTTTTTTTTTTTTTTTTTTTTTTTTTTTTTTTTTTTTTTTTTTTTTTTTTTTTTTTTTTTTTTTTTTTTTTTTTTTTTTTTTTTTTTTTTTTTTTTTTTTTTTTTTTTTTTTTTTTTTTTTTTTTTTTTTTTTTTTTTTTTTTTTTTTTTTTTTTTTTTTTTTTTTTTTTTTTTTTTTTTTTTTTTTTTTTTTTTTTTTTTTTTTTTTTTTTTTTTTTTTTTTTTTTTTTTTTTTTTTTTTTTTTTTTTTTTTTTTTTTTTTTTTTTTTTTTTTTTTTTTTTTTTTTTTTTTTTTTTTTTTTTTTTTTTTTTTTTTTTTTTTTTTTTTTTTTTTTTTTTTTTTTTTTTTTTTTTTTTTTTTTTTTTTTTTTTTTTTTTTTTTTTTTTTTTTTTTTTTTTTTTTTTTTTTTTTTTTTTTTTTTTTTTTTTTTTTTTTTTTTTTTTTTTTTTTTTTTTTTTTTTTTTTTTTTTTTTTTTTTTTTTTTTTTTTTTTTTTTTTTTTTTTTTTTTTTTTTTTTTTTTTTTTTTTTTTTTTTTTTTTTTTTTTTTTTTTTTTTTTTTTTTTTTTTTTTTTTTTTTTTTTTTTTTTTTTTTTTTTTTTTTTTTTTTTTTTTTTTTTTTTTTTTTTTTTTTTTTTTTTTTTTTTTTTTTTTTTTTTTTTTTTTTTTTTTTTTTTTTTTTTTTTTTTTTTTTTTTTTTTTTTTTTTTTTTTTTTTTTTTTTTTTTTTTTTTTTTTTTTTTTTTTTTTTTTTTTTTTTTTTTTTTTTTTTTTTTTTTTTTTTTTTTTTTTTTTTTTTTTTTTTTTTTTTTTTTTTTTTTTTTTTTTTTTTTTTTTTTTTTTTTTTTTTTTTTTTTTTTTTTTTTTTTTTTTTTTTTTTTTTTTTTTTTTTTTTTTTTTTTTTTTTTTTTTTTTTTTTTTTTTTTTTTTTTTTTTTTTTTTTTTTTTTTTTTTTTTTTTTTTTTTTTTTTTTTTTTTTTTTTTTTTTTTTTTTTTTTTTTTTTTTTTTTTTTTTTTTTTTTTTTTTTTTTTTTTTTTTTTTTTTTTTTTTTTTTTTTTTTTTTTTTTTTTTTTTTTTTTTTTTTTTTTTTTTTTTTTTTTTTTTTTTTTTTTTTTTTTTTTTTTTCTTTCTCGACTTTATATAATACGGAGTATATGTATATGGAATCTATATGCTAAACCAAACCATGCAACTATATAATTTCTATAGAAAAAATTTAGATTGAAAAATTAAAACTAAATAATTATTAAATTAAAAGTGATAGAATTATGTAAAAATGGTGGCTAGCTTTTGCTAATTATATTGATAATATGCCAAATGAATATTGATTCTCACATAAGAATTACTTAAAGAGTTCAAAGATTTAAAAAATATATATCAAATAAATGTGGATATTTGAAAAATGTGATCTATTCGTGAATGACGGAAGTACTAGCATACGTTGTCTTAACCAGGTTTATTAGTTTTTTATATGTTAATGGTAAATAGATTAATGAGATACGCACGTTCTAAAAGAGATTTAATTGGTAATAAATAATTAAAGCAACTTTTTTTAAATTTATATTAAGATTAAGGTACCTGATGATATCTTTCAGTGCTACTAAAATCTAGGGATGAGCAAGATTACCGAAATACCGAAACCGAACCGGTACTGGTACCGAAAATCGGTACCGATAGAGATTCGGTATCGGTATCGGTTCTTGATTTGAGGCGAGTTCGGTTTCGGTACTATTCGGTTTGGTACCGGTTCGGTATGGGGAAACCGAAAATGAATACCGATTTCTTAAAACACATAGTACTAGTGACATATTTATATATATATATAGTAGTATATATATACTGCTGCTATCTCGTCATCAAGAAATATAATTGCATTAAATATATAATTTGGAATAAGGTGCGATCATATTTCTCTGATTAAAGGTCATTTTTCCTATTACTATTATAGCAAAATGTCATGTTGTGCTATACCTACTTCTAATGATGCTTAATTTCTCATGGACAATATCAAAGAGTAATAGTTATTCACTCCTCCGTTGCATATTTTCTCGACTTTATATAATACGGAGTATATGTATATGGAATCTATATGCTAAACCAAACCATGCAACTATATAATTTCTATAGAAAAAATTTAGATTGAAGCATAAATTGTCTGATGACATAACACAAAGAAATCACCCAACTTATGGAATGAAGTGTTAAGGTAAAAAATAACAAACCCAGCTAGCTTTTTTCTTCCAACACCATTTTTGCCAAATTTTTTCTTTATTTTCGGTATTATTCGGTTTTGAGACCGAAAAACCGGTACCGGTACCGTATCGGTACCGTACCAATATAATCGGTACGGTATTCGGTTCTCACTTTGGGTTGTTTTCGGTTTCGGTATTAGTCGGTTTCGGTACGGTTCGGTACCGAAAACCATCCCTATTCGAGTATTTTGGCAAAAGTAGTTGTACGTAGCGTAGCTTTTAGTTGGAGCTGTAAGCTGTAGCTTTTAAAGCTGTTAGCTAGATTTATTTTAAAGTGTTTGGTATGGTAGTTGTAGTTGCAACTTCAAAAGATTTGTGTAATTTTTAAATTAAAAGTTTTCATCCAAACTAAAAGCTCTGAAACCTGTTTCATTTTAGAGCTTTTTCTTTCAAATAAAAGCTAAAGCTAGTTGCATCCAAACAAAGTTTTTAACACAATAGGAGCTTTTTGTTCAAAATTAAAAGCTAAAACTCTCCAAAAGCTCTTCCAAACATCCATCTATCCTATAACTAAAATATATATCAAATAAATGTGGATATTTGAAAAATGTGATCTATTCGTGAATGACGGAAGTACTAGCATACGTTGTCTTAACCAGGTTTGCATTAAAGAGTCCCTAGTAGAATAATATTCACTATCATCCAGAGATCTGGAAGAAAAACTCACTTAGCACCAGGCCACCATAGATGGAAATTAAAAAACCCGTGATCACCATCAAATATGGCTACGGTGGGACTAGACATTGAGACCTTTGTGAGGAAATAGACCTCCTTAACACTAGATCACCTTGCCGCTAGACCATTTGGTGCTAGTTTTCATAATAGTGGCTCGTGATGGCTGTTAAATCAGCCAAAAAAAAATAGTGCATACTGTTAGGTGTGACTCGTGTTGAAAGTTATGAGTGGCTCGTGGTTGGGATCATGGAAGCTAGTGTGTAGTTTTTTTTTTTTATCTTTTGATATCATATATACATTATATATGTAGAAAACAAATAGTGCATACTGTTAGGTGTGACTCGTGGTGAAAGTTATGAGTGGCTCATGGAAGTTAGTGTGTAGTTTTTTTTTTTTATCTTTTGATATCATATATACATTATATATGTAGATATATGTAGAAAATAGTGCATAAAACTGGTGTAGTGTTGAGAAGATGGATGGATGTGGGTATTGAAATGATGAATGAATGGATGGAGGTAAGTAGGTGACACAAAATAAGGATGATAAGTATTAGGGTTTATCACTATACTTTAAAATATGTATGGGCTGAGTTCATGTGCTTGGCCCAGTCCATTAACAAATGTATCTATTTATATTGTAAAGTATATCTATATCTATACTTTTATACTATTATATAAACAAATTATCTCTCTCCTTTAAGTAATTAAGAATTTGAAATGATCATATTACCCTTCTTCTTTATTCACTAATTTAAACATCTTAATCTATCTACCTATAATACCCTTAATGAAATAACTTACAACATTAATCCTCCAACCATTAAATAAACATATTAACCCTCTTACATCAATTAATTTTACATTCACCACCACACTAACACCACCGCCACCACCACTGCCGCCGTCACTACACCGTCATCGCCGCCGCATCGCGCTGCATACGTCTAGTTTATAAAAGGACTTCTTATATTTTCTTCGAAGCTTAAACACAAATTTTATTTTTTTTGTAAAGTTAGTTTCGATTCAGACGTGTTGGAGACAATTTTAACCAGCGATTTGCTGGACCTCCAACCCCCTCCTCATGGAAAATACATTGAGATGAGAAACCCAAGACTCGAACATGAGACCTTGGGAAAAACTCACCTTCGGGGCTCACATAGTGGATTTAGAAAAAAACCCTGGCCAACTCACTTAAGTGGGGTTGGTTATTAAAATAGTTAACTAAAAATACTTTTATTAATGAAGTTTTTTTCCTTTAATAATATAACATTTTATTTTATTTTATTTTATAAAGATATATAAAGGTTTATTATTATAAAAGTATAAAATTAAATAGATGGTTGGTCCAAAATCACTAACAGCATTTTCTAATGTGGCGTTGATAGGATTAGTGATGGAGAGGGCAATAGGAGTGTTCTAAGAGCATGGGGTATGGAAAGAAAACGCCGATCCCGAACATCTACATGGCAGTCGGCGCCGAGCTCCTTTCTACCCCTCCCCCATCCGGCACCGAACTATTCATCAAGATTCTTCAAAATCATGCCGATGTCCAGCGTTCTTGGTCTCTTTTGTTTCTAGTGAGTTGATTGATGGCCCATACTATTTTTTGTGGTTGTTCTTTTTTATATGTGCTTTCTCCTCTCTCAATTTTTTTCCTTTTACAGTCGTGTATATATATACAATATGTATGTATATAAATTGCAGAAGAAAAAGTCACATAGAAGACTGTAAGAAGAGAAAGTCAAATAGTACACCCACTTAATATTTATTTTAATTTGAAATTTCAATTTAAACCCTAAATTATTATCATGTTTACAATTTAGTTAGGTTAGTTTGTATGTTTTTCTAGGATAGTTTTATACTTTTATGTTTAATATAATATAATGTTTTACCATTTTTAATATATCCTTTATCTTATTGAATCAAAAAACAATTGTTTAAAAACTAATTTATATGATTTATAAAAATAATTAAATAATAAAAAAAGTTATTTTCTGCGTTCTGCATGGTTCTGCAACCATAACGGCTCAAAACTGATGAAATGGTAAAAACTGATGTGTTGTTGATGTGGCGTTCTAGATGGTTCTGCATAGAACCACCATACCTGATGCTCTAAGGTATATACAAATCCACTGTTTGAATATGGAAAGGTGGGAACGGCAGAACGTGACTTTTCAAACACTGGAATGTACATTTAATTCAAAGATATTGACATAATGTGTATGGTTATGGTGGTGGTCTGGTGGAGCATATTGTGGTGTTGTGCTAAAGCCGAACCGCTTGCTATATAAGTTGGAACGGGGGCTGTTGTTTTATTTTGGGAGTCAAAGGTCGAAAAGATCATCAGCCACCTATCGTTTTTCCGTAATAACGACCCAAGGAGAAGGAATAGGATAATAGGAATAGGAATGACAAAATGAGTATATATTAAGATGTCAAGTTATAAGTTTGATTAATATGATAATAGGAATAGCAATGACAAAATGAGTATATATTAAGTAATCCGTATTACCTGGTTTATTCATTGTGTTTTTAGACTGGATTCCAAAAAATCAAGTTAAGAGCATCTCCAATGGGAGATTGATGAAAAACTTTTATTGAAAGTAAAAGTCCTTTAATAGCTTTTTACCATCGGAGATAATAGCTTTTTTTTTTAAAAGCTTGATGTTTCTCAAGCTATTTGATCAAAGACTTTTTTCTACATACTCACACTCACTTCTAAATTCCTTTTAATAAAATACTTGTTTAATAATTTCAACTAACACTCTTAATTTAATATCATATATTAATAGTAGAGACATTGAAAAAAAGTATTTAATAACTTGATGCCATTGGAGATGCTCTAACAATTTATCTCCATATGGTGTTTGTGATATAGTTGAAGAGCGAATGATATATTGTTGATTTTTGACTTGTTATATTCAAATGAGAGTATATATAAAAATGAAAATAAAAATAACTCGTGTTGACTTATCTGTTCAAAGTAATATTCACACAATGAAATTAAATTCTACTTTTTTTTTGAAATTTGACTTTTATTCATAAACCGCCAACAACCACCAAGAGTGGTGTGGCCAACTATATATTATATACTTACAAAAACGTAAAATTACACCAATCTTCCCATGTCGTAGCAAACTTTTTGTATCTATTCCTATACCATAAAAAACCAATCGCTTTCACATCTTGAAACATCTTCTCGATACAAATCTTCCCACTTTCAAACCTTTTCTCGTTACGCATTTTCCAAATGATCCAACAAGTAGTGAAAATAATACCTTGTATCACCATCCCTTTCGTCTTTCCAAGTCCACCATGAAGATGAGCCTCAAACAAGTCTTTACTTGAGAAGAAATAAAGAGGGGAATCATACACCAAGAACTTACCTTTTTCCAAATAGCAAAGGAAACATCACAGCAACAAAATAGATGTTCAACAGTTTCCTCCTCCTTCTCGCACAACACACAAGACAATGAGCCGAATGAGCAGTTCCTTCTCTTCAAAGCCTCTAAAGTCGGAATACGATCAAGACTAACCCTCCACATGAATATGTTGACCTTTTTTGGCGTCCACTTCGACCATTTGAACACGAAGTTGTTACTGTAATCCTTGTCGCCTCTAAGGAACTCTTTCACACCTTTGACATTAAACTCTTTCTGCTTACCTCCAACCCATTCCCAGGTATCTCTTCCATCTTTTAAAACAATTCTATCCATTGTTTGCCCCATTCTTCTTCTTTCATCTAACTCTAAAGTTGACAAAGGACTTGCCATATCATCCTCGAGGCCAACGAACTCGTTTGAAACTAGATCAAATTTATGCCTCACTAAACATTTTTTGTCTCTTTTATTTTTTAACAGGATTGGGAATACATCCTTTAAAGGCTCGTTGCAAACCCAAGGGTCCAACCAAAAACTAATACTTTCCCCGTTTCCATATATTCCTTTTACCATTGCGTTCAAATTAGTTCCAGTAACCTTGACCTTAGTAATAGTTTTAACAATCGAGCACCAAACCCCCGATTAAATTCTACTTAATGGTACAAAGATCTAACTTGATTACTAAAAAAGTGATCTAACTTGAAAGACTTGCAAGCAAGGCCGGCCCGTAAAGTTTATAGGCCCTGCTCATAAATAAAAGGTATGCCTTTGGTAAAAGAAAGTTTTGCATATATGTAACAATCAGTTCAACGATACTATAAAAATGTTATTAAATTAACCAAATAAATCTAAACAAAGATGTAGTAGCATTGTTCATGAACCAATATACCAAACAAAGTACCAAAAGGTCAAATTTTTGTTAACATTATATCTTTATAAAACCTTAAAATTAATTATACATTTAAAATATGTATAAAAAGAAAGTTAAAAAAAAAGTAAACATTAAACAATGTATTCAAACATGAAACAAAAAAAAATCAAATAACTAAAAAAAAGGGAAAAGAAAACTAACCGCCAATTCGCAATTACATGTTGATTTTCGAAAAAGAGAAGTGAGGATTAAGGAATGCTTTCTGTTTTCATTTACCACTTATTCGTTAGCGTCTATTTAATATTTATAAAACTTAAAAGAACTGGAACTTTGAGATGAGTTTTTTAGGCTTGTTAATAAATTCATGGGCCCCATATTGAATATAGGCCCTGTTCTAGTGAACAGGTTATGAGAAATTGAGAGAGAAGAGAGATTGGGGGGGAAATATTATTATTTCATTAATTCAAAAATGAAAATACAAATCTGTATTTAACCACCTCTAACTAACTCATTTACAAAGTTACATAAACGACCCCTTAATTATCTAAAATTTACATATTAAGCTAAACTTCACTTAATTACATTCTATTACAATATGTAAGGCAATTTTGTACAATCTTCTTCATCTTTGTGCTTTGCCTTGTGATCTTGCAAGTGTTCACTCTTGATTCTGATATCCCTTCTTCTTTGATTCCATTTATATCTTCATACCCCTCGCAAGTTGAGAGGTTGTAAGGATTACAACAACTCAACTTGGATAAACAATTATAATGAAGAGGTTTGGATAGACCTTTGGTTAAAATATCTGCAACTTGAGCCTTTGTAGAAATGTATTGTGGACTGATGTGGCCTGATTTAAACTTTTCTCTGACAAAGTGACAATCCAGCTCTATATGTTTTGTTCTGTGATGATGGACTGGATTAGAGGCAAGAGCAATGGTGGAAGCATTGTCACAAAGCATGACAATTGGAGTTGGGATAACGATTGTGAGATCTTTTAGTAAACAAGTCAACCAGGTGACTTCACAAGTACTGTCAGCTAGGGATCTATATTTTGCCTCTGTAGAAGATCTGGAGATAACACTCTATTTCTTTGATTGCCAAGAGATTAAACTACTGCCCAGAAATATGGCATACCCAGAAACTGATCTTCTAGACATCTGACATGCAGCCCAGTCACTATCACAAAAGTTTGTGAGAGTGAGATTATTGTAACTTGGAAAGAAGAGTCCTTGGCCTGGATTGAGTTTGATGTATCTAATCACCCTGTGGAGAGCTTTCATGTGATCTTCAGTAGGAGAATAGGAGAATTGGCTCAGGTGTTGAGCTGCAAAAGCTATGTCTGGTCTTGTGATAGTGAGATATATTAGCTTTCCTACTAGTGTTCTGTACAGGGTTGAGTTGGGGAGTGGAATTCCAGTTGTTGGAGTTAGTTTTAAATTTGGATCAATAGGAGTAATTCCTGGTTTTGAGTCTTGAGCTTGAGCAATTTCAATGAGTTCAAGAGCATATTTTATTTGGCTCATAGCCATTCCAGTTTTGTTTCTGAAAAACTCAATCCCCAGATAATAATGCAATGAACCAAGTGTTTTGATGCTGAATTTGGTATGCAAGTGAGATTTAACAGAATCCAGGAGGATTTGAGAAGTGCCACAGAGGAGAATGTCATCTACATAGACCAAGAGAGCCAGGAAATCAGAATTGGATTTAAAGGTGAAAAGAGATGTATCAGCATAGCTTTGTATAAACCCAAGAGAGGAAAGGAAGGTAGTGAGTTTGATAAACCATTGCATGTTGGCTTGCTTAAGTCCATAGAGTGACTTATTTAGTTTACAAACAGTTGAAGGGGGTAAAGTATGTTGATATCCTTTGGGAATGGTCATATAAACTTCCTCATGTAAGTCACCGTGCAAAAATGCATTGTTAACATCCAGTTGTTCCACTAACCATCCTTTAGATACTGCAACAACAAGGAGGGTTCTAACTGTGACCATTTTTGCTACAGGAGCAAATGTTTCCTTATAATCAACTCCAGCTAATTGAGTAAATCCTTGAGCAACTAACCTTGCTTTGAATCTTTCTATAGTTCCATCTGCATTGTGTTTGATCCTGTATACCCATTTGCAACCAATGGGTTGTTTGCCAGTGGGGAGAGTCACTAAGGTCCATGTATTGTTCTTTTCTAGTTCATTTATTTCATTAGTCATGGCCTTTACCCATTTTGGATCCTTAGAAGCTTGATTATAGGTGGTTGGTTTAGTTTGAGTATCAATGGAATTGATCATGTGAAGAGATGAGAGGGTGAGATTGGAGTAATTGATGTAATTATGTAAGGAGTATTTAGTGGTAAGGGAATTGATATTGGATGGTGGAAGTTTATAAGAAAAGTCTTTGAGTTTTGTAGAGATTTGTTTGGTTCTGGTGGAGAATCTAGATGGTTGAGGAGCAGGATGTGCTAAGGTTTGAGATGAGGTAAGAGAAGGAGTGTCAGAAGCAGGTGTAGGGTTTATTGGAGAGAGTGGAGGTGAAATTGTATTTGAATTTTCTGTTGTGGGAGAAGAGATAAATTGAGTATTGGTTGGTGGAGAATTTGTATTGGAGAAGAGGTGGTGGGGGTGGATAGAAAATAGGAGAATTAGAGATGGTGGAGAGGGAGTGGTGTTGGTTTTATGAAAAGGGAATTCAGTCTCATGGAAAACAACATGTCTGCTCACAAAAATAGACTGTGTATTTAAATTGTACAACAAATATCCCTTGATTGTGAGGATAACCAAGTAATGCACAGGGGATTGCTCTAGGAGCAAATTTGTCACTGGTATGAATTGAAGCAAAACATTTACAACCAATAACCTTTAAATGGTTGAGATTAGGAATTTCATTATAGAGCATTTCATAAGGAGTTTTGAATTTGAGTACAGTGCTGGGTAATCTATTGATGAGATAAATGGCAGCTAAGATAGAATATCCCCAAAAATGAGTAGGAAAGTTGGCTTGAATCTGAATTGCCCTAGCTACTTCTAAAAGATGTTTGTGTTTCCTCTCAACCCTAGCATTTTGTTGAGGAGTGTATGGACAAGATGTTTGATGAATGATCCCATTGAGTTGAAAATAGTTTTGGAGATCAGAATTGGTGAATTCTGTGCCATTGTCACTTCTTAAGGTTTTGATGGAGGTTTTGAAGTGATTAGTGACATATGTATGGAACATTTTAAAGTGTGGAAAAAACATGACATTTTGTGGGTATGAGATAAACCCATGTTGCTCTTGAATAGTCATCAACTAAAGTGAGAAAATATTTGCATTTATGAATAGTTGATTGTCTATAGGGTCCCCAAACATCAGCATGAACAAGTTCAAATAAGCTAGAAGCATGAGAAGTACTAGTAGGAAAAGAAAGAAGTTGCTGTTTGGACAGAGGACAAATTGTACATTTTACAGAATGTAAATCACATTTATTGTAAGAAATACTAGAAATTTTCTGAAGAACTTGAGATGAAGGATTGCCCAGCCTTGAATGCCAGAGATGGGTGGTGCTGGAGCTTGAAAGGATGGTGGAGTTGTTCTCTGGAGGAGTAGAAGTGTGGATGTAGAGTCCATGAGAGACTGAGCCAAGAAGGATAACTCCATCAAGGCCCTGCAAGTAGCAACTATCATGAGTGAATATAATAGCTGACTTGGTGGATTTGGTCAATTTTCTGATAGAGATTAGATTATATGCAAATGAGGGAATGTAAAGACATCATGCAAAATTAGATTGGGGTTAAGTTGGACTGTGCCAGTCTGGGTCACAAGAATTTGGTTACCATTGGGGAGGGTGACAGTTATGGGAGAAGGGCAGGTTGTTAATTTGGTAAATTGAGAGAGTTTGGTGCATATATGGTCAGTAGCACCACTGTCAAGGATCCAAGCTTCTGTGAATGCATGTATAGAGGACACAACATGATAATAAATGCAAGTAAAAATAAAGGAATACATTTTATTGGTAAAGGAATTGTTACCCTGTGAGGTGTGCTGCATCATTAACATAAGTTGATTGAGCTGATTTTGCAGTTGGTCCATTCTGCAGTGCATTGTGGAATCCACAGCTGATGAAGTCTGGCCTTGATTCTCCATGAATGGTGTACTGGCTTGAGGTGGTGCAGGGTCTTTAGTAAACACAGAGTTGACAGGGTCTTGAGCAAACACAGAGTTGACAGTTTTTCCTTTGTAAGGTGATGTCAGTGGTTTAAATTTCCCATGTAATGGATGCCCAAGGGGATATCCAACAATTTGATAACATTCCTCTTTAAGATGACCTTCCCTGTTGCATTTACCACAAAATATCCCTTTCCTAAATAATCCTTTCCTGTCAGTATATGGAGTCTTTGGTTTGAAATTGTTGTTATGTGGAATAGCTCTTGAGATGGATGGTGTGTAGGTTGATAAAGTGGCAGGTGTACGTGTAGGTTTTGGCAAAATTCCCTCTCTTTGTTTCTCTTCCTGTCTAAGCATCCCATATGCTTTTGGAACAGTTGGCAGGGGTTGTTGTAAGAGCAACTGACCTCTAATATTGGCATATGAATCATCTAAGCCCATTAAGAATTGCATCAATCTTTTTCTTTGTTCTCCCTCACCATTATTCTTTCCATTTTCATACACACAGTTACATGTACAAGCATAGGGTGCCTCAAGTGCATCTATTTCATCCCAAAATCCCTTCAATTTCTGATAATAGACCTCTATACTTGTATTTTCCTGTTTGAGTTGAGTCACATCTACACTTATTTGATATATCCTATGAGCATCTAGTTGTGCATAGTAAGGATGGGCATGGGTCTGGTACCGTCCCGGTATCAACGGTACCGATCCCGAAATTCACGAAAACTTAGTACCGGTCCCGGTCCCATATGAGCCAGTACCGACCGGTACAGGACCGGGATATCGGTACCAAATCCCGACTAGTCCCGATTAAACCAATAACAAACTAACTAAATTACAAACATGACATAATAACTACCTAACTATAATATAAACATGATATTAAACCATCTGAATATCTGATCATATGGCATTCGGATCATAATATATTCAATTTGGCCTAAAAGTATAAACGTGAAGCATAAAAGTTGCATACCAACAGAAAGCCATACTCAAGTTTAGCATATTAGCTAAAATAAAATCAGGTAGCATATACTGGATGGCCATTAAATAAATGTTTAGACCATATCAGAAATTAAGGTGGAAGGATGGACTTGACCAGTAGAACGGATTTGAATTTGGGTTATGTGAAAGTCGGTACTAATGGGACTAATTTGGGATTCCGGGATTTTCCCGGTACCGGTACCGATTAGTACCGATCCCACGAACTAAAAAATGTGGGTACCGGTACCGATCCCACTTGGGACTCGGTACCACTTTCCGGTACCGGTATCGGGACGGTACCGAGACGGGATCAGGAAATGGGAATTCTTGCTCATCCATAGTGCATAGTGATCATTCAATTCTTTCCACAAACCAGCAGCGGTATGAATAAAACTCAAGCTATTTCCTATTGATTCAGAAATTGAGATCAAGATCCAAGAAATTACCATATCATTAGTTCTTTCCCATAGTGGTTGAAGTGGAGAAGTTGTTGCTAGTTCTTTGTACTCTCCAGTGATGATCCAGTCAGCTTCTTGGAGATGAGAATAAGACCTGGATGATCAGTTTGATGAAGATAAAGTGGATGATGAACAGACTCCACATCAGTAATGGATTCTTGATTTGTTGCAGTTGTTTCTTGTGTAACTGTATCAATCGGCATCTTCAATTTTTGATTTAATTGAATTATTTTGTGATATTTCAAGAAATTAGGGTTTTGAGAAGTAAATTTGGGATTTTTTTTGATTGGAAGTGCTTAGGGTAAGGAGATTTTTGTATCGGACGATAGAGGAGAGAAAATAGAACAGATTTGATGAAGAGAGTCTCCGGTGTTAATGGCGGATTCCGGCGATCGCCGGCAAAAGCTCTGATACCGTATGAGAAATTGAGAGAGAAGAGAGATTGGGGGGAAAATATTATTATTTCATTAATTCAAAAATGAAAATACAAATCTGTATTTAACCACCTCTAACTAACTCATTTACAAAGTTACATAAACGACCCCTTAATTATCTAAAATTTACATATTAAGCTAAACTTCACTTAATTACATTCTATTACAATATGTAAGGCAATTTTGTACAATCTTCTTCATCTTTGTGCTTTGCCTTATGATCTTGCAAGTGTTCACTCTTGATTCTGATATCCCTTCTCCTTTGATTCCATTTATATCTTCATAGGTTGAACATGCTATCATCCGGCCTTGCTTGCAAGTCTGACTAGATATCGAACTTTGGAGTCTACAAGAAATTTCCAACTTCGATGTATCACCTTTCTTCACCAGTTAACCAACTTGTCAAATTTTTTTTTTTAACATTCAAAAAAGCATATTATTAAGAAACTAGCGAGAAGCTAGTAATATACAGGGAGGAGACAGGAATATGTTACATAAATGAAGATTAAGTGCTAATGCTAAAACTACACCAATTTGTCCAATCAATTCGAAGCTTATTTGTTCTGTTTGAAAGCCACATGAAGCTGAGTGATTTGAGTTCCTTCACTGCAAAACGTATCGAGGGGTTTTTGTTGGAGAAGATACTTTCATTGCGTGTGATGTGAAAAATCGAGTTTTAAATTTATAAACAAGAAATACCGATTTTACTACCTAATGCACACTCTCGGGCAGTGGACCCGTTCGTGTATAGTATAGATAAATGGTAAGTCAGGATCGAACACAAGGACTTTGAAAGCAATTGTTAAAATTAAGTAGTTCAAATGAAAAGGGGTTTTGTGACCGAAATGTCACTTTGCAAAAAGTAAAAGTAAATAATTAAATCCGGTATTACCGGGGCAGGGTTCGTCTGAAGACGAAAGTAAAAATAATTTGTATGACAATAATTTAAAAGGCATCTATCTTGATTTCGCTCAACAATACGCTCAGATTTCACATAAATGAAGTTCAAATCCAAATTAAGTTGATTAAATAACCGAGACTCAAACAAAGCACCAACCCCGTACCCGTCAAGTTAATGACATCATTTGACTCTCTTGCTTAAACTAGTTTCGTTACAAAGACCAGTACCCCAAGACATCTTTTATAACTTCCCTAATCAAACAATTGTTTTGGTTATTGAAATAACAATTATACCTATCGATTGTACCCAACCGTTAACACATTCCTCCCTATTATCATGAACGATTATCTACCGTACCCGTCATAGACCCAATCGTTTGTACCCAAACAATCAAAATGAAATATATGAAATCAATAATTACCATTAAAGACACAAATAAATCACCAATCAATTCAAGATAAATTATAAGGAAGAAATACGCTAAGATCTCGATATAACATTAAATGAAATCAACATTGAATTAATAAAATTGTGCAATCTTTACATATTGTCTCACTCCATCAAGATGGATGATGAAGCGATTAGCCACTCATATTAAAATAAGAATAACAAATAAAATATGAAGAATTCATTGTTACCGAATGATAATAATCGAAAGCGACAAACGAAATTGATCCAATCGTGTTTGAAATCCTTAAAAGATGATAAATAGATGAGAATATCTCTGAAAAAGTCTTCAAGATCGGCTGGGGGAAGAGAAGAAGGGTTTTGGGATGTTTTTGCATGCTATTTATACTTCCCTAAAATCTGTCCAGAATCGGACCCAGTTGCGGCGCAACCAAGGTTGACTTTCGCATTGACTTTGACTTTCATTGACCAAGGCCGGCTTGAACTTGAATGCATTGCGGCGCAACTATGGGAGTTGCGGCGCAACTTAATTAACTGTAAAATGGTTGCGGCGCAATGAACTGTTGCGGCGCAATGGAGCGTTGACTTGCGTTGACCATTGACCATTGTTGACTTGTGGCTGGCCAGGTATAGAAGGCGTTGCGGCGCAACTTAACTTCCTGTAATTTGGTTGCGGCGCAACTCCTAGTTGCGGCGCAATGGTCCTTTTGCCAGCTTTGACTTTTGTTGACTTTCTGCAATCTTCATCCAAATGCTCCGGAAATCATCCGTTAGCACTTATTTCACCTCAATAATGTCGTTTTCTCCAGATTTACGCTTAAATACCTGTCAGTAGCCTGAAACACTAACAAATACCATAAACGCACCCAATGTATACAAAAACGACTCATAAAACATGCTAAATCAACTATATTCATTGTGGGAAATGGGTATAAAATACGACATATCAAATCACCCCACACTTAAGCTTTGCTTGTCCTCAAGCAATTCCAAGATGAAAAACAAATAAAACCTTGGTACATAATGGAAACCACATTTCAGAAATCAAAAAGAAGCTCAACTATGATAAAAAACGAGAATAGATGGTTAGCAGTTTTAATCTTAAATGAAAACCGGAATGTTTGACAATACTTGACTGAAACACAAGCCTTAATAACACGACTAAGCACAAAAGAATCGAATCAGTGATATCTCGTCTATCCTACTCCAACCAACTTACTTTTGGGGTTGAATATTTGAATAATCACTCAATGCCTAGTCGTGATGCATAATCTTTTAACCATAGGCTTGTACTAGGTTCGTTCCTTCACCATCATGGTGCAAGCACCACAACGTTAATCAAAAGAGGACTTTAAGGGTTTTTAATGAACATCTGAGGCTAAACAAGGTATTTAAAAGGGTGTGGAAATTTGGGTAAACAAAGGGTGTTAAAAACAAATAACACAACATTTAACAAAGTTTTACATAATAGTCTAATCCATTAAATCCCATGTCATTAGTTGCCAACGGTCCAAAACCCGAGAAGTTGTCTCGACAATAACCCCAATAGAACGATTAAAAACCGACACCATTGTGGTGCATGACAATCAAACAACCTCAATAACCATAAATCTTCCATATATAACTTGTCCGGGTGATTAGTCCTTTGGACAAAGAAATGGACTAACATCTTGTGGAACAAGCGCAAAATAGGCGACTGAAGTGTATTCGCCCCACAAGTTGCGCACCAAGCGCGACCCCCAGACATCCGGTTGTAGTACTCTCTAAAATCACCTGCATCCCTATTAAAACCAGAAGTAGTCCTAACAGAAATGGCTAAGAGACGCTCGAAAGCAGGATCATCCAACATCTCTTGGGTGTACATCCCCGTGTACAACCCAAACTCAGAAATACTTAGGTGTCTATTAACACCCCCACAACGAAAGAAAATGACCTGATCAGCAAACACATCCTTTGCTTTCTCTATGTCCTCAACAGAAATAGTCGAATAAACCTCCAAACACCACTCCTTACAAACTACCTCCCGATTCCGAAATATATCAAACCACAAACTAAATTCTTTGGCAACGGGATTACCATCCATATCATTCGAACTACCCATCAAATGCATATACCTACTTATACCCCCACGAGCATTTAACGTATCCAACATATTTGATTCCATGTACCTTGGTTCAACTATGTCTTTTTGAAAAATAGTGGCCAACCTGTTGGTATATTCAACCTTCTTCTCGGGAGGAGCTCTAGGGAATCGTAACCAAGGGTGGGATGGAATTCCCATAGCAGTGGCTTCAGGAGTAAGACCACTCTCAGCAGGTGCAGCAGCCGACGAGCTTCTTGCATTGCCTCGTCCTGCACGGCTAGAGGAAGCGGGTGCCTACACATACAAGAAACCATTAAAACATTCAAACCCTGATATAAGCATATATATATATATAAGCAGAGGCATGGCAGGGTCGAAACTGAACCAGTTGCGGCGCAACTTAACTGACTGTAACACAGTTGCGGCGCAACTGGGCATTGCGGCGCAACTCATTGTTTTCTGGGCAGGGTACGAGCAGACGCGGGTATGAACACTCAACACCCCACAAATTCAAAATCATATTTTAAAACTAGGGTTTATCAATCAATCAAGACAACTTAAAGAAACCCTAATTCAAATCAAGAACATAATGATATACAAACAAACCATCGAATTCCCATCACATATACCCTCATTGTTCTTGCAAATCCCTCACAAATTCGAAATTAATAAGCAAATTAAGCATAAAATCTATATAAATTCGAATGTATGCAAGAACATTATTAACTTAACTAATTAAAATCAACAAGAGAGGTTAAAGAATCACATACCTTTCCCGTTCTTGTCATTATGATGATTAACAAAAAGAAAGATTGAAGATTTAAGAAAAGAAAAGGGGACAATAGTGATGGATCGGCTGGGATTTTGGAGAAAAGGGTTCAATAATTGAAAAGTGTAAGTGTGTGTGTGAGTCTCACCAACCGATCCCCTTTTTGATTTAAAAAACTTTGACCCGGTTTGACCCGGGTTGCGGCGCAACACCCTAGTTGCGGCACAATGCCCCTTTGAATTTTAAATTATATTTTATTTTATTTTTTTTATTTTATCTTTATATTTATATTTTATTAGATTTCATTTATTTTTTTTGGATTTTCGAATTTTCTGACAAAAATACATGTTGCGGCGCAATAACTTCCCTGCGGCGCAACTGAAAAACAGGTTGCGGCGCAACTTGTATAGTTGCGGCGCAACAACAGAAGCATTGCGGCGCAACTTAACTGACTGTAACACAGTTGCGGCGCAACTGGGCATTGCGGCGCAACTCATTGTTTTCTGGGCAGGGTACGAGCAGACGCGGGTATGAACACTCAACACCCCACAAATTCAAAATCATATTTTAAAACTAGGGTTTATCAATCAATCAAGACAACTTAAAGAAACCCTAATTCAAATCAAGAACATAATGATATACAAACAAACCATCGAATTCCCATCACATATACCCTCATTGTTCTTGCAAATCCCTCACAAATTCGAAATTAATAAGCAAATTAAGCATAAAATCTATATAAATTCGAATGTATGCAAGAACATTATTAACTTAACTAATTAAAATCAACAAGAGAGGTTAAAGAATCACATACCTTTCCCGTTCTTGTCATTATGATGATTAACAAAAAGAAAGATTGAAGATTTAAGAAAAGAAAAGGGGACAATAGTGATGGATCGGCTGGGATTTTGGAGAAAAGGGTTCAATAATTGAAAAGTGTAAGTGTGTGTGTGAGTCTCACCAACCGATCCCCTTTTTGATTTAAAAAACTTTGACCCGGTTTGACCCGGGTTGCGGCGCAACACCCTAGTTGCGGCACAATGCCCCTTTGAATTTTAAATTATATTTTATTATTATTATTTTTTATTATATATTTTATATTTGAATTATATTTATTTTTATATTATATTTTTTTGAATTTTCGAATTTTCTGACAAAAATACATGTTGCGGCGCAATTACTTCCCTGCGGCGCAACTTGTATAGTTGCGGCGCAACATACAGAAGCATTGCGGCGCAACTTAACTGACTGTAACACAGTTGCGGCGCAACTGGGCATTGCGGCGCAACTCATTGTTTTCTGGGCAGGGTACGAGCAGACGCGGGTATGAACACTCAAAACCCCACAAATTCAAAATCATATTTTAAAACTAGGGTTTATCAATTAATCAAGACAACTTAAAGAAACCCTAATTCAAATCAAGAACATAATGATATACAAACAAACCATCGAATTCCCATCACATATACCCTCATTGTTCTTGCAAATCCCTCACAAATTCGAAATTAATAAGCAAATTAAGCATAAAATCTATATAAATTCGAATGTATGCAAGAACATTATTAACTTAACTAATTAAAATCAACAAGAGAGGTTAAAGAATCACATACCTTTCCCGTTCTTGTCATTATGATGATTAACAAAAAGAAAGATTGAAGATTTAAGAAAAGAAAAGGGGACAATAGTGATGGATCGGCTGGGATTTTGGAGAAAAGGGTTCAATAATTGAAAAGTGTAAGTGTGTGTGTGAGTCTCACCAACCGATCCCCTTTTTGATTTAAAAAACTTTGACCCGGTTTGACCCGGGTTGCGGCGCAACACCCTAGTTGCGGCACAATGCCCCTTTGAATTTTAATTATTTTATTTATTATTATTTTTTTTATTTCTATTTTATTTTACTTTATTTTTATAAATTTTCTATATATATATATATATTATATAGAAGACATTAAAACATAAATGATATAAGTATATATATATATAAGCAGAGGCATGGCAGGGTCGCAACTTCACGTTGCGGCGCAATTCACCTCCCCCACACTTACCTTTTGTTTCACCTTCGAAACGACTTACCGAAGGGCGCGAGAGCGGCTTCTACCTGCAAATCTTATTAAATACACAATACCAATGACAAATAAACAAAATGATGAAAACACGGAACATGAAACACGGGTTGCCTCCCGCGAAGCGCTTAAGTTATTAACGAGTCTTTAGCTCGACTCACAGTCCTTTCTTCATTGATCCATTCCGAAAAATGGAAGCTCGTCAACAACGACTCCCACATTTTCCTCTTCTTCATAATAAAGCTTCAACCTGTGACCATTAACAATAAAAGTAGCTCCATCCGATTTAAACAATTCAACATATCCAGACGGATAGACATGTTTGATCACAAAAGGGCCGGTCCACCTAGAAGTCAACTTGGGTTGCTTGAACTTATACTTGGAAAGGAACAACAAAACTTTATCACCGGCTTTAAAATCCTTCTTTCTAATCCTACGATCATGCCAAACCTTAGTCCTCTCTTTGTAGAGCCTAGAATTCTCATAAGCATTCAACCTCAACTCATCCAACTCATGTAATTGCAACATTCTCAATTCACTACTTTCAACTAAGTCCATATTGCAATTCCTAAGAGCCCAATAAGCTTTATGCTCTATTTCTAAAGGCAACTGACATGTTTTCCCATAAAGCAACCTATAAGGTGTAGTCCCAATTGGAGTCTTAAATGCGGTTCTAAAAGCCCATAGCGCATCATCCAACTTCTTAGACCAATTTTTAGGATTATCACCTATGGTTTTCTCTAAGATTCGTTTTAAAGCCCTATTAGTATTTTCTACTTGGCCACTCGTTTGCGGGTGATAAGAAGTAGAGAAACGATGATGAACACCATACCTCTTTAACACCTTAGCAAGTTGGTGATTCGCGAAATGAGTTCCACGATCACTGATTAAGGCCTTAGGATAACCAAAACGACAAAACAATTGCTTTAAGAAATCTATGACAACCCTTGCATCATTAGTTGGCAAGGCCTTAGCCTCGGCCCATTTTGAAACATAATCAACCGCCACTAAAATGTAAAGACACTTATTTGAAGGCGGAAAGGGTCCCATAAAATCAATTCCCCAAACATCAAATACCTCACAAACCTGAATGAAGTTTTGTGGCATCTCATCCTTCTTTAAAATGTTACCTTGACGTTGACAAACTTCACACGTCTCCACTAATGTTTGAGCTTCCTTGAAGATTGAAGGCCAATAAAATCCTGCATCAAAAACCTTCTTACCGGTTACAGATAGTCCATAATGACCACCGGTTGGTCCATAGTGGCATGCATCCAAAATCTTCCGGGTTTCAGCACCGGACACACATCTCCTGATCATGCCATCTGCACACATTCGAAACAAATGTGGTTCTTCCCAGAAATAAAACTTAATCTCAGAAAAGAATTTCTTTTTCTGTTGATAAGACATTTCCTTAGGAAGAACCCCTGCACAAAGATAATTAGCAATGTCTGCATACCATGGTTCCTCCTCAACATCCACCTGCATTAGAAACTCGTCAGGAAAAGCATCATTAATATCATGCTCCTTTAACTCCTCAAGGTGAGGGTTTTCGAGCCTACTCAAGTGGTCAGCTGCCACATTTTCAGCCCCACTTTTATCTTTAATCTCAATATCAAATTCTTGTAAAAGTAAGACCCAATGAATTAAACGAGGCTTAGCATCTTGTTTCGAGAACAAGTACTTCAAAGCCGAGTGATCGGTGAACACAATAGTCTTATTCAAAACCAAATAGGGTCTAAACTTATCAAAGGCATAAACCACGGCTAACAACTCTTTCTCGGTCACGGTATAGTTCTGTTGAGCCGGGTTTAAGGTCTTGCTAGCATAGGAAATGGGACGGAAATGTTTATCCTCCCTTTGGCCTAAAACGGCCCCTAAAGCAAAGTCGCTAGCATCACATATTAACTCAAATGGTAATGACCAATTAGGTGGAGACATAATGGGTGCATTGGTCAATTTCTCTTTAAGCAAGTTAAATGCGTTTAGACAATCCTTATCAAAATTAAAGGGGACATCCTTTTCTAACAACTTGGTCATTGGCCGGGTAATTTTCGAAAAATCCTTTATAAACCGACGATAGAACCCAGCATGACCCAAAAAGCTTCTAATTGATTTGACATTAGTGGGTGGAGGCAATTTAGCTATAACATCAATTTTTGCTTTATCTACCTCTAATCCCGCTTTTGAAACTTTGTGTCCCAACACTATCCCCTCTTTTACCATAAAGTGACACTTTTTCCCAATTCAAAACCAAGTGTGCCCTTTCACACCTTTCAAGCATTTTATCAAGACTATTAAGAAAACTCTCAAAAGAACTACCAAATACCGAAAAGTCATCCATGAAAACTTCCATGGAAGTTTCGATCATGTCTTGAAATATTGCAAGCATACATCTTTGAAAAGTTCCAGGGGCATTGCAAAGACCAAATGGCATCCTCCTATAGGCATAAGTGCCAAAGGGACAAGTAAAGGTGGTCTTTTCTTGGTCCTTGGGGTCAATGGGTATTTGGAAGTACCCGGAGAACCCATCTAAAAAGCAAAAATACTCATTACCGGTGAGCCGTTCGAGCATTTGATCAATAAAGGGCAAGGGAAAATGGTCTTTGCGGGTAGCATCATTTAATCTCCGATAATCTATACATACCCTCCACCCCGTGACAGTCCTAGTGGGAACCAATTCATTTTTATCATTTAAAACTACGGTCATCCCACCCTTCTTCGGTACACAATGTACCGGACTTACCCAAGAACTATCCGAGATGGGGAATATGATTCCCGCATCAAGCAACTTTATTATCTCCTTTTTAACCACATCTTTCATATTTGGATTCAACCTTCGTTGCCTTTTCACAACCGGTTTCACATTATCAACAAAGTTGTTGAGTCCCAATGTTTGTTGTAAATTTAATGATGACAAATCTGACCTATAAACACTTAGTAATCTTTTGGTTCTTGTAATCTGATCTGGGTCAGACTAAGCTGACACAGCTTGCGATATGTAACTGACCCAGATCACGCTTAATGTTCATAATTGTAATACTATATGGAAGCAAGTGTTATTCAAGCTGCATCAACAACATTAAAGCATTCAATCCAAGTCGAAGAGGAGGATTGAAGATAGAGGACCAAACTGTTAGTGGAAGACAGATTGGAACTAGCAGTCAGCTTGGAAACACTTAGGCAGATTGGTGCCGTGACAAACCGCCCAATCTGTGTCAACAATCAAAGTGAAGATAACAACCTGGATTGAAGATAAGGACTATGACGTGACTAGGAATATTCCTAGTATCCAGGTTGGTGGTTGTTTACATATGCGTGTCCACACTCTTATTGGACGATGAAGAATGTGCAGCTGTACGTGGGGGACCACAAGTACGATGAAGGCACGATTGTTTATTCTTCTGATCGTCCAATACAAGAAGACTACGTGGTTGATTTTGGACACCAAGTGACGAGGAGCTTTCGCCTATAAAAGCAACACTCCTTGTATGCATATGTGTGGTTTTCCTGAGAATCATTCTTCACACAAAGTTTCTCTGCTCTTACACACAGCTTAGTCTGTACGAGATCAGCTTGGGCTGATTCTCTTGAGCTGAAACTTATTGATTGTTGTTTGTCATTTCATAGGGTTGTTTAGATATCTGTAGGCTATCTTTATTCCGCAACAACCCTGTAATTCTTTGTATAGATTATTTCTTAATAAAGGATTACATTGAAAACCACAATCTGTGTTCAAGAATGCTTTTATCCTTTACTGCTTTACTGTTTTAATGATTCTTGTTCTTTACATGCATTAAGTATTTTGAGTCTTAAAATGTTGCTTAAAAGTTTGTAAAGTTCGAGAAAAGTTGTATTCACCCCCCTCTACAACTATCCTGTGTACAATATACTTTGGTATATTGATACACCGTGGGACGTATCAATTGGTATCAGAGCGGTGGTTGAGAATTAACTTGACTTGATCCTTACATATTTTCATTATAGTAAAGCTTTATGTCATCTTTTATTGATAATGGTTCTTCAACCAGACCACCCATGTTTGACAAAGATGATTTCAGTGGGTGGAAAGGTCGAATGTCTTTGTTCCTTGAATCCATCGATAACAATATGCCTGACATCCTTCAGGATGGTCCTTATGTTCCTACACAGACTGTAGTGGTTGAAGCTGTGGTTAGGGAAGGTCAACCAACCATTCCTGCCACAGTTAAATCCATAGTAAAGGATAAGGCAGATTGGGGGGATGAGGATAGGAGAATGGCTAACTTGGACGTGAAGGCCAGAAATTTCATTGTCCAGGTTGTACCCAAAGACCTTTATCATTCAATAAAAATGTGTTCTACAGCAAAGAAAATGTGGGGTACATTGACTGTCATGTTTGAGGGATGTTCTACTTCCATGGAGTCCACCATAACTACCTTAACAAGGAAGTATGAGAGATTCTTCTCTTTGAGAAATGAATCCTTAACTGACACTCATACCCGCTTTAACGCTTTGGTTAATGATTTAGCTGCTGTTGGAATTAATAAGAATAATAGTGTTTTAAAGAGCAAATTTCTTGATTCTTTACCTCCTAAATGGAACAATTATATTTCATCTGTTAAATTAAGTGCTGTTTACAATGATCTTGATCTCCCTGGACTCTTTGGTTTGCTTCATAACCAAGAGTGTTCAGAGGCAGAAAAATTAATAGCTATGGGTGATTCTTATAGTCAGCCTGCTGCTGCATTTGTTGCTTCCATGACTGAACACCCTAATTCTGTTAGCAATGAGATCATTCCATATGTAAATGATGATATTCTTGTGATGTCTAACCATAATTCTGTTTGTGCTGAATCTGAATATGAGAAATCTGATGGTGATGAACTGGCTAATGAGGTAGCTATGTTGGCTGAAAGGATCAGAAGGAGATCCTTTAACAAGTTTAAAGGAAAAGGAAGAAGTGGCCAAGCTGATAGAGCCAAGAAGCCTTTTGATATGTCCAAAGTCACTTGTTACAAGTGTGGCAAAACTGGACATATGGCTGGTGATTGTAGATCCAAAGAAACTGCTCAAGCTGTGCCAGCCAAAGGTGGAAGAGGTGAAAAATACTCAAAGCTCAAGACTAAGTACAAAGCCTTGAAAGCACAAGTAGCTGAGCTGACTGAGAAGGTGAACAAAAATGAGAAGAGTCTGGTAGCCAAAGACTGGGCTGAAAGTGCACATCATCTGATGATGAGTTGTACAAAGATGCCAAATGTTCATGGCTAAAGAAGCTACTCAACGATTTGCTGAAGATCTGGCCAGTATGCAACAGCAGTCAGAGTCAGCTCACCAGGCATCCACCAGTCAGACTGCTCCACCTGAGGTAACTTCTTTCTCTAATCTGTCTGATTATGATAAACTGTCAAGACTGAACAAACTTGGTGATGAGGTCCTTTTGCAAAAACACTTTAATCAAGAACTTAAGAAGGAAATTCATATGTTGAAACTTGATGTCAGTGCCAAAAATCACACCATTGAAAAACTTGAGTCTGAAGTCAAAGCACAAAAGCAATTGAACTCTATTTTAGTAAAAGAAGCTAAGACTGCAGAAGAAAAGTTTTTGAAAGTTAAACAAATTACTGAATCATGGTGTATTGGTTCAAAAAGAGTTGCAAAGTGTGTCAATGTCCAAATACCTCATCAGATCCAAGCTATTTTTGATGGTGATTTTGACAGGGCCATAGCCATAGCTGAAGTATGTGCTATGGAGCCTTGTTATCAGCCTCCTTCACCACCCAAAGTCCAAACCAAAGGTACGAACTCTAAACCAATTAAGTTGGTTCAGAAATCTGGTATTGGGTTTAGTGATCCTGAAATTGTTGGCCAAACCATTGCTGAAGCTGTGTCTGAGACTGATAAGGTTGTTGAGTTAAAACCTGAAGAAAGTCTTGACTTGTCCAAAACTGACCATTACCCAGTCTGTGTCAGATTCCAATATTAAAACAAACAAGAACTCTAGGAGAATGAAAAGGAAAGTTAGAGACCACAGTGTTCCAAAACAAAAGATTAAGTTGTTAAAGAATGAGAAGTCTGGTTCTCAAGGAAGTGTGTCACAAACCAAATCTGAGTCTATTTCAAATAACACTAAATCTGACTCTGACAAAATGATTTCCAAATATGTTGAGTCCAGAACTAGTGAGGTTTCAATTGATGCAAATTTTCTTAAAGATGTTTCTGATCCCAAAAATGTTGATCAAAGAAAATTAAGAACTGAATGTCAGAAATCTGGAATAGGCAAAGGTTTTGTTCAAAAGGAAACCTTAGTTGTTGCTAAAAAGAATTTCAAATCTGGTAAGGGACAGATCAAGCAACAATGGGTATCCAAATGTGATAAGAGTCAAAGTTCTACAACCCAATCTGAGTCAGACCCTTTGGTCAGCTCTGGTGAACCCATCTCCAGATGGGTTCCCAAAATGAACTAATCTCTTATTTCAAATGCAGGGCAGTCATGATGATAACACCTGGCACTTGGACAGTGGTTGTTCCAAGCATATGACCGGATGTAAGTCCCTGCTATGTAACTTTAGGATTCGCGCTGGTCCTAATGTTACTTTTGGAGATGATTCTCAAGGAAAGACAGAAGGTGTTGGTGTTCTTTCGAATGGTCCTCTTACTTTCAGAAGAGTCTCTTATGTTAATGGTTTGAAGCACAATCTGATTAGTGTGAGTCAGTTATGTGATGCTGGTTATGAGGTGAGATTCAGGTCTGATAAGGGGATTGTTCTTGATTTAGAAGGCAATGTGGTTCTGATTGCAAAGAGGGATGAGTCTTTGTATTCTTTTGACATGAGAAATCCAACTGTCACAAGAGAAGTATGCTTCATGTCAAAGTCTCAAGATGAGCTGAATTGGTTGTGGCAAAAAAGGTTGTCTCATATGAATTTCAAAGACATCAACAAGCTGTGTAAGAAAGAGTTGGTGTCTGGTCTTCCAGTGATCAAGTATGAGAAGGACAAGCTGTGTGGTGCTTGTGAGAAAGGCAAGCAACATAAAGCTACCTTTAAGTCTAAAACCTGCTCAACCATTGATAATTGTTTGGATCTGCTTCATATGGACTTGTTTGGACCAATTAGTACTCCATCATTCACTGGAATGAGGTACTCCTTGGTCATTGTTGATGAGTATTCAAGATACACCTGGGTTTTCTTTCTTAAACACAAGAGTGATGCCGCTGACACAATCATTGATTTCATCAAGCAAGCTGAAATTCTTTACAAAAGGCCTGTTAGGCAGTTAAGGAGTGATAATGGAACTGAATTCAAGAATATCACTCTTAACTCTTTTTGCAGAGAAAAGGGAATTTCACAAGTCTACTCAGCTGCCAGAACTCCTCAACAAAATGGTGTTGCAGAAAGAAGAAACAGAACTCTTATTGAGCTGCCAGATCCATGATGGCTCAAAACAATGTCAAGTCTCATTTCTGGGCTGAAGCAGTACACACAGCTTGCTTTACCCAGAACAGATCCCTCATTGTGAAAAGACACCAGAAGACTGCATATGAACTTCTTAGGGGGAGAAAACCTGATATCGGTTTCCTAAGAATGTTTGGAAGTCCTTGCTATATTCTAAACCAGAAAGACCACTGGTAAGTTCGATGAGAAGTCAGATGAAGGTATCCTTCTTGGATATGCAACAATGATGAAAGCCTACAGAGTGTACAACAAGAGAACTAAAACAATTGAGAACTCTGTAAATGTAAGCATTGATGAAGGTTGTTCTAAGCCAGATTGCTCTCCTCCTGAAGATGAAGACTTCAACTTTGAAGAACTGGCTGTACCTGAGAATGAGCCTCCAACAAATCCTCCAGTTGGAGCTAATAATGCTCAAACTCAGGGGGAGCAACTTTTAGAAGAAGAAGAAGAAGTTCCAATCTTTGAAGATACTCAAACTGATCCTACTCCTACTGAAGTCATAGTTCAAAATCCATTTAATGACTCTTCAACTGGTTCAGACTCCTCCATTCCTATCCAAGCTGATCAGCCTCTTCCTCAAACTGATCATGCTGGACCATCAAATCTGAATCAGTCCATTGTCCCTGTTACTAGATGGACAAAGAGTCATCCAATTGACCAAATCATTGGTGATCCACTCTCTGGTGTGAAAACAAGAAGAAAGGCAACAGGCAACTTCTGCATGTTTGTCAACTTTGTAAGCATAGTGGAACCAACTGAGGTTGATGAAGCTCTGGAAGATCCCTCTTGGGTTAATGCAAATGCAAGATGAGCTAACACAGTTTGAAAGAAACAAGGTTTGGGAACTTGTTCCAAGACCTCATCACAAGACTGTGATTGGAACCAAGTGGGTCTACAGAAACAAAATGGATGAAAGGGGAGTTGTGCCCAGAAACAAAGCAAGATTGGTAGCTCTTGGTTACAGACAAGAGGATGGAATTGATTATGATGAGACTTTTGAACCAGTGGCAAGATTAGAGGCAATCAGAATGTTCTTGGCCTTCTCTGCTCACAAGGGTTTCAAGGTCTATCAAATGGATGTGAAGAGTGCTTTTCTTAATGGAAAGTTGGAAGAAGAAGTCTATGTTGAACAGCCTCCAGGTTTTGAAAATTCAAAGTTTCCTGACCATGTATTCAAGCTTGACAAGCTCTCTATGGGTTAAAGCAAGCTCCAAGGGCATGGTATGATACTTTGTCTAAATTCTTATTGGCTAATAAATTCAAAAGAGGTAATGTTGACAAGACTTTGTTTGTGAGAAAGTATAATGGTGATATTCTGCTGGTACAAATATATGTAGATGATATAATATTTGGTTCTAGCAGTGAAAGACTTTGCAAAAAGTTTTCAGAATTAATGTCTAAAAAGTATGAAATGAGCATGATGGGAGAACTAAACTATTTTCTGGGTTTACAAGTTAAGCAAACTAAAAATGGGATTTTTATAAACCAAGGAAAGTATGTTAAAGATCTCTTGAACAAA
>CM067168.1:52421946-52492522 GCA_034093135.1 Erigeron breviscapus | reverse complement strand
GCTTAGGACGTCGTAATTGGCTTGCACATATGCATCGTTTATTTCGTGCTCTGCCAACGTCGACGCCCTATTGGCGTCCCCATGGGCCTGTGGTGTCCTCTGGTTCGAGGGGGTAAAGCCTGGCCTATTCTGCCCCTGGTTCTGACCTTGAAGAGATGTGGGCACAAACCCGCTCCAATTTTGAGGTGGAGTTAGTACGGGTTTGTTCAGGCCTTGATCTTGGGGTGTCATCATGGATCTGCCTGGGCTCTGACTCTGTGGGACGGGTCTCTCCAGGTTTTGGCCCTGTGGTGTTACCACGGTTCTGTCCGGACCCTGACCCTGCGGTGTTACCACGGATCTGTCCGGACCCTGACCCTGCGGTGTTACCACGGATATGTCCGGACCCTGCTGTTACCACGGATCTGTCCTGGACCCTGACCCTGTGGTGTTACCACGGATCTGTCCTGACCCTGACCCTGTGAAAAGGAAAGTTAGAGACCACAGTGTTCCAAAACAAAAGGTTAAGTTGTTAAAGAATGAGAAGTCTGGTTCTCAAGGAAGTGTGTCACAAACCAAATCTAAGTCTATTTCAAATAACACTAAATCTGACTCTGACAAAATGATTTCCAAATATGTTGAGTCCAGAACTAGTGAGGTTTCAATTGATGCAAATTTTCTTAAAGATGTTTCTGATCCCAAAAATGTTGATCAAAGAAAATTAAGAACTAAATGTCAGAAATCTGGAATAGGCAAAGGTTTTGTTCAAAAGGAAACCTTAGTTGTTGCTAAAAAGAATTTCAAATCTGGTAAGGGACAGATCAAGCAACATTGGGTATCCAAATGTGATAAGAGTCAAAGTTCTACGACCCAATCTGAGTCAGACCCTTTGGTCAGCTCTGGTGAACCCATCTCCAGATGGGTTCCCAAAATGAACTAATCTCTTATTTCAAATGCAGGGCAGTCATGATGATAACACCTGGCACTTGGACAGTGGTTGTTCCAAGCATATGACCGGATGTAAGTCCCTGCTATGTAACTTTAGGATTCGCGCTGGTCCTAATGTTACTTTTGGAGATGATTCTCAAGGAAAGACAAAAGGTGTTGGTGTTCTTTCAAATGGTCCTCTTACTTTCAGAAGAGTCTCTTATGTTAATGGTTTGAAGCACAATCTGATTAGTGTGAGTCAGTTGTGTGATGCTGGTTATGAGGTGAGATTCAGGTCTGATAAGGGGATTGTTCTTGATTTAGAAGGCAATGTGGTTGATTGCAAAGAGGGATGAGTCTTTGTATTCTTTTGACATGAGAAATCCAACTGTCACAAGAGAAGTCTGCTTCATGTCAAAGTCTCAAGATGAGCTAAATTGGTTGTGGCATAAAAGGCTGTCTCATATGAATTTCAAAGACATCAACAAGCTGTGTAAGAAAGAGTTGGTGTCTGGTCTTCCAGTGATCAAGTATGAGAAGGACAAGCTGTGTGGTGCTTGTGAGAAAGGCAAGCAACATAAAGCTACCTTTAAGTCTAAAACCTGCTCAACCATTGATAATTGTTTGGATCTGCTTCATATGGACTTGTTTGGACCAATTAGTACTCCATCATTCACTGAATGAGGTACTCCTTGGTCATTGTTGATGAGTATTCAAGATACACCTGGGTTTTCTTTCTTAAACACAAGAGTGATGCTGCTGACACAATCATTGATTTCATCAAGCAAGCTGAAATTCTTTACAAAAGGCCTGTTAGGCAGTTAAGGAGTGATAATGGAACTGAATTCAAGAATATCACTCTTAACTCTTTTTGCAGAGAAAAGGGAATTTCACAAGTCTACTCAGCTGCTAGAACTCCTCAACAAAATGGTGTTGCAGAAAGAAGAAACAGAACTCTTATTGAAGCTGCCAGATCCATGATGGCTCAAAACAATGTGAAGTCTCATTTCTGGGCTGAAGCAGTACACACAGCTTGCTTTACCCAAAACAGATCCCTCATTGTGAAAAGACACCAGAAGACTGCATATGAACTTCTTAGGGGGAGAAAACCTGAATCGGTTTCCTAAGAATGTTTGGAAGTTCTTGCTATATTCTAAACCAGAAAGACCACCTTGGTAAGTTCGATGAGAAGTCAGATGAAGGTATCCTTCTTGGATATGCAACAATGATGAAAGCCTACAGAGTGTACAACAAGAAAACTAAAACAATTGAGAACTCTGTAAATGTAAGCATTGATGAAGGTTGTTCTAAGCCAGATTGCTCTCCTCCTGAAGATGAAGACTTCAACTTTGAAGAACTGGCTGTACCTGAGAATGAGCCTCCAACAAATCCTCCAGTTGGAGCTAATAATGCTCAAACTCAGGGGAGCAACTTTTAGAAGAAGAAGAAGAAGAGTTCCAATCTTTGAAGATGCTCAAACTGATCCTACTCCTACTGAAGTCATAGTTCAGAATCCATTTAATGACTCTTCAACTGGTTCAGACTCCTCCATTCCTATCCAAGCTGATCAGCCTCTTCCTCAAACTGATCATGCTGGACCATCAAATCTGAATCAGTCCATTGTCCCTGTTACTAGATGGACAAAGAGTCATCCAATTGACCAAATCATTGGTGATCCACTCTCTGGTGTGAAAACAAGAAGAAAGGCAACAGGCAACTTCTGCATGTTTGTCAACTTTGTAAGCAAGGTGGAACCAACTGAGGTTGATGAAGCTCTGAAGATCCCTCTTGGGTTAATGCAATGCAAGATGAGCTAACACAGTTTGAAAGAAACAAGGTTTGGGAACTTGTTCCAAGACCTCATCACAAGACTGTGATTGGAACCAAGTGGGTCTACAGAAACAAAATGGATGAAAGGGGAGTTGTGACCAGAAACAAAGCAAGATTGGTAGCTCTTGGTTACAGACAAGAGGATGGAATTGATTATGATGAGACTTTTGCACCAGTGGCAAGATTAGAGGCAATCAGAATGTTTTTGGCCTTCTCTGCTCACAAGGGTTTCAAGGTCTATCAAATGGATGTGAAGAGTGCTTTTCTTAATGGAAAGTTGGAAGAAGAAGTCTATGTTGAACAGCCTCCAGGTTTTGAAAATTCAAAGTTTCTTGACCATGTATTCAAGCTTGACAAGGCTCTCTATGGGTTAAAGCAAGCTCCAAGGGCATGGTATGATACTTTGTCTAAATTCTTATTGGCTAATAAATTCAAAAGAGGTAATGTTGACAAGACTTTGTTTGTGAGAAAATATAATGGTGATATTCTGCTGGTACAAATATATGTAGATGATATAATATTTGGTTCTAGCAGTGAAAGACTTTGCAAAAAGTTTTCAGAATTAATGTCTAAAAAGTATGAAATGAGCATGATGGGAGAACTAAACTATTTTCTGGGTTTACAAGTTAAACAGACTAAAAATGGATTTTTATAAACCAAGGAAAGTATGTTAAAGATCTCTTAAACAAATTTGGTTTTAGTGATTGCTCACCTATGAAAACTCCTATGGGAACTGGTGAAAAGCTGGATGAAGATAAAAATGGAAAATCTGTTGACATCACAGCTTATAGGGGTATGATAGGATCATTACTTTATTTAACTGCTAGTAGACCAGATATTATGTTTGTTACATGTCTTTGTGCAAGATATCAGGCTAGTCCTAAGGAATCTCATCTTAAGGCTGTAAAGAGAATCTTTAGATACCTTAAAGGTAGTCCCAATCTGGGTCTTTGGTATCCCAAAGACTCAGGGTTTGATCTAATTGGCTATTCAGATTCTGACTTTGCAGGCTGTAAGATTGATAGAAAAAGTACTCCAGGAGCTTGTCAAATGCTAGGTAATAGACTTGTAAGCTGGTCCAGTAAGAAGCAGCATTCAGTTTCCATTTCAACTGCAGAAGCTGAGTATGTTGCTGCTGGAAGCTGTTGCTCTCAAATCCTTTGGATGCAATATCAGCTTCAAGACTATGGTGTCACTGCAACAAAAACTCCAATCTTTTGTGACTGTACCAGTGCCATAGCAATCTCAAACAATCCTGTACTTCATTCAAGGACCAAGCACATTGATATAAGATATCATTTCATTAGGGATCATGTGATGAAAGAAGATGTTGAACTTCATTTCATTCCAACAGACAATCAGCTTGCTGACTTGTTCACAAAGCCATTGGATGAATCAAGGTTCAACTACCTTATAAGTAAGCTAGGTATGCTTAATTTGTAAAATGTAGTGAGCTAAGTAATAGCAAATCTGACCCCTTAGTTTTACTAAAATTTTGAGGGCAAGCTGTGTCTGACACAGACTACTCTTTTATACTTTATGTTTATCAAGTAAAAGTGAGTAAGCTGAGTCTGACCCAGCTTCGTGGTTATTTTTGTTATTAAATATCTCAGTGCGTTTAATTTGTTTCATTATTTTATTTAGCTTACGTATTGATCCTATTGGGATATGACACGTGTAGTGGACCATACCGGTTACTGAAAAAGTACCACCACTACTTGTTGTTCATCCAATCAAAATCTTTCTCTCTCCACTATTTCCAAATCAGATATTTTGGGTTTGAATAAAACAATCAATCTAACCTAAATTTCAAATCACTTATTCATATTTTCATAAAATCAATTCTTTTTCTCTCTAATCTGATTCCTGTTTTATTAAATTTACTTTCTTCTAAATTTGTTTTCAAAATGGCATCATCATCAAATAATTCTCAATCTTCTTCTGAATCTGAAAATCATTTTCCAACTCCAATCAGTGCAAATAAGTTATCTCCTTATGTGGTTGGAGATAAGGTAGTTGTTGTTCCCTCCGATCTTGATACTGGTAAAATCAAGATTGGAAGTCTGGTTTATGCTAATCTTCATCCTCCCTCATGGGCAAAAGGATATGATGAGATTGTTACTTTCATGTGGTATCATCCGTTTGGGAAAGTAATGATTGAGAAACCAGACTGGGTGTTTCAAGATCTCCTGTGTGAATTCTGGGCAAGCTGTGTTGTGAAACAAAACAAGAAGGGAGATGCTGCAATCTATGGCTCAGTCCTAAACGGTAAGAAAAAGGTATATATTTCTTACGAAAGGCTTAAGTCTACATTTGAGCTGTCATATATGCCTGATGATGAATATGATCCTGTTGTGTCTCATGCTGAAGCCAAAAATGTTTTACAAGAAGTTGGATATACTGGTCCACTGGCTTCAGTTGTTAAAATGAAACATTTAACTGGTATTTGGAATTACTTATTGAGCACAATTTCAAAAACTTTACAAGTAAAGGCAGGCAGCTTTGATCAGCCTAATGTCCTAGAGTTGCAAATTTTTCATGCAATGGTCACTATGACCAAAATAGATTTTGCTGCTTTAATCTTTAAGGACCTTGTTGAGCGTGTAAATAAAAAGAGTCTTACCATACCCTATGGTAGGATTCTTGCACTCATTATTGAAGCTATCCTTGATAATGATTACAGCCTGGACAACTGGTCAGACTGTAGAGTGCAAGTCCATTAATTCTAACATTTTCAACAGTCCTAAGGTATCTGTGCAGGGTCTAACCCGAGCAATGCAGATTTACCTTGATTTTTGCAGGAGAAGAGAGGAGGAACAAGAAGCATTAAGGGAAGCTGTCCCTTCTTCGACGCGATCTGGGTCTGACACTCAATCTGCCAATCAGGGGGACCCAGGTACACATGCTTCTGAACCTTCAAACTCTTCTGGATCTATGCATTCTTCTCCTTCAAAAGAGGGTGAAGGGTTGGCCACATCATCAGCCACCCTAGCCGCACCCTCACTCCAATTCATATCAGCTTCAAAACAACCCAGTGTTGAGGACTTAGTGCCTCGCATTGTGAAAAAGAAAAGATCCACAAGGAAATCTGTGTCAGCTTTGGTGGGTAAAATTTCAACTCCAAAACCATTAGAAGTCCCACCTGGTTCAGTGGAAGCTGAGGAACGTTCCGAAGCTGTCCCTGATACCCAAGCTGACATACCGAATTCACCACGCCCATCTACACTCTCCCAAAAGGGTGTAGACGAGATAAAAGGGACAACTGTATCTACCCAACCCTCCAAACAGGGTGAAGGTATTGAAACAAAGACCTCCTCCCAAGGTCATACTGAGTCTGTGCCGAAATCACCATCATCAGCCTCCCAAAAGGTTGATGATATCATTAAAGGGATAACAATGGATCTAGCCCAGATCCAAGAGTCAGAGTTTGTGCACGTACAATCTGAGGATGGTCAGACAAAGGAGAGTAGTATCGAACGCCAAGGTGACACTGCTGCTCTTCCCAAAGCTGATCAGACTCCCTTAAAACACTCTGAGTCTGCACTGGCTGCCAATGCCTCTTCTATGTCACAAGAAGAGGTACAGGCCACAATTCTCCCTCATGATACTTTGGTGCAACAACACACCATTGTTGAAGGGCAATCCTCTACCCTTAACATTACACCTGTAAAGTCTGTGTCTGCATCTGTCCTTGGACAGAGGGACTCTGTAGGTTACTTGGTTGTCTTTAAGGCAGTCATGTCAGCCCCTTGTGCAGCAAAGGGAACCATTGATGGTCCTCACGATGTCAATGAGAACATAGTCACTATCTCTGGAAGTGACTCTTCATTCGATGATGAGTTTGCCCATCCATCCTCAAGGGATGATCTGATGGAAGTTGCTAGTGGAGGGTTGATCATCATCAAGATCAACCAATTCCCATTAGCCATCAGCCTGAATCAAACGTCAATCTTTCTCAGGCTGATCAACTCATTATCAATTCTGACAGATCCACTCATGAGACTCACTCTCATGAGCAAATATTCCAAGACTCCTTACACCTCCACCCCCTTCTATATTCCCCAATTGACCAAATTAAGGATTGCAGGCTGCTCTTTCCAGAGTCAGTGGCTTTTAAGCCAACTGCAAGTCCTTCCCAAACTGCCACATTCTCATTTTCAGATGTGGTGGGTCAGCTCACTGAGGTCATATCAACTCACAAGGTTGAGAACTCAAAGCTGACTAAATGCTTGGAAAAGATCCAAAAGGATCAAGAATTGACGGATAAGAAGGTGGATAAAATGTCTAAGGAACAGACTGCACTTAAAGAGAGTGTTGTGAAAGCAGTTGACCTTATGCAAAAGAACCAAGAGAAGCTGACAGAGTCCCTTGAAAGTCTAACTAAGAAAATCAATGAAGAAATGGAAAGGAACAAAGGGACTCTGGGTCAGATCAAAAATGCTGCAACCAGATTCACAAGGAAAGTAACTGTTGAGCTTCAAGCTGCTAATAAGTCACAGGCAGATTTCAAGAAGGATTTGATTGAAGCCTCAACTAGTTTCAAGAACAAGGTTGCACTCCTCCATGATGATTATGCTGAATTGAGAAGAGCCTGCTGTCTTACAAATGTAAAGATTGATGTCCTTAACAATCGAATTCCAGACTTCTTTGCCACTCCTGTGAGTTCTTTTCCTGGTGATGATGACAAAAAGGGGGAGAAGGATCATACCAAGGGGGAGAAGGGCTCCACTTCTAAGAAAAAGAGAAGTGAAATGAATGAAGCAGAAATTGAAAGGCAAAGAGCTGAGGTGGACAAGGACATTAAAGCATACTTTGAAAAAGTAAGACAAAGAAATAACCAGGCTGATAGGAGGATTATTGTGTATGGTTCTAATATGGTTGGAAAGGAAGAGGAGATAAAAATACCAGAATCTGAGTCTGGTGGTACAAAGGATGTGAATGAAGAAGTTGAAAAGGAGAGTGATACAATTAAGGGGGAGACCACTGATGGTGTTGAAAAAGTAATTGGAGGAATAAGGAAGGAAGTTGTGGTTGAAAAAGATATAAGGAAGGATGTTGGAGTTGAAAAATTGAAAAGAAAGATGAAGTCTGTCCAAGCTGACCCTGTGCAAGCTGTGCCTGAACAAGCTGTGCAAACTGACACAGCTCCCAAAGAAGTAAACATTGAATCTTCTTCAAGTGATGACACAGTCACTCTGTCTCAGTTTCAATTAAAGAAAAGGAAAACTGAAGCTGGGTCAAGTGGTTTGAAAGTCTTGACCCAAGAAGAAAAAGATTGGGAGCTGGCTGCTCAAAATGCACCTGGACTCAAAATGACAGTTAAACAGGCATATAAGTTGGTAGTGGAAGACAGACTAGAAAGAGAAAGAGTTGCTGCAACTAAGTCTGATTCTGAAATTGCCAAGGCTGTTCAAGAACAATTGAATAAAGAAGATGAAGAAGATCTTACAGCCATTGGTACTAAAAAGAAAGTTGTGAGCAAAGGCAAAGAAAAGAGGAAAATGGTGGTTCACTCAAAACCATCACAGAAAGTTAGAGAAGTGGGGCAGAGTGTGAAAGCCCATAGGTGGTTTAATGCCTTGGAGAAAAGACAGGTAACTGAAAATATCCATTATAGAAGGCATCCAGAACCAATCCATCAGGTTATTTTGAAAAGACGAAAAGGAAAAAGCATTCCAAGCATAAGGTTTACAAGGAAAGGTTATGAATCTAACTGGGAAACCTATGATCTTGACAAGCTGCTTGATCTAGGTTATACATAATGGGTTGAGTTGCATGACCACATCACTGGTATGCCTGGAATCCACAAAGAGGCTGTCTTGGAAGCCATTGAGAAGAAGCTAGCTGCCATTGTAAAATACAAAATTGATATCACTGGCCTTCCAAGACCAAGAGCATATGATTTGGATGATGAAGATGAGTCAGAAGAGCCACTCAAGAAGAAGAGAAAAAGAAATGTTAATCTCCAAGGACCTGAAGGTGATCACACAGACTTCCTCAGAAATTTGAATCCTTCAGAGTTTCTTGGGTTATTATCTACTGATGCTATAGACAAACTTCTAAGTCATCTTAATCTGTCTCTACCTACTGGTGTGGAAAATGCAAGAAGTGGAATGCATATTACTGAACCTGAACATGGCATGTATTTTGTGGATACAAAAGGGAAACTTGTATTCCAAAGGACTGCTGAGCTAAAAGAGGTACCAACTATGCACCTTTTTACCTTGTACAGATTTTGTGTTGCTTTCAGTGAACAAGGTAATGGGTATGAGCAGTTCCTTATTAATGAAGGACTAGATAGGAAGGTAGATGTGACGATTGCTCCATCTTTTGAAGTTAAACAAGAAACTGTAGAGTTAATTGGGGAATAGAGTCTTATTGTAACACTTTGTATTTCTCTAATATACAAGTAGTTGTACAAATTCAGTTGTCTTGTTACAATTTTGTATCAGATTGAAAAGAACCCAAAAGATTCAAAGGGTCACAAACTGTTAGTCATATTTTTTCTTTGATTCTTTGTAAGTTGTATGTTAAAAGTGTAGTTAGGTTTTGTCATCATCAAATAGGGGGAGATTGTTGAGTCCCAATGTTTGTTGTAAATTTAATGATGACAAATCTGACCTATAAACACTTAGTAATCTTTTGGTTCTTGTAATCTGATCTGGGTCAGACTAAGCTGGCACAGCTTGCGATATGTAACTGACCCAGATCACGCTTCATGTTCGTAATTGTAATACTATATGGAAGCAAGTGTTATTCAAGCTGCATCAACAACATTAAAGCATTCAATCCAAGTTGAAGAGGAGGATTGAAGATAGAGGACCAAACTGTTAGTGGAAGACAGATTGGAACTAGCAGTTAGCTTGGAAACACTTAGGCAGATTGGTGCCGTGACAAACCGCCCAATCTGTGTCAACAATCAAAGTGAAGATAACAACCTGGATTGAAGATAAGGACTATGACGTGACTAGGAATATTCCTAGTATCCAGGTTGGTGGTTGTTTACATATGCGTGTCCACACTCTTATTGGACGATGAAGAATGTGCAGCTGTACGTGGGGGACCACAAGTACGATGAAGGCACGATTATTTATTCTTCTGATCGTCCAATACAAGAAGACTACGTGGTTGATTTGGACACCAAGTGACGAGGAGCTTTCGCCTATAAAAGCAACACTCCTTGTATGCATATGTGTGGCAATTCCTGAGAATCATTCTTCACACAAAGTTTCTCTGCTCTTACACACAGCTTAGTCTGTACGAGATCAGCTTGGGCTGATTCTCTTGAGCTGAAACTTATTGATTGTTGTTTGTCATTTCATAGGGTTGTTTAGATATTTGTAGGCTATCTTTATTCCGCAACAACCCTGTAATTCTTTGTATAGATTATTTCTTAATAAAGAGTTACATTTGAAAACCACAATCTGTGTTCAAGAATGGTTTTATTCTTTACTGCTTTACTGTTTTAATGATTCTTGTTCTTTACATGCATTAAGTATTTTGAGTCTTAAAACGTTGCTTAAAAGTTTGTAAAGTTCGAGAAAAGTTGTATTCACCCCCCTCTACAACTATCCTGTGTACAATATACTTTGGTATATTGATACACCGTGGGACGTATCAACAAAGTTTATGGTATGTTTGCAAAATTCTGGACTTATACCCGGAATATCGGAAATTTTCCATGCAAAGGCCTTTTTATGGGCCTTTAGGACGGTCATAAGTCTAGATTTCTCATCCTCCATCAATGAGGATGAGATGACAACGGGTAAAAGAGATGTACCTTCCAAATATGCATATTCAAGATGGTCCGGAAGCGGCTTGAGTTCCAAGTCGGTAGGAGGATTCTCTACTGAGGTTAGCACCTGAGTGCTATCACTAACCGTGATCTCTTCAAAGGTCTCGTCTTCCGGTGGAGTTTCATCAACACTTAATGCCATAATCTCTTGCATCATATCTCCAACCAACTCTTGCTCTTCTTCACTGCAAGCTAGCAATGCTTCACCTTCTTCCATGTCCAAGAAATCCATGAGCTCCTTGTCCAAAGCATCTTCTTCTTCAATCACATCTAACCTGAAACAAGTTTCATCACAAGATTAAGGATGCTTAAGTGCTCTATCAACATTAAAAATGACTCGGTCATCACCGACCCCTAAGGAAATCTCCTTAGCCTTAACTCGGATGATAGCATCCGCGGTCATAAGGAATGGTCGGCCAAGAATGAGGGGGACTTTGGCATCCGCCTCCATCTCAAGAATAACAAAATCGACCGGAAATATCATATGCCCTACTTTAATTTGCAAATTTTCCGCTATCCCCATGGGATATTGGAAAGAACGATCCGCGAGCCTAATGCTCATGCGGGTAGGGGTCAACTCACCTAGAGACAACTTCCTATACACAGAATAAGGCATCAAATTGATACTAGCCCCAAGATCGACCAATGCCTCACACAAATAAGCACCAAAAGAACAAGCAATTAGAAAACTCCCTGGATCTTCCAACTTGGGGGGAATCTGATTCTGAATGATTGCTGAACATTCGGCACTCATAACTGCAGTCTTCGCTTCCTCCAGCTTCCTCTTGTCACTCACGAGTTCCTTGAGGAACTTAGCATAATTGGGCATACCTGCAATCAAATCAACTAAAGGAACAGTTATATTAACAGACTGAATAAGATCAACAAATTTCTTAAAATGTTCCTTGACTTTTTCTTTCCTCAACCGTTGAGGAAATGGAATCTTTGGTTGATAAGGCTTCACCGTCGGTTTCTCAACTGGTTTAGATGGAACAGCCGGTGTCTGCACGGCTTGGTTCGGCTCCATCTCAATCTCATCATTAACAATTTCATCAGCTTCATTAACCTGCACAAGTGGAGTGGAATCATCAAGTAAAGGGTTTGCAGAATTATAAGTCTTACCTGCCCTCGTAGTGATGGCATTCACTTGCTCATTTCGAGCATTAGGAGGGGTGTACTTCTGCCCTGTTCCTTGAGTATTCTGCCCTTGGTTGTTGAATTGAGGCTTTGGGTTCTGCTGAGTGTTGCTCGGTAGAGTACCGGGCTGCCTATTGGAGTTTCCTACCCTTTCAATCCTTCCTTCTAAATCTTTAATAGTGGCTTGTTGATTCTTTGCTCCTTGATCCAACTTATGTCCGAGCCCATCCAATCGAGTAGTCAAAGCGTCCAACACAGAAATCACCTTCTTGGACTCTTCTGCAACATGTTCATTAGTTGCTTTCTGGGCACTAATGAAATCCTTCACTATATCTCTTAGTTCTGGATCCGAGCCTCGCTGATTGTTGAACCTACTAAACCTGTTACCACCATAACCAGAACTGTTAGCATTAAAAGAAGAAGAAGTAGGGTAAGAACTACCTGATGGCCGGTTTTGATAACCGGTATTTTGGTTGAAATTCCCTTGATTCTGAACGTAACTAACATCTTGCACTGGTTTATCCGGGCAATCCTCCGTATAATGCAAGTCCCCACAATGCTCACAACTGTCAGCCATAACCTTAACATCTCTTTCAAGGCTCTTGAATCTGCTATCTTGATTATCAAACCTCTCATTCATTTGCTTCGAGAGAGCCTTGACTTCAGTAACAAGTTTTGAATCCTCATTACTCTCAACCTTAGCCATGGTACTTCTACTGGATCTCCTATCTCGGTCCTCATCTCTGGTTGAATACTCCTTCGCCATATCTTCAAGGATCTTGTATCCTTCATTCGGGGAAATGTTGTTTAGACTACCCCCAAATGCATAACCGAGCTCCCTTTTGGTCTTTCTATCCAAGCCATCATAGAAAATCTCAAAACTTTCTTCAGTACCCATACTATGTCCGGGGCAATTTCTTAGCATTTCCTTGAACCGTTTCCATGCATCAACAACATCCTCACCACTATCTTGAGTAAAACCTTTGATTTTATTTTCCAATTGCCTTTGAGTTCTTAATGAATAGAACTCATCAATAAATCCTTCACGAAGTTCTGCCCAAGTGGTGAATGAGTTATCGGGTAACTCCTTAAACCAAGCGGCTGCATCTCCAATGAGAGTTAATGGAAATAGCTCAAGTTTAACAGCTTCAGTTTGCCCTTGACCATACTGATATAACCTGCAAATCTTCTCAAACCTCTCAAGATGTGCATAAGGGTCGGTTCTTCGAATCCCATCAAACTTGTCCTCTTCAACACTCTTGAGGTGATTTCCTTTCAAGGAGAAATCTACTGAAATAGCCGGAGGGCGGATAGCTGTGCCCCGGTTATTCGATATGTTTCTTCTTCGTTCCCCGTAAGGACGGGCGTTCGGATCTACCGGTTGTTCATCACCCATTCCGTTTCTCCTTGGTTGTTGATTAATATTAAGGTTGGTTCGAGGTATGACAATACTGTTCGGTTCAGGTGTTTGAATTTTCTCTTCAGTATCTGAGTCCGAGTCTTCACCTGTTTTAAAGAACTTAGCTGCTTGCTCTAACCTATTAACCAACTGATCCTCTGAATTCGGGGTGGGTGGAACACTACTTGCGGTTTCTGGATCTATTTTGATTGATGTGGATAGTTCCTGGTTGTCTCTAGACACTAGGCGACGTCTGACTTTCCCCGGATTAGATAATGGGCTAAGCAAAGGTCGGCCAGAAGCTCTTGTGTTCATCAACTAGCAAGAACCTGCACAATCACCACAAACAAACCGTCAACCGCACATGTGGTATAATTAAATAAAAGAAATTAAAATACAATCTATCTAGTAAAACAATAACTTTCTCACAAATGAATGTGAAAAAGGATCGAGCTACAAAATAAAACAACTACTTAAACAAAAGTCCCCGGCAGCGGCGCCAAAAACTTGATGTGCAAAATCGAGTTTTAAATTTATAAACAAGAAATACCGATTTTACTACCTAATGCACACTCTCGGGCAGTGGACCCGTTCGTGTATAGTATAGATAAATGGTAAGTCAGGATCGAACACAAGGACTTTGAAAGCAATTGTTAAAATTAAGTAGTTCAAATGAAAAGGGGTTTTGTGACCGAAATGTCACTTTGCAAAAAGTAAAAGTAAATAATTAAATCCGGTATTACCGGGGCAGGGTTCGTCTGAAGACGAAAGTAAAAATAATTTGTATGACAATAATTTAAAAGGCATCCATCTTGATTTCGCTCAACAATACGTTCAGATTGCACATAAATGAAGTTCAAATCCAAATTAAGTTGATTAAATAACCGAGACTCAAACAAAGCACCAACCCCGTACCCGTCAAGTTAATGACATCATTTGACTCTCTTGCTTAAACTAGTTTCGTTACAAAGACCGGTACCCAAGACATCTTTTATAACTTCCCTAATCAAACAATTGTTTTGGTTATTGAAATAACAATTATACCTATCGATTGTACCCAACCGTTAACACATTCCTCCCTATTATCATGAACAATTATCTACCGTACCCGTCATAGACCCAATCGTTTGTACCCAAACAATCAAAATGAAATATATGAAATCAATAATTACCATTAAAGACACAAATAAATCACCAATCAATTCAAGATAAATTATAAGGAAGAAATACGCTAAGATCTCGATATAACGTTAAATGAAATCAACATTGAATTAATAAAATTGTGCAATCTTTACATATTGTCTCACTCCATCAAGATGGATGATGAAGCGATTAGCCACTCATATTAAAATAAGAATAACAAATAAAATATGAAGAATTCATTGTTACCGAATGATAATAATCGAAAGCGACAAACGAAATTGATCCAATCGTGTTTGAAATCCTTAAAAGATGATAAATAGATGAGAATATCTCTGAAAAAGTCTTCAAGATCGGCTGGGGGAAGAGAAGAAGGGTTTTGGGATGTTTTTGCATGCTATTTATACTTCCCTAAAATCTGTCCAGAATCGGACCCAGTTGCGGCGCAACCAAGGTTGACTTTCACATTGACTTTGACTTTCATTGACCAAGGCCGGCTTGAACTTGAATGCATTGCGGCGCAACTATGGGAGTTGCGGCGCAACTTAATTAACTGTAAAATGGTTGCGGCGCAATGAACTATTGCGGCGCAATGGAGCGTTGACTTGCGTTGACCATTAACCATTGTTGACTTGTGGCTGGCCAGGTATAGAAGGCGTTGCGGCGCAACTAGGATAGTTGCAGCGCAATTCAACTTTCTGTAATTTGGTTGCGGCGCAACTCCTAGTTGCGGCGCAATGGTCCTTTTACCAGCTTTGACTTTTGTTGACATTCTGCAATCTTCATCCAAATGCTCCGGAAATCATCCGTTAGACTTATTTCACCTCAATAATGTCGTTTTCTCCAGATTTACGCTTAAATACCTGTCAGTAGCCTGAAACACTAACAAATACCATAAACGCACCCAATGTATACAAAAATGACTCATAAAACATGCTAAATCAACTATATTCATTATGGGAAATGGGTATAAAATACGACATATCAGCGTGTTTTCCATATAATCCAGCAGTATGTTAGAATCACAAGATTGAGGAGGCTGCTCTTGGTGGATCCAAGTCTGAGGTTCTTGTGTATTTCGAAGAGATCCTTGACACTTGAGGGATTGATCAGTGGGAGTTTGCACCAAGAGATAATATGGCTCCAGAGTTCTTTCGCAAAGTTGCAGTGGAGAAAGAGGTCCGCAGCGGATTCATCGATTTGGTTACAAAGATGGCAGGTAGTGTTGGTGACTGTGACGTTTCTTTTCAGAAGCAGATCGGTTGTTGGAAGTTTATTCAATTCTAATCTCCATCCAAGAAGGTTGGCCTTGAAAGGTGCTAGGCGGTTCCATGGAAAAACCCATCGTTTTGGACCAATTTCACTTTTTTGCAGAAGGTTTTTCATTGATTTCGTGGTAAAACAGCCCGAGTTATCTGGTTTCCAGGTCCATTTATCATTGGAGGAAGAGAGAACAGTCCTTGATATCCGGCATAGCAGGTTTTCTAGTTGTTGGAGTTCATTTGGAGTCGATGGTGGTCTTGTCCAGCACCATTCCCAGGAGGAGAATCTGCCTTGAGCTGCAAATCGATCACTGATGGTGGAGTCTTTAAACTTCTCAAGTCGAAACAGGTCGGGGTAATCTTTGTAGAAGGGAGTGCTACCATTCCAGATGTTAATCCAAAATCTTATTGAAGTACCATTTCCCAATTGTCCTGCAAACAAACTCTCCAAAGCGACATCAAAAGTACCAAGGTGGGAGTTAAAGTTGGCAATGACCTTCCAAACTCACACTAGTTCAGACCGAAAAGGGACAGGAGAACAGTTCCATTTTGAGCAGTGGATCGATGTGATTACGCGACCCCATAGACTATGAGGTTCATTACGGAGTCGCCACCACCATTTAGAAAGGAGTGAAAGGTTCTTTATATGTAAATTACCCAACCCAAGCCCTCCCGATTCAATTGAGTCAGTGATCAGGTCCCATGATACCCATGGGATTTTTTTATTTCCACCCGAGCCCCCCCAAAAGAAGGATTTACGGATAGAATCAAGTTTGGAGATGACACTTACCGGGGCCTTAAACAATGAGAAGAAGTAAGTTGGGAGGCTGTCAAGTACCGATCGGATTAAGGTTACCCTACCACCAAGCGAGAGTGAAGAGGCTTTCCATTGGGAGAGGCGATTTTCAAAGGTTTGTATGACGGGCAGCCAATTCTTGATGAGGTTCATATTGCTCCCCACTGGTAGATTGAGATATGTTACAGGGAAGCTGCCAATTTGGCAGTTAAGGATGTTGGCAGAGGCGGCCACTTTGTCTGGGGGTAAACTTATTCCAAGAAAGCATGATTTTTGCAGGTTGATTTTGAGCCCAGAAGCTAGGTAAAAACATCTCATGATTCTTTTTATATTTTGGAGGTACGTGGCAGACCAAAGCCCAATTAGGGTGGCATCATCGGCATATAATAGGTGAGAGATTGTTAGGCCGGTGTTCGGTAGTTTGATTCCTATGATGAGGCCCATATTTGAGGCTCGTTGTATGATATTAGTGAATGCTTCCATAGCAATTATAAAAAGGAAGGGTGAGAGGGGGTCGCCCTGTGGGACACCTCGTTCAAAGTTAAATTCACTTGTCGGGCAACCATTCACTAATATAGCGGATCTGGTGGATCGAAGTAGGCCGTTTATCCAAAGAACCCAACGCTCAGGAAAATTCATTTGCTTCAAGACCGAAAGTAAAATTTCCCAACTCACCGTATCAAAAGCCTTTTCAAAGTCTATTTTAAAGCAAAAGGCCTCTCGTTTGTTCTTTTTTAACCAAGAGATGATCTCATTAAGAATTAGAGGACCGTCCAGGATGTTTCTGTCGGAAAGAAAAGCAGTTTGAGTTGGGGAAATAATCTGTGATATTGTCTTCTTGAGGCGGTTTGCAAGGGTCTTTGAGATCACCTTTTTAATACATCCAATCAGAGTGATAGGACGGTAGTCGGTTAAGGTTGTTGCCGTTGCTTTCTTTGGGATGAGAACAATATGGGATGAGCTAGAACCGTGGCTGATATTTCCAGTGTGATAGAAATCAATTAGCACGTTCAGGAAATCAAATTTTAAGTCGTTCCAAAATTTCTTTATGAACGAGAAATTTATTCCATCTGGTCCAGGAGCTTTGTCTCTATCACAATCCCATACTGCCTGAGTGACTTCTTGAAGAGTGAATGAGGTGATGAGGGAGTCTGCATCTAAATGAGAAAGGGTTTTTAGGCCTTGACAGATTATTGGGGATCGTTTCTTCATTGGCTCTTGGAACTTTATCTTGAAAAAATCATGGGCAGCCTCTCTTATGGATGGTGGGTCTATGTGCCAGTTGCCATTTATTTGGAGCCCGTTTAATCTGTTCCTCGAGATTTGACTGTTTATGAATCCATGAAAAAAGGTTGTATTCTCGTCACCATCTTTTATCCACTTGGCCCGAGATTTTTGTTGGAGATCCAGGGTTTTCGCACGTTCATGGGCTTGCAATTTGGCTTTTGTCTCAGCCCATAAGGCCAACTCGTTGTCATCAAAGTCTCCATGATCGATGATGGAGTCCAGGGCTTCTAGTTGTTCATTCAGGCTTGTAACTTCATGATTTTCTTGGGCTGAGGTGGTGCGGATCCATTGTTTCAAATCTTGCTTCAATTTTCTGAGCTTTGCTGTGAGGATTTGGTCAGGGCGACCGTTGTAAAAACCTGAATTGAGGTTGTCGCAGACCACTTCATTGAATCTAGGTCTATTGAGCCATGAGTTGAAGATTCTAAATGGTGAGGGCCCAAATTCGAGATGAGAAGTATTCAGGATTAATGGTCGATGATCGGAGAGAGATTTTGGAAGGGCTGCGAGGGAGGCCCTTGGCCAATTATTCATAAAATTTGATGTCACCAAAACACGATCAATTTTGCTCTTCTTCTTGCCATTGTCAGCCACATAGGTGAAAAGGTTGCCATTCATGGTATATTCCATTAATCCGTTTTGGTGGATGAACGAATTAAAAGAGAGTGCACACGTATCATTAAACACAGAGTGCATTCGTTGATCGGGGTTTCGAACCGAGTTGAAGTCTCCCAGGAGAATCCATAGGCCTTGGGTGTTGGCGATGAGAGCTGTGATCTCGTTCTAAAGGTTCTGCTTTGCCTGTAGCTCTTGAGGTGCATAAAGATTGAGGATATTACATTGTTCAGTGACCCATTGATGAGACCAGAAGTTAACAAAAAATGGTTGGATTTTATGGTGTTGGTAAGGGAAAAGAAGGAGGGATCCCATATGCTAAGGATACCACCAGACCTTCCTTCTGAACCAGAAGAAGGTATGAAATCATGGACAAAGTTGTGGTTTACCCAAAAGGAGTGTGGGTTTAGACTGGATGCTTCTTGCTTGTGAGTTTCCTGAAGACAAAGGAAAGTTAGATGGTGGTCCTTTTTTAATTGGTTCACCCATCTGGATTTGGCCTTGTCTGAGGTGCCACGGATGTTGAGTGATAAGAAATTCATTGGGGTAGTGGGCTTTCACGGTCTTGAACACTAGGTCCTCTACATCATCTTCAAAACCAGCAAGATTTACGCCAACGCGGTCCCCAATTACGAAGGTATTTTGGACTTCTTTGATGATGGAGGGGTTAGGGTGATTATGGCTGGTTGTGGATGGGTTTTGAATAGGGGGTTGCGAAGGTGAGGTTGTTTGGCTATTGGTTTTAGCAGGTGGCGGGTTTTGGGGTGGGATTATGTTAGTATCTGGTGGGTTATCTTGCAAATTCACGGGTTTTTGGGGATGTTTTGTTATTGTTGGTTGGAGTTTGGATGGTGATAAGTTGTTGTCCATGTGATTTTCAAAAGAATGATCATCAAGTGAATTTAGAGATTGAAAAGGGATGGGATCGGGTAAAATCCTGAAGGATAGGTTGGGATTTGATTTTGAGAGTGGTGGGGCGGTAGAGGGATGATTTGGTTTGGGCCTATATAAAGTGCATACAAAACTGTCTGACTGGTGTGTGCATTGTCTCATTATTGATGCTTGCTAAGAATGCAGACAAGCAGGCTAACTTGTCCAATGGTGTTACCAAAACATAACATCATTCTGGATGGGGCTAAAGATGAAATGTGTTGGGATTTGTTGGATTTCTAACCCACTCTGTCGGCATAAATAAATATGTAAATTGGGCAGCTTATTTTTAATAGGGGTATCTTGAGATGTAGACATTGCCAAGTGCTAATTTGGGAAAAATCTTATCATTTAATAATGCCTATTGTGATTATTTTTTGAAACAATATATATATATATAGGAAAAGATAAAATGAGTCCAGCTTATTTTGAGTCTAATTTGAGTCCATTGATTTTCTTCCATCTTCTCAAATTCCAACCACCTCCTACCACCACCACCATCATCTCCGACCACCACCATCACCATCATCTCCGACCACCACCATGGTTTTCCGGCGACGGCGACCACCGCCACCACGACTTACACATGTGTAAGTTAAGTTTTACAACTTACACATGTGTAAGTTACATGGACCCTTTTTGGACTCAAATTAAGCTGGACTCAATTTATCCACCCCTATATATATATATGCAAATATATTAAGTAATATATAACATATTTAATTATATAACAATATATTATATATATTTGTAAAAATTGCACCAATTGCTAATAATCTAATAACAAACCAGAGTCAAAGAGATATGCACATGTATATGATGACAAATCCAGCAACTACCATGTGCAAATGGAGAAGAATATAATCAAGAGAAAACCAATCCGCCAGTCACGCAATGGAATAAAATAATAATCCAATGATAATAATCAATGTTACATTGCATTCATCTACTCAACACAATCAAAGCCATAAATCAAATTTGAAATCTATTGGTCAAACTTTGATGATAAACAACACAAAACCAAATGATTAAAAACAAAACCAATGACAATGTACCCGTTTGGGCTAATCAAACCTACCTATCGAAGAATTCAGACAACAATAATTTTGTTTGCTATCTGTGTTCTGAACTGATTCCTGGATCAGACACGTAAAAGAAGTGAATCCCATATGGCTGCAATGGTGACGATAGCAGGGATCATTAACTGGCTTCTGAGAACGGTGAATCTTGGAGAATCACTCTTTGCAGGAGCGGCACGTGGTGGTGGTGGTAAAGGACTGAGATGTACGTGAAGTTTCATGCCACCATAGCAGGAACCTTTGCTACTAATGAAGTAGCGGTCGTGGGTTACATTGAGTGGCACTACATCTCTTCCGGCTCCTGTGGTGTAATTGTGAACTGGATGCTCAGCATTGCAAGTCTCGTAGTTGGTCTTGTTGACTTCCAATATGTCTTGCTGGTTTCTGTCATACACGAAAACTACAAGGAAGGAAACTATGAATAATTAATACCTAAACAAAATGTCTAGTTTCACATATAATAAAGTTCATACTCTTGATAAATATGACAGTTCCATATATACAAAATGGCAATGTTAAATGGGTTTGAGAAATCTTTTTTGAAAACAAGCTTGTTGATTACGAATTCTATTTAAAAAAGCCTGGTTGGTATTGCCATATGCACCCAAAGTAGTAAGTGTAACATGTAGTTATTCTAAACACTTTTCGGAAATGATTTTTGTTAAGGAGTGACATTTAAGATTTTTGTCTATGAGATATTCACCTTCAAGACAATAAAGGAAAAGGCACAACTTTCTGCATTTCATGCTCAATATACCAACACAACATATTTTCTCTTGCAGCAAACTTAACACCTAAACATTTAATCCGCAAAACATAGTTTCCGGGCCATTTTTTATTTAACAATGTCTAGAGCAACTGGACACAAAGAAAGAGGCCAAGATCCAGGATTCATTGTGTGGTTGTAAAATTGATAAGCATTAGATGGTTCATACAATGTATCTAAGATCTTGTCCCCTTTTCTGTTCCAGATCTCCATACTCGAAGCACAAATAAAAAAGTTTTGATAATATCCACAGTGAATTTAATTCGCCAAATTCTGATCTCAATTAACCGAAATCATTAAAATCTAGCATATCACATATTCACATTCACATACATGACCAGATTCACACACTTCAAATCAAATAACACATAAACAAATTATATGTGTCAACAAAATGGTCTCTCATAGGCACATAATATTAAGTCACATTTAAATATTTTGATATATTCAGATTCTCTTTAGAAATCAAATTACACTAATTATTAAAAATTAATAAACAAGAGTAACGAATTTGCCAATAAAAAAGAAGTTGAAAAAAAGGGTTAACTGGAATCGATATTGATATGGAGTTAATCTTCATATGTTTCGTTCTTTAATTTGTACTTTATCTATTTGAATTTTATTTACTTTTTATTTAACATATTTCGATTTTTTTAAAAAACTTTGATTTACATATTTTGAGACTACCCGTCCAATGGACCGGCCTAATACTAGTTGAATATATACAACAATAAATCCATCAACAAATAATAAGAGCATTATCAAGTAAAAGATATCAATAACATTATCGTATATGAAGATGCAATGCCGCTGAGCCCAAATTTGTCATTCAAAGAAAATCACAAACATTATATCGATGACTGACCCATTTTAATTTTCAAAACATACATATATTGATATATATGTGACAACCTTATATTCACTTTTCCCTGTCACTTCCCCCCATATATATATATAATAGATCCAGCTAAACATTAGCTACAAACCAGTAAAATACTGCTGTTCAAAAAAAAATACTACACTCAAGGATCTATACAACCACAGCCCAAGAGTAAAGAGACTGCTTTTGGCCGGCTACACATTCAAAGATCTATATACACATACATACATATCTATATAAAACAGCAAAACATAAAAACAAACAAAAAACATAAAACAAATAGATCTGAAACAATAAAGACTTACAAAGCCAATCTCCAAAGTAAAATGTTTGATTTCCTGCCCAAAGAGTGTAATTAACATTAGGTGCCCACCCCATACTTCCACCCACAATGAATCTTTTAGCAGAAACTTGAGGTAACATCACAACCAATGTGGCCAAGAATGCTAAGCCCACCATTGTTGTCAATTTCGTGCGCCCCATTTTTTGAATTAATTAAAATTTTGTGTGATACGAAATGGGTGTTTGTGGAATATCGAGGTTTTAGTATTTTCTAGAAGTGTTTTTGAGTGAATGAGTGATGATATATATTTTGGGTTTTGGGGTCGTTTTTATTATTTTTTATATATATATATATAATAACTGGGTGGATGGATTACAGATTTATAGGAGCGTCACATAATTATATTTTAATAAAATATTATGTATGTATGTATCTGTGCTGTACGCGTTTGTTTGATTTGTGTATGTATGTATTTTATATTATTATGCTATTTTTGGGAATAAATATACGATAGGTGATAACGACCATACAAAAATATAAATATTTAAAAATGTAATGTGATGAATATGTTATGTGAATGTGAAGATGAAGTGGAACAACTATAAATGGAGAAAATATAGGGGTCGTTGAGAATTTTAGATAGATGTGATAAAAGTGTATAGCCAAATCTATATAATTTAAATATGATGATTGTTTTATTTTATTTCATTTTAGTTTTACTTTAAGTAATTTAATTTCATTTAACTTCATTTATGTTTTGTATAGTGTCGATCCATCTTATTTGAGTCGTCAACCGGACAACCTGCAACCCCCCATTTGACACGAAATCATTTTGTCAATCCGCCAACTCTTTGACCAGTCAACCCTAAACGTGAACCTACAACCCGAAACTCGACTCGTCACCCGCCAACCTGTTTTTTTATTAGTTGGTGAGTTGGGTTCGTGTTGACGGGTTGACAGATTTGGATTGATATTTCCAGCCCGATTCAATTAATCATTCATCAACTGGTACCGTTTTCATGTAATCATATGAGACCACATATGAAGACTGCAAGTCATGGGTTCAAACATTGTCAAAAAAGAAATGGATAAACTATACCTTGTGATCCATCTGCGAGAATGGCGAATCACCAGACATTAGTTATATGCATTATGCGCTCTAGGTAACAAAACGGTACATGAGACCAGATGGTCTCACCTATTTATTTTTTTAACTGTCCTATTAGTTGATTCAGGATAAATAACGAATAACTCATTTAATATATAAAAATGTAAACTTAAGATTAATTTTTGGTACCCTTTGATTCTATTTCTATAAGCAAAATCCTTTCTTTTAAACTAGTTTTTTGACCCCGGGCGTTGTCCGGGATCGACGCTGCGGCATGCAAATATACATACAACATTATCTAAAAGTTTGGACACTTCAAGTTTACTATAAGGGGTAGAAAGTAAAAATATAGGTGGCAATAACTAAGAGTTTTATGGTAAAAGTTAGAATCCTTAAAAAAAGAGATAGAAAGTAAAAATATAGGTGGCAATAACTAAGAGTTTTATGGTAAAAGTTAGAATCCTTAAAATAAGAGATAGAAAGTAAAAATATAGGTGGCAATAACTAAGAGTTTTATGGTAAAAGTTAGAATCCTTAATATAAGGGGTAGAAAGTAAAAATATAGGTGGCAATAACTAAGAGTTTTATGGTAAAAGTTGGAATCCTTAAAATAAGAGATAGAAAGTAAAAAAAAAAAGATTTGATGATTAAAGTTAAAAATCCAAAGTTAATTGATAAAAATAAAAAACTTTAAAAGTAAAAGTTAGAATCCAAGTTTAATATAAGGGGTAGAAAGTAAAAATATAGGTGGCAATAACTAAGAGTTTTATGGTAAAAGTTGGAATCCTTAAAATAAGAGATAGAAAGTAAAAATATAAGTGGCAATAACTAAGAGTTTTATGGTAAAAGTTAGAATCCTTAATATAAGGGGTAGAAAGTAAAAATATAGGTGGCAATAACTAAGAGTTTTATGGTAAAAGTTGGAATCCTTAAAATAAGAGATAGAAAGTAAAAATATAGGTGGCAATAACTAAGAGTTTTATGGTAAAAGTTAGAATCCTTAAAATAAGAGATAGAAAGTAAAAAAAAAAAAAAGATTTGATGATTAAAGTTAAAAATCCAAAGTTAATTGATAAAAATAAAAAACTTTAAAAGTAAACTATACTTAAGTTTGTATCCAAAAAGTTAGACTAAAGTTAAAAAACCCAAAAGTTGAGTGGTAAAAATAAGAAACTTTAAAATGGTAAAAGTTAGAAGCCTTAAAATAAGAGATAGAAAGTAAAAAAAAAAAGATTTGATGATTAAAGTTAAAACCTAAAGTTAGTTAAAAAAATTTAAAAATTTAAAAGTAAACTAAGTTGTATACAAAAAGTTAGACTAAAGTTAAAAAACCAAAAGTTAAGTAGTAAAAATAAAAAAATTTAAAAGTATACAATCGTAAAAAAAAAAAAAAAAAATAGAAAAAGACAAAATTGCTACTGTAGCTAAGGCTGTTTTTTTTTTAACAGCAAATTCCTACCTAATCTATCTATATTCTCCATATAATACTCCAAGGAGGATCGAACCTCCATCTACACCAAAGGAGCACATGCTCCTTACCACTCCACCAAAGTGGTAGTGTATATATATAATATGATTATTTCAGAATAGTATATTTCACATATTATCACTTTTATACCAACATTACATAATTGGTAAGAGAAGAGAGACATATACTTGAATCAAAAAGATAAAACATAATAATTGATGTTTATTTATACATCATATCGATATATTCTCTTTGTTCTAGTTTGAATATATATTCGACAAAAACTAATATAAATTTAAAAGAATCATAACTATTGTAGGTTACTTTATACATAAGAAGAATAATAATAATAATACTTTGCCATTTTATTATATTACTCGGTTGATACCGGACGACTCGATTAGGTAACTGTTAACAAAAACTCATAATGTCTAAAGTAACAGCTAACCGGCTAACCGCTAACATGTTATATTAGAGAAAGAAAATGTTGATCTGGATATTTATTTATGCATGATAAAGGAATATTATATTAAAAACATGGACGATAATTACTTGTGTGAATTGTTGAATTGAAGGGATATAGATAGAACAAGCATTTTAATCCCGGCGTTGCTCGGGAGACAAAACGATACGTAAAATGTAAAATAAGTACTACACGAACGATAAAAACGGATGTAAGAAACAATTTAAAAATGGCCGTTAACGGATGTAAGAAACTATTTAAAAATGATGGTTATTTAGATGTATGATTATAAGTCAAGTTCAAACTTAAAAGTGGAAATTTAAGGGGCAAAAATAAGAAAGCAAAAAGTTAGGGGTAAAGTTAAAAGCTAAGAAAATTGAGGGTTCAAAGTGAAAACTAAAAAGGAAAGTTTAGGAGGGAAGTTAAAACTATAAAGGGAAGTTTAGGGGGCAAAAATAGAAAATCAAAAACTTTGGGGGAAAAAGTTTAAAAGGGGTAAAGTCTACTATTCCTAAGGTTGTTCTAAAATGTATATATATATATATATAATATTGAATAACAAATTTTATAAGGACTTATGTGATGTCAAAACAATGCTACACTTATATTTGTTTGTACGAAAACAAAACTAAGGAATGTAAAACAACCAAAAATGTGTTGGTTACGAGGTTTTCCTCTTAAGTTAGGTTGATTTATCATTATTTATCGAAATGAAAACATTTGGATATATATGATCGATTTATATGAGATACATTCTGTTTGTTTATCGATCAAGCTAAATTTAAGTGACTTGGTAAGTTAGATAGGATCATTTTCTTGTGAAAAAGGAGGAATGTTCATCTTCAACAATTTAAGAGTGTATGATTAACTTGATCGATCTTTTTACATTCTCAAATGTTGCATTCTCATGTAACCTGGTATATATGTTGATGTTTTTCATGGTCCTTGTTCACTCAATATTACTTAGAACACCCGGATTGAAGTTAGGGTGTCAAGACAAAGAGAACATGTATATATAATGAATAACCAAAATTCAAAGAGAACATAATGAATAGTCGAAATTCAAAGAGAACATGTAAATATAATGAATATAATGAATAACCGAAATTCAAAGAGAACATGTAAATATAATGTCAAAACAATGCTACACTTATATTTGTTTGTACGAAAACAAAACTAAAAGTATAAAATGGCCAAAACTAGTGCGGTAAAAGAGTATATAATTATCGCTCATCAGAAGTTTAAATACACGGTTTCGATCCTTCGGGGTGCCCAGATCATGTGGGGATTAGGATGGAGGTATTTTACCGGCATCATATGGCTCATACGGGGTGGTCGATGGGTATCCAATTGTGGTACCGGGGCTAGGGTTCCCCACATTACCCTTTATATTATTAAATTTAGAAATAAAAATTTGATATATATGATATTTTAGTTTGAGATACATTATGTATTATCCATTGAGCTAAATCTCAGTGACTTGGTAAGTTAGATAGGATCATTTTCTTGTGAAAAAGGAGGAATGTTCATCTTCAACAATTTAAGAGTGTATGATTAACTTGATCGATCTTTTTACATTCTCAAATGTTGCATTCTCATGTAACCTGGTATATATGTTGATGTTTTTCATGGTCCTTGTTCACTCAATATTACTTAGAACACCCGGATTGAAGTTAGGGTGTCAAGACAAAGAGAACATGTATATATAATGAATAACCAAAATTCAAAGAGAACATAATGAATAGTCGAAATTCAAAGAGAACATGTAAATATAATGAATATAATGAATAACCGAAATTCAAAGAGAACATGTAAATATAATGTCAAAACAATGCTACACTTATATTTGTTTGTACGAAAACAAAACTAAGGAATGTTAACCCAAAAAGTGCGGTAGACCCATAGAAGTTTAAATACGCGGGTTCGATCCTTCGGGGTGCCCAGATCATGTGGGGATTAGGATGGAGGTATTTTACCGGCATCATATGGCTCATACGGGGTGGTCGATGGGTATCCAATTGTGGTACCGGGGCTAGGGTTCCCCACATTACCCTTTTTTTTATAAATTAGTAAAAATTTGATATATATGTATTTAGTTTGAGATACATTATGTATTATCCATTGAGCTAAATCTCAGTGACTTGGTAAGTTAGATAGGATCATTTTCTTGTGGAAAAGGAGGAATGTCATTCCTCAACACATATAATTTCATTTACGTGTTGGAATAATTATGATTCGTATTGAATAATATAATGAAAATATGATAGAAAGTAAACGTACCCGATGATCCTGTGGATCCTGTGATAGCATTCAGCATATTTGCCATTGATGTCGGGTTCCCAAAACAAGATGATTGTTGTTAGATGGGAGGAAGAATTCGGTTTGTATGAGAACCGAATTCCAGAGAGAAAGCACACACAAAATTATGAGATCAAGTGTAAAAATGAAGGTTATTAGTCTCTATTTATAATTAGAGAACTTACACTTTTAACCCTGGTGTTTAATGTGTGTAATATTAGTCCCTGAAGTTCCAATCACCTAATGGGAAACCCTATAGTATGTCTTTAAGAGTAAATACGCCCATCGTATATTTACTAGACATAGGGATTTCAGTTATCGTCAATTATCATATCATGAATGATAAACGATCAGTGACGGTCACATTTAACGTGGTTCCAACATTCTCCCACTTGACCAAGCGATCATTTATCTATGAGTATTCAATAAGTCCGGCCGGGATAATACTCATTTTGTTTTAAACTGAAATCATAGTCAATAAGTACAGTCGTAGAGAAGAACATCAACTCAGGACCCCCACTAGTCAAACTATGACTCAAATTTAAAACTAATAAGCAATGATCAATTGACTAAGACAAATTTTGTTATAATAATGTCTATACACCATTATGAGCTCAAAGTGTAGCTAATAGACAAACAAAATCTGAATATAGAGGAAATTTTTTATTAAGATAATAATAATGACCAATAAGTACAACATGCTATTATAATAGGTCATTTAGTAAGCCTCATCTTCGACACGTGTCCTACGAAGATTTTAGGAGGAAGACCTTTGGTCATTGGATCCACTAGCATATTATGTGTACTTATGTACTCAATACAAAGAACATTTTCCTCAATCCGTTTGCGTACAAACAAATACTTTGTATCGAGATACATCTCAGCGCCAGTTGAACTGTTACTGTTCAAGAAAGTTACGGTAGCTGAGTTATCACAATAAAGCTTCAATGGTCTGGTAATAAAGTTGACGATTTTGAGTCCACTGACCAGGCTCTTTAATAACATCCCATGACATGGTATTATAAATGACAATGTATTCAACCATCATGGTGGACGTTGTAGTCAGTTTCTATTTATGACTCCGTCAAGAGATAGGTCTGCCAGCTAATCATAAATATACAATATCCAGAATTGGATTTCGTATCGGAATTAGAATATCCTGCCACTTCTAAGTTGTCACTTCTTCTATAAGTTAATGTGTAGTCTTTGGTCCTTTGCAGATATCGTAGAACCTTTTTAGCCGCTTTTCAATATGCTAATTCGGGATTAGATAGTTAACTCCCAAGCATATCGGCGATATAAGCGATATCTGGACGAGTACAGACCTGAGCGTACATAATGCTCTTAATTACTTATGAGTAATGTATCATCCTCATTTGCTCCTTTTAATCTCAATGTTCGAACTTTGGAAACAATTATACACGTTTCCTTTTACTACTAGAGCTATAGTGGGCGTGTAGTGCTGCATGTTATGGCGTTCTAAGATGTGTTCAATATAAGTCTTTTGAGAAAGAACCAGAACATCATTACGCCTGTCTTGGTGTATTTCGATACCTATGACATAAGAGGCATCACCAAGATCTTTCATGTCGACATTATGCGAATAGTAAATGCTTCGACTCACGCAACATATCCAAGTTGTTACTTGCAAGTATAATATCATCCACGTGCAAAACAAGGATTGTAAATTTACTCCCACTGATCTTGAGATAGGTGCAATGATCCACTTGATTCTTTAGGAAGTCTTGTCCTCTTATGACTTCATTAAACTTAAGGTACCATTTTATTGATGCTTGCTTTAACCCGTATATGGACTTATTCAACTTGCAGACCATGTGCTCTTTACCTTCTGGAATGAATCCATCAGATTGCCGCATGTATACGTCTTATTGCAAGTTTCCATTCAGGAAAGCTGTCTTGACATCCATCTGATGTAACTCTAAATCATAATGAGCTACGAATGTCATGACGATCCTTAAGGAATCTTTATGACAGACAAGAGAAAAGGTCTCTTGATAATCGATTCCTTCCTTTTGAGTAAAGCCCTTCGCAACCAGTTTGGCCTTATAGCGTTCAACGTTTCCATTCAGGTCTAATTTGGTTTTGAAGATCCATTTACAACCTACAGGTTTGGATTCTTCAGTAAATTCAACCAAGTCCCAAACGTCATTATGCTACATGGAATTAAGCTCTTAAATCATGACTTCATTCCACTAAGTGGCCTGATCGCTATTAATGGCTTCTTAATAAGAGGTAGGATCAGTAAGCTTTCCAACGTCCTCAACTTCAGTTAAATAAGTTATGAAATCATCAAAGTTATGGCCTTGCGTGACCTAGATGATCTCCTGAGTTGATTTTCAGGTTCAGTAAGGAAGATGCTTTAGCATTAATAGTAAGATGCTTCAGCATTATTAGTAAAATGGTTTATCATTAGTAGTATCCTGATTAGGAGGATTAGGATTTTGATTAGGAGAAGGTGGATCAGTGTTATTAGGAGCAGCGTTGGGTACAAGAAGAATTATCGGAGGAGTAATAATAACCGACGAGTGGTTCCCCCCGCTTCTTGTACTTATTGCAAATCTTAAGTTATGATTTGTCGTGCTCCCACTGATCTCTTAGTTCTCGACAAACGTGGCATGATAAAGAAAGACATTAAAACTAAAAACCGATAAAGAAACATGTAAGGGATTTAGGATCCAGTTTCTTTTAGTTAGGGTTATAGAGTTATGCTTTGGCAAGACAACCTCATACGTTCATATATTTTAGACTCAGTTTCCTTTCTGTCCAGGAGTCTTAGGGACAGATTCTGATGGAACACTTATTGAGTATATGAACGGCTGTGTGTAAGGCCTCAGTCCAAAGGTATGTAGGTAAGTTAGTGTTGACAAGCATACTTGTCACCATGTCCATTAAGGTTTTATTTCTCCTTTTAAGCAACATCATTTCGTTGAGGAGAACCATGCATGGTGTATTGGTTAATTATGCCATGTTCCTTGCAAAAGTTATGGAAAGGACCATGAGCTTAACCAATATCAGTATGTCTACCATAATACTCACCTCCTTTATCTGATCTCACAACTTTCATTTTACGATCAAGTTGGTTTAAAATCAATAAAAGTCTGTAAGGATTCAGATAAGATATAGGTGCATATAAAGCGAATAACCGTTAATGAATGTAATAAATGATGTATGTCCTGTGATGGATGCGGGATAGGGGCCACTAATATCAATGTGAATTGGCTTCTTTCTTATTCCCTTTAGCCATTTTGCCTTTGAGGCATTAAATACATGTTTCAAAATCACTAAACTCAAGAGAATGTTATGTTCCATCCATTATGAGTCGTATTATGCGAACTCGTGAGATGTGGCTAAGATGTTTATGCCACAACATGGAAGAATTCTCTAATTATTTAGGTGATTTTGTCTTTGTTTTAGTTATGTCATCAATATTAGGAGACAACAGATGTGTCTCAATATATACATATTTCCCACATCTTATTTGGACGTTTTAGACACGTTTGTTAGCCGTTTATACATGTTTTGTGGTGCTTTATGGTATTTGCTAGTGATTTCAGGTCTACAGCAAGTACATCGCTCATAATTGGTAGAAAACAGCTTAAGAATGGTCCATATGCACTAACGATGTAGAACGAAGCTGAAATTCCAAAACCAGACAGAAATCGCGGCGCGATACAGTGTAAAAGTCCAATCGCGGCGCGACCTGATAAACTCGCGACGCGACAAAAGTCCCTGGATTGAGATGCTCCAGTTTTGGCACACCTCGCGGCGCGACCATGGGGGCTCGCGGCGCGAAATCAGTCTGACAAGTCGACTTTCTCTCTCCTGGGGTATAAATACCAAACCCCACTCAACCCTAAACCTAATCTTGGACACTCCAGCCTCCATATTCTCACTCCAGCCGATTTTAAGGGTTTTTCAAGGGTTTTCATCATCAAAACTATTGGGAAGACTTGAAGATTAATTTTGGCTCTTGATTAGTGATTATAGCTCGGTTGTAACCTCGATTTGGATTATTACTTCATATTTGGTACACTATGTTCTCCTTCTTATTCGAATCTCTAGTTATTTTCTTTATGAGTAGCTAAATCTCTACACATTTATGAAGATGAAGTGAAACAATTAGTTATGGTTGCATAATATTTTGAATTCAAGTTGGTTTTACTTAACATTTTGTCAAGATCTTAATGAAGTGATTTCTTCTACTTAAACTTGTGTTCTTGGTGATATTTGTGTTCTTCGATAGTGGTACTAGTTGAATGCAAGTATTATTTTAGTTGTTTGTCTATGAATAACTCTTGCTAGGTCATGGTATGATAGTAAATAATACAAGTCTAATAGAAATTACTTTGTTAAGTGGATTTAACGGTTGGTGGTACCACGTTTCTTTCACAAAGATAAAAATTGTTATTTAAATAATCAAACAAACTAGTTAGTTCGAGGAATTATAATAGGGTTGGTGGTACCACTTGTTGCAAGAAATTGGATTGAGTAGGTGATTGAGTCGATTTTACAAACGGAGTGCACCCGGTTGTGTTTTTGTCTTGTCACGATTATTATCACCAACACATATGAATTTTGAGCTTAACCCATATGCAACCTAGACTCTTTGCGTAGCGGATTCGACATAGATGGCTTTTTAATTATTTGTTTACAACTCAAATCTTTTCGCGTGCTCTCGATTGACACCGGTTGAGTACTTTATTTTACTTGTTGGTTACATAGTTTTCAGAATCGCAAAGTGACAATTCGGTCACACCAAACCTTTTACTTGTTTCACATTTTTACAACCTTTAGTACAACAATCAGTCCTTGTGTTCGATCCTGGTCTTGCCAGTTAGCTATATTACATACGAACGGGTACACTGCTCGTAAGTGTGTTGTAGTCAGTTAGCGGTAGATCTTGTTATAAATTATAAACTAGATTCATCAATATTAGGAGACAACAAAGACTGTGAGAAATTATCATCTAGTTCTAACTTATACATCAATCCATCCAAGAAACCAGGACCAAGGAATTCATTATTATGAGTAATGACAATCTCATCGCAACCATGAATTATTACATAACCTTCAAGGTCTTAGACTAGAAAAATAGATACAAGGTTCCGAGAAATTCTCGATACACATAAGGTATCTACTAGTCTAACACACTTTCCAGTATTTATATGTAAATTATAAGTTTCCATGGCTTCGACATCTAAGAGATCACCCCTTTCAACTCTAAGCTTTCTTTGGTTCTTTTGACAGCTTCTGGATTGTTTATAATCATTGTATTGAGTTGGTCACATGAACCATAGAACCAGAGTCACTTACACATGTATTAATAAGTACATCAAACATAAGAGAATCAAATATTACATAAGATAAGTTACCTTTCTTAGCTAGCCACTCCTTGAATTTAGGGCAATTTGGGTATAATAGAATTTGCAGTTAGGATTGCTCGTCAAGGACTTAGAGCTAGAGGCAACAGCACCATGATTATCCTTTACTTGAAGTCTTAATGTCTTATTACTGTTATTATCCTTCTTCTTAATGGAATTAGCAGTGGTAGTAAGGTGAACAACTTCGGGTTGACCCAACTTAAGGCGACCATTTTCTTGCACACACATTGCAATTAGTTCACTCATCGACCATTTATCCTTCATAGTGCTATATTTAATTTTGAAGGTGTCGAAATGAGTAGGCAATGAGGTCATTATAAAATGCACAAGAAACATTGTCAAAGACTTCCATTTTAGGACTCTTAAACTTATGAGTCATGTCAGTCATCATAATTATGTGTTCACAAATACTGCTATTTCCTTTGTATTTAAGCTACTTGCATACGCCTTATACATTCCCTCGGATACTATGATTGATGAAGATCCTGACCATCATTAGTGACAAGTGATTCGCCCTATCCCACTTTCTTAAAATTCGCTTTCTGAGCTGCGGAAGAGTTAGCAGTAATAGCAGTGGGTTCATTATGGCGAATGACATAGTCAAGGTCTATCATCTCCAGAGTTAGAGGTAATTAATCCTTTCATAAAGCAAAGTTTGCATCAATAAGTGGCTTAATGCCTAAGTTAGGTACTACAGTGGAAATAAGGAGGATATTAATTTATAATACAAGCAATAGAAGATTATAATAGTAATGCCTAAAATAAGTAGGCCTAATAGTAATGAAGTTATAGTGACATGATTAACTATCTAAGGCAGACTAAGTAATGTCTCTTAATAGTAATGGAACTAAAGTAATGCCTAAAATAAGTAGGCCTAATAGTAATGTTCCTTAGAGTAATGAGACTATGACCATTATTATAGTAATGAAGCTAGTGATAGGTAAGCCTATTGTAAACACCAAAACAATAAGCTAAATTAAGGCTCAACTTAGATGTTACATCACCTTTGGGCAGAAATAACTAATATCTAAGTAAATATGAGCATTAGGGTCATGCAACACAACGCTTATCTTTTGACCTTTGGGCACAAAATTAAGAATCGTGTATATTATGCATGCAAATAGTCCTTTTGGCACACAAAGCATATTAAATCACCTTTGGGCAGAATTAATATACTTAATGTTTATTACGCAAAAGGGAAAAGAACGCAACATGAGAATCATATTTGACCTTTGGGCACAAATAATGAGACCATGTATTTTAGTGCGAAGCCCCTAAGTTACGGGGGTCCGGGGCAGCTCCCCTGGAAGCAGGGTCCAAGGGGCGGCAACCCCTGGCGGGGTCGAGCTGTTATGGTAAAAATGTCTCAGAATAAATTATTTTCGTAAATTGGGAGACAAATTTTTGTTGGAATTCGTCTGCCCAAGACACATATTAAATTGACGTGGCTAGTACGTGATGATCCAAGTCGGGTCATACCCAATAACAAGCTAGACAAACACTAATGATTTTATTTATAAGATATGATCTTTAAATAAATATAAATACTTGAAACATTTAGAAAGTGGTTTTCTAAATAATTGCACTTGAGATATGTAAATAAATTATATGGATGATTTATTTTGAGAGAGATGTCAATATGTCTCTGTGGCCGAAGACAGTAAGTTCCCACTGCGGCGCAGTGGGAGTATGTCAAACCCACTGCGGCGCAGTGGGGGTTTTTGCACACGAAGGCCAGAGAGTTCCCACTGCGGCGCAGTGGGAGTGTATCAGACCCACTGCGGCGCAGTGGGTTAATACCCATGTGATGGACTAAGGGGCCGGCCCCCTCCCTCCCCATGTGGGTATACATGCAATGAGACACTTGTTGTCTTGCATGTCCTTACAAGACATAAGACATACACTCAACATAGAATACATTATACTTACATGCAAGAGAAATAATTTTGTAAGAAAAATTCTCTAAGTATTCTCTCAACTTCTCAAGAGCAAAAATACTCTCCTTGTTTCTCTTGGGGTTCGGCTACAAGGAAGAAAAGGAGAAAGGGGTTTCAAGGTTGAATCCTAGCACATTTGGGTGTTTGTTGGAAGCTTGGGGTATACAAGCTTGAGGTTCTTCTAGGTTGAAGACTTGCCATTTGAAGACATCATCTCCTTCATTCAACCTTCTCATAAGCTTGGAAGAAGGTAGTCTTCTAAACACCCTATGGTTGTTGTTTTGTATGTATGTTATTCATATACATGGATCCTTATTGTTTGGGTTTTATTTTATAAGTTAAAATTTGATTTTAACTACATATGTCACATTGAAATGGTTCAATTTTCCGCTGCGTTTTTGATATTATAAGGATAATATTACTTTGATAAAAACCCAAAAATCCCAACAATGGCATCTAGAGCCGGTTATATGGATACATACATCAAAAGTTGAAATTTTGTTTGGACAAAATCCAATATTTTGGTCATTTGGTTATGGCCAAAATAAATACACAAAAAGGAGGTTCCTTTTTTTTCTTGTGTATTTTAGTGTCACAACTTAGCCAAGAGACCTTGTGAATGTTTGTGATGTGTGGATGTGGTTGTTTAATTATTCAATGGTTGTAATAGTTAAATAGGATTTTATTCATTCATTTGGTTATGTAATCTATTTATTTCATTTGGTATGTAATAAGTAGATTAGTTGCATTTTTCATTATAAATGTAATCTCCAAGATGGCATCAAAAGGTTTGGGGCTAAAAGTTGGAGGCTAATGAGAAGACCAGTAAGTTCTCACTGCGGCGCAGTGGGGGTATATTAAACCCACTGCGGCGCAGTGGGGATTATGTAACCGAGACCAGTGACTCCCACTGCGGCGCAGTGGGCGATAATGCAACCGAGACCAGTGACTTACCACTGCGGCGCAGTATGAGTGTATTAGACTCACTGCGGCGCAGTGGGTTATCAAAATGAAGAAAATCATTCAAATCACATCACAAAAGGTTACTTGAAGCATTTGGATGCAAGATCAAGTGGGAGCTCAACTAACACAATATTTTGTGTTACTTTGTCCCTTAGGTTGAGACCTTTTGGCCCACTTGTTTCGGCTAACAAGTGTGGTCAAAATAGTTGGCTAATGTTGTGCACTTATTATATTTGTGTGGTTGTTTGTTTATTTTGTCATATGGATGCTCAAAACCAACAAACTTGATGACTACATGAAAGATTAAAATTGGTTTTAATATTGACATTAACTTGATAAATTAAAATGGGTTTTATTAAAAGTTAATGGTCACAATTATAAAAATGGATTTTATAAAAGAACCTTGAAATTTGGATTTCAAGATTCATTATGGTACATAGTTTTTAACTAGAATATAAAAACTCAAACGACCCTTTAAAACAAGTTAAACGCCATCCTTTTATACAACACTTAATTATTTGGGAACTCTTTGTAGGATAAAGGTCACCTAACTACTTTGAGGGAACTTATAAGTTAAGGTAAATTTATTGTACTTATGGGATAAAGGTCACCTAACCACTAGTATAGATAAATTTACATGTGTGTATAAGTAGGACAACTTGATTTGGAAGCCATGTGATTAGGGTCACCGAAGCATGGTAACCAAAGGCGTTGATGGGATTAAACATGCCAACTTAATATAAGATATTAAACCGGTCCCATACCACTAGAAATTGCAAAGTGTTGCAATTGTCAAACGTTGACTACCTTGTTAATTTAGATCATGGGATAAAGGTCACCTAACCATCATTTAAATGTAACGTTGGATTCTAGGTTTTAATTATTAATTGTCTATGAGACATAAAAGGGTATTAACAATTAAAATTTATATTTGATATCGAAAATACTAATAAAGAACTTTGTTAATCTTGTAGATGGCCGCTAACAATGCAAATAACCCCAACCCAAACGTCCATAATTTTTCACTAAGATCCATCCTTGAAAAGGATCGTCTAAACCAAAACAACTTTGTGGATTGGTTTCGTAACTTAAGAATTGTTCTTAGGCACGAAAAGAAATCCTATATATTAGACGATCCTATTCCTGATGAGCCCGAAGAAACTGATGTTGAGGCCTATAATGATTGGGTTAAATATGTCGAGGACTCCGTGCAAGTTAGTTGCATAATGCTTGCGAGTATGACTCCCGAACTCCAAAAGGAGTTCGAGCATCATGGGGCATACGACATGATTACCCAACTCAAGGAAATGTTCCAACAAAAGGCAAGGGCTGAACGCTTCGAAACGGTTCGAGCGCTTCATGCATGTCGCATGGATGATTCACAACCCGTATCAACATATGTTCTTAAAATGAAAAGCTACATTGATCGCCTCGAAAGGCTTAATTGTCCCGTCTCAAATGAGTTAGCTACGGATATGATCCTTAACTCATTATCTAAGAGATTTGAGACTTTCGTGTTAAATTATAACATGAATGGATGGGACAAGACCGTTTCCGAGCTTCATGGGATGCTCAAAACGGCCGAGGCTAGTATGGGAGGAAAAGTTCAACCCGTTCTAATGATCAATGAAGGCGGAAAGAAAAGGGCTTACTCCGGACCCAAGGCAAATGTTGCTAAGGGAAAGGGTAACTTCAAAGGGAATTATAAAGGCAAAGGAAAGGGAAAAATGGATACCCAAAAGGCGAAGAAGCAAAAGGTTGCTGTCAATGACCCATGCTTTGAGTGTGGGGAGGTAGGACATTGGAAACATAATTGTCCAACCTACCTCAAAGAGTTAAAAGCTAAGAGGGATGCAGGGCAAACCTCAGGTACAATATTTATGATATATATTGAGCTTAATACTGTTCTTTCTTACATATGGGTATTGGATACCGGATGTGGAACTCATATTTGTAATATGTTACAGGGGTTCATAAGAAAGAAGCGCATCAAGAAGGGAGACATTAGTCTCTTTATGGGCAATGGTGCATTGGTGCATGTTGAAGCCCAAGGAGACTATCTTTGAAACTTCCAAATGGTTTGGAAATTGTATTAAACAATGTTTTGTATGCACCTAGTTTGACTAGGAGTATTATTTCAGTTTCCCGTTTAAGACATGTTGGATATGATTTTAATTTTGTTAACAATGATATCCATGTTTCTTTGAATGATGTATTTTATTTTAAAGCTATGCCTTTAAATGGTATTTATGAATTGGTTCATGAAAACACCACATATGATAACTCAATGTACCAAGCTACCACCAAGAAACTTAAATTAGATTTAAGTGAAACCTATATTTGGCATTGTCGTCTTGGCCATATAAATAAGAATCGCATACTAACACTTCAAAAGAATGGTCTTTTGAAAACAAAATCGAATGATTCATTTAATGTATGTGAATCTTGTTTACAAGGCAAGATGACTAAAGCACCTTTCAAAGGCACTAATGAAAGGGCAAAAGATTTATTAGGTATCATACATTCGGATGTATGTGGTCCTTTTAAGCCAATGACTAGGAATGGTGAAAGATACTTCATTACATTCACCGATGACTATAGTCGTTACGGTTATGTATACTTATTAAGACATAAGAGTGAAGCTTTTGAAATGTTCAAAATTTCAAGAATGAAGTAGAAAACCAACTCAGTAAGACAATAAAAATTCTTCGTTCTGATAGAGGAGGTGAATACCTAAGTGATGCTTTTCAAGATCATCTTAGAAGTTGTGGGATCGTCTCACAACTAACTCCACCTGGAACACCACAACATAATGGTGTGTCTGAAAGGAGGAATCGAACTTTATTAGATATGGTTCGTTCCATGATGAGCAGAAGCTCACTACCTCTATCATTTTGGGGATATGCCATAATCTCTGCTGCCCGAATTTTAAATATGGCTCCCACCAAGAAAGTGGAGAAAACACCTTTTGAAATATGGCATGGAAGAGTTCCATCTTTGTCATATTTAAAGGTATGGGGTTGTGAGGCTTATGTAAGACATGATGCCTCAAACAAATTAGAGCCCCGATCCACTAAGTGTATCTTTGTAGGATATCCCAAAATGATTTGGGATATTATTTCTACAATCCTAATGAGCAAAATGTATTTGTTGCTCGAAAGGCTGAGTTCTTGGAAACTAAATTCCTTATGGAAGGAACTAGTTCCAGAACAGTGGAACTTGAAGAAGATCAAGAACCACTGACAGATACACACTTGGGTGACACTAGCATTCAACAAAAGGTTGTTGAAGATGATCAAAGGGTTGATCAAGACACACAAAACGTTCGTAGGTCTGGTAGAGCTACTTATCCACCTGAGAGATATGGATTTCTCGTGGATGAATGCTACATGGTAGTTTCTGATGAACCTACCACCTACCATGATGCTATGTCCAAATCAGATTCGGACAAATGGCTAGAGGCCATGAACGCTGAGATGCAATCCATGTATGACAACCAAGTTTGGGAATTGGTTGTTGAACCTCCTAATTCCAAAGTAGTTGGAAGTAAGTGGGTGTTCAAATTGAAACACGATATGCATGGAAACTTGAGTACTTATAAAGCTAGACTTGTAGCAAAAGGTTTCACTCAAACTCGAGGGTCGATTATGATGAAACTTTTTCGCCTGTGGCAATGCTAAAGTCTATTAGGATATTATTTGCCATAGCCGCATATTATGACTATGAGATATGGCAAATGGATGTCAAAACCGCTTTTCTAAATGGATATCTTGAGGAAGATGTCTATATGGACCAGCCTGAAGGTTTTGTCGATCCTAAGCATCCTAATAAAGTATGCAAGTTAAAGAAATCAATCTATGGATTGAAACAAGCATCAAGAAGCTGGAATCGTCGTTTTGATGAAGAAGTCAAGAATTTGGCTTCATCAAAAATGCCGATGAAGCTTGTGTGTATAAGAAGGCTAGTGGGAGCATCATTACTTTTCTAGTATTATATGTCGATGACATTCTACTATTTGGAAATGACATTCCAACCTTGGAAGGTGTAAAAGCCTGGCTTGGAAGTTGCTTTTCCATTAAGGATCTTGGTGAAGCCGCCTATATTTTGGGAATAAGGATCTATAGGGATAGATCAAGGCGCTTAATAGGTTTGAATCAAAGTGCATACATAGACAAGATCTTGAAAAGGTTCAAGATGGAAAACTCCAAAAAGGGTTTGGTGCCTATTCAAAGAGGAACTATATTGAGTACCTCTCAATCTCCCAGCTCAAAAGTTGAGCAAGAGAGAATGAGTGGAATCCCATATGCATCTGCTATAGGATCCATCATGTATGCTATGATATGCACGAGACCGGACGTGTCATGCGCTTTAAGCATGACAAGTAGATACCAGCAAAATCCAGGTGATAGTCATTGGATGGCTGTCAAATATATATTGAAATATCTTAGAAACACTAAAGATATGTTCTTAATATATGGATCTGGTGAGGAGGAACTCGTTGTAAAGGGTTACACGGATGCGAGTTTCCAAACTGATCGAGATGATTCTCGATCACAATCGGGGTACATCTTCATTCTAAATGGAGGAGCTGTTTCTTGGAAAAGCTCAAAGCAAGATGTGGTTGCATTGTCCACTACAGAATCGGAATACATCGCCGCTTCTTTGGCAGCACAAGAAGCTGCATGGTTGAAGAAATTCATTGCCGATCTAGGGGTTGTTCCTTCCATTCAAGGACCCCTAGAAATTCTTTGTGATAACGAGGGTGCGATTGCACAAATCAAGGAACCTCGTGCACATCAAAAGACTAGGCACATTGAGCGGAGATTCAACTACATAAGGGATGAAGTTGAAAAAGGAAAGATATGTATTCACAAAGTTCACACCGATCAAAATGTTGCGGACCCACTCACGAAGCTCCTTGAAAGGCCTAAGCATGAGAGTCATACTTGTGCCATGGGACTTCGATATTCTAGTGATTGGATTTGATCTATTTTAGTATTTGGATATCGGAACACTTGTAGTTATTAACACATTTATATGAATATTGGTATTTTGCATTTAAATTGTGTTATGTTCCATTTTTGCATGTTTAAATCCATGAATAAGTTAATTATTCTAAATGTCCGTAGTCGATCGTATTTGTGGGAACAAATATGAATGTAAGACTATTATGAACTTGGATTGGTAGATATTCAAAAGGGTTTGAATATAGAGCAAAGTGTTGCTACCAAGGTTCATAGATATTTGTGGGATACAAATATTGGACTGACCTGCAATCAAGCATTACTACATGGAATCTCTGTGATTGATCATAAGTAATCTTGAGTTAAAAGGCGAATATCATTGTGTCCTCAGACCTGAGATACATATTGGGTCTTGATATTCACTGAATATTATACTTTGACTTAGTTCTTCGCTGTTCTGAAACATGGCAGTACATAAGACTAAGCTCAGGTATGATATAAGGTGATTGTGAGAGACGTATGTAGTCGAGATGGAATTTGTCCCTCTTATTCGTTGAGAGTAAGATGTCTAAGGCCTGCTACAAAGTTAAATCAATAGAGAATGATCACTCTATGTCTCTAGGATTTAACATGACATCTGTGACAAAAGGATAAATGATCGATTCACCTAAATCATATCAAGTAAGGGACTTGAAGAGGATGATGTTATTGAATGGCACTTCGTCATACGTATTAGGGGTAGCAAACCGTTGTTAGGCGGTATTTGCTGCTTGCGTCAATCTTCTATGAATCTTGTGCAAGTGGGAGATTGTTGGAATTCGTCTGCCCAAGACACATATTAAATTGACGTGGCTAGTACGTGATGATCCAAGTCGGGTCATACCCAATAACAAGCTAGACAAACACTAATGATTTTATTTATAAGATATGATCTTTAAATAAATATAAATACTTGAAACATTTAGAAAGTGGTTTTCTAAATAATTGCACTTGAGATATGTAAATAAATTATATGGATGATTTATTTTGAGAGAGATGTCAATATGTCTCTGTGGCCGAAGACAGTAAGTTCCCACTGCGGCGCAGTGGGAGTATGTCAAACCCACTGCGGCGCAGTGGGGTTTTTGCACACGAAGGCCAGAGAGTTCCCACTGCGGCGCAGTGGGAGTGTATCAGACCCACTGCGGCGCAGTGGGTTAATACCCATGTGATGGACTAAGGGGCCGGCCCCCTCCCTCCCCATGTGGGTATACATGCAATGAGACACTTGTTGTCTTGCATGTCCTTACAAGACATAAGACATACACTCAACATAGAATACATTATACTTACATGCAAGAGAAATAATTTTGTAAGAAAAATTCTCTAAGTATTCTCTCAACTTCTCAAGAGCAAAAATACTCTCCTTGTTTCTCTTGGGGTTCGGCTACAAGGAAGAAAAGGAGAAAGGGGTTTCAAGGTTGAATCCTAGCACATTTGGGTGTTTGTTGGAAGCTTGGGGTATACAAGCTTGAGGTTCTTCTAGGTTGAAGACTTGCCATTTGAAGACATCATCTCCTTCATTCAACCTTCTCATAAGCTTGGAAGAAGGTAGTCTTCTAAACACCCTATGGTTGTTGTTTTGTATGTATGTTATTCATATACATGGATCCTTATTGTTTGGGTTTTATTTTATAAGTTAAAATTTGATTTTAACTACATATGTCACATTGAAATGGTTCAATTTTCCGCTGCGTTTTTGATATTATAAGGATAATATTACTTTGATAAAAACCCAAAACCCAACAATTTTGCCATAAATTTAAGGTAAAATTGTACTCGACAATTAGGAGAACTCAACAAGTAAGTCGAATTCAACAATTAAGGAGAACTCGACAAGTAAGTTGAATTCAACAAGTTATGATTGATCTCAACGATTAAGAAGAACTCAACAAGTAAGTCGAATTCAACATTTAAGTAGAACTCGACAAGTAAGTTGAATTCAACAAGTTATGATTGATCTCAACGATTAAGAAGAACTCAACAAGTAAGTCGAATTCAACATTTAAGTAGAACTCGACAAGTAAGTTGAATTCAACAAGTTATGATTGATCTCAACGATTAAGAAGAACTCAACAAGTAAGTCGAATTCAACATTTAAGAAGAATTCGACAAGTAAGTTGAATTCAACAAGTTATGATTGATCTCAACGATTAAGAAGAACTCAACAAGTAAGTCGAATTCAACATTTAAGTAGAACTCGACAAGTAAGTTGAATTCAACAAGTTATGATTGATCTCAACGATTAAGAAGAACTCAACAAGTAAGTCGAATTCAACATTTAAGTAGAACTCGACAAGTAAGTTGAATTCAACAAGTTATGATTGATCTCAACGATTAAGAAGAACTCAACAAGTAAGTCGAATTCAACATTTAAGTAGAACTCGACAAGTAAGTTGAATTCAACAAGTTATGATTGATCTCAACGATTAAGAAGAACTCAACAAGTAAGTCGAATTCAACATTTAAGTAGAACTCGACAAGTAAGTTGAATTCAACAAGTTATGATTGATCTCAACGATTAAGAAGAACTCAACAAGTAAGTCGAATTCAACATTTAAGTAGAACTCGACAAGTAAGTTGAATTCAACAAGTTATGATTGATCTCAACGATTAAGAAGAACTCAACAAGTAAGTCGAATTCAACATTTAAGAAGAATTCGACAAGTAAGTTGAATTCAACAAGTTATGATTGATCTCAACGATTAAGAAGAACTCAACAAGTAAGTCGAATTCAATAAAGACTAAATCAAATTCAACTTAAAATAAGGTTGAATACAATAAAGACTAAATCAAAATCTTAAAATGAGGTCAAATTCAATAATGAAATAAGGTCGAATTCAATAAAGACTAAATCAAAATCGACTTAAAATAAGGTTGAATTCAATAAAGACTAAATCAAAATCTTAAAATGAGGTTGAATTCAATAATTAAATAAGGTCGAATTCAATAAAGTCTAAATCAAAATCAACTTAAAATAAGGTTGAATTCAATAAAGACTAAATCAAAATCTTAAATAAGGAATTAAACCCGACAATAAGAGGTCGAACTCGACATACAAGGTGAGAGTCGAACTCGACTTCATATAATATTTGTATTCTTTCTCATCCGACATATGTTTTGTGCGAATAAAATAATGAACCAAAAATAAACCTTTTGCTTTGGTTTTGATCAGCCGCGGGAAAAAAACACAACAAAATTCACATAATATATTCAATATCATTAAATAGAGAATGTAACAACCGTCTTAGAAATGTTCTAAATAAGTTCTCTGAAACGTACTTTCGCCACCGGAACGGCCAGACAGTTCAATTTATATAAGTTCTTGACGTACTTTAGACTTGAATTATATGCTTATATGAAGGTCAATTTGATCTTAAAATCTTAATTTATTTGACGAGTTCCTGATTAAGTGCGATGAAATACTAAAGAGCAGTACGTAAACGTTCGTGTTCATAAAAGTTCTAGTTCAAGATGTTCGCAAATGGTCCTTGCATTTATTAAGTTCATCATTATGAGAAGACTATAAATAGATGAAGTTTAGAGAGAGAAAACCCTATTCATCATCTCCTTCATCTTTCACTTCTCTCACTAAAAACACACTCTGGCAGCCATAAAACACACAAAAAATTCATCTTTTGATTTTGGATTGTTAAATCAAAATCGTTTGTACTTTTAGCATCCTTGTGATAATCAAAACATATTTCTGGAATCAAATCTCAGGTAACAACAACGAATTATGAGTTTTTGACCAAATTAAAAGTGTACTTTTTCAAGTTTATGTTCTTGATGATTTGGTCCAGTTCTTGAACGAAAATCATGTTCTATGTTAATGGGTTTGTGTCTAAATGTGTTTAACAACATTTGTGTGAACAAATTTGGGTCATAACATGCTTTAATCTACAAAACCCATTTTGAAAATGAAAGTACAACTTGTTCTTGAAGTTATGACTTGTTTATGTTATATTTGATCTTGGAAATCAGTAAAAGTGATATAAGTTGTTGTTATGATGCATATAAGTACTAGTGCTATGTTCTAACATGTCTTAAAATCGACCTAGACCTTTGTGATGAGTGTTTGATTTGTACAGCTCGTTTTTGGCCCTGGGACGATCCTGAATGGGACGATCTTGGTCCCAAGATCGTCCTAGGCAGTCCCTTTGGTAAGTAGTAATTGTTCATTCGATCTTGTGTGGTGTTGTGATATTGTTGGTACGTTTAATGGGTAACTGATCCCTTGGATCGGTTTTGCTCAAACACTTGTTCTTGTTCCTGGAAATTGAAACGACTTGAGCCAGTGAAACACTTGAGACGATCCTGAACTCGAAAAGCTAAAACGATCTTGAACCCGAACCCAGGACGATCTTGCACCTAGTACATCTGAAACGATCTTGAGCATTGTACTTTGAAACGATCTTGAGTTCATAAACCTTAAGACGATCTTGTGCTTAGAACTTGAAACGATCTTGAACCCGAACCCAGGACGATCTTGCACCTAGTACATCTGAAACGATCTTGAGCATTGTACTTTGAAACGATCTTGAGTTCATAAACCTTAAGACGATCTTGTGCTTAGAACTTGAAACGATCTTGAACCCGAACCCAGGACGATCTTGCACCTAGTACATCTGAAACGATCTTGAGCATTGTACTTTGAAACGATCTTGAGTATTAAGTCTTGAAAGGATCTTAAATACATTTATACTGTTTAAGGGAGTATTTAAGTCTTGAATGGGCAGGATCTTAAATACATTTATACTGTTTAAGGGAGTATTTAAGTCTTGAATGGGCAGGATCTTAAATACATTTATACTGTTTAAGGGAGTATTTAAGTCTTGAATGGGCAGGATCTTAAATACATTTATACTGTTTAAGGGAGTATTTAAGTCTTGAATGGGCAGGATCTTAAATACATTTATACTGTTTAAGGGAGTATTTAAGTCTTGAATGGGCAGGATCTTAAATACATTTATACTGTTTAAGGGAGTATTTAAGTCTTGAATGGGCAGGATCTTAAATACATTTATACTGTTTAAGGGAGTATTTAAGTCTTGAATGGGCAGGATCTTAAATACATTTATACTGTTTAAGGGAGTATTTAAGTCTTGAATGGGCAGGATCTTAAATACATTTATACTGTTTAAGGGAGTATTTAAGTCTTGAATGGGCAGGATCTTAAATACATTTATACTGTTTAAGGGAGTATTTAAGTCTTGAATGGGCAGGATCTTAAATACATTTATACTGTTTAAGGGAGTATTTAAGTCTTGAATGGGCAGGATCTTAAATACATTTATACTGTTTAAGGGAGTATTTAAGTCTTGAATGGGCAGGATCTTAAATACATTTATACTGTTTAAGGGAGTATTTAAGTCTTGAATGGGCAGGATCTTAAATACATTTATACTGTTTAAGGGAGTATTTAAGTCTTGAATGGGCAGGATCTTAAATACATTTATACTGTTTAAGGGAGTATTTAAGTCTTGAATGGGCAGGATCTTAAATACATTTATACTGTTTAAGGGAGTATTTAAGTCTTGAATGGGCAGGATCTTAAATACATTTATACTGTTTAAGGGAGTATTTAAGTCTTGAATGGGCAGGATCTTAAATACATTTATACTGTTTAAGGGAGTATTTAAGTCTTGAATGGGCAGGATCTTAAATACATTTATACTGTTTAAGGGAGTATTTAAGTCTTGAATGGGCAGGATCTTAAATACATTTATACTGTTTAAGGGAGTATTTAAGTCTTGAATGGGCAGGATCTTAAATACATTTATACTGTTTAAGGGAGTATTTAAGTCTTGAATGGGCAGGATCTTAAATACATTTATACTGTTTAAGGGAGTATTTAAGTCTTGAATGGGCAGGATCTTAAATACATTTATACTGTTTAAGGGAGTATTTAAGTCTTGAATGGGCAGGATCTTAAATACATTTATACTGTTTAAGGGAGTATTTAAGTCTTGAATGGGCAGGATCTTAAATACATTTATACTGTTTAAGGGAGTATTTAAGTCTTGAATGGGCAGGATCTTAAATACATTTATACTGTTTAAGGGAGTATTTAAGTCTTGAATGGGCAGGATCTTAAATACATTTATACTGTTTAAGGGAGTATTTAAGTCTTGAATGGGCAGGATCTTAAATACATTTATACTGTTTAAGGGAGTATTTAAGTCTTGAATGGGCAGGATCTTAAATACATTTATACTGTTTAAGGGAGTATTTAAGTCTTGAATGGGCAGGATCTTAAATACATTTATACTGTTTAAGGGAGTATTTAAGTCTTGAATGGGCAGGATCTTAAATACATTTATACTGTTTAAGGGAGTATTTAAGTCTTGAATGGGCAGGATCTTAAATACATTTATACTGTTTAAGGGAGTATTTAAGTCTTGAATGGGCAGGATCTTAAATACATTTATACTGTTTAAGGGAGTATTTAAGTCTTGAATGGGCAGGATCTTAAATACATTTATACTGTTTAAGGGAGTATTTAAGTCTTGAATGGGCAGGATCTTAAATACATTTATACTGTTTAAGGGAGTATTTAAGTCTTGAATGGGCAGGATCTTAAATACATTTATACTGTTTAAGGGAGTATTTAAGTCTTGAATGGGCAGGATCTTAAATACATTTATACTGTTTAAGGGAGTATTTAAGTCTTGAATGGGCAGGATCTTAAATACATTTATACTGTTTAAGGGAGTATTTAAGTCTTGAATGGGCAGGATCTTAAATACATTTATACTGTTTAAGGGAGTATTTAAGTCTTGAATGGGCAGGATCTTAAATACATTTATACTGTTTAAGGGAGTATTTAAGTCTTGAATGGGCAGGATCTTAAATACATTTATACTGTTTAAGGGAGTATTTAAGTCTTGAATGGGCAGGATCTTAAATACATTTATACTGTTTAAGGGAGTATTTAAGTCTTGAATGGGCAGGATCTTAAATACATTTATACTGTTTAAGGGAGTATTTAAGTCTTGAATGGGCAGGATCTTAAATACATTTATACTGTTTAAGGGAGTATTTAAGTCTTGAATGGGCAGGATCTTAAATACATTTATACTGTTTAAGGGAGTATTTAAGTCTTGAATGGGCAGGATCTTAAATACATTTATACTGTTTAAGGGAGTATTTAAGTCTTGAATGGGCAGGATCTTAAATACATTTATACTGTTTAAGGGAGTATTTAAGTCTTGAATGGGCAGGATCTTAAATACATTTATACTGTTTAAGGGAGTATTTAAGTCTTGAATGGGCAGGATCTTAAATACATTTATACTGTTTAAGGGAGTATTTAAGTCTTGAATGGGCAGGATCTTAAATACATTTATACTGTTTAAGGGAGTATTTAAGTCTTGAATGGGCAGGATCTTAAATACATTTATACTGTTTAAGGGAGTATTTAAGTCTTGAATGGGCAGGATCTTAAATACATTTATACTGTTTAAGGGAGTATTTAAGTCTTGAATGGGCAGGATCTTAAATACATTTATACTGTTTAAGGGAGTATTTAAGTCTTGAATGGGCAGGATCTTAAATACATTTATACTGTTTAAGGGAGTATTTAAGTCTTGAATGGGCAGGATCTTAAATGCCTCCATATTACTATATTGATCTTTAACATGTTCTAGTTCGTACTTGTACTTGTTCAGTTCTTATTCACTGCTATCAATTCATATCCCACAGTTCAGGGATTGAACCGTAGATAATTATGGACAACGCTGTTTAGGGTAGGCCCACCCTCATTCTCCGCAGTTCTGGAGGATGCATATTATCTGTTCTTGTTCTGATTTAGATCTTCGTGAAGTACTTGATTATTATGTGCATGAGTTCATTACAGTTCAGTTCTGGCCAATCGGGTTAGCAGTGACAACTCATCTAAAGTTCATTATATGTTCTTGTACTGTTCTTACGGTCATAAAGCACTTTTGTTAAACATACAAATCTTACGACTTGTTCTTACTCTACATATTATTATATGTAAACGTACTAGTACTCTATGTGAATCTCACCAACTACTTTTGTAGTTGACATTTGAACTTACATGCTTTTCAGGCTAGACTAGTAGATCTCTTAGCATAGGAGTCTTTCTCTTAAAGCTCATATCTTGTGGCGACTGTTCGTACGTTCAAGACCGGAAGCCGTGAAGATCTCCCTTTGCTTATTCAGTTCAGACCCCTGTACTTCAAGACAATTGTTCTGTCTTTTGATTATTAATTATTCTGGGTATATCCCAAATGCTGTAATAACTTTTATACTTCTTTTCTTTTATGTTATTGGCTGTGTTGGAACTTGTACTGTGTGCTTTTGTGCTTGTCTGTACATCCCGTATATTCCGCTTTAGCGGGGTGTTACACATAATTAGTTTCAAAACAAACAAAATAATAGTTTTGACATAAACAAATATGTAGCATTAATTAGAAGTTTGCTATATATTTTGAGATCAACTAAGATCAAAAGTTTTTATATTTTAAAATCATATTTTCGGTATTTGTTCCAAGCAATTTACGGAACAAAACAATACAAATCATTAGATCGGTTAAGAACCATTTGGCTCTGATACCACATGTTGGAATAATTATGATTCGTATTGAATAATATAATGAAAATATGATAGAAAGTAAACGTACCCGATGATCATGTGGATCCTGTGATAGCATGCAGCATATTTGCCATTGATGTCGGGTTCCCAAAACAAGATGATTGTTGTTAGATGGGAGGAAGAATTCGGTTTGTATGAGAACCGAATTCCAGAGAGAAAGCACACACAAAATTATGAGATCAAGTGTTAAAATGAAGGTTATTAGTCTCTATTTATAATTAGAGAACTTACACTTTTAACCCTGGTGTTTAATGTGTGTAATGTTAGTCCCCGGAGTTCCAATCACCTAATGGGAAACCCTATAGTATGTCTTTAAGAGTAAATACGTCCATCGTATATTTACTAGACATAGGGATTTCAGTTATCGTCAATTATCATATCACGAATGATAAACGATCAGTGACGGTCACATTTAAAAGAATCATAACTATTGTAGGTTACTTTATACATAAGAAGAATAATAATAATAATACTTTGCCATTTTATTATATTACTCGGTTGATACCGGACGACTCGATTAGGTAACTGTTAACAAAAACTCATAATGTCTAAAGTAACAGCTAACCGGCTAACCGCTAACATGTTATATTAGAGAAAGAAAATGTTGATCTGGATATTTATTTATGCATGATAAAGGAATATTATATTAAAAACATGGACGATAATTACTTGTGTGAATTGTTGAATTGAAGGGATATAGATAGAACAAGCATTTTAATCCCGGCGTTGCTCGGGAGACAAAACGATACGTAAAATGTAAAATAAGTACTACACGAACGATAAAAACGGATGTAAGAAACAATTTAAAAATGGCCGTTAACGGATGTAAGAAACTATTTAAAAATGATGGTTATTTAGATGTATGATTATAAGTCAAGTTCAAATTTAAAAGTGGAAATTTAAGGGGCAAAAATAAGAAAGCAAAAAGTTAGGGGTAAAGTTAAAAGCTAAGAAAATTGAGGGTTCAAAGTGAAAACTAAAAAGGGAAGTTTAGGGGGAAAGTGAAAACTATAAAGGGAAGTTTAGGGGGCAAAAATAGAAAATCAAAAACTTTGGGGGAAAAAGTTTAAAAGGGGTAAAGTCTACTATTCCTAAGGTTGTTCTAAAATGTATATATATATATATATAGTTTATATATATATATAATATATGATACTGAAATTCAAAGAGAACATGTAAATATAATGTCAAAACAATGCTACATTTATATTTGTTTGTACGAAAACGAAACTAAGGAGTGTAATACAACCAAAAATGTGTTGGTTACGAGGTTTTCCTCTTACGTTAGGTTGATTTATCATTATCTATAGAAATGAAAACATTTGGATATATATGATCGATTTATATGAGATACATTCTGTTTGTTTATCGATCAAGCTAAATTTAAGTGACTTGGTAAGTTAGATAAGATCATTTTCTTGTGAAAAAGGAGGAATGTCCATCTTCAACAATTTAAGAGTGTATGATTAACTTGATCGATCTTTTTACATTCTCAAAGGTTGCATTCTCATGTAACCTGGTATATATGTTGATGTTTTTCATGGTTCTTGTTCACTCAATCTTACTTAGAACACCCGGATTGAAGTTAGGGTGTCAAGACAAAGAGAACATGTATATATAATGAATAACCGAAATTCAAAGAGAACATAATGAATAACCAAAATTCAAAGAGAACATATAAATATAATGAATAACCGAAATTCAAAGAGAACATGTAAATATAATGTCAAGACAATGCTACATTTATATTTGTTTGTACGAAAACGAAACTAAGGAGTGTAATACAACCAAAAATGTGTTGGTTACGAGGTTTTCCTCTTAAGTTAGGTTGATTTATCATTATCTATAGAAATGAAAACATTTGGATATATATGATCGATTTATATGAGATACATTCTGTTTGTTTATCGATCAAGCTAAATTTAAGTGACTTGGTAAGTTAGATAAGATCATTTTCTTGTGAAAAAGGAGGAATGTCCATCTTCAACAATTTAAGAGTGTATGATTAACTTGATCGATCTTTTTACATTCTCAAAGGTTGCATTCTCATGTAACCTGGTATATATGTTGATGTTTATCATGGTCCTTGTTCACTCAATCTTACTTAGAACACCCGGATTGAAGTTAGGGTGTCAAGACAAAGAGAACATGTATATATAATGAATAACCGAAATTCAAAGAGAACATAATGAATAACCAAAATTCAAAGAGAACATATAAATATAATGAATAACCGAAATTCAAAGAGAACATGTAAATATAATGTCAAAACAATGCTACATTTATATTTGTTTGTACGAAAACGAAACTAAGGAGTGTAATACAACCAAAAATGTGTTGGTTACGAAGCCTAGATTGTGAAGTTTAGGGTTCGATCCTTCGGGTGCCCAGATCATGTGGGGATTAGGATGGAGGTATTTTACCGGCATCATATGGCTCATACGGGGTGGGTCGATGGGTATCTAATTGTGGTACCGGGGCTAGGGTTCCCCCATTACCTTTTTTTTTAGTATTTATCATATTTAGGAAATGATAATGTATGGATATATTATAATTTATATGAGATACATTATGTATTATCCATTGAGCTAAATCTCAGTGATGGTAAGTTCGATAGGGGTTTCCCCCCCCCCAATTTTCTTGTGGAAAAGGATTAATTCCATCTCAACCATTTAATTGTTTATGATCAACTTGATCAATATTTTACATTCTCAAAGGTTGCATTTTCATGTAACTTGTATGTATGTTGATGTTTATCATGGTCCTTGTTCACTCATCTACTCCGAACACCCATTTGTGGATTGAAGTTAGGGTGTCGAGACAAAGAATGTCTTCAAAGATCAAATTAGAAACTCGATTGAAAATATAAGATCACAATTTTTATTCGGAATCATTTTTATTAGATATTTTTATCAATTCAAGCTATTATTAATTTTGAAGTTTCTATGATAGTTTTAATGCCCGATAACTCATGCTTAATTTAACCGTTGTGAAAAGGTCATTATATTCCAAAATCGATAACTTAATCATTTTAATCGCAACCTTTCACAACTAGATTAATACCCGGTCGTTGACCGGGTTATGAAATAAATTCATACATGATCGCATGCATACCCTCTCAAGCTTCTTATCAATGGAAATTTTGAAAGTTCTATGATTTCTATTGGCAAACACAAAGAGTGCATATACTCTCAATAAAGAAGGTGAACACCCAAAATAATTATTGAATACAGATGTCCATTTATTTCCCACTGTCATATTAATGATTTTATTTCTTACATGTTAACACATAATATGATACTCCAAGTATCACAATTTAACGTTAATTAAAAATAGATTTTTGATTTTTTCAAGGGCTATTATTATACACAGAGTCGTACTAACAAGTTAATGTTGAACAACTTATACTTTGATCAAAAAAATAAACAAAATTAATCTCTAACAACCCGAAGTGATATTTCTTTTTTTATATACTAGAACGATACCCGCACGATGCGTTTGTGTAATGGCGGCGGTGGTGGAGGTGGTGGCGATGTAAAATTTGTTTCACTTCCATAAAAAGTTACAGGAAACTTACCTTGTTAAACACAAAAAGGAACAATCGAAGAAGATAGATACGCGAATTATAACAAAAACATGAATAAAAAAAAAATCTAAAGATAAAAAACATCAATACTTATAGACATACTTGTAAAAAAAAATTTTTGTTAAGGTCGAAAGGTGCATATCCTGACAATAAACTCTAGATCCATTATTAACAGGTTGTGACAAAAATGATACCACCTTCACAATTTAATACTATCTAATAAAGTTAGTACGAAAATAAGCATATTGTTAAAATAAACTTTTAACACTTGTACTTTTTGGTAGGGCGGTCAATCTCGACCCAACCGAAACCCAACCCGAACCGAAAAAAATCAGGTTAGGGTTGTGAAATCTCGACCCGTCAACCCGCTAACCCACTAACCTGGTTTTTTTCAGGTTGGGTTCGGGTTGACCCATTGGGTTAACATGTCGACCCGCCAACCTGAAAAGAATTTAAATTTATATAATTCTTTTTAATAGGTCGACTCACCAACCATTTGACCCACTCAACCGTGTAATTGGAATATTAGCCGCATTCTTGTTTTTTAATTCTCATCAATAATTAATACATGTTTTATTCTCATTCTTATTTAATACATGTTTTAATATAACACATTCCTTCCTAAATTGTGTCTTTTATTTTCAATGGTTGAGATTATTGATAACATTGCTAGATTATGAATTCATGAAAAGTGTGTGTGAGAGAGAAAGAGAGAAAAAGGGAAACTGGGAAATAATATTATGAAGACTTAAGTTACAATGGTGGTGAGGTATTTAATTCTGTAACACCCCAAGCCGAGGCTCGAAATATTACGGAAATCATATAGCACAAGGTGGAATTACAATAAAACAAGAACTAAATGCAAATAAAGATTCAGTGAATCCATTACAATACGAAACAAGTACCAAAATACATAAGGAGCAAATAACCATCAAAGTTAACAAAAGAACATCCAGAAGATGGCAAATCGATCCTAAGTATAATGCAAAAGAGAAGGTCGATGAATCCTTGATTCATAAGGTCCCATGCCCGGGTTTAACAGCAAGCAAGCAACTAAACTCCACGTCTGGGGATAACCTGATTACCTGAAAAGTGTACTAAGCATAGTCAACACAAGGTTGGTGAGTTCGTAGTAATGGTCCGCAAGGAACCATCGTCAATAATCACAATATACAAGTAGAGGCTAGACATGACTTACAACGAGCCTCTAAGTAACACAATAACTTCCAACAACAAGATTACACAAAGCAAGTAAGCGTGTAATAGGAGTGCACAAATGATATAAGTATCAATGTAAGTGCTGAATGCATAAATAAGCCAACATGCCTATCTTATGCGTGAACTCAAGTCACCTATGCAATGATACCCGCCTGTCATCACAATGAACAAGGCTGTATCTCAAAATCATCGAGATATATATGTCTATATACTCGGAGTCATGTCACCAACATCTTACAGATTAAGTGTATACATCTATACACTTGGATGTTTGAGTCCTCAACCGAGGGTTATGTAACTACGTATGCATGCTTACAATCAATCGTATATGCATCAATCACAAATCGTCTGTCATAAACCAACAATCAATATTCGTCCATCATAAACCAATAATCACAATTCAAACCAAACTATACGTACATACACTTAAAAGGATTATCCATTCTTCGAGTCCCAGATGCTTATATATAGGGTCACCCGCAGCCTTCCCACCACATCTAAAACCCATTGAAGGCATAACCGACTTCCATGTATGTACGTCTATCCTAATATTAATGAAATACTTAACAAAACATAAATCAAGTCAATCAATCGTAATAGACCGTCTCATCAATCCACATTTAAACCAAATCAATCAATCAATCAACAACGTAAGTAAACACGCAAGTCTTACACTTTTCAGCCCGAATCTCAAGCGAGTAGGGAGATACGAAACTCACCTTGGTCGGCAAAGAAGTTAAGTTTGATATAAAGTCGGGTTAATGTCGTTCAATATTCACTTCACGTCCACCACCTATATTTCGATAATATACATACACATTAACATACACAAATATATACATATACGTCATTCACTAGGGTTAAAACCCTAATTAGATTTTAATACGACTTATGGCCTTTGAAGACTCCCGAGACTTGACATTATCGATGGAAGGGTCAAGAGATCGCTTGAAACAAATGTAAAGTCGTCTTGTATTTAAAAACCATTTTTATTACACATATATATATAATTGAGGTTTAGAAGTTTAGGATTCTATGGATGATTCTCGACTCACAAAGGATCCTTGCGGCTTTACTCGACACTAGATTAGCCCCAGAAGACACTCAAGAACAGCCCACATGGACCCAAGAACAAAGCAAAAAGGCTGGACAAAGCAGGAAACAGAAAAATGTGCAGCACCGTCTCGCACGGTGGCTGTCACCGTCCCATACGGTCAGCCAGGAGGAAGCAGCGTCTCACACGGTGGCCCTCACCATCCCAGATGGTTAGCTTGACCAGAACCACCGTCTTGCACGGTCTGTGCCACCGTCTCAGACGGTGGCTTGGATTTTGAAGTTCCACCGTCTCGTTCCACCGTGCAGCAGAGGAATTTACCGTCTGGCCACCGTCTGGTCCATTTGGAAGATGCAGGCCACCGTCTCAGACGGTGGCTGGAGCGTCTCAAATGGTAGGTGCAGGGCACGAGCAGCAGCAGGAGCAAAAGTGCAGGAAACCAAACCCAAAACCCTATTTTTGTAAACCAAAACCCTAATCGAACCAAAAAGGTTTATGGACCAGTTTTTGAAGTGAGATTAGATGTTCTAATGCATAAATACACTTAACTCGATTATATTTTCCATTCCAACACATCCAGAAATCATCAAGGTCGATTCTTGACCCAATCTTGCCCAAGAACCCTAATTTTACCCAAGAAACCCTAAAATCCGACCCGTTGGGTTTGACCCGACCTAAATGATCTTGCACACTCATTTTAACATATTCTAACTAGTAGTAACAAAACCCACACCAAAATCTTGTTCGTAACATGAAATTTGCATTAAATTCGGTTTTGACCTAAAAAGTCAAAGTAAAACCCTAATGAGCCAAAGACTTGATTTTCGACTTGAAACTCGATAACTTAGCTTAGAAACAAGATAATAAACATGAAATGAGTAATTAGAATGAAGTTTTACTTACCAAAGGTTACCACAAAGCTCAAACCCGAAAATCAACCCACTTGGATAATTCTTGCAATTTGAAGAGCCCAAATTGGAATATGATGTAGTAATGATATTAAAGATGATGTTTCTTACACAATATCAACCCAAGAACAAAATAAATGCAAGAAGTAAATGAGATAGAGAGTGTGTGTGTGTGAGAGCTTCTTTGCAAGTATTTAGAGAGTGATAGAGAGGATGAAAAGAATGAATGGATGGGAAAGGGGTTAAGGAGGGATAGGGTTGGGTCAACATGGCTGGTGGGTCATGGGTAACCCACGGGTCGACCCGTTTCTCCCTTCAAGCCAAATTACATACCGTTATACATTTAATCATCGGTTAAGTTATACTATCGACCCGACAAACATACCACATTGTCATTTAATCACGAAATGAACCAAATATTTCATTAACTTAGATTGTTAGTCAAATTACACGTAAAGTCAACGGGTCAAAACTCACGGATGTTACATATACACATAACAAAATACACTTGACACCCCTCCATACTTAGCTAAATTACAATTCAACAACATAATTTTATATCTAACAATCTCCCCCTTGGTGTTGAATTGTAAATGTTGCATCGTCTTCGATCTTTAAATCTTGATGGGCCCTTTTTGTTGAGAATCTTAGCTGCTGAATAAACTTTGAAGCTTTCTCTTTGTCTTCATCGTCTTTGAGCAACTTAGACTTTTTGAATTCTCAAGCATTCTGTGAAGGCGAAGACTTAGGTTTCTTGTGAAATGCGGAAGCTTGGTATGAAGTGCGGAAGTTTGGCTTGGTTTTGAGTGCAGAACATGTCTTATTTTTCAGTCTTTGATCATTTGTCTTTTGCTCCCCCTCAAACACACAATTTTCTCAATAACAAACAATAAATCCAAAAATTGAATTTTCATTAAACTCCCCCTTAACCTGGGCATAATCTACGAAGCAAAGAATCAGGCAAAGCAATGTGCTCCCCCTCAAAAGGATAATCAATCTCTGAAGCTTTTCTCCCCCTCATGATGAACACATGTAACGTGTTCATCATGCAAAAATGATTGATAGCCCAAAAGGTGAATGAAAAGGTATAATTATGAAGTAACGTCTCAATTAAACATGTTTTGAACGGGTTGTACACAGAAATATGCACAAGCCATATCACAACCACCTACTTGAATCCAGACGTTGGAACCCATGTGAGGGTGGGTCCAACTGATATTTGAAAAGAGAAGTAGGAGGTTGTGCATAGTCAAGCACTTTTTGCACACGAGGGTGAATGACTCATGGTGCAAACTTAAACAACTCAGAGAGAGAGTATTTAATGGGAGTGCTTTTAGGTTTTGGGTTGGGTTTAGTATGAGAGAACCAGCCATATTGATCTCTATAGCGAATGATTCCGGTGGTGGAATCCTTGAATATCTGGCAATGTCTGTTTAGAGGCTTGAGGGGAGGTCTGGTCTTGTGAGGTGTGTAATATGGGTTCATTTGTTTGAGAGTAGGATGAGGTTTAGGTAGAAGGGTTTTTGTTTTGGTGGAATGAGGTTCTTTTGAGAATTTGGGAGTGGTATGAGCTGGTTTGGAAGATGGCTGTGGTTGTTTATTGTTTTGGTGAGATGGTTTGGTGTTATGAAGATTTGTTTTGGTTTTGGAGGAAGGGTGTTGCTTGGTATTGGTTGATAATTTTGGGTGATTGTGGTTTGGTTGGGCATTTGAAGGAATGGATTTTGTTTTAGTTGGAGATGGAGTGGTTTGGTTGGGAAGAGGTGATTCTGGAGCACGAGTCGAAGGAGAACTCACTTGATTTGACTTGGTTGCAAGTTGAGTTTCCAATGACAAGGAATGAGCTTGAAGTTGTTGGATTAACTTCAGACATGTTTGCTCATTATTCCTCGAAGAAATGGACTTGTTTTGCAATTCACGATTGAGCTTCGAAAGTTGTTGTTGCAAAACAAGTTCTTTAACTTGGGTTTCGAGGATGGTTTCAATGAGCTCTTTGAGAGAAATATCCAACTCATTGGTTAAATTGAGAATCTTTGACTGCAAATGATCATTGTCTTTTGAAGACTTTCCATGTTTGACAAAATGAGATCATTAGCAGATTTGAGCTCTTTGTTCTCAGATTTGATTCGGTCAACTTCAGATTGAAGACTTTCCATGGCAGACAAACTGAGATTATTAGCAGATTTGAGCTCTTTGTTCTCAGATTTGATTCGGTCAACTTCAGATTGAAGACTTTCCATGGCAGACAAACTGAGATTATTAGCAGATTTGAGCTCTTTGTTCTCAGATTTGAGTTGCTTAATTTCAAGTTGAAAACTGTTGTGTTGTGTCACAATCGTTTTAAATGTATTCACATTGACTTGTTTTTTCTCAAAAATAACCACTCCACATGGAGACCGATTGACACAACACGTACAAATGTGATTATCATGACGACGTATTTCTTTCCAACTTGGCTCTTCACCCATTATAAGATCTAACACCGTCGCAACAAACTTGTGCGTTATTTCAATGGACATTTTGAATCAAAACTAGTTGACAGCCCAATAAAAGAACAAATGCAGGTTTTCGGGATTCAAGAACTAATACAGGTTTTCGAAAATGAAAAACAAATGCAGGTTTTCGAAATAAGCAAATGCAGGTTTCCAGAGAAACAATGCCGGTTTTCAAATTGATGAAGAAAATGCGGTTTTCAGATTGAAGAACTAATACCGGGTTTCACTTTGAAGAAGAAATGCCGTTTTCAATATAAGAACTAATACCGGTTTTTGTGTAAACCAGGTATTTTCACATCAAAAACACACAACCACACAGCCACTAACAACAATTATGAATATAAGATGAAATATCGGTTTTTGATAAATCCTTAGAATTATCGGTTTTTGATGAAGAGTAATGATTATCGGTTTTCAAAGGGAAAATTGGGCAGAGTTTTGTTTTAGTAAATGATGAATATAAGAACAAATATCGGTTTTGGTGTAAACCAGGTATTTTCACATCAAAAACACACAACCACACAGCCACTAACAACAATTATGAATATAAGATGAAATATCGGTTTTTGATAAATCCTTAGAATTATCGGTTTTTGATGAAGAGTAATGATTATCGGTTTTCAAAGGGAAAATTGGGCAGAGTTTTGTTTTAGTAAATGATGAATATAAGAACAAATATCGGTTTTGGTGTAAACCAGATATTATGATATAAAAATACAAAATTCAACCACACACAACAAACTACCACTTTGATGAAAACCGGTAAGAAAACCGGTAGGAAAACCGGTAAGAAAACCGGTAAAAGTACTAAAGGAAAGCCGGTATTACAACTACGAAATGAAGAATACGAAAACCGGTACGAAAACCGGTATTTAGAACAGAAAACTAAAATTCAATTTTAAGCTTTATTGTTTGGAATTAGGATCTGAAACTTTTCAAGGATGATTATAGGAAGGTAATGAGTTGTTTAATGATAAAAAGGGTGAAACTTTAACATGTTTAAAGGGTAAAGCAAGGAAATTTCGGTAATAAGGTAAAAATCAAAATCTAGCACAAAAATGAACAAAATCAATCCATGGAATGGATTTGGATCTTTCACCAAGGTGATTTTGCTCTGATACCAATTGATAACAATGCTAGATTATGAATTTATGTAAAGTGTGTGTGAGAGAGAAAGAGAGAAAATGGGAAATGGGAAATATTATTATGAAGGCTTACTTAATTACAAAGGTGGTGGAGGGGTATTTATACACATAACAAAATACACTTGACACCCCTCCATACTTACCTAAATTACAATTCAACAACATAATTTTATATCTAACAGTATTTATTACATATGAATTTTTTTTGGAAATGGACATATTTTAGGGGGTGTTTGTCAAAATAGTTTTTGGTATAAAAATTTTATGAAAATGGGTATTCCGGTAATCCAATTACCGGACTACATTTTTTGGTCAAACCCGGTAATGGAAAACCGGATTAACACATTTTATATCAATCCGGTAATTGAATACCCGGACTAGCAGGTTGAAGTGACAGCTTTGCAGTTGACTTGACAAGAGGTGCAGTAAGAGGTGGTGGGTGAACAGGGGTACGTGGCTCATTTAACGAGACTGGTAATTCAATTATCGGACTCACTTTCAATATATATATATTGACCGGGTGTAACATATATGTTGTATCGATTTTCAGTGTATGTTATGGCTTCTTCTTCATCATCAGATCCATCATCACCTCCTATGATAACATTTCATGCATTGAAAGCGCAATGTAAAGAAGATATAGACGACGGGTATGAACTTTACTACAAGATTAATGACTGTAAGCTTATAATGGAACAAAGGAAGCTCGAACATCAGAAGAAAATAAAAGAAATAAAGAAAATTGGTAACAGAATCATCCCAAGTGAAGAAATGCATAGCGAATATCTTGAGTCTACATTACCAAGCATCGATGAAATAACTTCTGAACTTGAGAAACTGCTAAAGTTGATTGACAAAAAGATCGACTATGCGACATATTATAAATTGCTAGCTGAAGACGGTTTCCGTTAGAAATTTTATGTAGTATTTTTAATATGTTTTATTTAGATGTAAGGGTTATATCGATGTCATTTTATATGTTTTATTATTTATATGTTTTATTATTAATATGTCATTTTGATGTAAGACTAGTATTTTTAGTTGTTATTTATAAAAATATATATAAAAAAAACATAATAAAAACATCTTATTGACAACTGATATTTATTATAAAAAAAATAAACAGAATACATATATTGAATCTATCGAGCCCCACCCGTTCCACATCTGGGTCGGCCACGACAAACCCGGCTAGTTCTTCGCAGCGGCACCTGTTCTTGAACCTGTTCTTCTTGTTCATCTTCTTCTTCTTCGTCATTTCCCAAATTTGTAGCTGTGTGTTGAGATGAACTATCGAAATTCTGCATTGGAATAGGATCAAAGTTTCGTGCCGATTGACCAGAATGTGGGTAAAAATCAGGTGCAAACACAGCTGGGGACACATTAAACAGATGGTATGGTGCAGTTGGGTAAAAAAACCCGTGTTTTGTTGGGTGCCAGAAGTTGAGGCACCAGCCCATGAATTACCCGATTGGTAATTCTGAAAACCCGAGTTCGGTGACGGCCTGAACACCGGTTGGGTACCAAAACCGGAAGGACCAGCAGCCCATGAAGCACCCTGTTCGTTTCCAAAACCGGAAGGACCAGCAGCCCATGAAGGACCCTGTGAGTTTTGAGAGGGAGGCATTTGAAATGGTTGCGACTCAGGAAGTTGAAAATGTTGTGAACTGTAATTCATACGTTCCTCCTGATTACCGTATGAAAATACTTCCCTTGGTATGGTTCTAAAGTCCCTAAATGCCTGGCTGTATTCCGGATATTGTTCCTGATAATGACGAGCTCACTCGTCAACATGTAATAGTCCCTCTTGCTGCGCACTTTAAATATTAGTAGCAATTTATAAAATATTAAACCAAATTATTTTTAAAAAAAATACTTACGAACAATTGTTGCTGAGACCCCCAAGCTGGATATTCGCCGGGAGGCTGGACCTGTCCTGGTCTACCGACAATCAACACAGTACGGTCATGATACCACCTCATATAGTCGTTTGTGGTGGTGGACCCTTCAACTCCTTGGAAGAGCCGGTTATGTCGGTTGTTCCCATTGGTCGACATAGTCTCTATGTCGCTGACCCCAATCAGTCACACGTCTTCTCCCCTTCAAGATTTTACGAAGGTTAGTTAGGGGTTGTGGTTCCAACAACCCCTCACCAGATGGAATGTTTTGTATCATTCCAAACTGTCTAGCAACCCTATGAGGTAGATGTTGTTCCACCTCCTCCCAATGTATCAATGGACCCATGTATCTCCATATGCCCTCACCATCAGTTAAATCTTCAGGTAGCATATTGATAAAATCTCGATATGGGGTCCACTTGAACTGTATTGTAGAATATAAACAAATTGTAAAATATAGACAAATTTTTTATAAATACTATAACTTAAAAGATATAAAAATACATAATTTTTACCTGATCATTCGATAACGCATTAAAAAAAGACCGGTACGTGCTTAGAACGTGAGCCGATGTCTCAATATGAGAGAACTTTCCATGCCACCTGTTCGCTAGGCACTCATCATAATTGTATGGCTCCTCTTCCTCATATTCGGTGACCCGTGGGGAAATCCGTGGCATTCTTTCCCACGCCCAATACTGCAACAGCAACACAGGCCCATCAATGCCAGATCTTGATGACATAGCCGCTTTCGCAAGGTTTCTGTACAAACAACAAAGAGCTGCAGAACCCCAACTCTTTCGACCTTCGTAGCTCAGGTCATCAAGGTACTGCAAATAATTTAAACTTACATCATAGGTGCTTGAATCTTTCAACATCTGTGAACCAATAAGACCTAGAATAATCATTCTAGCTTGCTGCTGGCACTGCTGATCATTTTTACGTCAATATCCATGGATATGTGTACGTTTAAGGTTTTTAACTTGATTTTACCGTTTGTCAAGTCATCATCATCCTCTACATCAGTAGGAAAAAACCCCAGATACTGAAAACACAAATCATTCCAGTAATCAACATTCCTTGTTTCTGTAACCCATTCACCAGTCACTGCTGGTCCATCTATAGGTAAACCCCATATGACCTGGACATCTTGTAAGGTCACAGTTGCTTCACCAATAGGAAAATGAAATGTATTTGTCTCTGGACGCCATCTCTCCGCCAAGGCGTTTATCAATGGATGATCGACTCTGTGAACACATGCCACGAATACACCCTCAAAACCAGCATTCCTGATATGCTGGACAGACATTCTTGTGGAAGGTTAGCGTCAATGTGTCATCCAGCCCTCCATCGGCTGTTCTATGTCTTAGAAAATTCACAGGGCGGTCGTTGAATATGTTATGTGAGCGATGGGAATCTTGGGCTTATAACCACAATAAATCTGGGACTCTTGGGACACAGGTAACATTTAGAGATGCCATTTGTGTTTTGGAAATTTGAATGATGATGGATAATAAATATTTGAGAGAAAGTTTGAAGTTTGCAAATGTTTGCGTATGGAACTTCTGAAAATTTGCATGTATATATAAACTTTTGAAGTGTTTGATTGCATGCATGTAGTTTTGTCACGTAGCGTTATTCCGGTTTTTTCAATTACCAGCCTCGAGGAACGCACCACAACACACTATTCACTCTCCATGTCTTGTGAAATCATTGTCAAATCACACCTGCTCCTCTGCTATTCCGGTTTTTCAATTACCGGATTATATAAAATGTGTTAATCCGTTACCGGGTTTGACCAAAAAATGTATGTCCGGTAATTGGATTACCGGAATACCTATTTTCATAAAATTTTTTACCAAAAACTATTTTGACAAACACCCCCTAAAATATGTCTATTTTCAAAAAATTTCATGTTTTAATATAACACATTCCTTCCTAAATTGTGTCTTTTATTTTCAATGGTTGAGATTAAATGTTGATTTAATTTGGAGGGTGAAGATTAAAGCAAATTCATAATATTTTCTCTTAGCTCCATGGGCCATATATATATATATAATATAAATCAATGATAATAATCAATGTTACATTGCATTCATCTACTCAACACAATCAAAGCCATAAATCAAATTTGAAATCTATTGGTCAAACTTTGATGATAAACAACACAAAACCAAATGATTAAAAACAAAACCAATGACAATGTACCCGTTTGGGCTAATCAAACCTACCTATCGAAGAATTCAGACAACAATAATTTTGTTTGCTATCTGTGTTCTGAACTGATTCCTGGATCAGACACGTAAAAGAAGTGAATCCCATATGGCTGCAATGGTGACGATAGCAGGGATCATTAACTGGCTTCTGAGAACGGTGAATCTTGGAGAATCACTCTTTGCAGGAGCGGCACGTGGTGGTGGTGGTAAAGGACTGGATGTTGGAGAGTCACTATTTGAAGGAGCGTCACCTGGTGGTGGTGGTGGTAAAGGAGCTAAATGTACGGTGAATCTTGGAGAATCACTCTTTGCAGGAGCGGCACGTGGTGGTGGTGGTAAAGGACTGAGATGTACGTGAAGTTTCATGCCACCATAGCAGGAACCTTTGCTACTAATGAAGTAGCGGTCGTGGGTTACATTGAGTGGCACTACATCTCTTCCGGCTCCTGTGGTGTAATTGTGAACTGGATGCTCAGCATTGCAAGTCTCGTAGTTGGTCTTGTTGACTTCCAATATGTCTTGCTGGTTTCTGTCATACACGAAAACTACAAGGAAGGAAACTATGAATAATTAATACCTAAACAAAATGTCTAGTTTCACATATAATAAAGTTCATATCTATATATATATATATATATATATATATATATATAGGGGTGATAAATTGAGTCCAGCTTAATTTGAGTCCAAAAAGGGTCCATGTAACTTACACATGTGTAAGTTAACTTACACATGTGTAAGTTGTAATGTGTAAGTTAACTTACACATGTGTAAGTTACATGGACCCTTTTTGGACTCAAATTAAGCTGGACTCAATTTATCCCACCCCTATTATATAGGGAAAAGATAAAATGAGTCCAGCTTATTTTGAGTCCAATTTGAGTTCATTGATTTTCTTCCATCTTCTCAAATTCCAACCACCTCCTACATCATCTCCGACCACCACCATGATTTTCCGGCGACGGCGACCACCGCCACCACGACTTACACATGTGTAAGTTAACTTACACATGTGTAAGTTTTACAACTTACACATGTGTAAGTTACATGGACCCTTTTTGGACTCAAATTAAGCTGGACTCAATTTATCTCACCCCTATATATATATATATATATTATATATATATATGCTTTGTTCATTTGAATCCCTAATTATCCATGCATCTCAAGGGCTGCATCTCAGCCCTTGGATCAAACCAATCTATGGTTCAGATTAACATTTATCTTATAATTAAAATTTTAACACGGAGGGGTATTCTCGTAATTTACTTCTTATCCTTTATCCCCCAAACACACACGCACACACAAACGCACACAGTAAACACACACACTCTTCCTCTCCTCTCTCTTTCTCTCCGGCCGGCGATTATCTCTATCCGTCCATCATGTCTCTCCGGCCATTATTTCCTACCGGCGATTATCTCTATCCGTTCATTATGTGTCTCCGGCAATTATTTCCTACCGGCGATTATCATTTCCATCGGCGATTTCGTCTAAATCATCAAATAGATAACGGAAAAGTGATAATGATGATTACGTCAACTGTATTTCTTTATTTATTCATTATTTTTATATTTTTTTTTCATTTTATATGATTTTTTAGGGTTTTAGTTTATTTTTTTAGGTTTTTTTTAATTTCTAATTCTATTCTTAGAATCCACTGATTATGTAGTGTTATTTAGTTTATGTGTAGAATCAAACTTGATTTTGTATGTCTATGTAAGTTATCTGTTATTGTTTAGTTTTATGTTCATAATCATATTTGATTATGTATTTAGATTTTAGAGATTTCTGTTTTTATAACTGTATGTGTAATATCATATTTGATTTTGTATATAGATTATATAGATTTGTGTTTTTTAACTTTGTTTTGTCTTCTTATGGCTAGAATCATATTTGATTTTACTCATACAGTGTGAAAATCATATATATAATGAACTATTCAAAATCAAAAATGATTTTACGCATACATTGTGAAAAATATATACAAGATCAACTTTTCAAAATCAAAAATGATTTTATGCATACATTGGGTAAAACCTGTACAAAATCATATATGATTTTTATAGCACATTGAGACAAAACCAAATGAGTTCCATACAAAGAAAAATATTTAAAATCAGAAATGATTTTACCCATGGAGTGTCCAAACCATATACAAAATCATATATGATTTTACATCTAGAAAAAAAATTGAGTTCGGTATCATTAAACCCATTCAAAATCATATATGAATTTGTTTTGTACAATCAAATTTGATTTTATATTGAGGTTTTAGTTACGTGTCTTCTTATAGCTAGAATCATATTTGATTTTACTCATACAGTGTGAAAATCATATATATAATGAACTATTCAAAATCAAAAATGATTTTACGCATACATTGTGAAAAACATATACAAGATCAACTTTTCAAAATCAAAAATGACTATTCAAAATCAAAAATGATTTTACGCATACATTGTGAAAAACATATACAAGATCAACTTTTCAAAATCAAAAATGATTTTATGCATACATTGGGTAAAACCTGTACAAAATCATATATGATTTTTATAGCACATTGAGACAAAACCAAATGAGTTCCATACAAAGAAAAATATTTAAAATCAGAAATGATTTTACCCATAGAGTGTCCAAACCATATACAAAATCATATATGATTTTATTCATACATCTAGAAAAAAAAATTGAGTTCGGTATCATTAAACCCATTCAAAATCATATATGAATTTGTTTTGTACAATCAAATTTGATTTTATATTGAGGTTTTTGTTACGTGTCTTCTTATGGCTAGAATCATATTTGATTTTACTCATACAGTGTGAAAATCATATATATAATGAACTATTCAAAATCAAAAATGATTTTACGCATACAAAATCATATTTGATTTTATTCATGCATCTAGACAAAATGAATGAGTTCGGTATCATTAAACCTCTTCAAAATCAAAAATGATTTTGTGTATCACATTGAGTCAAAACCAAAATGAGTTCCATAAAAAGAAACCCATTTAAAATCAAAAATGATTTTAATCATATAGTGTGAAAAACTCATTCAAAATCATATTTCATTTTGTATTGCTGAAATGCATACATGTAACATGCTCATCATATTTGTTTCATAACAAAATATAACTAAGTTACCAGAAAGTGGACATTTATATTACATATTAGCCAACTTCATTTCACAAACTATTTCCATAAGCACGACGAACCCTATAATCTCTGGTTCTGAGATAGTTCGCTTTCATTTCCTTAATGTCATGCATGCTTCTATACTCGTTTGCATCCTCAAGTATTTTTGTCGCTTCAGTGTTAATGTCATGGGTCAACATCTTTGCTGCATACTTTATCCTCAACTTCACAAGCACTTCAACCTGATCCGTAGATTCGACTGGAATACCACTATTCCAATTTTTGGGATGTTGACCAATAAAACATTCCATATGTCGCATGAGAAAAACGCCACAGTCAACATAGTTATTTTCTGTATGCCATCGTAGATCTAGTTGTTCTGCTTGGTATAAATCAACAATATTCGACAAAGGATGATTCACATTCTTCAAATGTCTTGAGAAGTGATAAAGCTATATATTGAGATTTAAAAAAAAAAATTATGCAGATATCAAAAGCAAATTTAGCTAATTTTAAAAAATAAAATAAAGAGAGTTCATTTGATTTGTACATACCACAGTATCACACACTGTCTCATACTTGTCTTTGAAATCTGAACTTGAAATGATATTATCGATTATGTGAAAGCCATTCAAATCATCTGTTATCTCCAGAACCAGCAGATAAAAATGATGCCCACGACAGATTGGGATAAATATCTAATTCGTATGTTAAAGCAAAAACAAAATAAGTTAGATAAACAGTTAAGAAAAATCAAATTTGAATGACTGAAAAGACAGACACAAATCTGTATCATACCATATCGACTTCTCTAAATGACAGCACATCAGGATCATTATTAAAGAAGTTCTCCAAATTAGACTTAAAAATCTGGTGAAGTACATCCTTATTTTTATTGGAATGCTCATCAAATAATTCATGTGTCTGTTGTATTAAAAAATCAAAAAGTTTGAACCTCATATAAAATAAAAATTTATAATAGTGATTAAAAAAAAATAAATAAACGTTACAACTTACAAAAATACATGTACTAAGAAACACCCTTCTTGGTGAATATTGATCCTTGAATCTTTCTTCATAATTCAATATTCCCGACCAACAATCAATAACTGGAGCTTCGATATATGATCCAGGGGCCAACGATTGAAACATATAACCCATTCCAAATGGATTTCCATATACACCCTCAGTTTTAAACACCATTTTACTGTAACAAAAATAAACAACTAAAAAATTTAGCTACTCCACAATTAAGTTTACGAATACTGGGGGTGGGGCACATTAATTTATCTAGATGAAACTCACCAAAAACTGTCTGCTTGTGTAATTGAAGAAAACATATTCAAGGCAACCACTAGTTCCGAATAAAGAATACGTGTAGAGGTAGGGATAAACCTCCTGTTAACATATGGAGATTTTATGACAGGGGCACCAACTTCTAGAGAATGTTTCACCGGCGAATTTAAAGATAACTGAGATAATAGGCGAAATGTTGGATGGGACAAGTTGACAGCATCATCTTCTTCTTTTTGAATATCTGGTTGATTCTTTTTCTTGATTTCCAACGAAAGTTTGTTAATAGTTTCAAAAACCTCATCCTTATTTTTTTCCAACCACTCTAAAAAATTTTCTTCTTCTTCATCATTCTGCTTAAGAATTGGCCTCTGATTAAGTTCATTACCACCAGAATCTTGAAAAAATTGATTCTCAACATTATTTTCATCATCTTCTTGACTTCGATTATTCTGTTTTTCAATATCATATTCACTTTCAATTTCGACATCTGCTTCATCTGAATCAAGATTAACTTCAATTTCATATTCTTGACTCATATTGTTAAATTTGTTTATATCAAAAGTTGCACCATGGTTTTCTTTTTTAAACACAAGTTCATTGTCGTTTCCAACTCCTTCTCTGTCCAATATATTAGTGACATAGAGATCACTTGTTAGAAATATAATTTGTAGTAGTTGATTTGTATACCTTATGTAACTTTGTACTTAGAATATAACATTGTTGATATGGAAGGGGGCATAGTGTAAATTGTGCTCTTGTATATAAACCCCCTTCCACATGCATTATGTAACCTTTTGACACTAAATACAATCCAATCTTTCACTGAATCTCTCTCTACTCTCTCTCTAGAAACCGCCATTGATAAACTCTAAACACACATAAAAAGCTCGAATTCTATCTTTAACAATTGGTATCAGAGCACAATCAGCATATCTGAACGATCCACAAGCAACAATCCAGCTGGTTTTGTGCTTAATTTTGGTATTATTTGAGTTCTTCTGAAACTGTCAATTGCCGAGTTAACTGTTCAAGTTAATTCTGCAATTTGAGTGTGTTTTGATAAGAATTTTTGTTCACCGATCGATTCATTGATACTAAATCAACATTCGGTATCAATTTCAGACTTCAATTTCCACTTTTGATCATATTTTGAATGAGCTCGGCAAACAGAGGTTTCATAGGGTTTTGATTTGAGTGAAAATTTGTTAAAATTTTGTTCGAGGATTTGTTCGCGATCCATTTCTGAACATTTTGATACATTTTTCAAGTTTTAATTCACAAAAATGAGTAGGAATTTGAAGTTTTTGTGTGAGCTCGGCATTTGAGTAGTTGGTGAACTAAGAAGACGACTGGAAACCGACTATTTTGTCTTCTAGTGTGTTCTCGTGTTTGCAGAGGTTGTTGGCTAAGTACTAGACGATTAGTGTGATTTGCAGAGATAAGAGCTCGGCAAATCATCATTTCAAGAAAATTGTTCTAAGTGTTGAACGATTTGTCTTATTTGCAGAGATAAGAGCTCGGCAAATCATCATTTCAAGAAAATTTTTCTAAGTGTTGAACGATTTGTCTTATTTGCAGAGATAAGAGCTCGGCAAATCATCATTTCAAGAAAATTGTTCTAAGTGTTGAACGATTTGTCTTATTTGCAGAGATAAGAGCTCGGCAAATCATCATTTCAAGAAAATTGTTCTAAGTGTTGAACGATTTGTCTTATTTGCAGAGATAAGAGCTCGGCAAATCATCATTTCAAGAAAATTTTTCTAAGTGTTGAACGATTTGTCTTATTTGCAGAGATAAGAGCTCGGCAAATCATCATTTCAAGAAAATTTTTCTAAGTGTTGGACGATTTGTTCCATTTGCAGATATCTAAGCTCGGCAAATCATCATTTCAAGAAAATTGTTCTAAGTGTTGAACGATTTGTCTTATTTGCAGAGATAAGAGCTCGGCAAATCATCATTTCAAGAAAATTGTTCCAAGTGTTGAACGATTTGTCTTATTTGCAGAGATAAGAGCTCGGCAAATCATCATTTCAAGAAAATTTTTCTAAGTGTTGAACGATTTGTCTTATTTGCAGAGATAAGAGCTCGGCAAATCATCATTTCAAGAAAATTGTTCTAAGTGTTGAACGATTTGTCTTATTTGCAGAGATAAGAGCTCGGCAAATCATCATTTCAAGAAAATTGTTCCAAGTGTTGAACGATTTGTCTTATTTGCAGAGATAAGAGCTCGGCAAATCATCATTTCAACAAATT
>CM067168.1:52266893-52420946 GCA_034093135.1 Erigeron breviscapus | reverse complement strand
TGCCCTTGTGCAGTCCCCACTTTGCTTGTACCAAAGAAGAATGGGGAGTGGCGGATGTGTATGGATAGCCGGTCAATCAATAAAATTACAATCAAATACCGTTTTCCTATACCAAGACGGGATGATTTGTTGGATGAGCTTCATGGTGCTACCGTGTTTTCTAAGGTTGATTTAAGGAGTGGTTACCATCAGATTCGAATTTATGAAGGGGATGAATGGAAAACTGCATTCAAGACTAAAGAGGGGTTATATGAATGGCTTGTCATGCCGTTCGGGTTATCGAATGCGCCCAGCACGTTCATGAGGTTGATGAATCATGTATTGAAGCCATTCTTGGGAAGCTTTATTGTTGTTTATTTTGATGATATCCTCGTGTATAGCCGGACCATAAATGATCACCAGTCCCACCTCTCACATTTGTTCCAAGTACTTGATCAGGAAAAGCTCTATGGGAACTTGGACAAATGTGAATTCTTTACTAATCAAGTAAGTTTTCTGGGCTATCTCGTTTCAGAACAGGGAATTCAGGTCGACGACAAGAAAATTCAAGCAATTAGTGACTAGCTGGTGCCTCAATCCATTCAGCAAGTCCGGAGTTTTCACGGCCTTTTTTCTATCGCCGTTTTATCAAGAACTTCAGCACTATTGTGGCTCCAATGACCGAAATAACAAAGCTCAAAATCTTCACTGGGACTCCACAGGCTCAAATTGCTTTTGACGAGCTCAAACAACAACTATCTTCTAGTCCCGTTTTGGCACTGCCCTGTTTTATTGAAATGTTTGAGGTTGAGTGTGATGCGTCTGGGGTGGGAATAGGGGCTGTTCTATCCCAGCTAAACCGTCCAATTGCCTACTTCAGTGAAAAGCTTAATGATGCAAAACGAAGATATTCTACATATGATAAAGAGTTTTATGCAATTATACGGGCATTGGAACATAGGCAGCATTATCTGATTTCAAAAGAGTTCATTCTACATTCGGATCATGAAGCGTTGAAGTACATTCAAGGCCAACATAAGTTGCAGCCTCGTCATGCTAAATGGGTGGAATTCCTTCAGGCTTTTACCTTCACTATTAGACACAAGTCTGGAAAGTTCAATAAAGGAGCCGACGCTCTATCTCGCAAGTACTCCCTACTTACTTCACTTCAACCGAAAGTTATTGGGTTTGAGCTCTTAAAAACTGAGTACTGGTTAGATCCCGACTTTGGGGAGATATATACCAGCTGTCAAAGTCATGCTAAGGGTGAGTTTCATATTTTAAATGGGTTCCTGTTCAAAAGGCAGCAACTTTGTGTTCCACGCCATAGCATTAGGTTGGCAGTTATACAAGAAGTGCATGAAGGAGGCTTAGCAGGCCATTTGGGAATTGATAAAACAACTCACATGTTGCGCAGCCATTTTTTTTGGCCCAGGATGAGCCGTGATGTTGAACATTATGTTCGACGTTGCTTGCAGTGTCATAAAGCCAAAGGTCAGTCGTCTCCGCATGGGTTATACATGCCACTTCCGGTACCGGTTGCTCCCTGGGAAGATGTTAGCCTCGATTTTATCACTGGATTACCCCGTACCCAGCGCCAAAAGGACTCCATTATGGTTGTGGTCCATCGTTTCTCTAAGATGGCTCATTTTGTCGCATGTCACACGACATATGATGCTGTTCAGATTGCCACTTTATATTTCAAAGAAATAGTCCGTCTCCACGGGGTTCCCAAGACTATGGTTAGTGATAGGGACGTTAAATTTTTAAGCCATTTTTGGTTGACATTGTGGCGCAAGTTAGGCACCAAACTCAAGTTCAGCACGTCAAGCCATCCTCAAACTGACGGGCAGACCGAAGTCACTAATCGTACCCTTGGTTCACTGCTACGAGCTCTCATCACATCTAATTTGAAGCAGTGGGAAGATATGCTACCTCGAGCTGAATTTGACTACAATCAGGCTCCTAGTAAGACAACAGGAATTAGTCCTTTCATGGCTGTTTATGGCTTAAACCCGCCAACTCCACTAGATCTTGCTGTCCTTGACACCTCTACAAAATTTAGTAAAGAAAGGAGTGACTTGGCTGCTGATATCAAATCAATCCATCAACGTATTCATGACAAAATAGCAGCAACTAATGAGCTTATTAAGTACCGGCGTGATAAAGGAAGGAAACATGTTCTCTTTAAACCAGCTGATCTCGTCTGGCTGCATTTTCGGAAAGAAAGATTCCCGTCTAAACGTCGATCCAAGTTGAGTCCTCGGTCTGACGGTCCGTTTAAAGTTCTTGCCAAGGTGAATGATAATGCTTACAAAATTGATCTACCAGGAGATTCGTCAGTTTCAGCCACCATTAATGTCGCTGATCTTCAGTCTTATTACGACCCTGACGAAACCCTTCCAAGTTTGAGGTCAAACTTTCTCAAAGACGGGGAGGATGATAGGAATGCAACAGCCCAGGCCCATACTCCACCACTTACAAGCCCCCCAACTGGAGTATTTAAATACCTGAGTGCAGAAAAAAAAGTTTGCATCACGTTTCTTTTATTTCACAGCTTGTTTTTGTGTTTATTTTACTAATTTCTTTTTAGTTCTTTATTAAAGTTGTCAAGTAGTTATTTTGAGATTCCACACGTGTAGGAAACGTGGGTGAGTAGTGCTCTTGTTAGTTTCTTGCAAGGTACATTGTATATAAGGCCAACAATAAACAAAAATTGTGATACCCATCCGTATCAATCTTGGGTCCGCCACCGAAGGTTGTGACTAATACCAACATTAGCGACAATAATGAGAAAGAAGCTCACATTCATATTTGTTAACTCTTTGACCTGTGGCTGTGTACTGACTCAAAATTTATATCTACACAAAGTACATTGTATAAGCAAAATATAAATCAACCATTATAATATGTGTACTCCATATTACAAGATCGCTAGTTACTAGGTATAGACTCACACGATTCTAACAACTATGCTCACATCTATGATATATGGTTATTTTGCAGGCTATACAGTTTATTGGTTTGCTGCGTGGTAGCATGTCCAAGTATATGCTTCTCCTGACTGTGAACCCTCATACTGTGTTGACGGACCTGCCTGTAACCCTTACTTCTCTGCTACTCGATAACAGTAACTGGGGAAAGTAGGTGAATCAGTGGCTTCATTTATGTGGACTTCAACTAAGCGTATTTATAGGTGGGTATCCAATGAAGCAGACTTTTCAACCCAACAATCTATTGATGAACCCGACACAGAGATGGGTGCGTTTCTGTTAAAACTTAAAAGTAATCTCCTCACAATATCAAAACCCAAGCCACCATGGAAAATTATTCCGGCAACTTCGGGTTTGATTTAGGAAACCTATATAAAACAACTATCAATAAACAATCACAAAACCCAATTCAAACAAAAATCAGATCTGATCAACTACAAAACCCCATGGATCGAAAGTTTGAATCAATAAAAAGAGAGATTCATCGAATCGATTCATTACCGAAGGCCGCTCACCAGAATATTCTGGGAGCAACCATCATTGAACCACAAGGTGTCGCCGCCGAGTTGATGACCGGGAAAATCAACGGCGGCGGGTTTGGTTCAAGTTACCGGCGATACGACAGCAAGAGAAAGATCAAAGATGATAAATCTCATCTTACTTGTAAAGAATGCGGTATGAAAAGGCATACAAAAGACCAATGTTTCCGTCTTGTCGGTTACCCGGAATGGTGGACCAAAAATAAAAAGGGTAACAGGTACAGGGGTATCTCGATCGAGAAAGGGAAGCTTCCTACCGCCAATAATAACCCCAACAAAGCAAGTGATGGCCGAAAATCAGAAAGTAGTGGCTTTGGAGGAGTAGCGGCGGCCGGAAAAAATGGGGAAGGGGAAGGATTTGTGGGGGCAGGTAAAAGAGAGAAAGGGGTTATCCCTAATTTCTCTCTCTTTAAAAATGTTTCTTGCTTCCCAAATTATAAGTCTGATGATACGTATATATTATCTAGATATAGTTATGGGCCTAAGAGTAATATAGTAAGTAACAACAATGGTCAGGCCCATTTACTAGCAACTGGGTCGGCTCATATAGCCCATATGGCCCAAGATTTATGTGGATCGGCACATAGTACTAGCTCAGCCCAAAGCAGTTCTAGAAATATAAATGGGGAGTGGATTTTTGATTGTGGAGCCACTGACACAATGACATATGATTTTTCAGATTTTACCGATATATCAACTCCCAGGAAAGCTTACATCAAAGCAGCAAATAAGGGAAAAATGGATGTAAAAAATGGGGGAACCATTAAAATCTCTCCGAGCATTAAATTATCTAACTGTCTTTATGTTCCCTCCTTGTCACACAAACTGTTATCAATAAGTCATGTGACGAAAGAACTCAATTGCTCAGTACTCATGCATCCAACTTTTTGTCTCTTACAGGATATCAGGACGGGACGGATCATTGGGCGTGGCACTGAGAAAGGAGGACTGTATTATGTTGATGAAGTTACTGAAAGTGGGACTATCATGCTTGCTCATGGAATAGTGAAAGAGAAGCATGGTTATGGCATAGAAGATTGGGGCATCCGTCAGTTAGTTAGTTATTTGCATCTTTTATTTCCAAAATTTTTTCCGTTGAATAAAAAGATTGATTGTGAAACTTGCATTCTCGCAAAAAGTCATAGGCAATCTTTTAAACCTCGTAATAGTAGAGTTGAATCTCCTTTTTCATTGGTCCATTCAGATGTGTGGGGACCTGCACCGGTTGTTGGAGGTCAGAATTTCAAATATTTTGTGATTTTTGTTGATGATTGCACCCGAATGACATGGATTTATTTTTTGAAAAATAAAGATGAAGTTTATGATAGATTTACTGTGTTCTATAACATGTCCAAACTCAATTTCAAAAATCTATCAAAATCATGAGAACAGATAATGGTGGAGAATATGTGAATTCACAAATGAACCTGTTTTTTCAAACCAAAGGAATAATCCATCAAACCACTTGTCCTCACACCCCAGAACAAAATGGTGTTGCTGAGAGGAAAAATAGGCTTCTTTTAGAGATGACTAGAGCACTTATTATTGAGTCATTAGTTCCAAAAAGTTTTTGGCCCGAAGCTTTAGCTACTGCTACCTACTTGATAAATCGTCTTCCTACAAAGATTCTCGATATGAAAACCCCTCTGCAAGTCCTCTCGGAGTTTCATAAGCTTCCATCGGTTCTTACTTTGCACAGCCTAAAGTGTTTGGATGTACAGCTTTTGTTCATATTCCAAAATCATATCGTAATAAACTCGAACCGTGTGCTGAAAAATGTGTCTTTGTGGGATATGGGGTTACTCAAAAGGGGTATAGATGTTACAATCCTAAAACTCATCGTATGTTTACTACGATGAATTGTGATTTTTTGGAAACCAAGTATTTCTACTCTCAGGAACTCAGTGGTCAGGGGGAGGAACAAAGTGACACACTGAGTTGGCTTCAATATTCATCAGAAGTTCAGACCACTACCTCATCAGAAGTTCAGACGACAGATAAAGATTTACAGTCCTCCTCTCAAAGTGACAACCTATATCCAGACCTGATATCCGAGGTAAATTGTTCTGAACCAAGCCATACTTTGAATGATATGGATATTCCAGCTAATGAAGTGCAGGAAAATGTTAATGGAGAGTCAGAAAATATAGAAGAAGTAACCCCTCCAGAAAATGCTCCAGAAAGTGCTCCAGAAAGATATGTTCCACCAAGGTCTACCAGAGGAATTCCTGCAAAGCGATATTCTCCAGAAAAGAGTTCTCGGTCTACTAAGTATCCGGTAGACAACTTTGCTAATATTGCAGAAGTTTTTTTCTACAAAGAAGCAAAAGCATTTGCAGCAAAACTATATTCAGAAGAGCTCCCGTCAGATGTAGAGCATGCCTTGAAGTTAAAAAATTGGAAGGATGCTATGGATAGTGAAATGGAGGCTCTTATGAAGAATGATACATGGGAGAAGTGTTTTCTTCCAAAAAGGAAAGAATCCAGTAGGGTGCAGGTGGATTTATACCATCAAGTATAAACCAAATGGGGATGTAGAAAGATATAAAGCAAGACTTGTTGCCAAAGGGTACACTCAGACCTATGGCATTGACTATTCAGAAACTTTTTCTCCAGTTGCAAAGCTAGATACAGTAAGGGTTCTTTTCTCAATAGCAGCAAATCAGGGGTGGTCTCTTCACAGTCTGTGAAGAATGCTTTTTTTATTCCGCTTGTTTTATCCTCTCGTGGCTGCTATGCGTTTCTTTTCCTTCTTCTTTTTCTGTCGTTGCGTATAATTTTTTTCTCTATTTGACACCCTTCCCCCCCGCTTTAACTCACATCTTTCCCTCTCCTCTTGCTCCATTACTTTCTTTGCACGTTCTGTTCCCTTCGTCCCTGTTCTCTCTTTGTCCTTCTGTTCTTTTCTTCTTTCCTCCCAGCGTTTGTTTCTCCGGTTTTCTTTTTTGTCATTCTCTGCGCCCTTCTTCTCGTCTTTTCTCCCCTCGCGCTCCTTCCTTCCTTTTTTTCTTTCTGTCTCCTTTCCTCTTGTCCGTTTCCCTCCGTATTTTCTCCTTTTTTTCGCTTCCTTTTGCCCAGTTTATATTGGCCTATTCCATTATCTTTACCTCTTTTCCTTCCTGTTCACCAGTGGAGAATATGTGAAAATGAACTTGTTTTTTCAAAAAGGAATAATCCATCAAACCACTTGTCCTCACACCCCAGAACAAAATGGTGTTGCTGAATGAAAAAATAGGCTTCTTTTAGAGATGACTAGGGCACTTATTATTGAGTCATTAGTTCCAAAAAGTTTTTGGCCCGAAGCTTTAGCTACTGCTACCTACCTGATCAATCGTCTTCCTACAAAGATTCTCGATATGAAAACCCCTTTGAAAGTCTTTCTGAGTTTCATAAGCTTCCATCGTTCTTACTTTACAACCTAAAGTGTTTGGATGTACATTTTTTGTTCATATTCCAAAATCATATCGTAACAAACTTGAACCGTGTGCTGAAAAGTGTGTATTTGTGGGATATGGGGTTACTAAAAAGGGATATAGATGTTACAATCCGAAAACTCATCGTATGTTTACTACGATGAATTGTGATTTTTTGGAAACCAAGTATTTTTACTCTCAGGAACTCAGTGGTCAGGGGGAGGAACAAAGTGACACACTGAGTTGGCTTCAATATTCATCAGAAGTTCAGTCCACTACCTCATCAGAAGTTCAGACTCCAGATAAAGATTTACAGTCCTCCTCTCAAAGTGACAACCTATATCCAGACCTGATATCCGAGGTAAATAGTTCTGAACCAAGCCATACTTTGAAAGATATGGATATTCCAGCTAATGAAATGCAGGAAAATGTTAATGGAGAGTCAGAAAATATAGAAAAAGTAACCCCTCCAGAAAATGCTCCAGAAAGTGCTCCAGAAAGATATGTTCTCCCACCAAGGTCTACCAGAGGAATTCCTGCAAAGCGATATTCTCCAGAAAAGAGTTCTCGGTCTACTAAGTATCCGGTAGACAAATTTGCTAATATTGCAGAAGGTTTGTTCTCCAAAGAAGCAAAAGCATTTGCAACAAAACTATATTCAGAAGAGCTCCCGTCAGATGTAGAGCATGCCTTGAAGTTAAAAAATTGGAAGGATGCTATGGATAGTGAAATGGAGGCTCTTATGAAGAATGATACATGGGAGAAGTGTTTTCTTCCAAAAGGAAAGAATTCAGTAGGGTGCAGGTGGATTTATACCATCAAGTATAAACCAAATGGGGATGTAGAAAGATATAAAGCAAGACTTGTTGCCAAAGGGTACACTCAGACTTATGGCATTGACTATTCAGAAACTTTTTCTCCAGTTGCAAAACTAGATACCGTAAGGGTTCTTTTCTCAATAGCAGCAAATCAGGGGTGGTCTCTTCATCAGTTCGATGTGAAGAATGCTTTCTTGCATGGAGAATTGAAAGAAGAAGTATATATGGATCTTCCTCGTGGTTTTTCCCATAATTTTAAACATGGAGAAGTTTGTAGGTTGAAGAAGTCCTTGTATGGACTTAAACAGTCACCTAGAGCTTGGTTTGGAAGATTTACTCTTGCGATGAAGAAGTATGGATATCAACAAAGCAATTCTGATCACACATTGTTCCTTCGTCATAGAGGGAATCTGGTAACATGTCTAATAATTTATGTTGATGACATGATTATCACAGGAAATGATGAAAAGGAGATTGATCAACTAAAAACAGCTTTGTTTGCAGAATTTGAAATGAAAGATTTGGGAGATCTGAAGTATTTCCTTGGAATAGAAGTTTCAAGGTCTAAACGTGGAATTTTTATTTGTCAGAAAAAATATATATTAGATCTTCTGGCAGAAACAGGAATGATTGATTGTAAGCCAGCAGACACACCCATGGTCATCAATCAGAAGTTGTTTGTGAAGACAGATGCTAAAGCTACTGATAAAGGAAGATATCAAAGGTTGGTGGGGAAACTTATCTATTTGGCTCATACTCGTCCAGACATAGCATATGCTGTTGGAGTAGTTAGTCAGTTTATGCATCAACCTCAGGAAGATCATATGGATGCAGTTCTGCGAATTATTAGGTATCTCAAAGGGACTTCAGGTCATGGGGTGTTATTTAAGACTAATGATCACCTCAAAATTCAGTTATATACAGATGCAGATTGGGCAGGAGATAAAGGTAATCGAAGATCTACTTCAGGATATTTTTCGTTGGTAGGTGGTAACTTGGTTACATGGAAAAGTAAAAAACAGAAAGTTGTCTCCTTGCTGAAGCTGAGTTTAGAGGTATAACTAGAGGACTAGCAGAAGCTTTGTGGTTGAAGAAGCTGGTGTCTGAAATAGGTTTTGCACCTAAAGAAAGTATTCGAATCATGAGTGATAATGAAGCTGCTATCCAGATCTCAGAAAACCCAGTTCAACATGATAGAACCAAGCATGTGGAGATTGATCGTCATTTCATAAAAGAAAAGTTGGAAAGTGGAATTATCAAGTTACCGTTTGTAAAGTCTGAACCAAAGCAGTGGGAACATCTATGTTTCATAAGTGTCTAAGCAAGTTGAATTTCGGTAATCCCGATATTCAACTTGAGGGGGAGTGTTAGAATATGTGGCCTCAGAAGTATATCAGTCCGAGAAGGGCCCAAGCCCAAGATATTAGAGTCGGTCATATGACCTAATTAGGGTTTAATTCTAGTATAAATAGAGGCATAAGTTGTAATCAAAGATTATCACAAATTAATACAAAAGCGTTTCATTCATTCTATTCTTCTTAACATCAGACTTGTGTTGCTTTAAAAGATCATCTGTCTCCTGAGCAGCACTTAATGCGTGCCAACATGACGTCATATGACCCTCCCATCAAACATCATTTGGGGCTCTGTTCCCAGATCAAGGCTCATACATCATTGATCCATGGTCATTCATCTACGGATAGAAGATTTGGCATATTTGTGGGCTCTGTTCCCATCAAAACGATGCCTTTGATGGTTGCGCATAGATTGGTTGTATTCGCCATATATTCCCAGCTAATTATACTCGAGTTATTAGTTGTAATCACCCTCTTTCCTTCTTTTTTCAGAGGGTACGCCAATAGTGTATAATGAAAGCATATTTTGTAAATTAGTTTAACAGAACTATCTTCATTATGTGTAGCATTGAATACAAGTACTTGAACGTTATAGTTGAATCAATATTCATCTTTATCAATCTTAACTCTTTTGGCTTGTTACTTTAGCTTTCAGGACAACCAATGTGACAGTTTTGTCAAGTGTGTCGAATGAGATTTTGGTTTATTAATTTATTTTACACATAGAGAGAAATGATCATTTAGAAATGGAAAATACAAAAGTGTTTGAAAATTTAATAAAAGAGATGATCATCAATATCAATCCGACTATCAAAACTATCATGATTTCAATTCCATTTAGTATTTTTCATTTGTGAATGAGGAGAACCGTACATAATACTCGTAATACGTAATACTACTGCTTGAGCATAATAAATACTTTTAATTAAGAAGCCAAACATGGGTGATTACAAATCAATGATACAGTGAACAAATCTATATAAGAATTATATATTTTCAGAAATAACTCGAAACAACTAAGCAACATACATCAGGCAGCTTAGTGAACAGTTAAATGTCCCACCACCAAGCAAGTATCCTGGGTTTGCTTTACGAGTTTCATGTACTAAAACCCAATCAATGAACTCGACATCATATACATCATATCCCAAAACAACTTGTGCTTTCCTCCTGTTATCCAAGATAAAAGATACAAAAGTCAAATAAATATCAAACTGTTGCAAGATAAAGTTTATTTTGTATCTTTAAATTATTATTTACAACAATAAAGTTGGCATGTTTCCGTCCATCATAAAATCACCCAATATGGCATTGTGCATAACGAAGCTTACACAAATTTATACTAATAGATGTTTAATCTCCCTTTTCAAACTAAAGAAGACAACAAAGACTATGTCACCTTTGTGAGGTGTCGGCAGGAGGAGAGTTCCACATTGGAACTAGCGATGATGAATTTGGTGTGTGTTCTGAGGTATCTACCCGAAAGTTCGAAACACTTTTTGTCCATTTATCAAATGTTTTTATAGATTAGTTTTAAGTTGAAATGGTTAGAAAGTTAGCTGTCTTAACACAATAGTATTTTTTATATAAAAATCTAATCTATTTTATTTAAATAAGTGAGTTACTAGGTTGTATGCATTCGAATACAGTTAGGGCGACTACTGATCTGCTTGAAGCACTTGATCGGTTTCTTTTCTAGCTGTTCGTTATTGGTTCATTTCTATATAACCCGTATTCTTAAGATATATATAGTATAACCCGGACAGATCACTAATCTGCAATGTTTATGGTCATTTCCACTCGAAAATCTTATTATTTTTGTTTTCTTTCTATATTAGTGATGGTATTAAAATTGGGAAGCTTACACTTGCAAGATTATTGATGGCATATGATGATATGGTGTCAACCGATACTCCAAATATGTCTCATGTAGAGGAAGTTTTGCAACTATATTCTGAATTGATGAAGTTGGACCCGTCACATCATCAATATTACAAGGATGAGCACAGCTTGGTTTTCTTAAAAACAGGTAGCTTTTTCATCATGTATTATTTTTTTGGGGATGGGAGTAACATTTTTGCGTGGTTCACGGTTAAGCTTAGACCTCAGATTCAACTTAGAGGTGGCATTCTAAGTTCTAAACCATTTATCTTTGAATATGTTGATTCGAACTATGTTTCATCTCTAATGAATAATGGGTCACCCTAAAACATTACACTGAAAAGGATACGGCCAAATGGGTGAAATGGGGTCATAGGCATTATATGTCTGTTATTTAAATATATGAAACCTCCATAGTTGCTGTAATTTAAAAAATTTCTATTACTTCCATAATCATATTTGGCATAATGGTTGTTTTAGAACTTAAGAAATGGATAAAGAGTGTGCAGGTTCGTTCAACCTGGCCTGAGCTCTTTTGTCAGGGATTTATAATCAATTGTTTTGACCCTTTTTGCTGGCACGTTCTTTTTCCACCTCGGATTCAACTAGTTGCAAATTTAAGTAAAACAGTTTTACACTTTTGGACTCTGATAGCTCATAGCTGTGATGTTACAGGTGACTTCAAGCAAGGATTCTTTGCTAAAATACTGCTGGCAGTATAAAGAGTCAACTTCTACAAATATAACTGGTTCCGTGTGCTTAAGATTGAATTCTCTATCATTGTCAAAAATTGGATCCTTTGAGCGGTTATTATGGGTGCGAAGTCTTGATCTTAGCCACAACCAACTTCATTCTATTGAAGGTAAAACTTCTGTATTTGTTAATTCTCACATGTATACTTGACATATCTCTACTTTTATCTAACACCTGCTATATTTAATATTACACAAAAAAATCATTTTGGCTCAACTTCACATGTATTGTTTCAATCTGTACTAAAAATAACTCTTTAGACCTGAATCTGTTTTTGATTTGTAATTTAATTTTTGGTGAAAGGCTCAGTTTGCCGCTTCTAGGTTTGGATATGACTGTGGTATAAAATATCGTCCCTCTCAGCATAAAATTTTCCTACTACCACTTTGTGTGCTCCATTTGTATATTTTCAATTTTTCTTAAATGAAGTAACCAGGACCAACAGCCTCATCTTTGTTTCCTACTGTAACTCTTTCCTGCCATAGTCACATCACCTGAATGTGATTCACAGAATCAAATGCTTTTGGTAGAGGTGACAATTTAATTCATTGGACTTGAGACTGAGTCTATTTATGTTATGTTTTATATGTAACGGATGAAAGAGGTGTCATACAAAAAAATAAAGTTGGCCAAAAAGGAAATGGGTCGAAAATCACCCAGTGTGTATCTTTAATTCATAAAACCTTCTAAAACTGTTTTATTCCAGGTACGGTTGTTGCTGAAATAAAGTAACCCGAACAGGGAAAACCTCATTTGTTTAGCCGGTTACATATTTAAGCGTGCTGATTAATCTCTAGTTTCTTCACAGGATTGGAGACTTTGCAGCTTCTCTCATGCTTAAACCTTAGTCACAATAAACTCTGCAGTTTTACAGCATTAAACCCTTTGAGATTATTGAAGTCACTTAAAGTGTTGAATATATCCCACAATGAGATTGGTGCACACACTGTAGACACAAAACGGTATCTGTGTTCATCTTCCTTGTCACATACACTCGCTTATGATAAAAAATTTGAAGAACTTGCTAATGGTGATGCCAAAGTGGACAACTTTTGGGAAGCTTATTCGATTTTTGGAGGTCTTAATTTGATACAGCTAAATATAGTGGGGAATGCTGCTGCTGATGAAAGGTTTGTGTCGTTTCTAATTAAATTGTTGCCTGGACTTAAATGGCTTGATGATGAAGAATTGAAGTAGTACTACTCCTAATTTGTTTACCTTGTCCAACTTTCATGTACTCTATACATAGTTATGTACAATTTTTTTTATAGATACCATTTTCATTTTTCCTTGAATCAATTTATTTTTACCTTCCAGCCGACAAAGATTTAAAACCATGGGTTCAAGGACTTATTAAAAGTCAAATTAACTTCTCTTAAATACACAAATACTCTGCATTGTTACTGGACCACATTAATTCTCATTACAAACAAATCTAACACTCCATGACCACCAATAAACACATGTAAGCAAGACTCACACGGACTGCAAATTTGCTCTCAATTATGTGCATACTCTTCGTGCTGGATCGACGTCTGGAAATAAATTTTCATCTGCAGTACATCTTCATTCTACAGAGTTTCTTTTGTTCTGTTAATTAATTAGAACCAATATGCACCAGAGAATATGTATATAAACGCTTGATATGAAGCTCTAGTTTACATAGCAGATGACAGGAAGATCTAGGGAGGTCCATAGCGACAATTCTGCATCAATAAGGTCACTTGAAGAGGAAACCGAACCAATTACAGTTGCCTGATTTTCTAGTACTACATGTTCTGCGTCCTTATTGCCTTCTTCGTTTGCTCCATGACCAGTTCTTTGCATTTTTGAACATCCTCCAAGTTTTTGCTTTAAGCACTCGGGTATCCCATGGAAAGCATAAAGAGAAGCTGAAAACTTGCGCTCATATTTCATCCTTTTCATTGCTTCACTTATGGTCAACGGCTCTTCTTCTTCTCCCGCGGCGTCTAACGCTATTTCTTGAGCTATCTCAAACGGAGAAAAGCTACAAGCAGTTCCAAGTTCATCAACAAAACTAAAATCAAACCCGTCTTCTTCCTTGTCTTCCAATTCACTTCCACTATTTGTATCTCCACTTGAAAACGAATCTACTAAATGATCCACATTAACGGGTATACATGACTCAAAGTTTCTGCGGCAGTTAGCATCACTTGCATCATTGACTGGTGGATACCGATCCAGATCATTGATGAAGTCAGCAAAGAACGTATCCGAGAACTTCACCACATCATCTATGACTTCCTTTTGCTTCTTCACATCATCACGATGATTGACATTTAGCACAGAAGTATTCTGAGTCGAAGTAGGAGCTTCTAAACATCTGTTCCTAGCTTCAAGCCTACGTAGAAGTAGGCTTGTAATTTTAGATGGAAGGGCAGGGGTCATTGAAAAAGGTTGACAAGGCCAGAAATTCGTGCGTGTGTTGGCCCCACGGAGTAAGCAAGCAGCTTCATCATAGGCTCGAGCTGCTTCCTCAGCCGTGTCAAAAGTTCCTAACCATACCCGAATCTTCTGTATGGTATCCTTAATCTCTGCAACCCATCTGCCAGATGGTCGCTGCCTGACCCCCACAAATTTTTTTCGGGGTCGGTGGGGACCATCTAACGCTGCAGTCAGTTCTGCCTCGGTCACTATCCTGTCCCAAGCCATGGTTCCTTCAAGACCATGTTCTTGATCAACAGGTTGCTTTCTCTTCCTAGCCATATTTAGAAGTGTTTTATGTACTTTTGAGTGGACTAAAAATGTTTAATTTTGTTTGGTTTGTTGATGATATGAATAAGCTAAATGACTATATGTCTGCATATATATAGAAACAGAAGAAGTGTATTGGTCAAAATATGAGCAACATTTGAAGTGGTCATGCTGCTAGTGACGTCTTATTTTTATTCAAATAATTGCATCTAAAAGGTGAAAATTGGACACTTCTCCATGGCTTGTTCAATGACTTTGTAATGTTTTTTGTATAAAAATAAGATTAAGAGGTTGTGACGTATTATTGTGTATTCTAATACAAACCTAAAAGGTGAAATTTGGAGGTTTCTTCCTGACCTATTCAAAGTTTAAATTATTTCTAAAGGAGTTTGACCCACCTAAAGTCTGTATGTATGAAACACACAAACTAACTTCAGAGTTCAGACCATCCAGTCACATCCATGAGACAGTGGCTACTAAAGTAAAGATGGACAAATGGTCTCAAGACTAGGCTTGGACCACGACCGAGCCCTTCACTGTCTTAAGACGTGAGACCCGGATATATTTTAGAGTATTACACAGTGGAAAACAGGGAGAATTTTGTTAACATTTTCGTACGGAAAATTCAATTACTGTTAAAACAACAAAATGTATATATAAAAAAAATGACTCACTTTGGAAGATACAATTATTTTTACTCTCAACAAATCTAACATGATCCATTATGTTTATCTTGAACATGAGAAAATTTCAACATGAAGTCTTTTACTGATTAATCTAAGGATCTTTTTAAAGCCACGGGAAGAATTTGAAGGTAGTAGCAACTAATGCTGACATCCATATCAATATAAAATACAAAGTTGGCACAATATATTCAATATAAAAACTTAAAAACAATAAGTGGTATTTAATATATCGAATATTCTCCCAATATATGCAAAAGCTTAGCTTTGATGCTTAACAAGTCTAGCTGCTCTAACTCTCTAAGGCACAGGTATGACTGTCTACATCATACATCTCTCATACCTTGACGCTGACGGTACTAGGTATCCTTGTTGCTTAGATTTGATGCTATACATGGTTAAATTAGATCGTTTAACAGTAAATATAGTTATAGACGGTAAACATCTTCGCGACGCAAATCTTTAAGTTTCATTAAGAGAAGCTATAATAAGTTTAAAAATGTTAAGATGTCATCATCAAATGGATGGGGTATCTTTATTTCTCAAGTCCCTAGAACACTTTTTGTCAGCATCAAGTAGTGCCATGAAAGAAGGGACAAGAGAACTTTAAGATGCTAAATCTCCCATCATCTCTTTAGATAATTAGCCTATGTTTGATTTAGGGTGCCACATGTAGTGATCAGTTGTTTTTTAATGGCATATTAATTGTGTTTCAAGATAACAATATTATATAAAGGGTGGTTTTGGTTTTTTGATGTTTTAATTGGTAACAAATGGCAATTACAAGTCAAAGGGCATTCTTATCCCTCCAAATGGCATTCCATCAACACAAGAGTTGTCGTCATCAAGTTGACCAGAGTCTGAAGTTCTTAAGTTACATGACTACATAGTCAACTCTCCTACTAATTTAAGTTACAGAGAGGAAGCCGTGAATATGGCTTTTTTTCTGTAATTCTAGAAGCTCATGTAGTCGAACTACATATTTATATACACACTATGATGACAACACCAAAGATTGCGACTCAGAAGAAGAGTTCACTGATGCATAGCTTGAGTAACAGAGTAGGGGTCAGAATGGCCCATCGTTAGTATGGGTTGAAAGTTGAAACACGTAGGTAGCGTCGGGACACAAGAACTTTTTATGTCAAAATTTTTTACCATGCAACTAAACCGTTGATTATGACTCAGAAAGCAAATATTATTATCTGAGATGGAAAAAAACAAACAAATCGAAATTTTTACCACTTCTCAGCTAAAAGGATCAACTAAACACACAGAATGTCATTACGTCATGAAAAAGTAATGGATATGAAGTAACATACTGGGATATATCGATTTTCTAAAGAGAGAAACTCTTGTAAAAAGGGGTTGATATAACATAATACAATGCCCTAACATAAAAGACTGTTGATTTGAATATACAAATGTTAAGGATCATTGACCTGCAACCTACAAGGTGTTGTCACCTGGACAGACTATACAATTCAAGGCAAGGGCATAACGGTGTATTATTAGAATTATTGTTCTCTGGAAACAACTAAACAAATTCACCATCACAAACCATTATTTACATCTCAAACAACATTACAAACCTAACATGATTACTTCAGTCACATCAAGCAAGGGTCACTCACATCAATAACTACCATCAAAACTTCACATATTTGAAGAGAATCTCACCCGTAAGATAACAGATATCCCATCCATCCGTGCACAAATTTGGAAATCACGTTCAGTACCAGGCCAAATGTCAATTCATCTTAAGGTACACATAAATCTTCTCTTTTGAGAATTAGCACGTTCATACCTCAGACGTAAGAAGTGGGGCATTATGGCCATCGGTTCTTCCGGAGAACCGGATTGGCTTCAACGCTGGATCTTGATATGCAGAAATTAGTTTCTCATGCAAATCAGTCACTGCCGGATTATTTTCGTCAATTCTGTCTTTCTTTATCATACTCTGTACAATGAGTAGTATATTAGTTGCATAAATCCAATAACAAAATACAAAAGTCACTGGAAGCAAGTCACAGCTTGATACAAATTAGGTGGATTTGACACACTTTCAAAGTTGGTATAATGTGAATTACTTGATCAACAATCATTATCATACCTCAGCTGGATAACCCTTAAATACTGGTAGGAACCGTTTCCGGCAGTAGCTATTAAACAGAAGAGTGATGATTGGGAGTGGGGTAGTTAAAGCGGAAGCCAGACGAACTTGCTTCAGACCAAATATCCCAACAGCAATTATGTGCATCAATACCAAGGAAAAAACTGTAGCGTTATGCACAATTGGCCAAAACGTTCCACCAGTCTCAAACTTTGGTGAATAAACATTGAGCAACTGTAAAAAAATACCACAGTATCATTGTTCATCGTTTGTCTATATAGTCGGCAACACATTAGAGCAACATTATGCAGTTTCAGATGAAGGAAGCCACCGGCCCATGGGGTTGTTTATACTTAGGCCACAAGTAAGAGAAATAAAAAGTTTTTTTAGGTCTCAAGAAGTTAATGCCAGTTTTATTTGTGTCAAAACAGATTTTTAACGAAATGACCATTATCCACCACCTACTGAATTGGAGTTCCAGATCAGGTTTTCCAATAATGCTGTAATATACAAAAAAAAAAAAGAGCATTCCTCTGAACAGTAGTAAATTTTATGAAACCATCTAACCTGGTGACGGTATATAATGTAAGCCAGACAGTAGTAAACCAGTAGAAACGGCAGAATTAAGGGTGACAGGAAGAAGTATGTAATGCCAAGAAGACCAAATAAGAGAATGCTGGGAATCTCACTGCTGTAAGGAAGTGAAGGCACTTCAAAGTTTTCACCAGTTTCAGCGGAAAAAATTCTTCCCATGTAACTGGAAACGAGGGGCATCAAGCGAAAAAGTTCTGAAGATGTACTAGTCCACCCATTAGTCACAACATATGTTATGAAGAACGTGGCCTGTAGAGAATTTTTAATGTCAATAAAATTCATAAAAAGTTCAGCTTTTTGATTTATGAAAAAATTGCTTTCTCACACTTTCAACCCATGATTATGCATGAAATCCAGTAAATGCAATAACACATCTCACAAATAATCATTTGGTTACATAAGGGTATCTGTTGAGGATTATTACCTGTCCTGGAACAGCAACAGCTAATATAGTTGGTATTTCTTTGGGCTCCAGAAAGATATTAACCCGATATAAAACTGATCCCGATAAAACATTTGCAAAGAATATGTTCCATATGGTAAACCATAGCATCTTGTTACATGCACTTTTCGCTATCTGACTGTGTGCAACATAGCCTTGAATAGAGGATAACATAATCATGACAGGTGGTACAAGATATAAGAACATCTTGAGAATGAGACTAGGAAGATATCCTGTGACGACCTGGCTTATAAACGTTCTGCATCTCAAAACAGCTTGTATTAGCCTTAGAGGATGTTCGTAAGTACCTGACCTTAAAGGGAATAACTTAACATGGAAGAACTAATTAGTAAAGAGTGAACTGACAGTTGAAAACACTCACATATTCAGTACGCCTTTTAGAAAAGGGAACCAGGTCTGTAACTGGTCCAAATTAGTGAGACCCTGCACTATGATGACAGGTATGAAGAACAAAATTGTAAGAATAACACATGCAAAAACCACCACTACATTCCCGATCCATCTACTTATGAAAGATGCAGAAAAGAAGGGCCAGTAAATGTCCCGAGGCTCTGGAGACCGCTCAGTAAGCCACTCTGTAGGATTCTCTCCTTGTTGGATGTGTAATGCTACTGCAGCACCAAGCCGTGACTTAAACGACACGAAAGCAGCAGGTACTTCCTATTGGAAATGATAAACCAAAATTTATGTCAATAGTAGGTCCAATAGGCATAGGCCCCAACCAACATTGCACTCACCTTCCCACTAAGTAATGATTGTTGCGTCCTCGCCTTCTCTTCCAGATCTTCTAACTTCTTTTCATAATACTCCAAAAGATCAACTTTGGACCCAAAAATCCCACAACATCCAACACGCCCAAACCGTTGGGAAGCCTTTTGTGTTGACTTCAGATGAGCAAGCTTTCTTGAGACATTACCAGCATCACTCTAGAATGAATTTACCGGACAAATTGGAATTAGATGGATTAAATTCCCCAAAAACGTTACAAATAGAATCATATGATTCTGACATTATGCGTTTATGAAGGGAGGAGATGATTAGATATATTCTCTTTCAAATATCTAATGAAGTGGTTCTAAGGAAGTTTTTGTTGGTAACAGATGATACCTATAGGCCCTTTGAGTTTTTGATCATATTTCAGAAAATTGAAACAGGTAATTGCTGAAGTAGGAGAATGAACTTTATAAAAATGGAAAACTTCTAATTTATATAGGGACATCAAAGAAGGGGGGTGGATGCAATAATTGTGAATGAAGGAATTGAATTTAGTGACTTTCATTGAGGGTCGAGACTGCAATCAAATGAATTTTTCTGTAAAAATAGGACTCCACAAGCATTACTGGAAACGTATATGAATATAAATAGAATGAAGATCCACCAATTACAGATAGTACTATTTCAGTGTCAGGCTGTTAGTCATATATCACAAACTTCAAATTCTAGTATCCAGTGACACCTAATATTTTGCTTCCGCTGAAGTTTGATGCTATGTGGATGTTGAAATCAACTTAGCATGCCCATAAGACTTGAAAACTCTTCATATGTTATGAACAAACTGAAATTGTGACATAAAACTATGCCAGTACAATCTCAGACGCCACCTGAACCAAATGCATAAGATTCAGAATTTACTTACTATTATCTTCTGAATCTTTGTAGTGTGGTAAACCATGCAATGTGAAAGATATGAAGAAGGATAATACTCCGAGAAAAACTTCTCAACGCTTCCACTAAAGCTGTCTGTGGACGATTTTGGGATACCTCGTACCAGTACAGTAAACTGTTCTGGCTTAGGCTCGGATGAGTAATAGTATTCGAGCCTTTTCAAAGATATATAACGATACTCCTGCAGATTGTAATATTCTCAATAATTTATAGGAGAATGGAAGTCCAGTACTTAATGGTAAAGGGGCATATACTTACAACATAAAGAAGATAGCAGACAAATGCAGTGAAAACATATATCGCAGCGAAGTGAACCCATAACCTTCAGCAACCAAAACGAAGTATTATCTAATATATCAGGTGACATCATGATTAAAACTGACATACAAAAATAATAATAATTGGCTCCAATAGTTAAACGTTCAAGAATAAAGATGGTAAACTATTACTTTTTTGATCCATCATTCACATTTGAAATACTGAATGATTCCAGAGACTTGTTTGTGAGATCGGAAAAATCAATAAAAATCTGACTTCCCATATAATTGAGTGGCAGAAGAGCACAAAGGCCAACTACCGCAGCAAAAGCGGCTACTTTTAAACTGCAATAGAGGAAGAGCATTAGATAGCTTATACTCTGATAGAAAGGAACATCGACATTTCCGCATCTCCATTGTCCATACGCTTTTGATTTTTACCAGTACTAATGTCATAACCACAAAATAAAGCATCACATTTTGTTTACCATACCCATGTTTATTGTTTTCTTGTATATGAAAGGGTTACGAAATTTCACAATTTTAGTTATTTGAAACGGAAGTCAGTAACCTGAATATGATAATGCGCATAAAGACAACACCATCTAAACCGGCACGCATGAGAAGGTCTTCTTCGGAGGGATGCCATGACCTGCTCACCCAACTGGTAGATGGAAGTAACCTTTCCAAATTGAAGTTATTTCTCTGTTCAAGTTTTCCTTCAGCAACTAATCGTGGTGCATATACATCAGCATTACCAGGCTGTTTACTCAGTATGGAGTATAGAATGAAGAATAAAAAACATAAACCAAGATTTATTCCGACAGAAGTCAGAAGAGCAGAAAGGATCATTGTTCAGAATGCTAAAACCACAATTACTCCAAGCTGTCTTAATAGTTCCGAAACATCTGCTGCATGGTAAGTTTATAAACATCAAAAGTCAATCTCTAAGATACAAATCTTATAATTAAAATTTATATTACTGGTAGTAAGTACTGTTTATCCAAAAGGGGAGCACCAGAGTTAAACTCAGTATTTAAACGGATTCAAACATGACGCTGGGAACAAATTGGAAAGATGGACTTTTGCAATATCGTAACGACCCACAAGTTGTGACTCGTAAGAAGATATATGACACTTCGTATATAACAATAGTAAGGTCCAGATTACTATCAGTTTCCTATCACCCCCTTAGTAGTTAGTACCACTTAGTGAAGTCAAGCTAAACCTTTCTATCGTCACACATCACATGGTCTCATTAAAATTATCTACATGATATCTGTTTTTCAGTGGACATGCTCATCTACAACCTGCCAACCATCTCAAAAGCCTTTTTGCCACAGATAACAAATCAGACATGATCCAATAAGAGGAACAGTCAACTTAGATAAACATAAATCACTAAACATAAATCAATAAACCAATTAATATCTAGAGTAAAACCAAATTCTCTCACATAATCAAATAATCCCTAGCCTATTTTTTTTTTCAAAGCAATCTCTAATCTTAATACAAAAGTACAAAACTCAAATTACTTTCTAATTAGAGATGAAATCACTAAACCAACAAATTAGGGGACAGTGCATGGAAATGTATTAAACTCAGAGCCTCTATCCTATGTATAATACATTAAGTTCATTGCTAGGGTATATATCTGTCTACCTCTTCATCATGTATAAAACAATATTTGTTGATATGACATTCATATAGTTGCCACATCATCAAAAACCGATGTCACGTCAGCAAGTTACACGTTATACGAGATCACATACATACAATAGCATGAACTGAATGTCTGATACACACGATACAACTTAGGAGATCCGGATACATTTACATTCACTCATCCCTTAAATTAACACCAAATTTCCTTGCATACATCTTTCTCTCCCTATCCAATAAGACTAGAGAATCGAACTAATATTAACTATCATATACAACCTATATACACCGATGTTACGCTCTATAGTATAAAAGCGGTGATAATTTCCTACGAAATTACTCAAGCATCAAAAAGTTAATCAAAATTCAGCTAAATCATAACTGAACACTATATACACTTATAGCAATGCATAATATTGAAAAGTAAACATTCAATTCAATATAAATATAATAATAATGAAAATATGCACCTAGTGTATTAGCAATTAAATTAGATAAAATGTAACAACTAACTATTTTAGCAGGTAATAAAATAATAACCTGAATTTGAAATACTTCGCCGGAAATATAGATATAGATATAGATAGATGTAGATACAGGAATTATAAGTATATCTATATCTATAGGTAGAAATGATTGTATTTAATCATATTATATTAAGCTGTATATATGAGACTATATATAATTTAAAATTTATAATTATAATTGCAGGTACCTGAATTAACGAATAATGCGGCGATAGATACGGACAGGGAAATCAATGAAGGAAAGAATCTTTTTAAAGGTGAATTTGAGTTTAAGCTTCTTCTTCTGCTTCGTCACTCTTCAGAATTTATTTATTTTTTAAAACCGACCTGAAATGAGAGGACATGCCAGATTTAGAAAGACTCCGTTTAACGCCCGGTCAACGTGTCTTTTGAGTTTATGTAGATATTTGTGTATTCCGTTAAATGATTTAACGGATTCCGTTAGCTAAGAGATATATATGGGTTTGTCTGTTTGTTTCACTATCCGCGCCTTTTATGGTGGTTACATTTAATTCTTAAATTTAAAAAGAAAAGGAAAAATATATTATATTATCTATAATAACTAGTTTTAAATCTCGGGCTTGTCGACTGAAAATTTAATCAATAATGTTGCGAAGATCATTTTATATAATGAAAATAATTTATTTATGTTCATATGTATGGTACCCGCGTAATGCGGCGGTGACGTCGGTGACGGGTGATGGTGTTGGCGGCGGTGGTAGCGGTAACGGTGTGGTTATTAATGTAAAAATATAAAAGCTTCGCTAATGAAACCCTAAATCAGATGGAATAGCGTCTGTTTCCATAGAGGGGCACTGGTGGAATATGAGATATGTGTGAAAATTTTTTGTTTTATGTAAAGGTGTTTTAGTCGTATCAAGGCTAAAACTTTAATAGGAAAAAAAAAGAAAATGCTTTATCAGGTATTATAAATAATAGATAATGGTTCAATAGTAATATATATAATGTAGATATATTGTAGATAAGACACACACTCTATATCTGTGAGTGTCCAAAGCACAACAGTAAATTTATAGACCTACACTTTATATTTGTTTGAAAGGGTCGAATTCTCACAAGTTTGTAGCACAAGAAGCAATGTTACACTTTCTTGTCCATGTTGTCATCACATTGCTCACATTTCTCATCATGGGAGTTACTACACCTTCTAAACAAACTTGTATCATAAACTTAAAAGATAGACCATTCATGTGTTGGAGGGATAACAAAATACCTCTGTTTCAACCATTTTAACTTTATTTTAATCAAACAGAAAATTTTCAAATTCAAAATTAATTTGCATTCCAAACTTTTCTTACTTAGTTTTATTAGCAGTAAACAACTTCATAACAAATACTGAAAATCCAATAACATTGCTTTCATGTTCATAACAAAAGTTTGGATCTTTTTCCACTTAAAAATTTCAAGTTTGACTTGACACTAAAAGAAACTAAATAACAGTTCTGTTCGTAAACATGTTCATATCCATAATAATTGTATCATAGAAACTCAAGTAATGTGAACATGTTTATATCCATGATAACTATATCATATTAAAACACGTAATAAACTGTATGTGTAGAGTTGTTTTACAAAACTTTAATTATGACCGATCCAATTGATCTTCGTTTTTTTCAAACTTTAAAGCAAACTCTATACAATATCCCCAAACTTTGTAATCTCTTTAAGCCTTACATAATATACCTTCCTCCCCTATATCTCACATTCACGAACTCCAAACAATAATAGTAACTTTTCACTGCCAAAAATGACAATCATTTTGTGTATATCACCTTGTCAAATATGACCATCAACCAACAATACCAAATTTCCCTATTATACACCACTCAGAGCAATAGTCTACAAATTTTATTACCCAAAATGAGACAGACCATCTATTAATTCCAAAGCCCTTAATCCAACACAATTTTATAATTACACAAAACATTTCACATATGTAACTCCTTTGTTTTAGCATACTACACCCATAAAAACTTAACATAAACACAATTAGTAACAAAATCAAGTCTAAATACCATCTATCATCGACTACGAAAAGTCAAAACTGCACTAATATGAGTACTTCCAAAAATCTCAAAAGGACCCATAAAAGTGTCTTCATTGAAATATAGTGATGGGGGCGAGGAAACTACTTTGTATTTAAAGTCAAAGATCGTGCAACTAAGGATAATGATGTTTCATTAAAATGGGCATAACTTATACATGACTGGTTTTAACGTATGATTAATAAAACGACAGTTGGAACGTGGAGGACATTTCTACAAAATCTGTAAGCGGTTTAGGTCATTATTTGGGCCCAAAAGCCACCAAACTTTATGAGTGTTTAGACATGTTATGTGTATTTTTGGTTTTGTTAGATCTTTTTTAAACCAATTTTTAGCTCGTTTATGTATTGAGGCTCATTCATATTTATCCTTGCATCTATACTCCTTTACAAAAAGAATAGTGTCATCTCTCTTAAATGTTGAAAGTTATACATGGCGAAATTACACTTATACCCTCCTTATTCCCTACCCCTTGAACAGACAACCCACCCCTTGTGAGTATATGTATAGCATTGCGATTTAAACATGCTCCATTTGGGGAAAAATAGGTGTACATCGGATGATTTTGTGATGTCAATTGTATCCGTCGCAACGCGCTGGTACCATGCTAGTTTAATATTTATGTAAATCTTAAGAGATCACTAGTTATATAAGGAAAGTCATTTTCATTCTACTCACAAGTATGTTAGTATGTGAAATTCCATATTATCGGTATTTTTTGGAACCATAATAGTAAAAAGAATCGTTTCCAATTTTCTTATTGATCAACAGGTTCAATTGGTTATTTCTTTTTCAGCCTACATCAAATAGTGTGAGCCATTCGAGTCTTGATCCAGTGGTTAGAGTGTTTTTCCACGAGGGGTTTAATCTTGGGAGGGTTAAGGGTTCAAATCCTTCCAAAGACATGTGGAAAGGAAGCCTTTGTAATGCTATACTTATCCAAGACATGGAAGAGCAAACTCTTTAGGGTATTAACATGATTCAGTTTCAGGTAACTACACCAATTATAAGGGTGTTGTGAGTTATTTCGCCTTTACAGAAAATGGATAAGAATTTTTTAAAGTTGATTCAACTCAACTTTAAAGGTGAAGTTGGACAATCTTTAACCTAAGATTGAAATTAAGATCAAGATTCAACTTAATATTTGAATCTTAACCCTTAATTTTAATACGAGGGTTAAAATTATTTGAACTTCAACTCTAGAATGTAAAAACTTTTTTTTTTCTAATATAACACGTGCTTTCATCATCCTCCCTTTCCGAATTCCCTTTTATTCTTTCTTTCGAATTAATTAAATTTAAATTTGAATAAAAAAGAGAAAAAAAACATTCATCCGATTTCCGGCGAAACAAAAACCATGTCCTAATATTCCGATCTTCGTCCAGTGTCAGGTATCCAATACTACAATATGCTTTCGGCAATAGATGATTAATAGTTAATTAATTTCCAATTTTGCAGATTGATTATTTAATTTGGAATTGTTGTGATCAAATTGTGTGTAATTGAAGAAGAAGATGAGTGAGGTATTTGAAGGTTACGAACGTCAATACTGTGAGCTTTCTGCCGGATTGTCCAAAAAGTCTACATCCGCCTCTCTTCTCGATGGAGGTACATCTTTTTTTTTCCCTCTCAATTATATATTCTTGTTATTCTTATAATAATGTGGCAATAGATACATGAGATCATAATATAAAAAGTAAAGAAACTCCCAATACCGACGTATGTGAGTGGTTAGGATGTAGACAGTTTTACCCCGCTTCGGTTCTATCTAAAGTAGAATAGGACCTTCTGTCTTCAATATATATTGGTTGATATGATAATAAGAATTATCAATATTCCATCAAATTCTCCTGTCGATTGAGATTATTAGGTCGCGTTTTGTTATTGATTACTTTTTCTGATTTTTCACATTCTCAAGAAAATGAAAAGAGTTTTTTATCTCTAGAAAACCAATGAAAATTTTGAATACACGTTTAGTTGTCAAGTGAAAAACACGCGGAGCTTTCAGTTTTTCTAATGTGAAAAATAATTAGAAAAATTAAAAAATGAGTTTTCCATAGTAGCGTTATAAAGTAGAAAATTCCGTTTTCTGTGTTCATGAATTTTTTTTTTGGAGAAAAACCACATCTGAACTCGTTTCCTATTTGTTATGTTTCCCTTGATAGTTTTTTTCTAGAAAACACTCTTGGTTTTCTACAACTAAACCCTACGTAGTCGGAAATTCAGGCTCGTTTGAAGATAAGTTTGTGTATCTTCTTACTAGGTTGAAGATAATGCATTCAAAGGGAGCTTTTTATTTAGTAAAAGAGAATTATACCTCCTGCCGATTGTTGTAACTTACAATCTTTGTGTTGTTCAAGGAATTCCTTCGGCCAAAACTAATCTGAACAACTTCTAGACTCTGTGTTAAGAATACAAAAAGATTCATACAATATGCATCATCTTAAAAGAATGACTTATTTTGTGCATGCTACATTTAATCATGGAGAAATTGGGTTTCATTTGAACTTCCCCATCTCCGCTACTTTAACATTGTTCCTGTAATCCTAGTTACCCTCACTTGCAGCTAAGCAAGACTAATGGACTTCACCATATAAAGTTTGAGCTACTTGAACTTAGTGGGTTCCCTTTTTATGTCCCACATTACCCCAGGAAAAACTTACTTCTCTTTGAGTGAAAGTCCGATATTGGAAACATAGAAGGTAACACCTTTTCAGTGTTTAAAAACCGTTTGTAATCACCAAACCTGGGAAACTCTGCCTAGCTGGCCTTGGACATGCCACCAACTGCCTAATGGTTTGATAAATGCCAAACTGCTATAATATGGTTTGACAAGACCAGCATGCTCTTGGTACAATCAAACTATGCCTCACTTGCAGCTAAGCAAGACTAATGGACTTCACCATATAAAGTTTGAGCTACTTGAACTTAGTGGGTTCCCTTTTTATGTCCCACATTACCCCAGGAAAAACTTACTTCTCTTTGAGTGAAAGTCCGATATTGGAAACAAAAATATCTACTTTATAAGTTCAAAAGTCTGATATTGGAAAATGGAAACTATAAAATCGCGGTCTAAATGAAAAATGGCTTATCCAAACTTTTTTTGTGTGGCTTTGCCCGTTTGGTTGATGTGATTGTCTTGGCTGGTTTGGTTTGGGATGTTGTCAAACCCGTGTAGTCTCTCTACCCTTGGGTAGTGATATGACTGTCTACGTCATACCTCCCCCATACCACTAATACCAGCTTGATTGGATATTGTTGATGCTGTTGTATTATCAAACCATGGACTGGGCCATATGGATCATTAAATCCCTATTTATAGCTCTAGTTGGTGGAGTTTTTTGAGACCGTTGGACATCTTGCTATATCATTGAAGTTTCTAACAATAATTATATTGGATTCTTATCTCTTACAAGAGCAGGTGCTTCTAATACCTAGCAAATATAAGTAATTAACAGATGCATTCCAGCATAAACAGACCAAAATTTCCGACCATACTGGGATTTCTTGGACATGCTTTTTTTTTTGAGAAGAGCCTATGTTTTTGTTCTTTTCATTTGATCATTATCTTTCTGTGGTTTTCGAGGATGGAGATACACTTCTGTTCATTTTTAATGCAAAAGAAGAATAATTGCGTGTAAACAAAAACTGGATATATTTTGTGAATGGTCTATTGTATTGTTTTCCTTGTTTTCCTTTATTATGTTCCTTCTAAGGATGAAGATGCACTTTTATTTACTTGCAGAGCAGAAGAAACAGAAACTGTCTGAAATAAAAGTTGGACTCGATGAAGCCGAATCTCTGGTACTGTATTGTCCTGTTATTACTAAATAGTTTCTCATAGATGTGTCATAGACTGATTTAATCTTGGCTTATTACTCCAGATAAGGAAAATGGACCTTGAGGCGAGAAGCTTGCAGCCAAATGTGAAGGCTGTACTCCTTGCCAAGCTTAGGGAATACAAATCTGATCTGAATAATTTGAAAAGTGAAGTTAAACGAATTACATCAACCAATTTAAATCAGGCTGCCCGGGATGAGTTGTTGGAATCAGGAATGGCAGATGCTGCGTCGGTAAGCTTATTAATCTTGTTTGTCACTTATAGGCCTCCACCGACCCCGCCCCAACCCAAAACAATCCAAAACTAATATGCAGTGTTTTGTTAAATTTGAGTGAAGAGAGAGGTTACTATTGTTATTAGGATTTTTTTACTGTTGATTCCAAAGAACATCTCTTCAAAACTAAAGCTTTGAACATGTTAACAAGTACTTGTAAGTTATAAAAGGGCAAAGTTGTAGAGCTATTATTGCTTGACTAGATTTTTATACATGCTGGTGTCACAGGTTTCAGCAGATCAAAAAGGAAGACTACTTATGTCGACAGAAAGATTAAATAAAACCAGTGATAGAGTCAGGGACAGTAGAAAGACGATGCTGCAAACTGAAGAGCTCGCGGTTTCAGTTCTTCAAGATCTTAACCAACAACGACAGTCTCTCTTGCATGCCCATGGAAAAGTATGTCATATAACAGCATTCACATTATCTCATTTAGATGCAATATTCTCTCATACCATGCAACAGGGTTATATATTCTGCTATCGGACCTAGCTAAATGTGATAAATTGTCCCGCTTCGGTTGGCTGGAAACACTCGTTTTGTCGAAAAATGTTTTAAATAAATAATCGAAAAATGTTCTAAATAAATTATCAGAGTCCACTAATAATACCCGAAAAATGTTTTAAATAAATAATCGAAAAATGTTTTAAATAAATAATCGAAAAATGTTTTAAATAAATAATCGAAACACTCGTTTTGTCGAAAAATGTTTTAAATAAATAATCGAAAAATGTTCTAAATAAATTATCAGAGTCCACTAATAATACCCAATCCTGCTGGTGTGCGGGGTATGGGAGAAATATGATGTAGACAGTCATTGCGGTAGGCAGACTGCTTCGTCCACTATGATTACTAAGCAACAACAGTATAAATTGTTGAATAATATTACTCTTTGGCTTTTTTAGCTAATATTTTTTTTGTACCCGTTGGACATATTCCCGTACTGTGTCGTTTATATAGTAAACGGGTTAAAATTGCCACCTCTAGGCCGCTACCTCACGAAATGGGAATACATGTTGGCAATAATATACATTATTATACATTATCAAAGAATATACATTAATGTTAAAGTATATAACCAAAGTTGACATATTTTCACATAAGTAGCTTGAGTTTGTCTGTCACACCCCGTTGTAGCGGAAATACAGGGTTAACAAGTAATTGCGTACTAATCAGAAGGTAATAGAGATTACATCCATAAATCCAAATACAAGTTTATTACAAGTATAATCGTTCGGAAGTGGACCCCAAAACACGGATACAAACTATCCTCAATTGGAAATGGGCCCACTAATTACAAATATAACATATGGACAGCTAAGTACAATTAGGACTAAATAAAGCTATAGTCCTCAGAGGTCTGACGCTAATTGTACGTCCAATGTGCAAAAGATGGCTTCAAATGCCATATACGCTTCCAAATACTTACTGTTGGTTCCCTGAAAAGCATGAAATTTGAGAGGATCAACTATCGAAATAGTTGGTGAGTTTACAGTATGTTTGACCAAATGTTTAGCCGTCATTGATACAACACAATGACCCATATTTATAAAAGACCAGGTAGTTAGAATACAACATCTAACAATACTTTTATTTCAAAACAGTCGGTATATCTAGATCCGACCTTTTATACAAGACTGTCAGTATATCTAGATCTGACACCTCTTATATCACAATTTACAACAAGATAGTCAGTATATCAAATCTGACTCATCTCTTTTATTTCATAACAAGACTGCCAGTATATCTAGATCTGGACACGTCATATATCCACTTTTTAAAATAAGATAGTAGGTATATCAAATCCAAACTCATCTTATATCACGTCAATCAGTATATCTAGATCTGATGACAGCATATGAAAATCAATATGCCTCGCACAGGTTTCCGTTCTAAATGGGTGCGGACCGTAGCCAAGACAGTCGAGATATCTAGATCCGACAATACAACCAATAGGGAAACATTTTAGTTTGTCAAACACAAGAAACCATTTAATACGCCATCACACGGCAATTCAACGTCATTTCATTCAACATTTAATAAATGACACGTATACACATTTTCGACAGCCCAACATGGCAAATTTAAGTCAAATGATTTAAGCATCCATATCACATGGCATACACAAAAACAATCATTTATTTAATAAATAGTGTATACAACAGTACATGCTTTTCAGGCCCAAAGTAAAAGGAAAAGGGCGCCATAAACTCACCTTAGCGATCTAAATGCTAAAAGGTATAATGTAGCTCGAGAAGATCCACAGTCAATTCTCCTGGTTATCCAAAACCTATGATATCATTACCAATAATGAGGATCAAATCCCTTGACAACGGGTATCCTACGTACAACTACTTAGCTATAGACCCTAGAATGCCATAACCGAGAATGTGATTAAATGTTCAATATTATTTGACTCAAGTTCGTCTTTTTATACTAAATTGGATGGAAAGTCAAATGTTCCAGCAAGATACCACTGCGCCGCAGTGGGAAAAGTTTCACCCCACTGCGCCGCAGTCAGCCAAAAATAATATTTTTCCGAGGATTTACACTGCGCCGCAGTGAGCCAGAACTTGCTCACTGCGCCGCAGTGGCTTAAGTCGACACCAGACCAGTTACCACTGCGCCGCAGTGAGCCAGAACTATGCTCACTGCGCCGCAGTGGGCTAAAAGAACAAAAGGGCCGAGGATAGTCACTGCGCCGCAGTGGGACTAATTCCATGCCACTGCGCCGCAGTGGCCCTTTTTCTGCAGCCAGCACCAGCAGCACCCAGTGCAGAACCCCAACCCAAAACACTTCAATTTCGACCCAAATCGTTTTCGACACCATTTCTTTCATTATAACAAGTTTCCACAAGTGCAATAGACCTGGAAACATTACATTTCGCCAACCATTTCGCCATTTCAATCATATTGACATTAAAACCAAATTCTAAGCCAAAAATATCCATTTTATCATCCAAAACCCTAATTTCATATCAAATTTAAAGGCTTCCAATTCCATAATTAAAACTGAAAACAACCCTTAATTGAATTTAAACCAAATCAAAAGATTGAATAAAAGTTAACTTACCAAAAATGGTGTTCTTGAGAAATTTGATGAAGATGATGAAGATGATAATAAACCTTTAGAATTTTCAAATGATTCCTTCTCTTGTAAGACTAATTTAGAAAGGGAGATAGAAGAGATTGAGATTTTGAGAGATGAATGTGTGTGTGTGTTGTGTTTGTGTGGTGTATGTGTGTGTGTTTGTGTGGACCATAAAGAAACCAGGGAAAGAGGGGGGGGTTTTGGTGGTTCCCTCCCTGCCTTTCAAATTCATTTCGGCCCATGTGGCCTAAATTTGTATATAACCCTTACCCCTAATTTGGTAAAATGCTTATGATTAAATACCGTTTGACCTAAAAGTCAAAATGTAAAGTAAAGGTATTTTCCCTCGTCTCATTTTAGTTAAGACAAGAAATAAAATAAATAAACTAAACTTTTAGAAATATTTAGTTTAGACAGTCTATTTACTGTGTTCAATTATAACATTTAAATCTTTATTTAACGTTATTTTAAGACTCGGCATTCGTCTAAATAGCTAATAGTCTACGTCATAAGGATACGTCCAATTGAACCATATCAAATGTTAAATTAACTAATAATTTCCACGTCATAATCTCTAAATTAGACGAAATTATAAATAATGATCGAGATTAGGACTAACCCGATGTTAATTAATCACGAGTTGTCACAGAAGAGAATGCCCTGCCTTACTTCTCTTTTTTGGTCATGTGTATGACCTGAATGATGAAGTTAATTTGTCTTTCTGCAGCTTCATGGAGTTGATGAAAACATAAGCAAGAGTAAAAAGATCTTGACCAACATGTCAAGAAAGATGAGCAGGAATAAGTGGATTATCGGTTCCATCGTTGCTGTACTTGTGCTTGCCATCATTTTGATTCTTTACTTCAAGTTGAAGAATTAGCCTTTCAAGTCTAACTGTTGTGTTTGATACTCGAGTATTTATCAACGCCCTTGTTGGTTTTATTATTGGCGGCGAGTGTGCTCTTTATTGTGGATTTGTGATATAAAACCAGAAAAGCAGAAACGATGGAAGTCTATCTCTGCATCTCTTATGCATTTTACGTTGTTGTGAGAGAGGGAGTGGATCATAATCCAAGAGCATTGTATTTCGGATCTTTTTTTTTCATAATGGAAGAAGTTATTGCTGCTGATATTAAGATCTTCTGAATTCCAGGTGATCAGTTTCTTGCCCTTTGCTAACACAAGTGCTTGTTGAAATTGCTAAGTTTTGCCAGTGACACCATGATTGCTAAGTTTCATAAATAACATTTGAAAGTATTCTAGTGTCGAGCATTAACATCCGTTTTAGCCTGGAATGTGGAAACCGAACAAAATGTCTTTCAAGTAATAGGCGATGTTCAAATAATCTTTATATTATTCTGTTATGCAAAGTACAGGCAAAATAAGAGGAACATAACATTTTTACAGGTTCTTTACACACAATTATTTCTGCACATAAAAATGATGAATCCCGACCAGTCTGCAATTATGCTAGCTCAAACTAGTTTCATCGCTCGTTCTGTCTTGAATCTGCTATAATCAGCAAGCAGACTACTATTCACTTTGTCCTTCATGTTCTCTACCAATCGCTTCAACACCTATTATCATCAAAACATTCATTATACTGATTATCTGCAAGCTATTTTAGAAATCATAAAACGATGACATATTGAAGGATGTCTAACCGTCTCTGCAACATCTCTGCGAACATCCTCGGGTATCAAAGAAAGCACGGGAGGTAAATCAAACGTGATACTCATAGTTAATTGACCTTTAAGCAGACTCTTGTTTCCTTGTCTATAAGGATACAATGCCCCTTTAACTCCAAGAGAGAACTCAGACGGCTTGACAATGTCTTCTAACCCAAGAAGCTCCCATCGTATCTGAAAAACTATAACGCATTAAGAAACTGGATCGACTATGGGAAAGGCCGAGTAGATCAAGTAGCTAGAAAGCTCACAATGTCAAGATCAAGAACTTTGGTGATTCGGGGCGGAACTCCAGTCGGGTAATCATACCCACCCGATTTACATCTTAACCGCATATCGACCACTGGATTACAGGTCAAGAAAAAGAAGTGTATAGGTAACATATGTACTCTCCATTCTTCCTGTCATAACATATATTGCAACAAAACATAAATTTTGAGTAACAAAAAATACATAAAATACATTTTTTTATATGAATACATACATGATTAAGTTGTTGGCTTCGACGTTTATCAGGAAAAATGGCTTTGAATACTCTTGGTTTATCCTCTAAATACTCATCAAACGAAGCCTGTGGGGAATTAAATTAAACAAACGATTATATAATTGTTAAAACATTTTTTTAAAGAACGAACAGAACATCTAAAAATGATGATTTTGCATAGTAGGAGAATATTTGTATGTATAGGACGTACGTGAGGGGATTCATAGAGGTAAATATCAGTAGCAATTCTTGAAGAATAAGTAGCAGCTGAGGAGGAAACCTTGCAACATATTCTCGATTTTGATAATGAACAAAATTGATTTCTTTTTGGCCAACTAAATACATTAATATTATTATTCCGTTTTAATATTGGAGTGGAGGTGGGGTGGTGATATGTGATTTTATGGTGGTGGAAGTTGCATGATGATGATTTTAGTACCCGCAGTAGCGCCATGTATTTATCTAATTATTATATGAGATATATATATATATATATATTGTATTGTATTGTATGAAATTGAGTGAATGAATTTAGGAGGATGGATGCTTTGACGGAGTGGCTTGCTACCGGGGAATCAGGGACACTGACCCTCACCCAAACATTAAACATTATCTTGAAAGTGAATTTCGTGGTGGCGACTTATTAGTGGATCAGGATGATTTGACGTTACCAAGTGTAATCTCCCTTTTTAAAACCAACAATAATTTACCTCTAATAATTTTCTTCGTAAACAAATAATACTACTTGCTAACTTGTCCCGAACAAATATGCAACAGCCAACAATGGCATTTTTTTTCTTAACCAGGTCTAGTTACAAAGATATTTATTTTCTTACATATGTCTCATGTTTGACTACCTTACGGTAATTACTAATTAGGTGATATAGGTTTTTCATTGAGAGGTTTAAATTGAAGATCGGTGAAGACGCTCTATCGCGGACCCATTTAAACAACTATGATAAACCTCTCGAGTAATTTACACCTTACAAAAAAAAAAACATTATTGATACATCTACTATATTCATACAATACTATTGTAAAACTTGTATATATGGTAAAACAAACTAAAAATAGTTATAACAATATAACACTTTTGACATTATAACATTTTTTGATTTTCGAAACGCTATGACATTTTTGATTGTTTCATTATCTTTCGTTTGGTTGTCGAAACATTATTTTTTATTTTTCGTTGTCTATTTGGAGTAATAAACAAGGTCTTTAAATGTAATCCTTCGAACATCTTGCAAAAGTTTTTTCTTTTGTATTAATAAAATTTGACTGTTTAAGGGAAAACAAAAGAAAAAATAAACAGAAATAGCGATATACCTATCAGTCTATCGCTTTGGACGCTTCCTAGTTCCTAATGCATAGTGGTTTGTTATAATAAGAAGAATGTAAAACATTTGGTTTGATTGAAATAAATCGTACCAAAAAGTGTGGTTTTGTCTGGATTGTTAATGATATTTATTTGTTATATCTTCACAATTCTATTTTATAATTGATATTAATAATTAATTAACTAACTTATATAAGTCTAAACCGCTACCATAAACGGGATACACCAAAACACTTGAAATACATCACAGCACACCACACCTTAAAATAAATCTATATCTACAAAAAGAAGACGGCAAACACACCAACTAGAACACTGAAACACTTACCACAAAAAGCATAAATTTACACACACAACTCACCGAAAAAACAGTCTTTTACAAACATATTCAACAAAGTGGAATATTATATTATAAAATTATAATAAAAATACTAAAATCTGAACAATCGTATCATGTATTGCCGACAAGACATACAACCGATCAATAGGTAAAAGTGGCACAGTTCTCTGCCGTAAGCGATAGGTATACCACATCGCAACATCTTACTATAATTCTCAAATACAATGGTGTGTAAACAAGAATCATCTTGACTTTTACAAAAGATGCAACAAAATACATACGGTTTATCTCATCTCAAGAACATATATAGAGTATAAAGTTTAAAGTCCCAATCCTTTTACAACAAGTATAAGGTTAATCACAAAAAAAAAAAGACTAATATACCATATGTCATTCACCAGTGTAACAGCTATACCAGTTTGACAAAACTCGTCTTCACTCTCTGAAGTAATGATTATTATAAAAACTGTAACAAACTCTTTCGTGTGAAGCAATACGTGCAAAGGTTCCAACATAGGACATAAGTAATCCACCCTCGGGATGTTTTGTGAGCTGCTAATTTTCAGACAAATAGTTGTCAAACTGCTTAACCATCTTAGTTATTCATCAACTGATGAATGACTAGACTTTCTTTTGGTAATTAATCCATAAGTAAACGTAAGGCAACATGCAACTTCGCTTATACTGGTAAGTGTGTATGTTAAGCGGAAAAGGGTACACGAAGAGCCATTCTTTGTGCTAGCCAAGGTCTATCAGGGTTTGGGTCAATGAAAGTATGCATTAGGAACTGGTTGGCTTCTTCATCAACTAGTTCTCTCGCCCATGTTACACGTTGATCCTGGCAACTCCCTGGACCAAAACATCTGTGCATTGTTTGTCGAACATGACACTCTCTAGTTAATCAGCAATATCTTATAATATCAATAGCTAGAAACTATAAACATTAAATTCATTAATACCTGTACTCGTAAAAGCAAGCAGATCTCTCATTCTCGGCTTTTCCCCAGTTATTCCAACCATGATGCTTGATACAGGCATCCATGTATGTGTATGCAAAAACCACCCTTCCAAAAGGTCCCCATGGCCGCCCTAGATATGCGTATTGTGTCCCTCCATTACCAGTTATGACACATCTGCATCAACACAGATGCCAGTTATTGTCATGGTCTATCGTAGCATAGCCCAAATGCATACATACTTCTGCAAAGTTATATGAAAAGTGGGTAATTCAAAACGATCTGAACACATATGCTAGTTATTTGGCCTGGTCTATCATATCAGAGCCCAGATGCAATGTACTTGCGCAAAGTGACCAGAAAAGTCAGCAATTGACACAATCAAAAGACGTATGCTAGTTATCTACCATGGTCTATCATATGATTCCCAAATGCATACGTACTTATGCTAAGTTCATAATTGAACACAATCAGAATAAACTTAAGACATGACGAAAGATAGTTGACTGCAAACCTTAAAAATACATAGCCAGTTGTCTCTTGAGAAGATTTTCGACTTTGGGCTGTGATGTAACCACCTGATTTACAATGTACGTGACAATGTTCCAGCAAAGCAGTGCTATTTCCAAAAATGAAATCCACACTACCCTCGATATAACAATCTTTTAGATATTGCTTCCCATAATGCAAATAAAGGGTATCCTGCCAAAAATAAAAAAAGATTAAAGCTTTCACCTTTGCTACTGATAATGCTAATGTCAATGTGCCAATAACAGAGAGCCCTGATTAATGTTAAGCTCAAGAAAAAGTGGTCTACATCTTAATAACAACTCACGAAATTGATTACCAGGAAATAAAGTTCTTACCTGCCACCCAAGAAATCTGCAATTGTAAAAAGCACATCGATCAGCTGTTACTCTCATAGCCACAGCCTGCCCAGAACCCTAAATAAAAGAGTTGGTAAGACAAACAAGCGGAAGTTTGACATCGCAGTTGCAATGTGAAAGAAGAAAACCTCAGGGGCAGAGTTCTCAAATGTGATATTTTCAGCAATGAAGTCCTCCCCTTCAACAATGGTAGTACCACATCCAAATGTTCCAGTTCCAATAAGTCGTGCGGGCTGTGCATAGATAGATTACATGAGCATATTAAACTGGCACAAATTGGAAGCTCTATGATTCTATTTGTAGAAACATCTGCTTCGTACAACTAGTTGCAATGCATAACAAGAACAATCACTTCAATGAAAATTCTTTTAACATGTAATCTACCTTCAGCTTTTTAGAAGAAATACTATTACTTCTTGATTCTCGAAAAAAGAGAACATAATTGATTCTAAGTTCAATTCGCTTATCAACTTACAGCAGTTGAAAGTAATCGTAATTTGTATTCAAATATGTGTTTGAAATTCCGCTATTTTCAGTTAGGGCTGTAAACGAACTGAACAGTTCACGAACAGTTCATGAACCGTTTGGCGGGAAGTTCGTTCGTTAGTTAAATGAACGAACATGAACAAAGCTCTCGTTCGTTCATTTACGTTCATGAACGTTCGATAATCTGTTCGTGAACGTTCGTTCGTTTAAGTTCATGAACCGTCGTTCGTGAACAATAGTTTGTTTATGTTCGTGAACATTTGTTCGTTTACATATATATATATATACACATAATCAACTATACTATAAAAAATAGTTTAAATATAAATATCTTTTTATATAATGTATATATTATTAATACCTAATTATTTAAGAAAAAATTAAAAAAAATACTTAATTTATAAATATTCGTTTGTTTGTGTTTGTTCATTAGTGTTCGTTCGTTTGTGTTCATGAACATCGTGAACATTCGTTCATGAACACAAACGAACGAACATGAACAAGTCATTATGTTCGTTTATCTGTTCGTGAACCGTTCGTTAAGTTAAACGAACGAACATGAACAAGGTCCCGTTCGTGTTCGTTCGGTTCGTTTACAGCCCTATTTTCAGTGATTTTAGCTTATTGCATATTTAAACACGATATGCACTTATGAGTAAATTTCCTTTTCTTTTTCAGGAAACCGAAGTTTTAAATTTCTAGATAACAAGTATTGAAAATTCCGAAAAAACCAACAAAAAATGTTCATTTGTGATTGTTTTCCGATTTTGAAAACACAGGAAATCTTCTAAAACAGTAGGAAACTACAAAAGTCCATTTGCAAATACTCAGTTATAAACCCGAATAGTGGCTTTGCTCATTTATGTGAAAAAATTTCCTTAATTTGAAAATATTTTCCTATATTTTGAGTATTTTCTGAAATTTTTGCCCTTCTCTTTCCAACTAACTTTGGGAGTGCATATTCCAACTGCAGATAACTTGGAAAATTTGAAGTATTTCGCTATTATGCACATTTTACTAGGAAAAAAACATTTCATTTTCAACATTCTGAAAAATTATTGTACATGGTGGTTGATCATTAATTTCAGGAGGCGGCAGTTCTAATCTATATCTAAATATACTATACTATAAAGCAAATAGCCTTTTTGTTTATAATTTTAATTTTCAACATTTCATCAAAACCAAATTACATCAATAACCTACGCTACTCGCCGCCACCACCACCCGTCACCGTCACCGTCACCGCCACCGCCATTACATCGCCATCACCTCGCCACCTCACCACCGCCGCTATCGCCGCACGCCACCACCACCACCGCCATTATACCGCCGCATCGCGCGGGTACCGGTCTAGATGTAATATATGAACACTTTCTGTGTGTTAACCCAAAATCCTAAATTTAAACATCCTTCTTCATTCATACCAAAAAAAATTGAACAAAACGCAAAACAAAACCCTAAAATAAACCCCATCACTAATCAACACAAACTTTATCGATAAACATACAAATACAAATACTAAAGGAGGTGTTCGGGTTATCTTATTTTCCGGCTTATTCGCATTCGGGTTATCTTCGATAAGTCTCGTTTTTGTGGCTTATTTTCGAACCTATGAGCATACCCTAATTTCATTTATAATTGCAAAATAATCCTAAAAATACGCTATTGATTAAAATAATATAAATAAAAAAAGAAAAGAAAAAGGAAATAATAATAATTAAAAAAAGGGGACCGACCTGATGATGATCGATTTTGGTGGCGGTATTGTTCCAAGTGACAACAGTAACTTCAGGGGCCAATCCAGCAATGGTGATAAGGTTTTTAGTCTTGGGTATATACAAAGGCTGTTTGTATATCCCTGGTGACAAACGAATCACGGTGCGACACGTGTTGGAAAAGGGTACTGTGTCTACTGCTTCTTGTAATGTCCGGTAGTTGCCTGTTCCGTCTTGCGCCACCGTTATTACTCTCGCCATTTTTTATTGCGACACGAGTATTTTTTTATACTATATAGATATAGATATATAGATATAGATATAGATAGCGTGAAAAATGTTAATGATTGATTGATTGTGAAATAAAAGAAGAAATAAAGTTGGAATTTGTATATTTATAAGTCAAGGGAGGGAGGGAGGGAGGAAGGAAGGATTGTTGATTGATGGGGTACTGGGGGCATCTTTGCTGAAAGTGAGTAGATTTTTTTCTATGAAGGGATTTCACTGTTTTAACGGTGGTAAACAGGCCGAGGTAAAAAAACATTACGGTTTTGTTATATCACATGTTTTCGATTTATACTATAAAATTTTGACAAAGACACCTTAGTCCTCAACTAACTAGATCAATACCGTGACCGGGTATGCCTATTATTTACCAAATATGTATATTAAGATGATGGCAATGGTCATCTCCAATCCATCAATAACACACATCCAAATTATTCCATGCCTAAGTCATGTCTAACCATGTCTAACCCATGACAACCATGTCTCCCCATGCTTAAACAATTTAAATTTTAATTTTTTAATTCACAATTTTTAAAAACAACCTTTTACTCATACGAAACCTAAGGCGAAACATATGGTCGGGAAACTTTGGTTCTTCCACGAAATAGTCATCCATTAGAGTTTGATGAGCCTTTTCACGAAAACGGGTGACGGCTTCTCAAGGAGTAAAGGACGAGCAAGCCGTGTCTTCAATGGCATCGTTAATGGCTAGAAAAGTTGACATGGTAGTACTCGTAGAAAACAATAGCTCGGACGAGGATTCGGGAAGTATTACCTCCACATCCGATGAGGAAGAAGATGATGAAGACATTGTGAAAATGAGGAAGAAGATGATGAGAAGTGTTTAAAGGAAAGTGTGTTTAAATGTATTATTTTTGGTCAAATGTATTATATAGACTAGAAGATGCATCTACATAACATGGCTTTGATGGAGAAATTTTTTTTTTTTTTTCTAACAAGGCTCAAACGGTCCATTTGACCAAAAAAGTACAACCCTCAACGGTCAAATACGCGCCCCAAAGCTCCATGCCTAAGCGGCAATTCATACCTAAATCTTCCATGCCTAGCCCATGCCTTGACGTTGGCGGCGGTGTTTGCCGCTAGGCATGGGCATGCCTAGCTCCATGCCTCACCCATTGCCATGGTCCTTATAAATGAAGTATTTACATCAAATAATCTTATATCAACTTATTTTTAATTACAATAAATCATATATGCATACTTTGGAAGTTTATTATTGTGTGTATGAATTGGCAAAGTATCCATACTGGATTGAGAGTCCGATATTTGAACCCAATTTGATTAGGGAATTCCTTAGTTAACCAGGGATGGAGACAAGTATATGGATGCAATTCTATTTCCTAACGGTGATGAGAAACAATAAATCCACGATCCCCATATCCAATCCTGAAAAAAATATATATGTTTATTACAATCACTTTAAACTTAGAACTCTTTTAAAAAACTTTTTTGTGTCACATTTTGATTATCAATTACTTAGTATTGATATTAGTTTGTATATAGAAATATTTTCATACTTTATAAAAGAAAGGACCGAACCACACGTTCTCTTCTAAATCAATGACTTTATACTTATTCAAAAAACATATCCATGATTACCCGATGAGGATCCACGATACCCGATGGAATAAGGATGTAAGTTATATATGTCTTATTAATTATTTTTTTGGTTTTATGTTTTTCTCTATTTCTAGGTTTAAAAAATAACCTTAATTTAATGTTTTATTTATATCAATGTATACTTTTATGATTTTTATTGATAAAAAGTGTTGCTTAGTTAATTTAAATGACGTTTTAATTAATTATTAATGACCATGTGGCAATCTGAAATTGTGTTTCGATGTGAACAGTTTAAGGTAAGATATCTAATATGACCTGTTTCATGTGAACCGTTGGAGATGTGTTATGTATCTTTATTTTGCAATTAAGACAACTCATAATAAAAAAGTTTACTAATGATAATTAATTAAAGGTACAGTGACCAAATTATTTTGTTTAAATTATATTTTTTTGATTTCGATATAAAAAGTAAATGGACTTTATGGAACTTAAAACACATAAAGTATTATTAAATAATTTTTAACTAACGTATTCTAATGATATTAACAAATTGTGTTATTGTTCTATCTTTAAAAAAGTTTGACTCCACCGATAAAGAAAGCATTCTCCTATTGCAATGCACATATACTACGATAATTTCCTTAAAATATATGGTTCATCAAATTATTAATATAATAAAATCTTAAATATGATACAATGTGTGATTGTTACCACTACAATAATAGCTGACTTGTCGTTAAAAAACAAAACAATAAGACTTGTAGTATGGAACATTTTTTTTCAGTATGGAATGACTAACTAAGCTAATCTACCAATATATATATAACAAGATCCTAAATTCATTCCTAAACAAATAGGAATCCTTTGATGTAGAACTCTTAGATCAAATTTAATTATTTCAACTTTTTTAAATGACGATATTAATACTTCCACTTTATATGATTAGATAAAAAATCCCCCTTTAAATTATAGACCGTAAATAGTGATAATAATCATCTATGTACACCTAAATAATATTTGTTATTTATTATTTTAAATAGAATTAATAATATTGTTCATGCGTAAGTTTTTTTAAAGGTAATATGTTTTACTTACCTTAGAAGATTTAAACTATTATTATCATTATTCTATAGAAAATCCTAAAACTAACATATATATGACATAATATTATATTCACATATAGGTCGAGATTTTATATATGTTTTAGAGTAAATTACAAATTTGGTCCCTGTCGTGGGTCAAAAATTACCGTTTTCGTCCCTACCTTTCATATATTACCGTTTTGGTCCAAAAAACTTTGGTCCGTCAACGCTTTTGGTCCAATTCTCTAAACGGACGTTAAACACCCATCACGTGATCTGCACGTGATGGGTATTTTAGTCTTTTCATTAGCACAGGGACGAAAACGGTAATTTTTGACCCACGACAGGGACCAAAATTGTAATTTACTCTTTATTTTATTTTTTGTTTTCAATCAATATCTATATCTATCATCTATCATCTATCTGTATATAAATCTATATCCATATATTTTTACAGATTATACAAACCAAGCATTGAGTTCATCATATCATCTAACAATTGTAATGCTAACCGAAAGATAGAAACACCAAAATATTACCAATTCCTTAATGAGAAAAAGATTTCACATCAACATTAATCCTCGATCGCCCTATTCATCATCAAACATCTTGTAGCATTGCTTGTAGCTCTTTTTTACCAAAAGGTAATCCTCTAGAATTAGCATCCCTGGACTTAACATCAAAATAATACATCATCCATGTCACCATGAAGTAACCTTAAGCAACGAATTCGCCAAAAATCTCTTTCAGTATCACAACAACAACTACCCTCGATACGATATATTCTTTAACCTTGACATATTTAGCAATATCAACCCCTATTGACAACAAACGAAACCCTTCACTGATAACTTCCTGAATATTCTTTCTCAAATCCATCATACCCACAATGACAATCGCGTGAAAAGCAGAAGAAACAAACATCTCCAACAGTAACCATGAAATAGAAAAACCAGAGTACTCAAACTCGATACCTTCCACCCAAGTCAAACTATGCGAAAACGGAATAAAATTCAAGATACCAAAATACTTGCAGCGAGATTTGATATATCCAAAAAACAGTATAACTATACAAATTTGTGGTCCATTTAATTTGGTGGTTAGTTCAGATGTACGGATGGTGTGGCTGCCGGCAACCGAGATGACAGTGTGCATATTTGGTTGTACATGTTGCTACAGATGGCGTGGCTGCTAATGAAATACTACTTGTTGATGTGTTTCTCCAAGAAATCATACCGTAAGCTAATCATCATTTTATTCGGAATCTATAAAAAGCAGATCTGGCCGGAATTTATAGATTCCGGCGATGTGTAAGGCGGCGCGTGGGAGGCTTTGGTGGTGGAACTTTTTGCGTTTTGGTCGGCCACACCGCCAACAACCACTCAGATCTCAACACTATCGACAACCAACTCCGTTCTTGCTTCCCGTCGCTTCCATAAGTATGTCTTTATCGTTGAGAACTCCGGTGGCAAAGTTTTACTCATTCATATCACTATCAATCATGAGCAATTTGTAGCCACAACCGTAAGTTTTGCTTTGATTTGATTCTTAATTTATTTATCTTTCAATGATGATTCAAATCCATGGCTGCTGAGTTAGTTTTTTTTACGGTGGTTTGTATATATAGATTTAAAGGGGATTTATAAATGGGAAATCAGATCTGATTATATATATATGTGTGTGTGTGTGTGTGTGTGCATTTGTGTGTGCTTTAGATCTTTGAAAAAATGGGAGAAGCAAAAGATAAAATGATATTGTTAGTCAGTGAAATTGAAATCTGGAAAAGATGTAACTAGACTTTTGTTTTGGTGGTGGAACTTTTAGAGATAAATTACAATTTTGGTCCCTGTCGTGGGTCAAAAATTACCGTTTTCGTCCCTGTGTTAATGAAAAGACTAAAATACCCATCACGTGCAGATCACGTGATGGGTGTTTAACGTCCGTTTAGAGAATTGGACCAAAAGCGTTGACGGACCAAAGTTTTTTGGACCAAAACGGTAATATATGAAAGGTAGGGACGAAAACGGTAATTTTTGACCCACGACAGGGACCAAATTTGTAATTTACTGTCGTGGGTCAAAAATTACCGTTTTCGTCCCTGTGTTAATGAAAAGACTAAAATACCCATCACGTGCAAATCACGTGATGGGTGTTTAACGTCCGTTTAGAGAATTGGACCAAAAGCGTTGACGGACCAAAGTTTTTTGGACCAAAACGGTAATATATGAAAGGTAGGGACGAAAACGGTAATTTTTGACCCACGACAGGGACCAAATTTGTAATTTACTCTATGTTTTATAATACTTGACATAATGCTTTATTTTATATCTCCAATCTTTCTTCTTCTTTTTTTGTAAAGTTAGTTTCGATTCAGACGTGCTGGAGACAATTTTAACCAGCGATTTGCTGGACCTCCAACCCCCTCCTCATGGAAAATACCTTGAGATGAGAAACCCAAGACTCGAACCCGAGACCTTGGGAAAAACTCACCTCCGGGGCCCACATAGTGGATTTAAAAGATACCCCTGACCATTATATCTCCAATCTATTTGGTGCCAACCTAAACACTTTTATATATGTTAGAGTTTTTGGCATGATAGAAATTGGCATCTTTAGTTTTATATAATTTAATCACCTCAATATATTAGCACTTACAAAAACATTACAAAAGAAAGCTATAACATGGGAAGTATAGTATGGGTTGTCTGACAAATTATGAATATTTTCAACCAATTGTTCTTGAAAGTTTCTTAGTATTTTTCTTTTATTAAAAATTTAAATTTATCTAATGGTCATTATTTTTTTCATTTTGTCTAAATATATAAACGAAAAGTCTAATATAGTATAATTTAAATATATTAAATAAATAAATGTTAATTAGATAAAGTAAAATGACTAATGTTATATTTTCTTAATAATAGATTTGAAATATCGTATAAAAATAAAATTGTGGTTTTTCTATTCTCTAATAAACTACTATAAACATAAAGTTGATGGTTTTCTTTTCTCTAAAATAAAATGTGTAACATATTGTCATTTTATTTACTTTTGTCTATGGCAGTTATATATACATTGTAATAAATATGTGTTATATTTAAGGACGGGCCAAAATGTTTTTTGTGAGGGGCAAATGTAAAAGTCGTTTATTTAACTTATCAGATCCATGTCTGAAAATATTTTTTTTAAAAATGAGTCTTGACTCGAGAATATAGAAAATGGGCCCCTAAATGAATTTTGTTAACGTCAGATTTAGTCAAATTATAGAAAGATATTTAGACTCAATACTAATGAGTTGCCTATGGTGGATTCTAACTCGGCTATTCAAGAAAAAATGTTTCTTGGATTATTTAGGATATATTATTTTTCTTTATTTTGATTGATTAAGATCACAAATTTTATTTTATTTTTTGGGTGGAAGGGGTAAAGGGGGGGGGGGTCGAACTTGGAAAAGGAAATGGATCAATCGGAAGGCAATTATCAGGTAAAGAAGTGACTGGTTTAGGTTTTGGTGGTCTAGATGCTTTTAATTTAGTATTGATGTACAAATGGATATGACATGTGGTTCAAAATCTGGATGTCATTAGGATTAAAATCATCAATGTGATCCATGGTACTGAGTCTGCATTCCCGTGTAAAACAAATAGTAATAGTATTTGGGCAAATATATGTTCCTCATTCTCTTAGGCACACCCCACTAGGAATGAAAATAAAACAAGATTCTGGAATGATCATTGGTTTGATGATGGAAATTTTGCAACTCAGTAAAGGTTGTATGCCCTGGGACGGTCTAAAGAATGTGTCATGTGTGACATTTTTGATGATATGACATGAAAATCCGAATGAGATCGAGATATTTGTGGTGGCATGGATGAGCAATAACTTTTGACATTGGATAATTTGTTAGATTAGTAAGACTTTGGTAGAACTTGAAAATAGTCTCTCTACCTTTGGTAGGAGTAAAGTTGTTCAATTATCAAGGTTAAAAGAGCTAATATTAATAAAATAAAATTAAACACTTAAATTTGTTTATAGTTACTTATGAAAGTTGTATTTTTGATATATATAAATATAAAAATATATTTACTCGCGTATTACGCGGGATAATAATCTAGTCTTTATATATATATATACAACGACATATATATATATATATATATATATATATATATATATATATATATATATATATATATATATATATATATATATATATATATATATATATATATATATATATATATATATATATATATATATATATATATATATATATATATATATATATATATATATATATATATATATATATATATATATATATATATATATATATATATATATATATATATATATATATATATATATATATATATATATATATATATATATATATATATATATATATATATATATATATATATATATATATATATATATATATATATATATATATATATATATATATATATATATATATATATATATATATATATATATATATATATATATATATATATATATATATATATATATATATATATATATATATATATATATATATATATATATATATATATATATATATATATATATATATATATATATATATATATATATATATATATATATATATATATATATATATATATATATATATATATATATATATATATATATATATATATATATATATATATATATATATATATATATATATATATATATATATATATATATATATATATATATATATATATATATATATATATATATATATATATATATATATATATATATATATATATATATATATATATATATATATATATATATATATATATATATATATATATATATATATATATATATATATATATATATATATATATATATATATATATATATATATATATATATATATATATATATATATATATATATATATATATATATATATATATATATATATATATATATATATATATATATATATATATATATATATATATATATATATATATATATATATATATATATATATATATATATATATATATATATATATATATATATATATATATATATATATATATATATATATATATATATATATATATATATATATATATATATATATATATATATATATATATATATATATATATATATATATATATATATATATATATATATATATATATATATATATATATATATATATATATATATATATATATATATATATATATATATATATATATATATATATATATATATATATATATATATATATATATATATATATATATATATATATATATATATATATATATATATATATATATATATATATATATATATATATATATATATATATATATATATATATATATATATATATATATATATATATATATATATATATATATATATATATATATATATATATATATATATATATATATATATATATATATATATATATATATATATATATATATATATATATATATATATATATATATATATATATATATATATATATATATATATATATATATATATATATATATATATATATATATATATATATATATATATATATATATATATATATATATATATATATATATATATATATATATATATATATATATATATATATATATATATATATATATATATATATATATATATATATATATATATATATATATATATATATATATATATATATATATATATATATATATATATATATATATATATATATATATATATATATATATATATATATATATATATATATATATATATATATATATATATATATATATATATATATATATATATATATATATATATATATATATATATATATATATATATATATACGTATAACACATTAATTTATTTAATGAACCATAAACTATAATTTGGTCATGCCTTTTGTATTATTTCATTCAAAAACTTCTTGTTTATATCATGAAGTAGTAGTACTTTTATTACTGTATATTTACGAATTATGTATATGAACATCATAAGAAGAAGTACAGTAAATATCATAAAAGGTTACTATAATTAAACATCAAATTTGACTTTTAATTATAAAGGTTAAGATTGATTTGACTATTAATTTGAGTGGTCTAGATTAAAAGGTTAGCTTTTTTTTTCCTCCTAGTTGTGGGAACCAAGGTAGGGTTAACGTGAGAACAATAAATATGGAGAGAACCGTGAGAACCACTAGTTTTTCTCCCTCTTTCTTCTTTTTTGTGTGGTTTTTTATTTTTTTAATTTTTATTTTTCATTTTGAGTTAATGATGTAGATTGTAGTTTGGTGGAATGGTATAACAATGAAATTTGAAAATTTTAATATAGGGATAATGTGTGTAACATCCGTGAATTTTGACCGTTTGACTTCACGTGCAATTTGACTAACAATTTAAGTTAATGAAGTTTTGGGGTCGTTTTGTGAGTTAAATGACAATGTGGTATATTCGGATCGATAATATGTGTTGCTCGGTATTTAAATGTGTAGCTATTGTGTAGTGACTTGTGAAGGGAAGCGGGTCGGCCCGTGGGTAGTCCAGGACCCACCAGCCACCCAAGACCCAAATCCCCCTCCTTATCCCCTCCTCTCCCTTTCATTTCTTATCTATCCATCTCTTTCTCTCTTCCTCTCAAGAACATAGCAAGACCATCTCCTCCTCTTCTATCTACCATCTACTTAGTGTTTAGAAAGATTATAACACTGATTGATTTATATAGCTATATGTGTAACATCCGTGAATTTTGACCGTTTGACTTCACGTGCAATTTGACTAACAATTTAAGTTAATGAAGTTTTGGGGTCGTTTTGTGAGTTAAATGACAATGTGGTATATTCGGATCGATAATATGTGTTGCTCGGTATTTAAATGTGTAGCTATTGTGTAGTGACTTGTGAAGGGAAGCGGGTCGGCCCGTGGGTAGTCCAGGACCCACCAGCCACCCAAGACCCAAATCCCCCTCCTTATCCCCTCCTCTCCCTTTCATTTCTTATCTATCCATCTCTTTCTCTCTTCCTCTCAAGAACATAGCAAGACCATCTCCTCCTCTTCTATCTACCATCTACTTAGTGTTTAGAAAGATTATAACACTGATTGATTTATATAGATATATGTGTAACATCCGTGAATTTTGACCGTTTGACTTCACGTGCAATTTGACTAACAATTTAAGTTAATGAAGTTTTGGGGTCGTTTTGTGAGTTAAATGACAATGTGGTATATTCGGATCGATAATATGTGTTGCTCGGTATTTAAATGTGTAGCTATTGTGTAGTGACTTGTGAAGGGAAGCGGGTCGGCCCGTGGGTAGTCCAGGACCCACCAGCCACCCAAGACCCAAATCCCCCTCCTTATCCCCTCCTCTCCCTTTCATTTCTTATCTATCCATCTCTTTCTCTCTTCCTCTCAAGAACATAGCAAGACCATCTCCTCCTCTTCTATCTACCATCTACTTAGTGTTTAGAAAGATTATAACACTAGATTTGATTTTCATAGCTTATATGTGTAACATCCGTGAATTTTGACCGTTTGACTTCACGTGCAATTTGACTAACAATTTAAGTTAATGAAGTTTTGGGGTCGTTTTGTGAGTTAAATGACAATGTGGTATATTCGGATCGATAATATGTGTTGCTCGGTATTTAAATGTGTAGCTATTGTGTAGTGACTTGTGAAGGGAAGCGGGTCGGCCCGTGGGTAGTCCAGGACCCACCAGCCACCCAAGACCCAAATCCCCCTCCTTATCCCCTCCTCTCCCTTTCATTTCTTATCTATCCATCTCTTTCTCTCTTCCTCTCAAGAACATAGCAAGACCATCTCCTCCTCTTCTATCTACCATCTACTTAGTGTTTAGAAAGATTATAACACTAGATTCATCGCCCTCTATACCGCATTATCGTCATATCGAAGAATCAAAGGTGGAAGTCTAGCATTTTTACCCATTTGACCTAATTTCGGGTTCTACTGCGGCGCAGTGGCTTGGGCCTAGCCCACTGCGGCGCAGTGAGCTTGGCAAGGCTCACTGCGGCGCAGTGGCTTGGCCTAGCCCACTGCGGCGCAGTGGCTTGGCAAGCCACTGCGGCGCAGTGAGCTTGGCCAGCCCACTGCGGCGCAGTGGCTAGGGTCTGGCCAAGCCACTGCGGCGCAGTGAGCTTGGCCAGGCCCACTGCGGCGCAGTGGCTTGGCCAAGCCACTGCGGCGCAGTGAGCTTGGCCAAGGCTCACTGCGGCGCAGTGGCTTGGGCCTAGCCCACTGCGGCGCAGTGAGCTTGGCCAAGGCTCACTGCGGCGCAGTGAGTTGGAAGGCTCACTGCGGCGCAGTGGCTTGGGCCTAGCCCACTGCGGCGCAGTGGCTTGGGCCTAGCCCACTGCGGCGCAGTGAGCTTGGCCAAGGCTCACTGCGGCGCAGTGGCTTGGGCCTAGCCCACTGCGGCGCAGTGAGCTTGGCAAGGCTCACTGCGGCGCAGTGAGCTTGGCCTAGGCCCACTGCGGCGCAGTGAGCTTGGCAGCCCACTGCGGCGCAGTGAGCTTGGCCAGGCCCACTGCGGCGCAGTGAGCTTGGCCAGCCACTGCGGCGCAGTGAGCTTGGCCAGCCACTGCGGCGCAGTGGCTTGGCCAAGGCTCACTGCGGCGCAGTGGCTTGGGCCTAGCCCACTGCGGCGCAGTGAGCTTGGCCAGCCACTGCGGCGCAGTGAGCTTGGCCAAGGCTCACTGCGGCGCAGTGGCTTGGGCCTAGCCCACTGCGGCGCAGTGAGCTTGGCCAAGGCTCACTGCGGCGCAGTGGCTTGGCCAAGGCTCACTGCGGCGCAGTGGCTTGGGCCTAGCCCACTGCGGCGCAGTGAGCTTCAAGGTCTGCGGCGCAGTGGCTTGGGCCTAGCCCACTGCGGCGCAGTGAGCTTGGCAAGGCTCACTGCGGCGCAGTGGCTTGGCCTAGCCCACTGCGGCGCAGTGGCTTGGCAAGCCACTGCGGCGCAGTGAGCTTGGCCAGCCCACTGCGGCGCAGTGGCTAGGGTCTGGCCAAGCCACTGCGGCGCAGTGAGCTTGGCCAGCCCACTGCGGCGCAGTGGCTTGGCAAGGCTCACTGCGGCGCAGTGAGCTTGGCCAAGGCTCACTGCGGCGCAGTGGCTTGGGCCTAGCCCACTGCGGCGCAGTGGCTTGGGCCTAGCCCACTGCGGCGCAGTGAGCTCAAGGTCTGCCGCAGTCTTGGCTAGCCCACTGCGGCGCAGTGGCTTGGGCCTAGCCCACTGCGGCGCAGTGAGCTTGGCCAAGGCTCACTGCGGCGCAGTGAGCTTGGCCTAGCCCACTGCGGCGCAGTGAGCTTGGCAGCTCACTGCGGCGCAGTGGCTTGGCCAAGGCTCACTGCGGCGCAGTGGCTTGGGCCTAGCCCACTGCGGCGCAGTGAGCTTGGCCAGCCCACTGCGGCGCAGTGAGCTTGGCCAAGGCTCACTGCGGCGCAGTGGCTTGGGCCTAGCCCACTGCGGCGCAGTGAGCTTGGCCAAGGCTCACTGCGGCGCAGTGGCTTGGCCAAGGCTCACTGCGGCGCAGTGGCTTGGGCCTAGCCCACTGCGGCGCAGTGAGCTCAAGGTCACTGCGCGCAGTGGCTTGGGCCTAGCCCACTGCGGCGCAGTGAGCTAAGGTCTGCCCAGTGGCTTGGGCCTAGCCCACTGCGGCGCAGTGAGCTTGGCAAGGCTCACTGCGGCGCAGTGGCTTGGCTAGCCCACTGCGGCGCAGTGAGCTTGGCAGCCCACTGCGGCGCAGTGGCTTGGCCAGCCACTGCGGCGCAGTGAGCTTGGCCAAGGCTCACTGCGGCGCAGTGGCTTGGGCCTAGCCCACTGCGGCGCAGTGAGCTTGGCCAAGGCTCACTGCGGCGCAGTGGCTTGGCAGCCCACTGCGGCGCAGTGAGCTTGGCAAGGCTCACTGCGGCGCAGTGGCTTGGGCCTAGCCCACTGCGGCGCAGTGAGCTGCAAGGCTCACTGCGGCGCAGTGGCTTGGCCTAGCCCACTGCGGCGCAGTGGCTTGGGCCTAGCCCACTGCGGCGCAGTGAGCTTGGCAAGGCTCACTGCGGCGCAGTGGCTTGGGCCTAGCCCACTGCGGCGCAGTGAGCTTGGAAGGCTCACTGCGGCGCAGTGCTTGGCTAGCCCACTGCGGCGCAGTGAGCTTGGCAAGGCTCACTGCGGCGCAGTGGCTTGGGCCTAGCCCACTGCGGCGCAGTGGCTAGGGTCTGGTCAATGTTGGGTCAGCCCACTGCGGCGCAGTGAGCTTGGCCAAGGCTCACTGCGGCGCAGTGGTTAGATGCTGGAATTTATGCGCGCCGATTTTGAAACGTTAATAACTTTTGATCCGTAAGTCCAATCGAGTCATATGACCTATCGTTGGAATCGTAAGAGAGTCTAGTTTCTTGTAGTAACACTCATCTTGTAAGATTCTTAATCCATTTCTAAAAATGTCGAGTCAAAGCGTCTTGTTTCATATACGGTAAAGTTGTAAAGGCGTCTAGGGTTGCGATTTGACCTAATTGTGCTAAACTTACTTGTTTAAGATTATATAGTTGACATTATGGTATTATGATGTATATGAATAGGTTGTGGCCGTGTGGATCCTAATACTCGCTATTAATCTCTTATTAACTCGACTTAAGCTTCTTTGCCGATCAAGGTGAGTTTCGTATCTCCCTACCCGCTTGGGATTCGGGCTGAAAAGTGTAAACCTGGCGTGTTTACTTGTATTTATTGATGTATTGTTTGTTTGACTTGATTGTTGGATTGATGTGACATATCTTTTCGTTTGATTGACTTGGGTTGTGTTTTCGTTAAGTATTACTTACACATTAGGATAGACGTACATACATGGAAGTCGGTTATGCCTTCCTTTGGGTTTTAGATGTGGTGGGAAGGCTGCGGGTGACCCTATATATAAGCATCTGAGACTCGAAGGAAGTAGAATCCTCTGAAGTATATGTACGTATAGTTGGTTTAAATTGTGGTTGGTGGCTTATGGTTGTCGAATGTTGATTAGTGGGTTAAGATTGACGATTATTGATTTTTAGTTTTTGAGTCATCATAGGTTGATTGACCTGGTTAACATTTTGGTTAAGTATTACTTACACATTAGGATAGACGTACATACATGGAAGTCGGTTATGCCTTCCTTTGGGTTTTAGATGTGGTGGGAAGGCTGCGGGTGACCCTATATATAAGCATCTGAGACTCGAAGGAAGTAGAATCCTCTGAAGTATATGTACGTATAGTTGGTTTAAATTGTGGTTGGTGGCTTATGGTTGTCGAATGTTGATTAGTGGGTTAAGATTGACGATTATTGATTTTTAGTTTTTGAGTCATCATAGGTTGATTGACCTGGTTAACATTTTGGTTAAGTATTACTTACACATTAGGATAGACGTACATACATGGAAGTCGGTTATGCCTTCCTTTGGGTTTTAGATGTGGTGGGAAGGCTGCGGGTGACCCTATATATAAGCATCTGAGACTCGAAGGAAGTAGAATCCTCTGAAGTATATGTACGTATAGTTGGTTTAAATTGTGGTTGGTGGCTTATGGTTGTCGAATGTTGATTAGTGGGTTAAGATTGACGATTATTGATTTTTAGTTTTGGGTCATCATAGGTTGATTGACTTGGGTTGTGTTTTCGTTAAGTATTACTTACACATTAGGATAGACGTACATACATGGAAGTCGGTTATGCCTTCCTTTGGGTTTTAGATGTGGTGGGAAGGCTGCGGGTGACCCTATATATAAGCATCTGAGACTCGAAGGAAGTAGAATCCTCTGAAGTATATGTACGTATAGTTGGTTTAAATTGTGGTTGGTGGCTTATGGTTGTCGAATGTTGATTAGTGGGTTAAGATTGACGATTATTGATTTTTAGTTTTTGAGTCATCATAGGTTGATTGACCTGGTTAACATTTTGGTTAAGTATTAATGGCCGATGTTGATGAATGGTGATTATTGGTTTGTGATTGACGTTTATTGATTGATGACTCAGGATTGACGAATATTGATTATTGATTCATATTCATCGTATATCGATCGTTGGTTTATGATTGACGTTTATTGATTGATGACTCAGGATTGACGAATATTGATTATTGATTCATATTCATCGTATATCGATCGTTGGTTTATGATTTATGCATTTACATTTGTTTGTAAGCATTGCATACATTATTGTTGGACCCTCGGCAGGGGATTTGCCGGCATCCTGGTGCATAGATGTATGCACCCATTTTGGATGTAGTTCCTGACCCCGAGTATATAGACATATATATCTCGATGTTTTTGAGATACAGCCTTGTCCATAGCGATGGCAGAAGGGTATCGTTGCATAGGTGACTGAAGGTCACGCTCAGGATAGGCATATTGGCTTATTCATGCATTCCGGCATTTGCATTGATACTCATATCATTTATGCATTCCTCATTACATATTTACTTGTCTTGTGTAATCTTGTTGTTGGACGATGTTGTGTTATGTAGAGGCTCACTGTAAGTCATGTCTAGCCTCTATTCTTATATTGTGATTATTGATGTTGGTTCCTTACGAACCATTACTACGAACTCACCAACCTTGTGTTGACTATGCTTAGTACACTTTTCAGGTAACCAGGTTATTCAGGACGTGGAGTTTGATTGTTTGCTTACTGTTGAACCCGGACTGGACTGATATGGATCAAGGATCCATTTGCCTTATGTTGCATTGTATTTAGGATTGATAGCCTTCTTTTGTTGTCGTTTGTAAATCTTGATGTTTACTCGCTCCTGTTGTATTTTGAGACTTGTTCCCCTTATTGTATGGATTCACTGAATCCTCTAATTGCATTTAGTTTGTTCTATTGTAATTCCACCTGGTGCTATGTGATTTCCGTGATATTCCGAGCCTCGGCTTGGGGTGTTACAGAATGGTGGCCCATGCAGGGTCGTAGAGAATTAGGCGGTTTGACCTAGACTACGGCTTAAGTTAAAACTCTTCATATAGCATGCATGGTTAGGAAATTCGTGTGCAATGTGAAATATGTGAATCCCCTTGTGAGTTCGTAGTTAAGACCACTTATGTGATGGCTTGAATTCAACGTGATGAATGTGGAATGGATATAATGTGGTTAATGTGTGCTTTGATTAAATTTGATTGTCATTAATATGGATTGTTGTTATTGATTGGTGCTAGTTTGATGATTTAGAGCAAAATGAAGTTATGTTATTAACTTAGTATAATATTGTGGCAACCCTAAAAGAACCCGATCAACTCTTTTATGGTCACCCAATATTATAACAGGTTAATAACATCATGGATTGCGCATGCTTGGCTTAGAGTATAATAAGGAACCGATATGCTTAATGGGAGTTGATTAGGTGGAGGGTTAGCCGTTGGTACACCCTGTATACATACCTGGTCAATAACTAGAGAGCATATCGAATTCGGATTATACTTTAAATCACTCGTGTTAGTGACTTGTTTTAGTTGCTTGTAATGAGATGTGTTTAATTCGAGTAATTGGTTTTGACGATGGTAAATTGTTGTGAACTTAGCACGAGAAAATAATAGATAACGATTACTTGAGAACTTTGATATACTGTCCTTAGCGTAGTAATGTGAAACACGTAGGGTATGTTGGTATGATAACATGATATATGACAGTTAATTGAGAATAATTATGTGTTGGCCTTAGTAAGAAACATAGAACATGTGTAGTGTGTCGGCGTTAAAACACTAACTAATAAGGCGGTTAACATGAGAAAAAAAAAAAAAACTGTGAAGCTAACCCCGGGTCATAAACTCTAGAACTACTACTATTATTGGATTTAGTGGTGGAATGACATGTTGACTAGTATGATTTAGTAACATATATGTTATGCATGTGTGATGTGTATGTATGTATGTATGGCCCGTAGTGGTCAAGTTGAAATCGTAAATGCTTTTGTTGTAATTTGACTTAAACGTGTTGATAAACGGTTAGGATACGACGTGATAGATATGTTGATATGCACCCTAAGAGAGTATCGAGGTTGTAAACATCCTAACTCATATGTATTATAAACGAATGATTTTCCAACACTAATAATGTTAATCGTAATCGGTGAACAATAGGGATATGTTGCTTAATGGTATGTGAACTTAAAAACGTATGAGGCATAGTTAAACTTGATTGCATGCGGGTTAGGGGATAACTGGTAATGCACGTGTAAAAGGTATTAGTAGACGGGCGATTGTAAGAATGAAGTTAACAAGTTAGTTTTATTGTATGATGTATTGACATGATCACATGAATTAAAGGTAACCAATGGTAATGAACTTAACATGATAAAATAATGAATAACAATTTCATAGGATTCTAACACTCTTACCTTAGTATAATAACATGAAATGAGTATGTTATATGGTATGAGAGCATTAACTACTTGTGTGACTAATATGTGAGCATTGTGAGGCTAACTTTCGGGTCAACGCGTTACTTACCTTGTAGAAAATGGTGAGATCAAGAAGGAATACGACTAGCCATAGCGATGAGCCGGATTTAGCAACCGTGATTGCCCAAGCAGTGGTAAACGCCATACCTACTATCGTAGCCCAAGTCACGGCAAGCCTCCAAGGAAACAACGAGACGCGTGAAACTAGAGTAAATATGGGCGATGAGAAGGTGTCGGGTAGAGCCTCATCAAAAAGGAAAGAAATCGGAGAACCTAGTGAGGCAAGGAAAGCGGGCAGGTTTGACCCCTATGGTCATAATAAGGGTAGATCCAGGGCGGCGAGGGGATCGGTGAAGAAAGCTTATGTAGGACCTCATCCGTCATGTAAAGGATGTGACAATCACCACCCCATCAACTTTCAATGTCGGGCGTGTTTTAATTGCAACCAAGTTGGCCACATGTCCAATAATTGTAGAGCCCCGAGAACGGGCCCAACGAACGTGGCTCCTATTCATGTCGTCCCTCCCCAAGGTAATCAACAAAGAGGCGAGTGTTTTGGATGTGGTAGTCGTGCACACTACGTGAAAGATTGTCCGAAATGGATCGGACAACAAGTTGAAGTAGCAGAACCGGCAAGGAAAACTTACTTAGGATCTCACCCCTTGTGTGGAAGGTGTAATCGCCATCACTCTCCCACTAACCAATGTGGGACTTGCTTTAATTGTAATCGGCGCGGGCACTTAGCTGGGAATTGTAGAGCACCGATAGTGGCACCATTGAATGTAGTACCCCTTCAAACCATTCATCCCCAAGGCAACTTTCCATGGAGTACGTGCTTTAAATGTGGAAGCCTTGATCACTACCGAAATAATTGTCCGCAATGGATCGGACAACAAGTTGAAGTGGCCATTCCTCGTAATCAACTACAAATAGTCATTTATAACCAAAGCCGTGACCAGCAAGACCATCAAGTTCAACCTCGTAGCCGACCTTTTGCAGAGAAGGGCAAGGGAGACCAAAGTGATCCTAATGTTGGTTAAGGTACATTCCTCCTAATGGTTGTTATGTTACTACACTATTCGATATCGAAACCGACTATGAATCTCGTTTATTCTAACGTTACTCCTTTGAGTTACATTCGTTCGTGTGTTTTGGAACTATACGTTTGCAATTTTGACTGTTTAGCGACTCACTAACTAATTTGCTCAATACCCCGTGTATCTATCTCGACTCTAAAAGGCGACAAAACTCCTCATTTACTTGGTGCCGATGATCTAAAGATTCTTGGCGAAAAAGTGAGTGTAATCTGGATGCCGCCGGGTAAGACAGTTCTAAAGTTGCGTAGTAGGGTTACTAGTGTAAAATATCTAACGGTAGGATTCTTAGGGTTCCGTGTAAGTCTTCCAACTTAGGCGTCCTTAGAGCTACCGTCTCATGAATCTGAAAGCTAACGTCATCCTTGTTAATCTTGAGTCTCCCGAGGCCTTTCCGGGTGACTTACCGGGCTTGTCCCATCTCGATAATTTAAATTTCGTATATGCTTAACTCCCTAACATCGCGCGCGTAGTCAAAGCCCCTATAGACTTCTGAGAGGAGAATAAGCGTGTAGTGAAAGACGGGAGAGAGTTTGGAAGAAAAACGAAGTGGAATGGACTTCGCCGTGAAGTCGCCGACGACAAGAAGTGATCATGATATGCCGAAACCGGTAAAATGTGACAACTGGGCACATTAGTATGTAGAAGAAATGGGTTAGGTGCACGAAGATTCGATTTCTGTCCTTCCAGATAAAGGGAGTCGCTTAACTCCAATTCAGGGAGCCATCCAATGAACAACGGGCACTCAAACCGACTTGAGACTTGATCACATGTGAAGATAATGTACTTATAACTATGACGACAATCCTGTGCAATGACGGTTGTTACGCGAGTATTCGAATGTCACGGGCCGAGGAGCTAAGTAGAAGAGATGCTACTCTCCACTGGGACGAACCAAGAATCAAAGAAAGCCAAAGTAACGAGTTAGGATTTCTAATAGGAACGACAAGAACAACTTCTCAAGTTAAGAGGATAGCCCAGCTAGCTCACATGCTAAGTAAGGAGTATGCCAATGTGAGGCTGAGACCGTTAGAGTTGAAAGTGGGTGACCTTGTACGTTTGAAAGTATCACCGTGGGAAGGCGTCATCCAATTCGTGAAGCGAGGCGAACTCGGGCCAAGGTATAATTGTCCTTACAAGATCCTCGAAAAGGGTTGGAAAAGTCGCTTATCGATTAGAATTACCACAAGAGCTTAGCGGTGTGCATGAGGTGTTTCATATTTGAAACCCACGCGAGTGTTTGGCGGACCCTACATATCATGTGCCTATGGACGAGATTAGGGTTGATTCGAATTTGGATTTTATTGAAGAACCGGTAGAGATCTTGGACCGCCGAGTCAAGAAACTCAAGAATAAGCTCTACACGATTGATAGGGTTAGGTGGAAACGCTAGGCGTGGAGCCGAGTTCAGTTGGGAGCGAAAGGATCACATGAAGTCTAAGTATCCGCATTTATTTGCTAATTAGGGTTTTGTTGAATTTCGGGACGAAATTCTTTTGACGGGGGAATAATGTAACATCCGTGAATTTTGACCGTTTGACTTCACGTGCAATTTGACTAACAATTTAAGTTAATGAAGTTTTGGGGTCGTTTTGTGAGTTAAATGACAATGTGGTATATTCGGATCGATAATATGTGTTGCTCGGTATTTAAATGTGTAGCTACTGTGTAGTGACTTGTGAAGGGAAGCGGGTCGGCCCGTGGGTAGTCCAGGACCCACCAGCCACCCAAGACCCAAATCCCCCTCCTTATCCCCTCCTCTCCCTTTCATTTCTTATCTATCCATCTCTTTCTCTCTTCCTCTCAAGAACATAGCAAGACCATCTCCTCCTCTTCTATCTACCATCTACTTAGTGTTTAGAAAGATTATAACACTAGATTCATCGCCCTCTATACCGCATTATCGTCATATCGAAGAATCAAAGGTGGAAGTCTAGCATTTTTACCCATTTGACCTAATTTCGGGTTCTAGCTCAAAAGGAAGTTTTGGTAAGTCAAATTCATCCCATTTACACCTACTTATGTTTGTTTAAGCATTTCTAGTCATCTTGAACATTTACAAGTCCTAAATCGGCTTAAATCTCGTTTTAGGTCAACTAGGGTTTCAATTAGGGTTTGGAGATTTTGGGTATGATTTTGATGTTTTGGGTCGAAATTGTGGATTGGGTTATGTTTATTTATGGTTAATGATGTTTATTTATGCTTCATTTCAAGTTATAAGTTCCTACAAATCGATTTGGGTTGGTTTGGGTCGAGTTTAAGGGTTTTGGTTTAGGGTTTCAGCATGCTGCTGCTGCTGCTCATGTTCTGGTCCAGTGAGGAGCCACTGCGGCGCAGTGGCTTGGGCCTAGCCCACTGCGGCGCAGTGGCTAGGGTCTGGTCAATGTTGGGTCAGCCCACTGCGGCGCAGTGAGCTTGGCCAAGGCTCACTGCGGCGCAGTGGTTAGATGCTGGAATTTATGCGCGCCGATTTTGAAACGTTAATAACTTTTGATCCGTAAGTCCAATCGAGTCATATGACCTATCGTTGGAATCGTAAGAGAGTCTAGTTTCTTGTAGTAACACTCATCTTGTAAGATTCTTAATCCATTTCTAAAAATGTCGAGTCAAAGCGTCTTGTTTCATATACGGTAAAGTTGTAAAGGCGTCTAGGGTTGCGATTTGACCTAATTGTGCTAAACTTACTTGTTTAAGATTATATAGTTGACATTATGGTATTATGATGTATATGAATAGGTTGTGGCCGTGTGGATCCTAATACTCGCTATTAATCTCTTATTAACTCGACTTAAGCTTCTTTGCCGATCAAGGTGAGTTCGTATCTCCCTACCCGCTTGGGATTCGGGCTGAAAAGTGTAAACCTGGCGTGTTTACTTGTATTTATTGATGTATTGTTTGTTTGACTTGATTGTTGGATTGATGTGACATATCTTTTCGTTTGATTGACTTGGGTTGTGTTTTCGTTAAGTATTACTTACACATTAGGATAGACGTACATACATGGAAGTCGGTTATGCCTTCCTTTGGGTTTTAGATGTGGTGGGAAGGCTGCGGGTGACCCTATATATAAGCATCTGAGACTCGAAGGAAGTAGAATCCTCTGAAGTATATGTACGTATAGTTGGTTTAAATTGTGGTTGGTGGCTTATGGTTGTCGAATGTTGATTAGTGGGTTAAGATTGACGATTATTGATTTTTAGTTTTTGAGTCATCATAGGTTGATTGACCTGGTTAACATTTTGGTTAAGTATTAATGGCCGATGTTGATGAATGGTGATTATTGGTTTGTGATTGACGTTTATTGATTGATGACTCAGGATTGGCGAATATTGATTATTGATTCATATTCATCGTATATCGATCGTTGGTTTATGATTTATGCATTTACATTTGTTTGTAAGCATTGCATACATTATTGTTGGACCCTCGGCAGGGGATTTGCCGGCATCCTGGTGCATAGATGTATGCACCCATTTTGGATGTAGTTCCTGACCCCGAGTATATAGACATATATATCTCGATGTTTTTGAGATACAGCCTTGTCCATAGCGATGGCAGAAGGGTATCGTTGCATAGGTGACTGAAGGTCACGCTCAGGATAGGCATATTGGCTTATTCATGCATTCCGGCATTTGCATTGATACTCATATCATTTATGCATTCCTCATTACATATTTACTTGTCTTGTGTAATCTTGTTGTTGGACGATGTTGTGTTATGTAGAGGCTCACTGTAAGTCATGTCTAGCCTCTATTCTTATATTGTGATTATTGATGTTGGTTCCTTACGAACCATTACTACGAACTCACCAACCTTGTGTTGACTATGCTTAGTACACTTTTCAGGTAACCAGGTTATTCAGGACGTGGAGTTTGATTGTTTGCTTACTGTTGAACCCGGACTGGACTGATATGGATCAAGGATCCATTTGCCTTATGTTGCATTGTATTTAGGATTGATAGCCTTCTTTTGTTGTCGTTTGTAAATCTTGATGTTTACTCGCTCCTGTTGTATTTTGAGACTTGTTCCCCTTATTGTATGGATTCACTGAATCCTCTAATTGCATTTAGTTTGTTCTATTGTAATTCCACCTGGTGCTATGTGATTTCCGTGATATTCCGAGCCTCGGCTTGGGGTGTTACAATATGACTTATTAGAAGCATAAATGTATATGGATAGAATTCTAAATTTAGAGATAAAGTTGAAGAATCCTTAACTATTGGATTGAAATTAATGGTCAAGATTCAAAAATCAAGTTTGAATTTTGACCTTTGATTTTAATCCAATGGTTAGAAACCTTCCAACTTTCTTGACCTTTTTAGTCCAAGGGTTAGAAAACTTCCAACTTTACCTATAAAGTTGATATAACCTTAGAGAATCCTTATCCGATGTATATATATATCCGATTTCTATAATATCTTGTAAAAGATTTTATACTCGTATCGTGAAAAGGTAACCAAAATTTACCGTATCCGTTTTACAAGTTTTATATAAGAGGAATTTGAAATATGTCTTGAATCTAATCGATCAGTCCAGTCAGGAATCAAGGTTATTGATATACTACGTGTCATAGCCGGCTCAACAATTATTAGTGGGTACCAAAAAATTTAAGGCATCAATTTTCCGTATAGTAGACTTAATGCTTAGATTTTGAGCTATATACCATTATATAATTTGAGCTATATACCATCAATTTTCCGTATAGTAGACTTAACACCGTTATTGGTTTTTACATCAACCTCTTTTTTATTAGTAGTTTAACAGCATAAAATGAACTATTTTTTTAATGCTTTTTTTATTTACTTTAATTAGTATGTTAATAACTAGACCCCAGTTTAATTTTGTTTATGGCCACAAAAAATCTTGAGCCGACACGGTATACGTGCATTTCAAAAAAACAAAAAATTAAATAATGTACGTGCATCAATTTTCCGTATAGTAGACTTAATGCTTAGATTTTGAGCTATATACCATCAATTTTCCGTATAGTAGACTTAATGCTTAGATTTTGAGCTATATACCATTATATAATTTGAGCTATATACCATCAATTTTCCGTATATACCATTATATAATTTGAGCTATATACCATCAATTTTCCGTATAGTAGACTTAATGCTTAGATTTTGAGCTATATACCATTATATAATTTGAGCTATATACCATCAATTTTCCGTATAGTAGACTTAATGCTTAGATTTTGAGCTATATACCATTATATAATTTGAGTATATACCATTAATTTTCCGTATATACCATTATATAATTTGAGCTATATACCATCAATTTTCCGTATAGTAGACTTAATGCTTAGATTTTGAGCTATATACCTTATATATTTGAGCTATATACCATTATATAATTTGAGCTATAATCAATTTTCCGTATAGTAGACTTAACTTAATTTTGAGCTATATACCATCAATTTTCCGTATAGTAGACTTAACACCGTTATTGGTTTTTACATCAACCTCTTTTTTATTAGTAGTTTAACAGCATAAAATGAACTATTTTTTTAATGCTTTTTTTATTTACTTTAATTAGTATGTTAATAACTAGACCCCAGTTTAATTTTGTTTATGGCCACAAAAAATCTTGAGCCGACACGGTATACGTGCATTTCAAAAAAACAAAAAATTAAATAATGTACGTGCATCTTTTGTCATTTCGATGTCGACTTAAAGTAAAAGGAGTATTATTTTATTAATATTCGCTCATTTTATTTAAAGCTACAAAATAACTATTTGTATATGTCCCGACTCGTTTTCTACAAATAACCCGAATTAAAAAAAAATCGTTCACTTATCCGATTTTATTAAACCATATATTATGACCATAATCTTACAATAATTATAAAAGAGCTTCCTAAATTCAATTTTTAAAAAGCCATAACCCTTAGATGAAATAGAAGATTAAATTTTAGCCCTTAGATTACTTTGCTTACATCATTTATCTTTTTTAAACTTTTTCACTAAAATTCACAAGTTACTACTTAATTACTAAATATTGGATACTAAATTAGATTTCCTTTCAATAGTTTACATTTACATAGAATTTTTTCATATTTATTATAACCCTTGGTATGTATATTAACTATATATTTATTTATTATTATATTATTTAATTTAATAATATTATATTTGGTTTTATTCGAACAATTAAGAATATTACCTGTTAATTAGTAGTCTAATAACGTGTATGTTATCTAAGTACAAAAGTCGTATCGATACACAAATTGTTTTATAAATCTTCACAATATTGTTATGTCATAAATTAAGATAAATTCATTTACATTTCTTCTTTCTATTATTTTTAAAACTCATTTAAAATCATATTTTGGATCACTATATCTTTTATGAATTTTAAATTAGTGAATGAATTGTATTAAAATTCACTTTTTTTTGGTAAAGGGTTTACCCCAATAGGTATTAAATTCACATAAGTTAAGCACAAATATCATGAGACTTTAAAAATAAAAAATAATCCTATCGGTGTCAGAAAATTGTTCGTTATACCAAAAATTTTAATATAAAATTTTTACAATTAAATGTTAAAAATACATTACTTTATCCATTTAAAGATAAGTGTTAAAAGTTCTATTTTGAGTCTATTTTAAATGATGCTCACTTTTTATAATTAACTATGTTATTGCATTTCTATTTTTTTATAACTAAAAATCCTAATATTTTTTTTCACACAAATATATTTTAAAGGGGTTAAATTGTTATTGAATAAATAAGTATATAATGATTATATATTTCTATTACTATGTATCATTTTTATTATAAACACTTATTTTGGGACAAAAATGATGTCATAATAATGATATTGGACTTTGTAATGTAAACAATCCATCCAAGTGGACAAAATAAACATGTTTTATGACTTTATCCATATTTAATTTTACATTGTCATTATAATATAACTAACATATCGTTTGAATCATATACTGATTCAAATAATAATTTATTATCTTTAAGCTGATAGATATTAGGGCTATTTAATTGGAAAGTACTCCAACTTATCCTGAATGTCTTTTCTAGGACCATACTTTAAAAATGTCTATCGTGAGGATTGAAACCGGTAAAAACTTCTATTTGGGGTCCGCAACAAGGTAGCCGGTCACTTTTAATTTTTAATTTCATTTTCCATTTTATTTTTGCCTAAGTGGAAATTACATGTCATTAAGGTACATCAATATAACGATAGGTACAGTATTTCCATTCTCCAAGAAGAAATCAAACGAAGGTTTCTCGATAGTCGGATCTGACGGTCGGAGTGATGGTGGTGGTCGGATCGGATGGCGGAGTGATTGTGGTGGTCGGATCTGATGGCAGAGAGATGGCGGTGGTAGGATCTTGAGACATGTCTTTGACTGCCCCGGTGGGGGTTAGGTTTTTGCTAGATCATGGAAGGAAGGATGGATGGATTTAGATACTGATATAATTCATAGATATAGATAGATGGATGTATGGATTAATCTATAAATTGTTTGGAAGCTGTGTATACCATCATATTTATATCAAAATTTTTAATTCTGATGTATGAGTATGTGTTAAAATTGATTTTTATGTATGAGATGAGAGATGTATTCTCTTAAGATACCTGGTTGCTAGTGGTGTTTGATGATGATGATAATGATGGAGGATAAGAAAAACACATATATATAATAATTAAACTTTTTTTTTACGCCAAGTAAGCAATGACCTACTCCACATCATACTTCAACCGGTAAAGACCCCAAATAGAAGTTTTTACCGGTTTCAATCCCCACAATAGACATTTTAAAAGTTTGGTCCTAAAAAAGACATTCGGGACAAGTTGGAGTATTTTCCAATCAAATAGCCCTAGATATTATATCTAACTTTACACCTACATTATACATAATACATATCTTACTAATCATTTGATACAAAACAATCTTAATATAATAATATCATCATTTCAACATGTCCTATCCATAACTTTTTATTATGTTATTATGAAAACTTAATATATTTAAATAATCTAGTGCATTAACAAAACACCTTCTAAATTGAACCATTTTCCATTAATTTGATAATTATAAGAACCATTTCTCTAAAACTCACCTATAACAATAGGTAGCATGCATTCATTTGATTTTTTCAATCCATAGCATTTCACAATTTAATGGACGGTGTAAGATAGATCTCCACCACAATAAACCAAACTGACCAAGCAATTTCGTCAACAATCTACTGGTCACGCATGCTTTAAGCAAATTAATTAGCGATATCATAACATCTTCACATTTTTACAATCTTATATATACATTATTATAGCGACCCTTTCTATTGTTTATATTTCAATTGTAAAAGACCAAATTAAACATGTCGTATTACCCGAAAGGCCACCAATACAACCCCAATGACGATGAAGATGTTGACGATTTCGACGAGCATGATCCAACCCCATACGGAGGTGGATACGATCTAGCACTCACCTATGGCCGCCCTCTTCCTCCATCCGAGGAAATATGCCACCCACCATGTTCCTCGGGTTCCTCTGGCAGCTACGGTTCTGGCCGCTCTAGCTCCAAGCCCCACGGTAGTGGATCGGGTTATGGAAGGAGGAATGATGATCAGTACCCTGCTTCTGGATATGGGCATGAGACGGAGCATGGCTCGGGTCATGGTCGTTATGGAGGAGGGGGGTATGGGTCAGAGTATGGATCAGGGCATCCTAGGAGGAATGAAACGGACGAATATGGATCGGGCCGCCATGGTGGAGGAAGGAGGATGACGGGGGAGGGAGATGGGTATGGTGGTGCACATAAAACATTTGGGCACCCGGATCATACTTATCGTACACATGATAATTCTGACGATGACAATAGGAGAAATATGTATGGTAGGCGAAATGATGACGATGATGATGACAATGATCGAAAACCTAGGTATGGTAGAAGAACTGATGATGACGACGGCAATGATGGTCAGAGACCTAGGTACGGGAGGCGTAATGACGACGACGACGATGATAACCATGGTTATCGTGGGCAGCATAAAGATGTGAGTTTCAATCCGTATCATATTTCTCTTTTAGAAATCGATAACTTATATTTTTTCGTTTATAAATCAGTGTTAATTAAATCAACACTTCTAAACGAATTATATACCAAATATTACTCCAATTGACGTATCTTTGTCTCTCTTTATTTCCTTCATTACTTTATTTTTCTAAACTTAATTAGATTTAATAATTAGAAAAACATATTTATAAAATAAAAACATTATATTACATCAAAAATAAACATTACAATCATAGACACGGCCTTAAGATTACGAAATAGCTTGAAAAAAAAAATAAGACAAACATATATAATATAATACTATTGTATATATATTATCTAAAGACCGGATTTACAACTATTGAATACGGTACGTGTACCATACATTAATTAACATTGGCTTATTTAATTCGCAGGGAGATGACGATGATGATGATGAGCGGAGGAATCGGCATCATCACCGTAGACACCATAATGATGATGAATATTAATTAATTGAACATCAATCACCGGAGATTATTTATACGATCGACCTGTACTTAATTAGTACTGAATTGAATAATGACCTTTGCATTCGTGCATTTGGCCTAAAAATGGTCTTTACTTACTTTGGGTCATGTAAGACCAATGCTTATCGTTCAATTGTAATAATATTTGTGTGTTTCTATAAAAATCCCAACTTTTTTTAGTAGGACTTGTGTTCAGTTGACGAATTGCTCTTTTTCTCTTTATATAGTACTATATTGTTCAAGTTTTAAATACCGGTGTAAGTCTTGAATTATGAGTAACAAAATATCATTTGGATTAATTAATACGTACAACTTTACTTTTGCTAATGACCAACAAATTTTGATGTTGTTCATGTTAACATATTAACATCATAATTTGATAAACATTCACTACAATAGAAAAGAAGACGGACTGTTTTTGCAACTTAACGAAATTGATAATGTTGTCATTAAGGAGTCACTAAACGACAAATTAAGTTTACTTTTTGACTCTGAAAGTCAATTTACATTGAGCTGAAGACAATATATCATCGCGGAACGTTATTTTTTCTTTTTTAGGAATTTTATTTGTTGACACAAAATAAACTTACCAATACCAATACTATATATATCATGTCTATACGTACAATCACGGAGTAAATGGACGCAGATAAAAATTTAATTAATAGAACGCTAAGAAATTCCAGAGATGGATCATAAGAGAACGTACAAATTTTCCTATAAGTCTATAACTGTGACCAATCCGTGTTAAAAAACAAAAACGAAAATACAAATTTATTGTCGATGAACTCTAATTTAAGCTTTTAATTAAACGTAATAATTTCTAGTAGTAAAACAAAGGATCAAAGGGGTCGACGACATCAAGACCATAATCAACACCAACTTGTTGAACCAAAGGTTGATCATGAACCGATGTAATTGGTTTTAGTTCGGCAACCGATGAAACATTATTAGCCTCACGGAAAGCAATTTCGGCTTGAGCTTTTGCTAGTTGGCTTTGTGCTAATTGAATTTGTGTATACAATGAAGATATTATTCCAACACATCCATACACCGGGTCTTCAATTCTACATTTGGCCTCATAATACAATGCATCCATTGTATCCGCACGTAGGTTCACCGGCGTTTCCTATATACGTATATAAACAAAATCATCCGTTATCAACCAAATAATACCAAAAAAAATATATCATGGCGCGCATTCGTTTTAAGTAACAAAAATTCATTTTTTTGTGTGTAAAAACCATCAACTAAGTACATATACAAAGATATAGATATATACACATACCTCGAGCATTTTGCCAATGTTGCTAGCACCATAAATTTTATGTACACAAGCAAATCGTTGAGGGTTATTGTTAGGAAAGTAAGGAGCAAAAATGCAATCGCGAGGACATCGACGTCTGAAATACTTGCAAGTCGCACATCGAGTTGCTTTAGTCATGGCTACTCAAGTGTTGTTTTTTTGTGAAATGTATCTAAGAGAAAATCTTGAAGAAATCCAATTGAAGATTTGGTTTGATGAATCGATCTTTTTGTAGTAAGAATGAATAGTAACGGCTACCTATATCTTTTTTAGAAACTTGGTGCAATACGGAAAGAATTTAGGTTGGTAAGAAGTAATTAACATAATTAATCATTTTTGCGAGAAACGTTTTTAATTTTGCTGCTAACGGTTACATTTTGTTCCTTAATTTTAGTGTTGTTGACTGTCGTAAGAATCAGTGTAGTAGTGAGAACCATTTATATATAATGATATAGTAAGTAACTTCTAACATTTTGATAGGTTTTTAAGTTATATGTTTCATTTTCTTTTAAAATTAAAACAAATATTAGAAGGAACCCCTCTATCCTAATAGAAAAGATATTTGGACCTATTTTGCTAAGATGTTATTTATGTTTCAAACTTTTTAAAGTGTAAAAAAAAGTATGACTAATGATAAAACCATCTAATTTATCAACTTGGTATGATCTTGAGATTCACTTTCAAAATTTAAGTTTTACTTACAATATTTAACGGAGAGTTTGTATATGAATCAGAAAATATACTCACACACTTGAATACATAAGGATTTTTATGTAACTTTTTGATTGTGAGTTCAATCCTTCAAATTTATTCACAGAAAGTCTAGGTTCGAACAAATCATTTTTCTTATAAGCTTCAACTTATTTAATGTTTTTTAAGTTAAACTTGAGGGGGATGCTGCAGAAAGATAAGGTATTTTAACAAGTTTAACTTGGGTTCATGTCAATTTTGTAAGTTTAAGTGCAGGATTGTTAGAGGGACTAAAAGTGATGATTGCTGAAAGTTAATCAACTAAAGGGACCAAAAAGGAAACTAGGAGGCTGGAAAGGATCATTGTTGATATAAGAAATTGGATTAGAATTGAGATATATGTATTCTGGACGCTTTGATTCATATGGTTATTGCAGATCAACTGATCATATAACTGTGGACCTAATCCCGAATCATTGCTCGGTTAATACTATATTTAGTGTGTTATGTAAATATAGGGGTTTAGTGTGTCAATATGATAGATAATAACCGAATAGCGGTTATTGGAAGTTATTTGTAGAAAGTCGTGACTGTTGGTGAATGATGGTGGTTTTCTTTACGTCTTTAAATTTATAAAATGTTGTACAAGTAACTATCTTAAAACACACACACTAACGGGCAGAGAACCCGGTCAGCGTAGTATAGTCTAGTGATAAGCTACAGGATCGTTCGCAGGGACGCTTTGCACTACCTAATCTAATAATACGTGTAATTCTAGCGGTTGGGGGTTGTCACGATTTCCTATTAAAATAATTAAAACACTGAAAAGTTTATAGAAGCCGCAACCGCTTATTCAGCGAGAGGCTTAGTCTGAAAATGTTTGAAAGAAAGCAAATAAGTAACAACCAAACCTCATTTAGTAAAAGAGTACAAAAGTTAAATTTTTTTTTTTTTACAGCAACATACCACTGCGTCGCAGTGGGGTAGGACTCCTCCCACTGCGTCGCAGTGGAAACTTACTGGACAGCGGGTCAAAATCCCCCACTGCGCCGCAGTGGGGTTAAAGCACTTCCACTGCGCCGCAGTGGAATGCTTCTGGTCCAGACCTGCCCAAAAACCAGCAACCCAACATTTCCTTTTAACACATGATCAACATTACAACACCCAAATTTTTAAACCACACTTTGAATCAGAACGTTTCATACTTCAACATAATAATGGACACCACAGATAATACTTACAACCAAAGTTTTGAGCCAAAACGATAAATGTCATCAAACGGGTCGTTTTGACCTAAAGAAAGAAAACGACCTAGTTACCAAGTTATGACCAAAAACAACCAGGTGACCCAAAATCCTTACATGATTATAGACTTTTACAACCAAAAGACTTGATCAACTAAAACAAACTTGTATCAAGAGCCAAATGGTCAAAAGGGAATTATCTACCGTAATTACCCAAGTTGCCAACCTTCAAGATGGCTCTAATTTCTTCAATGATCACTTCACTAGATCAAGTCCTTGCCTTTGCTACTACTACCAACTCCTATAAAAGAATTAAACAACTAAAACATAAGCAACGCTTAGTGAATGCATATACATATAATCATAATCAAGTTACCAAGCAATGTGCCTCAAGCACCACATATAGCCTATCCAACGATAGCAAAGTCAATCATGACATAATTTCTCTTTCACATGGCCATGGAAACATGCTAGTAGGAATTTACCCACCTACTAGCAAAAATCACAAATGGATTAGTAGGAATTTACCCACCTACTAACCCTAATAACAAATATGCTAGTAGGAATTTACCCACCTACTAGCAATAATCACAAATGGATTAGTAGGAATTTACCCACCTACTAACCCTAAATCACAATTTGGCTAGTAGGAATTTACCCACCTACTAGCTCAACAATCAAATGGATCATAGGAATTTACCCACCTATGACCCCAAATAACAAGAACATGATTATATGCATAAACACTCACCTTGAACTTGGCTAATCGATTCTATGGCTATAGGCTCAACTAAAAGGTCTTCACCACCTATACATAATACAATACATATATCTATGAGTTCTATAAACTCAACTATTTCACAATCATTTGCTTGAATTCAACATGCATTCTATTAACATGGTGTTTGGCATTCACAAAACATTTTAACAATTTTCCATAATCAATTTCATATCACAATCTAGCCAAACACCCAAAACATAAAGTTGATTTCTTTGGGTTTCATTAAAACTCAATTGCCTTTACCCAAAGCTTCTCCTTTTAATTCATTAGGGTTCATCATCAAAATCCCCAAATTGACAATTTCCCAAATTCCAACTAAGAACCCAAATTCCATTATCAAGAACCCTAAATTTTACAATTAAAGGGTTAAGGGAATTCTTACCTCAAAGAACAACAACAACAATTAGATTTCCAGATTTTTCCTCTTTTTCTCCTTGTTAATTTCGGCCTCCCCCAACAAAACAAACCCTTACTTTGCTTATTATTTGAATGAATTAGATAGTTGAATTTGGGGAGGAATAATCTTGCATGAATACTTGATATAATTGAATTGGAGAAAGGAAGGATCTAGGATTTTAAGAATGGGGCTCAGTGGTTTTTGGTGAATCACCATTTGAAATTGGCTGGACACCTCTCCCATATGCCACGTCCCATTTCATATTTTTAGTGGGTCAAATACCCGCTACCCGCTAGAGTTCCAACTAAATTAACTTCTTATCTCGAAACAAAATACTAGGAAGTTAATTAAATGTCAAAACTATAAAAAGGGTTAATTTTCTTTTACCTTAAAATATTGGGGTGTTACAAATCTCCCCCACTCAAAATCGATCACGTCCCCGTGATCCAAGCCATATGCAAAGACGGGTAATACACCAACATGTCATGCTCGGTTTCCCAAGTATAATCCGAGCTCCTTTGGTGCTTCCATTGTACCTTGAAAGTTCGTACCGTCTTATTGTTTATCTTTCTCAACTCTTCTTCCACAATAGTAACCGGTTCCTCAACGTAAGTCAATTTCTTATCTAGTTCGATTTCATTCAATGGAACGCACGTTGCATCATCAACAAGACATTTTCGGAGTTGAGATACATGAAAAGTGTCATGAATTCGAGATAGCTCTTCGGGTAACTCTAATTGGTATGCCACTTTGCCAATACGGGCTAAAACCCGAAACGGGCCAATGAACCGTGGGCTCAACTTTCCACGTTTGCGAAATCGTAGTAAGCCCTTCCATGGAGATACCTTTAACAAAACTCGGTCACCAACCATGAACTCAATGGGTCTTCTTCTAACATCGGCATACGACTTTTGTCTATCTTGAGCCGCTTTGAGTCTTTCACGAATCTCATCTATCCTTTGAGTAGTCTCAAGGACAATATCGGTCCCACCTAATTCTCGTTGGCCCACTTCTCCCCAACAAATGGGAGTTCGACATCTCCTACCATAAAGCATTTCATAAGGAGGCATCTTAATGCTAGAATGGTAACTATTATTATACGAAAATTCTGCCAAAGGCAAATACGCGTCCCATGGTCCTCCAAAATCAATAATGCATGCACGTAGCATGTCTTCCAACGTTTGGATGGTTCGCTCACTTTGCCCATCCGTTTGAGGATGGTACGCGGTACTCATGTGTAACTTAGTACCCAGGTCTTCATGAAATCTTCTCCAAAAGTGGGAAGTAAACCGTGTATCCCTATCCGAAACAATAGAAACGGGAATGCCATGCCGAGCTACCACTTCTCTCAAATAAATATCGGCTAACACTTCAGAAGATGATGACTCACGAATGGGCAAAAACAAGGCACTTTTCGTCAATCGATCTACGATCACCCATATAGAGTCAAATTGATGCTTGGGCGTTTTAGGAAGTTTGGTAATGAAATCCATAGTCAAGTGCTCCCACTTCCATTGTGGTATATCAAGCGGTTGGAGCTTCCCGTATGGCTTTTGATGCTCCGCTTTAACTTGTAAACAAGTCAAACATTTTTCCACATACTTGACTATGTCCCATTTCATACCCGGCCACCAATAATCAACCTTCAAGTCATAATACATTTTCGTTGCACCGGGATGAATAGAATATTTGGACTTATGTGCTTCATCGAGAAGAATTTCTTTCAAAGGGCACGAAAAAGGAATCCAAATTCGTCCATAACGAACCGTAAGACCACGAGAGTCTTTAGAAAAATGCTTCATTTGACCCTTAATTCTTTCTCGTTTAGGATCACGTTGTAAAGCTTCATCTTGAGCTTCTTTTATGCGTTCCAAGAAATCATTGGTAATCATCACCCATAAGGGTGAAACACGAATGAAAAAGTGAGAACTTTTTCGGCTTAAGGCGTCGGCCACCACATTGGCTTTTCCGGGGTGATACAAGATTTCACAATCATAGTCTTTCAATAAATCTAGCCATCTTCGTTGACGATTATTAAGATCTCGTTGCTCAAAGAAGTATTTAAGACTCTTATGATCGGAATAAATGGTAAACTTAACACCATAGAGATAATGGCGCCAAATCTTCAAAGCAAAAACAACCGCAGCAAGTTCTAAATCATGAACAGGATAAGACTTCTCATGAAGTTTTAGTTGTCTTGATGCATAAGCGATGACTTGCCCCTTTTGCATAAGAACACAACCAAGACCATTAAAAGATGCATCACAATATACCGAGAAGTCTTCAACTCCATCTGGCAAAGTTAGAACGGGTGCTTGACTCAACTTCTCTTTTAAAGTTTGGAAGGCATTCTCTTGTTCATTCTTCCATTCAAACTTCTCGTTCTTTCGGGTCAATTTAGTAAGAGGCGAGGCCAATTTAGAAAAATCTTGAATAAAGCGACGATAATAACCCGCCAAACCAAGAAAACTACGGATTTCAGTCGGAGATTTGGGAGGTTCCCATTTTGTGATTGCACTAATCTTTGCCGGGTCTACTTTAATTCCTTCTTTATTCACAACATGTCCAAGGAATTGGACTTCACGTAACCAAAATTCGCATTTAGAAAACTTGGCATACAATTTCTCGCGACGGAGGGTTTCAAGAACTTCACGAAGGTGTTTCTCATGATCGGACTGACACTTTGAATAGATCAAAATGTCATCAATGAAAACAATAACGGATTTATCAAGGAAAGGACGACATACACGATTCATAAGATCCATGAAGGCTGCAGGAGCGTTTGTCAACCCAAAAGGCATGACCAAGAATTCATAATGACCATAACGGGTCCTGAACGCAGTTTTTGGAATGTCTTCTTCACCAACCTTTAGTTGATGATAACCCGAACGAAGATCAATCTTCGAAAAATACGATGCTCCTTGAAGTTGATCAAAAAGGTCGTCGATACGAGGCAGAGGGTATCTATTCTTGATGGTAACTTTATTAAGCTCACGATAATCAATGCACATCCGCAAACTACCATCTTTCTTTTTAACAAACAGAACAGGAGCACCCCAAGGAGAACTACTTGGGCGTATAAAGCCCTTATCAAGAAGTTCTTGGAGTTGTTCCATCATTTCTCGCATTTCGGTTGGAGCAAGACGATATGGAGCTTTAGCGATGGGTGTAGCACCCGGAATGAGATCAATCTTGAAATCTACTTGTCTATCAGGAGGAAGACCCGGTAGGTCATCGGGGAAAACATCAACAAATTCGTTAACAATCGGAATGTCAGGAATTGATTTAGATTCCTTATCGGAATCAAGAACATGAGCAAGAAAAGCTTTGCATCCACGGGAAATAAGTCGGCGAGCTCTAGCATAAGTACACAGCGGTAAAGAGTCTTGATTTCTTTCCCCGAAAACCACCATATCCTTGCCACTAGGAGTTTTGAGTCTGACACTTTTATCACTACAACAAATACTCGCCCTATGTCTACCGAGCCAATCCATGCCCAAAATCACATCAAATTCACCCAAACCCATAGGTATAAGATTGGCTTTAAAATTTTCAAAATTTATGGTCAAGCTACAATCTAAATACACATTTTTAATTACATAAGTTTGATCACCCGCTACTTCCACTAATAACGGAGGTTTAAGCAAAGATACTTGTAGGGGAATACATCTAGTGAATCGAGTAGCTACAAAGGAACGGTTTGCCCCGGAATCAAATAGAATTTTAGCGGGAGTGTCATGGACTAGAAAAGTACCTGACACAACATCGGTTGATTCCTTAGCTTCCACCACCGAGAGTTGGAAAGATCTCCCTTTAGGAGTTCCTACTTGTCTCACCATCCTTCTCTCATTCATTTTTCTTACTTCCGCTTGCCTTTCTTCATTTGACAACAATGGGCAATCACTTCTCATATGCCCCTCTTTAAAGCATTTAAAGCACACGGTAGGCTTGTTTGGAGAGGACTTGCAATCACGACTAATGTGACCCGGTTGGCCACAAGTGAAGCACCCTTTCTTGGGTGATGAAGGACAAACTCCGAAATGATATTTCCCACATTTGTTACAAGCGGGGGCGTTTCTCCTAAATGTATTATTTCCCGAGCTTCCACTTGGCCGGAACTTCTTGTTTGGCGAATCAATTTGCTCCGCTTTCCTTTTGGAGGAGTCTTCATCCGGCATGCCTTGTTCCACCTCATACCACCTTGCTACATCAATCAATTGATTGAAAGATTCGATTTGGAGAAGAGTGATCTTCTCACGAATATTCTTGCGGAGTTTCCGATAGAAGTGTTCCTTCAACAACTTATCATCTTTCAAATACTCGGGACAAAACTGTGCTTTGTCAAGAAACCGCACACGAAATTCATTTACATTCATCGAACCTTGAGATTCATTCATGAAATCACTTCTAAGTTTAGTCACATCGGACTCGGATCGAAATTCTTTGAAGAAAGCCGCTTTAAAATCTGCCCACTCCATACTCATCACTCCTTCACCCTTTGTCACAATTAAGCTGTCCCACCATAACTTAGCCCGGTCTCTCAACATGCTTGACCCATACAACGTTTTGTCTTCAATTGGAGTCTTGGTAATGCGGAAAGCTCCTTCTATCTCATACACCCACTTGGTGCTTACAATGGGGTCGGGGTTCCCATTGTATGTAGGAGGACTTGCAATGGTGAAATTTTTGAGATCATAAGGTTTTTCATTGGTGTTCTTTGGAGGATTCTCATTTGTTTGTGTTTCCGGTACTTTGCCTTTAGGAAAACGCTTATCGAACTCTTCTTGTACCGACAAAGCTACTTCCTCCCTAATTTTGTTAGCAATGGCTTCACTCATTGCTCCTTCTAGAGTCTCATTCAACTTTTTAGTGATAAATGGAGAGAAGTTCTCCAAGGCCTTGCCTATTTGCTCACTTATAAAATCACCGGTGAGGACTTCCCGTTCCGACGATTCTGCATTCTCTATAACTTTATCCCTAATCCGAATTGATTCGTCTTCGTTTTGAAAAGATTCCATACTACAAATTTAACAACTTATAAATGAACATTCAATACACTAATTTGTCTCTAATACCCCAAACGCTCACATCCGATCGTTTCCATATTTAGTAAGTTTGATTTAGAACGTAATAGCTTATGACCAATAATAGGCCGGCTCTATTAAGCTCATAAACTATTTCATTTTAAATCAATCTTACTAACCATTTCCACTTTCAAACGTGAACACCCCAATCCTAAGGTCAAAGTCAATCCAATGGTTCAAGTCTAGGCATCCTATTCGCAAAGATCGAATACCTAAATCCCTTGAACCATGGCTCTGATACCAAAAATGTAACAACCAAACCTCATTTAGTAAAAGAGTACAAAAGTTAAAGTTTTTTTTTTTTTTTTTACAGCAACATACCACTGCGCCGCAGTGGGGTAGGACTCCTCCCACTGCGTCGCAGTGGAAACTTACTGGACAGCGGGTCAAAATCCCCCACTGCGCCGCAGTGGGGTTAAAGCACTTCCACTGCGCCGCAGTGGAATGCTTCTGGTCCAGACCTGCCCAAAAACCAGCAACCCAACATTTCCTTTTAACACATGATCAACATTACAACACCCAAATTTTTAAACCACACTTGAATCAGAACGTTTCATACTTCAACATAATAATGGACACCACAGATAATACTTACAACCAAAGTTTTGAGCCAAAACGATAAATGTCATCAAACGGGTCGTTTTGACCTAAAGAAAGAAAACGACCTAGTTACCAAGTTATGACCAAAAACAACCAGGTGACCCAAAATCCTTACATGATTAGTAGGAATTTACCCACCTACTAGCAAAATCACAAATGGATTAGTAGGAATTTACCCACCTACTAGCAAAATCACAAATGGATTAGTAGGAATTTACCCACCTACTAGCAAAATCACAAATGGATTAGTAGGAATTTACCCACCTACTACAAAATCACAAATGGATTAGTAGGAATTTACCCACCTACTAGCAAAATCACAAATGGATTAGTAGGAATTTACCCACCTACTAGCTATATCACAAATGGATTAGTAGGAATTTACCCACCTACTAACCCTAAATCACAAATGGCTAGTAGGAATTTACCCACCTACTAGCAAAATCACAAATGGATTAGTAGGAATTTACCCACCTACTAGCAAAATCACAAATGATTAGTAGGAATTTACCCACCTACTAGCAAAATACAAATCATTAGTAGGAATTTACCCACCTACTAGCAAAATCACAAATGGATTAGTAGGAATTTACCCACCTACTAACCCTAATAACAAATATGCTAGTAGGAATTTACCCACCTACTAGCAAAATCACAAATGGATTAGTAGGAATTTACCCACCTACTAACCCTAATAACAAATTGATAGTAGGAATTTACCCACCTACTAGCAAAATCAAATGGATCATAGGAATTTACCCACCTATGACCCCAAATAACAAGAACATGATTATATGCATAAACACTCACCTTGAACTTGGCTAATCGATTCTATGGCTATAGGCTCAACTAAAAGGTCTTCACCACCTATACATAATACAATACATATATCTATGAGTTCTATAAACTCAACTATTTCACAATCATTTACTTGAATTCAACATGCATTCCATTAACATGGTGTTTGGCATTCACAAAACATTTTAACAATTTTCCATAATCAATTTCATATCACAATCTAGCCAAACACCCAAAACATAAAGTTGATTTCTTTGGGTTTCATTAAAACTCAATTGCCTTTACCCAAAGCTTCTCCTTTTAATTCATTAGGGTTCATCATCAAAATCCCCAAATTGACAAATTCCCAAATTCCAACTAAGAACCCAAATTCCATTATCAAGAACCCTAAATTTTACAATTAAAGGGTTAAGGGAATTCTTACCTCAAAGAACAACAACAACAATTAGATTTCCAGATTTTTCCTCTTTTTCTCCTTGTTAATTTCGGCCTCCCCCAACAAAACAACCCTTACTTTGCTTATTATTTGAATGAATTAGATAGTTGAATTTGGGGAGGAATAATCTTGCATGAATACTTGATATAATTGAATTGGAGAAAGGAAAGATTGAGGATTTTAAGAATGGGGCTCAGTGGTTTTTGGTGAATCACCATTTGAAATTGGCTGGACACCTCTCCCATATGCCACGTCCCATTTCACATTTTTAGTGGGTCAAATACCCGCTACCCGCTAGAGTTCCAACTAAATTAACTTCTTATCTCGAAACAAAATACTAGGAAGTTAATTAAATGTCAAAACTATAAAAAGGGTTAATTTTCTTTTACCTTAAAATATTGGGGTGTTACAAATCTCCCCCACTCAAAATCGATCACGTCCCCGTGATCCAAGCCATATGCAAAGACGGGTAATACACCAACATGTCATGCTCGGTTTCCCAAGTATATTCCGAGCTCCTTTGGTGCTTCCATTGTACCTTGAAAGTTCGTACCGTCTTATTGTTTATCTTTCTCAACTCTTCTTCCACAATAGTAACCGGTTCCTCAACGTAAGTCAATTTCTTATCTAGTTCGATTTCATTCAATGGAACGCACGTTGCATCATCAACAAGACATTTTCGGAGTTGAGATACATGAAAAGTGTCATGAATTCGAGATAGCTCTTCGGGTAACTCTAATTGGTATGCCACTTTGCCAATACGGGCTAAAACCCGAAACGGGCCAATGAACCGTGGGCTCAACTTTCCACGTTTGCGAAATCGTAGTAAGCCCTTCCATGGAGATACCTTTAACAAAACTCGGTCACCAACCATGAACTCAATGGGTCTTCTTCTAACATCGGCATACGACTTTTGTCTATCTTGAGCCGCTTTGAGTCTTTCACGAATCTCATCTATCCTTTGAGTAGTCTCAAGGACAATATCGGTCCCACCTAATTCTCGTTGGCCCACTTCTCCCCAACAAATGGGAGTTCGACATCTCCTACCATAAAGCATTTCATAAGGAGGCATCTTAATGCTAGAATGGTAACTATTATTATACGAGAATTCTGCCAAAGGCAAATACGCGTCCCATGGTCCTCCAAAATCAATAATGCATGCATGTAGCATGTCTTCCAACGTTTGGATGGTTCGCTCACTTTGCCCATCCGTTTGAGGATGGTACGCGGTACTCATGTGTAACTTAGTACCCAGGTCTTCATGAAATCTTCTCCAAAAGTGGGAAGTAAACCGTGTATCCCTATCCGAAACAATAGAAACGGGAATGCCATGCCGAGCTACCACTTCTCTCAAATAAATATCGGCTAACACTTCAGAAGATGATGACTCACGAATGGGCAAAAACAAGGCACTTTTCGTCAATCGATCTACGATCACCCATATAGAGTCAAATTGATGCTTGGGCGTTTTAGGAAGTTTGGTAATGAAATCCATAGTCAAGTGCTCCCACTTCCATTGTGGTATATCAAGCGGTTGGAGCTTCCCGTATGGCTTTTGATGCTCCGCTTTAACTTGTAAACAAGTCAAACATTTTTCCACATACTTGACTATGTCCCGTTTCATACCCGGCCACCAATAATCAACCTTCAAGTCATAATACATTTTCGTTGCACCGGGATGAATAGAATATTTGGACTTATGTGCTTCATCGAGAAGAATTTCTTTCAAAGGGCACGAAAAAGGAATCCAAATTCGTCCATAACGAACCGTAAGACCACGAGAGTCTTTAGAAAAATGCTTCATTTGACCCTTAATTCTTTCTCGTTTAGGATCACGTTGTAAAGCTTCATCTTGAGCTTCTTTTATGCGTTCCAAGAAATCATTGGTAATCATCACCCATAAGGGTGAAACACGAATGAAAAAGTGAGAACTTTTTCGGCTTAAGGCGTCGGCCACCACATTGGCTTTTCCGGGGTGATACAAGATTTCACAATCATAGTCTTTCAATAAATCTAGCCATCTTCGTTGACGATTATTAAGATCTCGTTGCTCAAAGAAGTATTTAAGACTCTTATGATCGGAATAAATGGTAAACTTAACACCATAGAGATAATGGCGCCAAATCTTCAAAGCAAAAACAACCGCAGCAAGTTCTAAATCATGAACAGGATAAGACTTCTCATGAAGTTTTAGTTGTCTTGATGCATAAGCGATGACTTGCCCCTTTTGCATAAGAACACAACCAAGACCATTAAAAGATGCATCACAATATACCGAGAAGTCTTCAACTCCATCTGGCAAAGTTAGAACGGGTGCTTGACTCAACTTCTCTTTTAAAGTTTGGAAGGCATTCTCTTGTTCATTCTTCCATTCAAACTTCTCGTTCTTTCGGGTCAATTTAGTAAGAGGCGAGGCCAATTTAGAAAAATCTTGAATAAAGCGACGATAATAACCCGCCAAACCAAGAAAACTACGGATTTCAGTCGGAGATTTGGGAGGTTCCCATTTTGTGATTGCACTAATCTTTGCCGGGTCTACTTTAATTCCTTCTTTATTCACAACATGTCCAAGGAATTGGACTTCACGTAACCAAAATTCGCATTTAGAAAACTTGGCATACAATTTCTCGCGACGGAGGGTTTCAAGAACTTCACGAAGGTGTTTCTCATGATCGGACTGACACTTTGAATAGATCAAAATGTCATCAATGAAAACAATAACGGATTTATCAAGGAAAGGACGACATACACGATTCATAAGATCCATGAAGGCTGCAGGAGCGTTTGTCAACCCAAAAGGCATGACCAAGAATTCATAATGACCATAACGGGTCCTGAACGCAGTTTTTGGAATGTCTTCTTCACCAACCTTTAGTTGATGATAACCCGAACGAAGATCAATCTTCGAAAAATACGATGCTCCTTGAAGTTGATCAAAAAGGTCGTCGATACGAGGCAGAGGGTATCTATTCTTGATGGTAACTTTATTAAGCTCACGATAATCAATGCACATCCGCAAACTACCATCTTTCTTTTTAACAAACAGAACAGGAGCACCCCAAGGAGAACTACTTGGGCGTATAAAGCCCTTATCAAGAAGTTCTTGGAGTTGTTCCATCATTTCTCGCATTTCAGTTGGAGCAAGACGATATGGAGCTTTAGCGATGGGTGTAGCACCCGGAATGAGATCAATCTTGAAATCTACTTGTCTATCAGGAGGAAGACCCGGTAGGTCATCGGGGAAAACATCAACAAATTCGTTAACAATCGGAATGTCAGGAATTGATTTAGATTCCTTATCGGAATCAAGAACATGAGCAAGAAAAGCTTTGCATCCACGGGAAATAAGTCGGCGAGCTCTAGCATAAGTACACAGCGGTAAAGAGTCTTGATTTCTTTCCCCGAAAACCACCATATCCTTGCCACTAGGAGTTTTGAGTCTGACACTTTTATCACTACAACAAATACTCGCCCTATGTCTACCGAGCCAATCCATGCCCAAAATCACATCAAATTCACCCAAACCCATAGGTATAAGATTGGCTTTAAAATTTTCAAAATTTATGGTCAAGCTACAATCTAAATACACATTTTTAATTACATAAGTTTGATCACCCGCTACTTCCACTAATAACGGAGGTTTAAGCAAAGATACTTGTAGGGGAATACATCTAGTGAATCGAGTAGCTACAAAGGAACGGTTTGCCCCGGAATCAAATAGAATTTTAGCGGGAGTGTCATGGACTAGAAAAGTACCTGACACAACATCGGTTGATTCCTTAGCTTCCACCACCGAGAGTTGGAAAGATCTCCCTTTAGGAGTTCCTACTTGTCTCACCATCCTTCTCTCATTCATTTTTCTTACTTCCGCTTGCCTTTCTTCATTTGACAACAATGGGCAATCACTTCTCATATGCCCCTCTTTAAAGCATTTAAAGCACACGGTAGGCTTGTTTGGAGAGGACTTGCAATCACGACTAATGTGACCCGGTTGGCCACAAGTGAAGCACCCTTTCTTGGGTGATGAAGGACAAACTCCGAAATGATATTTCCCACATTTGTTACAAGCGGGGGCGTTTCTCCTAAATGTATTATTTCCCGAGCTTCCACTTGGCCGGAACTTCTTGTTTGGCGAATCAATTTGCTCCGCTTTCCTTTTGGAGGAGTCTTCATCCGGCATGCCTTGTTCCACCTCATACCACCTTGCTACATCAATCAATTGATTGAAAGATTCGATTTGGAGAAGAGTGATCTTCTCACGAATATTCTTGCGGAGTTTCCGATAGAAGTGTTCCTTCAACAACTTATCATCTTTCAAATACTCGGGACAAAACTGTGCTTTGTCAAGAAACCGCACACGAAATTCATTTACATTCATCGAACCTTGAGATTCATTCATGAAATCACTTCTAAGTTTAGTCACATCGGCCTCGGATCGAAATTCTTTGAAGAAAGCCGCTTTAAAATCTGCCCACTCCATACTCATCACTCCTTCACCCTTTGTCACAATTAAGCTGTCCCACCATAACTTAGCCCGGTCTCTCAACATGCTTGACCCATACAACGTTTTGTCTTCAATTGGAGTCTTGGTAATGCGGAAAGCTCCTTCTATCTCATACACCCACTTGGTGCTTACAATGGGGTCGGGGTTCCCATTGTATGTAGGAGGACTTGCAATGGTGAAATTTTTGAGATCATAAGGTTTTTCATTGGTGTTCTTTGGAGGATTCTCATTTGTTTGTGTTTCCGGTACTTTGCCTTTAGGAAAACGCTTATCGAACTCTTCTTGTACCGACAAAGCTACTTCCACTGCGCCGCAGTGGTTAGCACTTCCACTGCGCCGCAGTGGGAAACACTTCCACTGCGCCGCAGTGGGGTAAAACTTCCACTGCGCCGCAGTGGGGTTAAACACTTCCACTGCGCCGCAGTGGGGTAAAACTTCCACTGCGCCGCAGTGGGGTTAAACACTTCCACTGCGCCGCAGTGGGGTAAAATTCCACTGCGCCGCAGTGGGGTTAAACACTTCCACTGCGCCGCAGTGGGGTTAAAACTTCCCACTGCGCCGCAGTGGGGTAAACACTTCCACTGCGCCGCAGTGGGGTAAAATTCCACTGCGCCGCAGTGGGGTTAAACACTTCCACTGCGCCGCAGTGGGGTTAAAACTTCCCACTGCGCCGCAGTGGGGTAAACACTTCCACTGCGCCGCAGTGGGGTAAAACTTCCACTGCGCCGCAGTGGGGTTAAACACTTCCACTGCGCCGCAGTGGGGTTAAAACTTCCACTGCGCCGCAGTGGGGTAAACACTTCCACTGCGCCGCAGTGGGGTAAAACTTCCACTGCGCCGCAGTGGGGTTAAACACTTCCACTGCGCCGCAGTGGGGTTAAAACTTCCACTGCGCCGCAGTGGGGTAAAGCACTTCCACTGCGCCGCAGTGGGGTTAAAACTTCCACTGCGCCGCAGTGGGGTAAACACTTCCACTGCGCCGCAGTGGGGTAAAACTTCCACTGCGCCGCAGTGGGGTTAAACACTTCCACTGCGCCGCAGTGGGGTTAAAACTTCCACTGCGCCGCAGTGGGGTAAAGCACTTCCACTGCGCCGCAGTGGGGTAAAACTTCCACTGCGCCGCAGTGGGGTAAACACTTCCACTGCGCCGCAGTGGGGTTAAAACTTCCACTGCGCCGCAGTGGGGTAAAGCACTTCCACTGCGCCGCAGTGGGGTAAACACTTCCACTGCGCCGCAGTGGGGTTAAAGCACTTCCACTGCGCCGCAGTGGGGTTAAACACTTCCACTGCGCCGCAGTGGGGTAAACACTTCCACTGCGCCGCAGTGGGGTTAAAACTTCCACTGCGCCGCAGTGGGGTAAACACTTCCACTGCGCCGCAGTGGGGTAAAACTTCCACTGCGCCGCAGTGGGGTTAAACACTTCCACTGCGCCGCAGTGGGGTAAAATTCCACTGCGCCGCAGTGGGGTTAAAGCACTTCCACTGCGCCGCAGTGGGGTTAAAACTTCCCACTGCGCCGCAGTGGGGTAAACACTTCCACTGCGCCGCAGTGGGGTAAAACTTCCACTGCGCCGCAGTGGGGTTAAAGCACTTCCACTGCGCCGCAGTGGGGTTAAAACTTCCACTGCGCCGCAGTGGGGTAAACACTTCCACTGCGCCGCAGTGGGGTAAAACTTCCACTGCGCCGCAGTGGGGTTAAACACTTCCACTGCGCCGCAGTGGGGTAAAACTTCCACTGCGCCGCAGTGGGGTTAAACACTTCCACTGCGCCGCAGTGGGGTAAAACTTCCCACTGCGCCGCAGTGGGGTTAAAGCACTTCCACTGCGCCGCAGTGGGGTAAACACTTCCACTGCGCCGCAGTGGGGTTAAACACTTCCACTGCGCCGCAGTGGGGTAAAACTTCCACTGCGCCGCAGTGGGGTAAACACTTCCACTGCGCCGCAGTGGGGTAAACACTTCCACTGCGCCGCAGTGGGGTTAAAGCACTTCCACTGCGCCGCAGTGGGGTTAAACACTTCCACTGCGCCGCAGTGGGGTAAACACTTCCACTGCGCCGCAGTGGGGTAAAACTTCCCACTGCGCCGCAGTGGGGTTAAACACTTCCACTGCGCCGCAGTGGGGTAAAACTTCCACTGCGCCGCAGTGGGGTTAAACACTTCCACTGCGCCGCAGTGGGGTAAAACTTCCACTGCGCCGCAGTGGGGTTAAACACTTCCACTGCGCCGCAGTGGGGTAAAACTTCCACTGCGCCGCAGTGGGGTTAAACACTTCCACTGCGCCGCAGTGGGGTAAAACTTCCACTGCGCCGCAGTGGGGTTAAACACTTCCACTGCGCCGCAGTGGGGTTAAAGCACTTCCACTGCGCCGCAGTGGAATGCTTCTGGTCCAGACCTGCCCAAAAACCAGCAACCCAACATTTCCTTTTAACACATGATCAACATTACAACACCCAAATTTTTAAACCACACTTTGAATCAGAACGTTTCATACTTCAACATAATAATGGACACCACAGATAATACTTACAACCAAAGTTTTGAGCCAAAACGATAAATGTCATCAAACGGGTCGTTTTGACCTAAAGAAAGAAAACGACCTAGTTACCAAGTTATGACCAAAAACAACCAGGTGACCCAAAATCCTTACATGATTATAGACTTTTACAACCAAAAGACTTGATCAACTAAAACAAACTTGTATCAAGAGCCAAATGGTCAAAAGGGAATTATCTACCGTAATTACCCAAGTTGCCAACCTTCAAGATGGCTCTAATTTCTTCAATGATCACTTCACTAGATCAAGTCCTTGCCTTTGCTACTACTACCAACTCCTATAAAAGAATTAAACAACTAAAACATAAGCAACGCTTAGTGAATGCATATACATATAATCATAATCAAGTTACCAAGCAATGTGCCTCAAGCACCACATATAGCCTATCCAACGATAGCAAAGTCAATCATGACATAATTTCTCTTTCACATGGCCATGGAAACATGCTAGTAGGAATTTACCCACCTACTAGCAAAAATCACAAATGGATTAGTAGGAATTTACCCACCTACTAACCCTAAATCACAATTTGGCTAGTAGGAATTTACCCACCTACTAGCAATAATCACAAATGGATTAGTAGGAATTTACCCACCTACTAACCCTAAATCACAATTTGGCTAGTAGGAATTTACCCACCTACTAGCTCAAAAATCAAATGGATCATAGGAATTTACCCACCTATGACCCCAAATAACAAGAACATGATTATATGCATAAACACTCACCTTGAACTTGGCTAATCGATTCTATGGCTATAGGCTCAACTAAAAGGTCTTCACCACCTATACATAATACAATACATATATCTATGAGTTCTATAAACTCAACTATTTCACAATCATTTGCTTGAATTCAACATGCATTCTATTAACATGGTGTTTGGCATTCACAAAACATTTTAACAATTTTCCATAATCAATTTCATATCACAATCTAGCCAAACACCCAAAACATAAAGTTGATTTCTTTGGGTTTCATTAAAACTCAATTGCCTTTACCCAAAGCTTCTCCTTTTAATTCATTAGGGTTCATCATCAAAATCCCCAAATTGACAATTTCCCAAATTCCAACTAAGAACCCAAATTCCATTATCAAGAACCCTAAATTTTACAATTAAAGGGTTAAGGGAATTCTTACCTCAAAGAACAACAACAACAATTAGATTTCCAGATTTTTCCTCTTTTTCTCCTTGTTAATTTCGGCCTCCCCCAACAAAACAAACCCTTACTTTGCTTATTATTTGAATGAATTAGATAGTTGAATTTGGGGAGGAATAATCTTGCATGAATACTTGATATAATTGAATTGGAGAAAGGAAGGATCTAGGATTTTAAGAATGGGGCTCAGTGGTTTTTGGTGAATCACCATTTGAAATTGGCTGGACACCTCTCCCATATGCCACGTCCCATTTCATATTTTTAGTGGGTCAAATACCCGCTACCCGCTAGAGTTCCAACTAAATTAACTTCTTATCTCGAAACAAAATACTAGGAAGTTAATTAAATGTCAAAACTATAAAAAGGGTTAATTTTCTTTTACCTTAAAATATTGGGTTAAAAATAACAGTAATTAAATTAAAATACTTGTTTGGCATCTCCGATCTCATGGTACGACCAAATACTATCCTACCGGTTTGTTAGATTGTTTGAAACTTAATCACGACTCGGATTCCCGTTAGATTCACTTTGCCTAATTACTAGTGCTGTCGCTAGACTCACACTACCCTATAAAAAAATTCTCGTTAGATTCATTGTTTAAGCTTTATTGACCTAAAGTTTGTGTTACTAGTTCATCTTTTAATTACCCGGCTCTTAAGCCATGACCAGATAATAATTATCTCCGGTGACGACAATGCTCGTTTCCAAGTCAAAGGATCGCGTCTGACATTGTTAAGCATCATGTTCTATTCATCCTAATTACTATGGTTCTGGATCCCTCGGTTACAAGTGAATCACCTTTTACATCTAGTTATAGACCGACTACTGTTTTCTATCCTAGCATATTAGTCCTAGTGTATGATCATAGACAACCATCAGAATTAAACTAATATATTCAGATATAGAACCTATAATAATATGAAGAACTAGTAAAACATGGATCTACGATAAACAGTAAAACACACTCCAACAGATTCTAACAAACAAAGTAAAACAATAAACGTCTACATGATCACATTGATCCAAACAAGTATTCAGCCTACTAGCCTAACATTATTAATGGAATAACAAAGTCTGATAAGATTAAAGACATTGTTCATCAAAAGAATGTAAATATAAAAGACTAGATCTAGACCGCGGATGAAGATCGGAAGGCGTTAGAAGCTCCAAAACCTTCTGGAAATCTGCAACTACGAACTAGGGTTGATAGTGGGCGGCTAGGGCTGCTGAATCGGCTCTCTCTTAGGGTTTTGAGGGTTAGATCGACTTATATAGAGTTGAAAGTCGGTTGCTGAACTGGGTCGCCCAGCGGCGCTGGCTCTGGGGAGCGGCGCTAGGGTCTTACCAGCGGCGCTGGTTGCTCCTGCTGCAGTTCGTTCTTCTTCGTTCGGCTCTTAAATCGACTCCTTGTGTCTTGTAACTTCATAGGACTTCATCTTGAGTTACTTGATGCCATTTACCCTCTCTCGCATCTTCCGTGAACCTGCATAAACATACGATTCATTAAGTACCAATAGTTCTGGAATATTAACTCATTTAGACATAGAAATGAAGCCTTTCAATAGGGGTTTTTATCACAAAATGGACGCTCATCATATACCTCCACACTTAAGTCTTTGCTTGTCCTCAAGCAAATAGTCCAAGAAAAATAAGACAATGATGAGTGGACATCTTAAGTGTTAAAGTGTTCTACTATATTAAAAACATTTGAAAGATTAGTCATGCAAAATGATTTGAGAAAGCTTTAGACAAAATCAGTAAGCTATAGCTAGAGGCAAGATAATTCGTCAATCAAAACTAAAAGCTAACTTTATATTCCTGTTAATACCTCTAAAACAGTTCTATACTTCCACATGTCTTACAACTCAATCTTACTACCTTCTGCTGACTAGTTAAGCACTAAATTAAGGTTTGTATAGCAATCATAACTACTAGCTACTAGTAAGGCATTCACATTTCAAAGTTTATGTACTTGTGAGTCACTACTTAGATATACTCCTACACTACAGTCATGCTCACTAGCTAAATACTAAAGCAGTCATACGATTTATCATCTTTAATAGTTGAGACAGCGGTGACAGGTCGGTGGTTCCCCACTCGCAGAGCGACATAACTCAACTAATGGTTAGAGTTTATACCTTACATCAAGACAGCGGTGACAGGTCGGTGGTTCCCCACTCGCAGAGCGACATAACTCAACTAATGGTTAGAGTTTATACCTTACATCAAGACAGCGGTGACAGGTCGGTGGTTCCCCACGCGCAAAGCGACATAAGTTGATGCGTATAGATTTTACTCGTTATAGTTCTTTGAACTCTTATTATTAATCTACTGATTGCCTTTCTTTAAGATTTACTACATTATTCATGCAATATACATTTATCAGAGATCCCAGATGACTCATACTCCTACTCCGCATGCAACTAGTTCACATTAAATAGTGTAAGAATTAAGGCGAACCATACATCTAAACTAGTTCCTACACAAGCACATATAATTAAGTCCAATTAATACGCCTATACTAATGACTAGAAAGCTCTAATTGCTAGGCATATTAAAGTCCGGTTAAGTGTGCTATGGCAAACATAATCGCATACAGTTTTAGTCTAAGCTCTAATCCAGTTGGAAGCATGAACAGCCACAAATCTATAGTTAAGCTAACAATTCTAACTAACCGTTCATCTACCAAAGCTAATATTGCTTAGTTATCGTCATCTTTTGTCTACTTGCAAAGCTTATATTCTCAAAATAGTTTTCAGACACAGAAAAACTTAAAATTTGCATGAAATAAGTAGTAGAAAACTTGTATTAAATCAAACAATTAGACCAAGGGTTTTTTCTATTCCATCCCCCCACACTTAAATTGTACAAAGCCCTCGTTGTACTAGGCATATAAAACAAAGGGAAATAGGAAAAACACGTAAAAAGTAAAAGGATTAACGAAACTTCCCGGGTCTAGAATTGCATGATAGTTGTTGAAGATGACATTTGCGGAGAGACTTGAATGATGTTGAATCTTCAAAGACTTGAGTCGTCTCCACCTTCTTTTCTTTTTGGTATTTTCTGATTTTTTAATTTTTTTGGATTTTTGGGTTTTTCTGATTTTTTTGGTGTGCAGAACGGGGTCAGAAGCGGAGCTGGTGGACAGTGCAGCGGCGCTGGCAGAGTGCCAGAGCGGCGCTGGGATGATGGGAGCGGCGCTGGACTGCACAGGTGCAGGTCTAGCGGGGTTATGGGGGAGCGGCGCTGGGATGCCCAGATGCATTCCCAGTGGCGCTGGTTGACTTCTAGCGGCACTTTTGACTCCTGTACGTGTTCTGAGGTCTGATTTCTTCAGCGATTTGATGCTCGAACTCCCCCACACTTAGCTTTTGGCCAAGTGCATGGTTTCCTTCAGACTACAAAGCAAAATACTCCTGCACACTTCAATCAAAATATCAAAACGGAAAATAACAAGCTAAAACATAATTAATAATAAAAACAAAAAATAAAAACAAAATACGATTGCAATAAGTTTACTCGTTTCCTTGATCCATTGAAAGCTTGCATCTGTGATACTAAAAACATACCCATAAAATAGATCACAAATGATAAAATTCAAAACAATTCACTTAATTGCAATTAGTCACATATTTCCTAAAAAAATAAAAATAAAAATAAAAATAAAAATGGCTTAGGTTGCCTCCCAAGAAGCGCTAAGTTTAACGAGTCTTCAGCCGGAATCGGCCTAGGAACTAGGTTGAGGAGTACGGGTTAGGCCTAGGGCCGGTACCCATCGGGTAACGTTCGAAGTGACTTAAGGCTTCCTTGACGTTGGTTTCTTTCTTCTCCTCCAAGTTTTCTGAGTTCCTTCGTGCTCCAGTAGCTTCAACCATTTCCACGTCGATCGGTGTTTGACTTTCAGGGCTGGTTCGGGTGGGAACGAATTTAGTTTCGCGAAATTCGGACCTGCAGGGGGTACCAGCGGCGCTGGGAGTTCCAGAGCGACGCTGGGTGTCACCTGGGAGGTCACCAGCGGCGCTGGGTGTCTCCAGGTGGGATGCCAGCTGCGCTGGTCTGTGTACCCAACGACGCTGGCTGCTCCGTGGCAGTATCTGATTTCTTTATCTTGCACGATTCGACTTCTTCTTTCTCTTGAGCAGCTTTCTGTTTACGCCCCTGATCAATATGAAGTTCTTTCAACTGTTCTAAGTATTCCTCTTTTTGAATCTTATTGTCTCTTTTGTCCTTTTCCATTTTCTCCTCTATTCGTCCATATACTTCGTTCTCGAGGAATCCATAAGCTATGAAATCTCCAGCTTTCGAAAGCTCCTTCCTTAATATTCTTCTGATCATATCCGCACTTTCCCTTCTTAATCTATTAGCAAACTTCTTTATTAGGGTTGCACGGTTAACCTCGTAAACTGCACAATGCTCTTTAATGGTTTTAATCCTTTTCCATGCCGTCCTTACCAATTCTCCTTTTCCTTGTCGGAATTTCTCCAACATTTCTTGTAGCTCAAATTGGTGATGCAATCTTACACAATAAGGCACCTCATCTCCTTTCCTAACTGCTTCCGCCAAAACTTGCACTCTTTCCCAGCCTTGGTTTCCATCCTCCTCTTCATCTTCAGATTCTTCAAATTCTGCTTCATAGAACTTGTCATCCAAAATCTTTATCCTAAATTCAGCCGGTTGAGTATGAAAACATCCATAAGCTGTTTAACTATGGCACGTCGTGCATAGTCTTCCATTCCATAATAGAAAAAGTCCGTGAACTCCAAATCGTGGCAATATGTTTTCTTCCTTATCCTCCTCACGATAAGTTTCATACGTTCCCATGACTCATCTACCTCTTCATACTCATCTTGCTTAAAATTCTGCATATCCAAGACCGGTTCGGTGGTTCCAAAGTCGAATTGAAACTCCCTTTCCATATAAACATATTTGGGGTGTTTTTCTTCTTCCTCGACTTTGACGCACTTCACCTCATGCTCTTGTTCCATCTGGAAGTCTGTATCAAACCATCTCTTGTGTCCCATAGGCGTGCGGAAATGGTTAGAGTCTTCGAAATTCCGCTTGAAAGGCTGATGTCCGCAATTCCCAGAGGTTCCCAGCGGCGCTGGGAGATTCCCCCAGCGGCGCTGGGGTGTCCAGATGGTCTTCGAATCATCTACCACTCCGCTTCCTTGCTCTTTCTTGGCTATCCTCTGCTCGGCACCTTTCCAATCATACCTCCTCTTTTCTGGTTTTTCTCCCAAGATGCTTTCCGGGCTGCCTTTGAATACTCCTTCCGACTTGAGTTGATTAATGAATCCCTGATCTTCCTCGTACTCACGCTCTTCTCGATGCACTTTTCTTTCAAGGAATTCCAGAGCGTCTTTTGTCTTGTTCAAGAATAGATTACTTGTTGCTTCATAGCATAGTCTAGCTCTTTCTTCATCTCGTAACCCATGATAAAACCAAGGAATGTAGTCCGCGGGCTTCAAGTTTTCATCTTTAAGGAAATTGACGGTTTCCATCATTCTAAGCCACGCATTCTCCCAGTTCTTGAACCATAACTGCTCAAAACACTCCACATTACGTCTGAGTATACCTTCTCGGCTGTTGTCACAAGGTCCAGAGGTTCTTGGTGCGTGAAACAAAAATCTAAGATCGCCAGTACCACCCAGCGGCACTGGAGAGCCTCCAGCGGCGCTGGCCTGGGTGCCCAGCGGCGCTGGGAAGCTTCCAGCGGCGCTGGCATAAGCTGGGCAGAATTTTTCTTCGCCTTTTGACACTTTATGGCCTTCCTCCATTCCCGAATTAGATTTCTCGAATCCTTTCCAATGCATTGTACCTACCTTAACTGAAACAAACTAAACGAGAAATAAAGAAAAAGAAAACAAGAACAAAAACAAACACAAAAACACGAAAACGATTAGTAACTTCTAGAACAAACCAAAATCTAAATTATCCTAAATGCAAACAATCTAATCTTAATACTAGAAACGGTAAAATAAAAATATTTTTGTATTTTTGAATTTTAAGTCCCCCGGGTCTTACTGAACCAAGATTGACTTAAGGATATGTCGAGGTGCGGAATTCCTCGAGATAACCCACGGTTTTTATACCTAGCTTTTATGATATATATATATCACTATATATACATATATATTTGCGTGAACATAAACATTGGTTACTATAGTGAAACGGCTCTCCGGATTCCCTTTATCAACCAACGTGATAACGTGGAATCTACAAGCCTACCAAACCGGGTGTGTGTTTGCGGTTCGTGCGTGAGATCGAGTATTGCCCACAAGATTACTATATGAGTGTTCTTATAGTTTCTCTCTCTAAGATTTGCTCGTTTCTCTCTCTACACTCTTGTTGAGAATCACACATACACACACCCTATTTATAGGCAAATGACAAAAACTCTCAAATCCCATTGGATTTGAGTGTTCTCATGTCAAGCCCATAAGCCCATTAGGGTTTTGGCCATGTTTGAGAGTTCTTGTGTACAAGCATGCTTTTGCTTGTTTCCACAGGAACTCTCAAAGCCGTTTGAGTGTTCTCTCCACAAGCAACTATTTGCTCGTTCCCGAGAACTCTCAAACCATTTGAGTGTTCTCTCCACAAGCAACTATTTGCTCGTTCCCGAGAACTCTCAAATGACCATTTGAGTGTTTTCTCCACAAGCAACTATTTGCTCATTCCCGAAAACTCTCAAATAACACTTAGGAATATTTGAGTCATGTTTCTGCTGCAGTCAAGACGCAACAACAACAATAACTCAACTAACGTTTCTACATCAGTAAATACGATGCAACAACAATTAGCTCAGACAATGTTTCTACAGCGGTAAATACGCTGCAACAACATTGTTTGTATTACCTATTGGAGATGTACATTAAGTTAACGTTTCTTCAGCAGCAAATACGCTGCAACAACAATTAACTCAATCCTCCATTGGAAGTAAAGATAATATTTCTGCGCCAGTAAATACGATGCAACAATATTATCTTAATAACTCATTACATGTAATGTTTACATTCATGTCGAGAACTTGCAAAACATAAATAATAAACAAACATATAAACATAATAGGATCCAATTTGATCAACCATGCCAAGGTAATATTATCGACAAACGGTAATTACAAGATAAATTACAAGACTTGAAATATATATAAAATACATCACACATCTAGAATGCTTGTGTCACCAAGGGATATGCACCAACAGTCTCCCCCTTGACATTAGCATCTAGATGTGGTCTTCAAGTCTTCATTTGTCGTCCTAAGTGCTGGCCAAAGAACCCTGTCATCAGAAACGTCAGTCTAAGGTACTGGTAATGAAGCACTTGGTTCAACTGTTGTAGAAGCATCAACACTTTGACCTTCTTTAGCTGGATCCCTTGCTTCTGCACTTGGTTCAACAACTGAAGGAACCACACTTTGTTCTACTCCTGCTGGAACCCTTGCTTCAGCACTTGGTTCAACACCTGGAGGAACCAAACTTTGTTCTACTCCTGCTGGAACCCTTGCTTCAGCACTTGGTTCAACACCTGGAGGAACCAAACTTTGTTCTACTCCTGCTGGAACCCTTGCTTCAGCACTTGGTTCAACACCTGGAGGAACCAAACTTTGTTCTACTCCTGCTGGAACCCTTGCTTCAGCACTTGGTTCAACACCTGGAGGAACCAAACTTTGTTCTACTCCTGCTGGAACCCTTGCTTCAGCACTTGGTTCAACAACTGGAGGAACCACACTTTGTTCTACTCCTGCTGGAACCCTTGCTTCAGCACTTGGTTCAACACCTGGAGGAACCAAACTTTGTTCTACTCCTGCTGGAACCCTTGCTTCAGCACTTGGTTCAACACCTGGAGGAACCAAACTTTGTTCTACTCCTGCTGGAACCCTTGCTTCAGCACTTGGTTCAACACCTGGAGGAACCAAACTTTGTTCTACTCCTGCTGGAACCCTTGCTTCAGCACTTGGTTCAACACCTGGAGGAACCAAACTTTGTTCTACTCCTGCTGGAACCCTTGCTTCAGCACTTGGTTCAACTGTTGTAGAAGCATCAACACTTTGACCTTCTTTAGCTGGATCCCTTGCTTCTGCACTTGGTTCAACAACTGAAGGAACCACACTTTGTTCTACTCCTGCTGGAACCCTTGCTTCAGCACTTGGTTCAACACCTGGAGGAACCAAACTTTGTTCTACTCCTGCTGGAACCCTTGCTTCAGCACTTGGTTCAACAACTGGAGGAACCACATTTTGTTCACTTCCAGCTGGAGCCCTCGCTCGTACCCGTCTAGGTATTTCATCAAAGAATCTTCGACTATCAGCATGGAGATACTCAGCAAGACAGAACTTTACCATCCTTTCATAGACACCTTTTATGCCTATAAGGAGTTGTGAACTTCTCAGCTGATGCCTATACAAAATCTTCAAGTCTTTTCTTGAAAGATTGATAAGCTGAAGTGGATCGTACACTCGAAGAAACTCTTCGTGCCCAGTTTCTCTTGTTGACATAACAATAGCGGCTGCACTAAAGTCTTCTACTCTCCAATACTCCATGTCACCAAGCATGTTTTGAGGCCATCTCTTCAAAGGAACCCTGCGAACATTCTTGATCTTGTTAATGTATCTAACAACGATCTCTTCACCATTTGGTCCTTGAGTGACACACTTCTTTCTCGGAGTTGGTTTGAACTTGAACTTTCTTGGATCTGACTCTCCACTCTGCTTGAGATGATTGTCATTCTTGATCCAGCTCTCAAACAACTTCGCACGCCGGTAATTACCTATAAGCCTAAGCCCTGCAAGACCATAGAAGTCTGCCTTTGGCATTGAATTGAAAGCTTCAAAGTTAGGCTCAAGGTACTGACATCCATCAAGTCTTTTCATCATATAGAGCCTCTTTTCCTCGTCGTACATCCAACAGAGAATGAGCTCTTTTAGACTTGATGCACGAGGATCTTTGACAAACTCGAAATACCTGTGAGGAAGAGGAACATCCAAAATACAGTAAGGATGATTCGGACCTGCACGGTGAACATTGGGTATGACATGATAGTACTCATCTTCATCATCATAAGTAAAAGCATCATTAATCTCTTTGCCCTGTTCATCCGTGAGACTGCTAACAACAAGTTTAGCATCTCTCCCTGTACCCTTCTTATAGTAGACTCAGAAGGTCAAATCCTGAGCAGGAAGCTCATAAAAGGATTTGATCTTGCGTTCCCTCTGACCATCAGATCTGAATAGATTCGGGTTTGCAATGAGTGCATCTTCATATTCAAACCTATGCTCAGGTGATACCATCACTCCTTGCCAATCTGAGCGAGGTATCCATTCTCCCTCCTCTGAGCCTTCCGAATCTACTTCAGCCACATCATCTAAGTTTGTGATAGCATCAATGGCAATGAGCTCATCATCACTCTCGATATCATAGGCATGAGTCTGGAAACCGACATCTACATCTCCAGTCGGTAACGGGAAAGTATCGTCAGCGATACGCTTCCCTTTATCTTGAGTTGTGGGAGCCTGAGAAGTACCAGCAACATTATGCAGGCCTTGCTCCCCCTGAGATGTAGTAATCGGAGTGCCAATCCGAATACCCTTTGATGATCTTGGAATCTCTTCTTCTTGTCTGCCCAGATCTTCACTGTGCATAGCATCTTTCTCCCCCTGAGATCCAAGATTATCAACTATCTCAAACAGCTCCTTATAATATTCATTAAAGCTTGCTAGACCTACAGTTTGACTCTCTATAGCCTCCTTGTGCTTGTTCAGTTTTCTGACAACCCTTTTCAGATGCTCGGTTGTCTCTGACTGAATTTTCTGTAGAGCTTCATGTTTTGTCTGAAGTTGAATCCTTTCTATCTTCAACTCTGCAAGGCTTTGATGGTGTGATTCTTCTTGCTTGGAGAACCTTTCTGTCAAGCTTGCAACCAAGACTCTCATATCTTCCAATTCCTTTTCTAGGCCGGACACAATGTCTTCATTTGGTTTTGAGTTACTTGGTTGAGAAGAAATCACTGACGGTCTATCTTCTTCAGCTATTTTCCTTCTTTCGGACTGCTGAGATAGACTATCAACATTGTCTCTGGAAGCTCCTAACATTTTTAAGCTCTTGAAATCCTGTGATTTACAAACTTTAAAATGTTATGAACTATAACCATTGACAAATAAGATGAATTGACAAAATTCTGATGTTTTCAAAGATAAAGAAACCATTTGTTTCATTTTCTACCAAAACATCGCCAATTTTATCAAATCAAAACGTCGAAATTAAAACTCTTAATGTTTTCAAAGATATTGAAACCATTTGTTTCATAATCCACTAAAACACTTTTAGTTTTAATATACGACACCTTGAACTTTACCAAATTTATTCCAACCATTTGTTTTTCATAAATTTTAAAGTCCAAGAATATAAGGCAAAAAAAGTCCTTTCTAATTTGACTTAATCAAAATTTTCCCGTTTTGAAAATTTATAAGTCCTAGAATCAACGAATTCCTTATACACACACATATGGTGACAAAACACACATATGGTGTCAAGTTTGACTAGTCAATGTGAGTTGTGTTTATTTGCTTATTAAAAATGTTTCCAATTTTAAAAATTTTCAGGCCATGAAACACGCAAAATGTCACAACACTCAAATGATGACAAAACACGCAAATGGTGTATTTTACATTAAAAACTCGCAAAATAGTCATATGCGTGTTCTTTGTGATGACGTCATCACAAACACGCAAAATCTGGACAGTTTTGAAGATGTGCACCTGGGTTCATAAGAACACGCATATGTCATGAACACGCAAATGCAGAACGTCATCCTCAAATCATCACCAGAAACACTTAAATCTGGTATGAATATCATCCTATAGGTCCGATTTAACATATTTTAAGTTCCATTTCTTCATCCATAACGTGTTAAAAGTCCCATTTAGATAAAACCCTGAATATTTGGCCTTAAAACATCAAATCTGGATCAAGAAAGCTTGTTAATCATATACCTTTGTTCAATAAGTGTTAATCGAGTGTTTCTTGTGTCTAAAAAAACTAAGTAATCACGTATTATGAATCGGAGAATGAATAGTATTGGAATAGGGAACGCGCAAATGGAGAGGGTTTTGACAAGAACACGCAAATGATTTAAATTAAATCATTAAATGCGTATAAAGTTCTATTTATACCCAATATAACACGCAAACCCTATTAGTACACTGAAACGCGCATATGAAGCCCAGTTGGCAAAACACGCATATTAGGCCCATCAGTGAAACACGCAAAGTAAGCCCACTTGACAAACACGCATATTGAGCCCTTTATGCAAAACACGTATATGACGTCCACTTGGCTAAAAGTGCATATTTCACTCAACCTAATTTTCTCGATTCATGTGATCCTTGACTAACACTTTGAAAATTCACAAAGAACTTTCTTGAACCCGATATGATTAATGAACAGAATTCTTTAGAGACTACGATAAGCCAGATACGAACCCCTTTTTCATATCATAATTATTCGTAATTTTCTCAATAAAGAAATTCTTAATAGATGTCACAACTTAACCAAAATTGAAATGTATAATCATTAAATTAAGACCCATTATGTCATTAATTAATTAATGATATACAAATTATCATTGTTAAGTATTTGACAATGACAGACATTGGACACAATCAATGCTGTTAACTAAATTCAAATACAACAAAAATAAAAAGATACAAGATTGAATAATCATGATAGTCAATCTCTCCATCTTTATTTTTGTCTCCGTTTGAATCTAGATGAGTTGTTGATGTGCAAGTGTACTCTGCTTCTATTTTAAGCTTGAGCTTTCTCCATTCCGGACTGGATAGACTCAATTTTCATACACTTTGGAGATCTTTTATCTTAGCGGTTGACACACATCCTGCTTCGATAAATAATTCTGCGAACACATTGACAAACTCATGAGAACTATACAACATATGTATTTTTCTCAGAATCAAATAATCGAATTCCGAATATACTTAAACAAATATAACTGATAACAAACAATAGATTCTCGCAATTAAGATTAGAATCCAAGCACTTATCAAGTTATATCATATAATAAGCATATCTAATTTCAATTATTTAATCATAAATTGCAAATCAAAATATCTGTCAAATACATCAATTTAATGACTCCATTTGACCTATTTTGACCAAAATCTTAAGTACCAAACTTAATCTTTCGAGCAATTTAAATGCAAGATCTAATTCAAGGTGTACTAAACACACTCAAATTAAAGTCTTGACGTACACTGTATCCTTGTCATGATGTACGTTTCTTCAGTGTTCACCAAGAACACAGTTAAGTCCCCATGGAGTTCAGAATCGATATGTAGCATTATCTCACGTGCAATAGAACCTTTTTATTCGGAGCAAGAACCTTATGGAGCATAAAGTTACAAAATTGATCACAGTAATTTTAAAATCAAAATTACTCTAACAAATCTTGTAATAGTCATGCTTAATACTGTCCTTGTAATATGCCTTACGGAGCATAAAGTTACAAAATCAATCACAGTAATTTTATAATCAAAATTACTCTAATCAATCTTATAATAGTCATGCTTAGTCCGGCATACATGAGCTGATTTTAGAAGGAACAATTACTACTAAAGAGATCGGTTGTAGCAAATGGGTAAACTTAAATGCCACAAAATTTCTTCATTTCTATTTTAGTAACGACTCCCCCTTAAATCATTATTATATTTTTGTGTTGCATTTTCTGAGTATTAGATGGTTCTTGTGAGATAAAAATTAAGGGTTTCTCATTCCAGTCGTTTGGACTAGAAATTCAAAACGTGATCGATCAGGCCTTAGTGTAAAAATCAGCTAAGTTGTCATCAGACAACACCTTCTCAAGATGGATTAACTTCTTTTCAGCACAGTCACGAATAAAATGATATCTAATATCAATATGATTCGTTTTACTATGCTTCACAGGATTATTGGTAATGGAAATAGCAGATTTGTTATCAATTTTAATAGGAGTGTTAGAGAAATTCACACCGTAGTCACGCAGTTGTTGCTAAATCCATAATACTTGTGAACAACAGCTTCCAGCGGCCATGTATTCTGCTTCACAAGTTGAATTTGCAACAGATGTTTGCCTTTTGCACTGCCATGACACTAATCTGTCTCATAAAAATTGACATCCTCCCAAAGTTGATTTTTTATCAAAGTTACACCCACCATAATCAGTGTCTGTATAAGCATACAGATCAAATTCTCTTCCTTTTGGATACCACAAACCAAGTGATGGCTGTCCTTTTAAATATCGAAGAATCCTTTTTACTCCTTTCAAGTGTGACTCTTTCGGACAGGATTGAAATCGAGCACATAAACACACAGCAAACATAATATCGGGTCTAGATGAGGTAAGATACATTAATGATCTTATCATCGTTCGATATAATGTTGGATCAACATCTTGATCCAGACTGTTTACAGCTCCCAACAAGTGATTTACTTGTAGTGGATTCCCTATGGGAGAGGCATCATCCATACCAAATTTTTTAAGTATATCATAAACATATTTGGTTTGATGAATAAAAATTCCTTCATTTCTCTGTTCAACTTGTAAACCAAGAAAGAAGTTCATTTCTCCCATTGCACTCATTTCAAATTTGCTCTTCATGATTTCTTCAAACTCTTTGCACATGTTTTTGTCTGATGCACCGAAAATAATGTCATCAACGTAAACTTGTACCAGTAAGAAGTTATCACCCTTCCATTTTGTGAACAATATGCGATCAATCTGGCCCCTTACGAATCCATTCTCCACCAAATGTGTGGATAATGTATCGTACCAGGCTCTGGGTGCTTGATGAAGACCATATAAAGCTTTATCTAATTTATATGCTCTATCAGGATAGCAAGGATCCGTAAACCCAGGAGGTTGAGACACATACACCAACTCCTGTACCTTACCATAGAGAAATGCACCTTTTACATCCAATTGGTATACTTTAAAACCTTTAACGGATGCAAAGGCTAGAAACAACCTGATTGCCTCAATTCTAGCCACTAGTGCAAATACTTATGTGTAATCTAATCCATCTTGTTGTGCAAATCCTTGAACAACAAGCCGAGTCTTGTTTCTAGTAACAATCCCTTTATCATCCCTTTTGCATCTGAACACCCATCTTGTTTCAAAAGGATTGATATCAGCAGGCACATCGACCAATTCCCAGACCCTTAGTTTTCTGAATTGATCTAACTCTTCTTGCATTGCATCCACCCAAGATGGTTCCTTTAGTGCCATTTACACATTCTTTGGTTCCACTTGAGAGATAAAGCAACAGTACTTACATGTTTCCAGTATACCTGTATTTTTGATGCTAGCAAAAAGACTTGTGCTTTCTTGGAGACTGCTCCTAGTTCTAACACCAACGCTAGGATCTCCCAAGATATTTTCTATGGGATGAGCCTTCGTAATGTGTTTTTGTGCAACACGGTCGACATCAAGATTTCCTCCCAAATTGGTGGAAATCACTGTCTCAGTTTGAACTGAGGGATGCTCCTCTGTTGCAATGTGTCTAGAAGTATTCTCAATCGAAGCATCTTGACCCACTGGTTCATCAGATCTTCTTGAGATAACTTCATGTTCAAAGTCCTGTTGTCTTCGTCTGTCCTTAGAGACTACATTAGATATAGGTCCTCCGTATGATGGTGAAGCAAAGACATCATCATCACGGATGACCACAATATCGTCCGAGTTGTGCAACTCTATCATAGAGGGACCAAAATAACTAAAAATGTCTTCATAATTGAACATTTTATCAGGACCTGAGTGTATACCGGGTGAGCAGCTGGTAATATCAACATTGTATGCAATGTCAACTTTACCAGTTACTTTGTTATAAACACGACGATTTGGCGTTCCTGGAACATATCCAAGAAAGTATCCTTCATACACTTTTTCATCAAACTTTGCTAATTTTGGCTGAACCTTTAAGAAAGTACATGGTACACCAAATGGTTGCAAATGACTCAAGTTTGGTTTTCTATCATGTAGCAGCTCATAACACGTTTTGTTAAACGCTTCACTGTCAGAACCCGGTTGAGTACATAGCAAGCAGTGTTTATAGCTTCACCCCAAAATAAGGTGGGAAGCTTAGAGTCAGCCAACATTGTTCGTGCAGCCTCAATCAGTGTTCTATTCTTTTGCTCTGCAACTCCATTTTGCTGAGGTTGATACGGAGCACTAAATTGCTGCTCAATGCCCTTGCTAAGACAATAAAACTCCATCATCTTATTCTTGAACTCTGTTCCATTGTCACTACGAAGTTTCTTAATTCTTGTGTTATAGACATTTTCCACTTTAGCAAAGAAATGCACTAGTATTTGATATGTCTCATCCTTCGAAGTAAGGAAAAACACCCAAGAGAATCTTGAAAAATCATCTGTGACAACTAAACAGTAATACATCCCTCCGATACTTCTTACATTCACTGGACCAAATAAATCCATGTGAAGAAGTTCAAAAGGAGCAGCAATAGAATTCAGAGACATAGACTTGTGATTAATCTTGTGTTGCTTGCCCTTTTTGCATGGAACACATTTATCATCACTTTCGTATCTCTTTAATGGAACACCTTCCACCAATCCATTTTTGGTGATGAAATTTATTTTACGAAAATGAAGATGTGCCATTTTTCTATGCCAAAGCAAAGAGTCTGATTCAGAGGCTTGAGACAAAAGACATGTGGTTTCAATCTCAGGATTAGAAATACCCAATGCCATTGCATAAATATCTCCTTTCCTTGGTGCCCTCAACAGAAATCACTCTTCAGGAATTACGTATCCAGGTTTTAGGATAAGTGCTTCCTCTTTGGTGAAGTGAACATGATTCCCTTTGTCACAAATTTGAGATACACTCATTAGATTGTGATTCAACTGTTCAACATAATTCACCTTTTCAAGCTTTATTTTCCCATTTGTGACATCACCTACTCCAGTAATTGAGCCACCTTTGGGACCAGCAAAGCTTACATAAGCTCCCAATATTTCAACAAAGTTTGATAATAATGATTTATCTCCTGTCATATGTCTTGAACAACCACTATCAACATACTATATACTGATGGCCTTTTTTAATAGGTCATGTTGCTCACCAGGAATATTCATTTTTGCCATGAGGCTAACCAGATCATCTACATCTACTTCTGCTATGATATCAGATGTCTTGGCCTCAACTTTGTTGACACACTCTGCAACATTACTATCAAGATTTTCAACATTAGACCCAACATCATTTGTCTCTGCCACAAAGGCATTAGACACAAATGTATGATCATTGTTTCTCATTTGATGATGAGCCATCAATCCCTTTGAATAATCATCGTGAGGAATCAGATAGTTTCTATGTTGCCATGTGTTGGAAGCATTTCGAGCTGCTCCACCGTTATAGAAATTTTGATGAGTCACATTAGCCTTATCAAAATTTCTAGATCTCTGGCATTCTCTTGCAAAATGTCCAAAGCCCTCGCAATTGTAACATTTTACCTTTGACTTATCAAAGCCAAGCTTAGAACCCATGACCTTTCGCCCTGTTCTTGATAGGAAATGTTTAGCTCGAAGAGTTAGCATAGCCATTTGCCATTGCAGGTCCATCTCTTCTAAGTCTAAAGGACCAATCTGCTCGTAGTCTTCATCGATAAGACTAGGATCTTGAACCTTTCCTTGGATAAACTGTTCATATGATGTCACAAATGACGCAAGAACGGATAAGTGACTTTCCGCACATTTGACACTTATAGGCACAGTGGAACTAACACTGGAGGTAGGATATCTACGGTTGCCTAGACTGTTGATGATATACCCTATACGGAGCTCTAGCTCCGTATCCGAAGCAGAAGTAGAGCCATCTTCGGACAGGTAAATTCACTTATCTATATACCCAGAACGGAGCTCGACCTCCGTTCAAAATGATTAGTCCGGAGCTTAAGGTAACAAATACCAAGCTCGGAGGAAATATACAAGAAAGATCGGATATAGATCTTTTTCCATGATTATCCGATTAAACAATATATCGAGGTCCGAATTACTAGGACATGGCTTTGTAACAAGATTACTACAAATCTCCTCAAGAAGGAAATAAGATATTCATAAAGGAGGAAGAGATTTACCCTAATTCTCTTACCCTCCTCTCCAAGTTTCCTACCCTCTATATAAATAGAGGAAGATATCATACGGCATCATCATCTTTGCCCTCTAAACATACACAACAAACATAGGCGTAAAGCGGCCGCAGCCCTCTTACCGGAAGGGAATCGCATACAAACAATCATCAACACCCTCATCCCCATACTCACACCTCCGGTTGAGCCATAGTACGATTATTTGATCAAACAAATTGGCGCCATCCGTGGGACACCACTAAAAAAAACAAAAAAAACAGAGAACCCCACCCACGATCATAATAATCAAAATCCATGGCTGACGGAGAATATTCTCTAAGAACACATGGCTCAGGGGGATACCGACCACCCCCAGGAGGATCAGATTTCCAGGACGGGTTCTCTTTTGACACGCCCGGTCAGAACTATCACCCACACATCACCACAGCGGGCGGCTATAGCTCGAACCTAAGTGAAACGTCGAATGCTCAGAGTGCCCCCGGAAGATCTGTGACCCAAACCCCGAATCAAGACAGGCCCATAGTGACGCCCTTGGAGAGACACATAAGCAGATCTTCACCACTAGATTGTGCTACGGAACTATTTGCTCCAGAGGAACGTGCACTAGGAGGGTCCGCATCACAGGAGCATGCTGCGGAGCGATTCGTCCTGGACGAACATACACCGGGTAGATCTGCGCCAGGACCAAGCAGATCCGCGGTAACGTTGCAAGGTCAAGGACTGGAAAGACCAGTGTCACAAGGCCTGAACCTATTCAGAACTCCGACACCCCCACAAAGTCAGAATCCTTGAGGGCCAGCATTGAGCCCGCCGAATCAAGGACCGATCAGATCCGCAGTGACACCACCCAGAAGCAGTAGCGAGTTTGTAGTGACACCTCTCCAAAGGCAGAGCCCGAAACAAGCCAGGCCAGGCTTCACACTCATAAAACAAAGAACGCAGATACCCCTAGGGGGTAATAATAGGGCATCGACGTCGGCAGAGCACGAAATAAACGATGCGTACGTGCAAGCCAATTATGATGCCCTAAGCGCAATCATGAACCGCCTGAGAGAAGCAGGTCAGATCCGCACTGTCACCAGGAACCTGGAAAATGAATATGATTCTGACTCAGTGGATGAATATATTGAGGCAGAACCTCCTTCGAGAAGAACAAATGAAAGGACACCACACCAACAGGAAAGACAAACTCAAACAACTCCCATTCCAACAAGGACGACTGGAATGCAGATAGGAGAAAGAAGAAATTTTGCCACTCGCGGAGAATAAGTAATCTTCCAACAACCGCTGCAAAGGGTCCGTCTAGGACCAGCAGAGGTCCGGAAGTTACCCCGGGACTTCAGCGGAATCAAGATGGGTCAAGAGAAAACCAGCAAGGATTCCTCCAGACCAGAAGGAATATAGTCCGCCCGGACCATGATTTATACGAACCAGAAAACCCAGAACCGGTCGATCTATCCCACCTTGTGAACCCCGATAGCCCATTCTCAACGGCTATACAGAGCCATGCCCTGCCATTAAAGATGAAATACCCCCAGCATTTGGGGTACTATGATGGAAAAAGTGATCCGGATGACTTCTTGAAGAAGTTCATCGGAGCAGCATTGATTCAAAGATGGGATATGCCCACCACATGCCATGCATTCTCTTATTCGTTAACAGATGATGCTCGGGAGTGGATCGATGGTCTGCCCAGAAACAGCATCGATAGCTTCGAAACACTGAGGAATAAGTTTAGATCCCAGTTCAGCATGCAGAAGAAGCACAGAAAAACTCATATCTCCGTGCACAATATTAAGCAAAAAGAAAGCGAGAAGACAAGGGATTTCAGTCAGATACACCAACGAAACCCAACAGGTGCGGGGATTACCAGAAAGCCAAAGGATCTCAGGACTCATCCACGGGCTTCGTACAATAGATCTCATTGATCACCTAAGCAACGATTCACCTGAAACCTACGATGGTCTGACGGACAAAGCTCATATCTGGTTGGACGCGAGGGAAACAACGAACGTTGACTACTCCTCCGGAAGAAAAAGGAAGGAGTATGGAGGCAACGGAAGATTTTCCCGGTATGGCCGAGACGACAACCAGTGGTCAGGTAGAGACAGAGACAGTGGGATAGACATCCTGTCCAATCTAACCAAGACCCAAAAACAAAATTTGCTTACAGAACGGATTGCTTCAACTTTCCAGACTCCAACTAAGCTCATAACAAAGAAGAAAAATATGGACAAGTACTGTGAATATCACAGGGACCATGGACATGACACAAATAACTGCAGAAATTTAAGAAGAGCTATTGAAGAAGCTGTAGAGTCGGGGAAGTTGGACCACCTTGTTAAGGGGATCCGTCAGGCAACAAGAGTAAAAAGCGAAGTGGACAAAGTAGAAAAAACACCACCGGCACAGATCCTCACGATACGCTCCGAGGTGCGCAAAGATCAACCACAAGAGCAGTACTACCAATTCCCGCCTTTAGAGGATATAATTCCTTCTAATTGACCGATTATCATCGAAGCCAACATCGCAGGGACCAAAATGAGGAACGTTCAGATAGATGGTGGGAGTGAGTGCGATATTCTCTACGAAAAGTGCTTCTCCAAGTTGCCAAGGAATGTCAGAGAGAAGCTAAGGAAAGTGGAATTGCCACTCATAGGGTTCGCAGGAGAACTGACATGGCCGGTTGGAGAGCTATGAACAGAGGTAACAATTGGGAAATACCCGAATTGGAGAACCGAAAAATCACATTCCTGGTCATCACAGCAGACTTTGGCAATAACGCAATCTTTGGAAGGGAAGCAATGAGAAAATTTGGAATTGTAGCATCTACGATCCACTCGCAAATAAGATTCCAAAGCAAATCAGGAATACCAACACTATTGTCAAATTCACTCGCTGAACAAAGGGCGCACGAGAGCAGACGGAGCTCAGCAGATGATACAGAGCCCTCCATGCATCCAGAAGAAAAGACGTACATCCTGGAAACACCAAGGTTCAAAAAGATCAAACGCAAAAGGAACTGACAGGCCAAGAGGTACAATACCTTCAGAGGTCCGTGGAAAAAGACGGAGGCTCAGAAAAACCTCCGCCAAAAGGTAAATTCCTTGATAAGAGAGATGGAATAAGCCCGATTAGATATCGGATAAGTCCCGCCAAAGAAAGCTAGCAGCTAGGAACCTTACTATGTAACGTCCTCCTGCCAATTATTTTACAATAAAATAAAGCTTTCAACAAATCTTAAGATCGATCAATATAACATAAACGCGCGTAAAAGTTAAATAAAAGACTCCATGTAAATGTTCAAGGGGACGCCCATTAAGACATTCATGGAGCAACAAAAAGAGCCTCCCGAACAAAAAGGGAAAGACCAACAAACCACTCAGAGACGGACTCATTATAAATGACGAAGTCAAGGGTAGGTTAAATACCACTCAGAAACGGACTCATTATGATAAAGTCAAGGGTAGGTTAACGGATTGCAGATATCAAAATAATATGTACAGAGACCTCCCCTAACATGAAGGAAGGCCGGTCAAGTATTCATCAAATTAGGTACGCAGGCCAGTACAAAAAAAAGTGAGGAGAAAAGGAGACAAATTGTTCAAAGGAGCCACACACATTGTTCTAAAACATGTTCATTAAACAAACATTAAAATCCGATAATGCCAAGGAAGTTACGAAGCAACCTGCAGGAGATCTGAGGGAGAGGCTTCAGGATTGGACGTTAGCCTACGAAGGTATGCAGAGTCAACGTTGGTCAGCTCATCCAATGCAGAATCAAGGTGAGCAGCTGTGCCTTCAGGGATAATGCGCCCCCCTAAATCTACAATACCTTCAGCAACTAGGGCACGTATCAATCCCGCTTCTGTATCAATTCTGTTAAAATTACAGACCTTCGACAACAGCTCACCAACCTCAGGACCATGAAGGAACGACTTGCATACACGGGGAATTACCTCTACAATCAACCTTCCATATTTACCGATTTGATCAGCAAGTGCATCCTGAGCCTCCTTCAGCAGCATATCCTTCTCACGAGCTTGGTCTGTAAGAACACTAACCTCTGTCTCCTTCTCCGAAATGATCCTCTGCATATCTGTCCTTACATTATTGAGCTCGGATTGAAGAGCCCCACAGTCCACCTCCAGTTCAGCTGCCTTTGCCTCCGAAGCATGCTTCTCCGACGTCAATTTCTCATACTGCTCCTTCGTTGGCCTAGTCCCCTCAAAGGCCTCCTGCAATCTCGCATCCAGTGCGCTACCAATAACAGCACTGCAGAAGACTGAGCGGTTGAAGAAAGCAGAGAGTTCCGAGACCTGCATATTCATCAACCCGTTGACCCAGCCAGAAGGAGCAATGTTTTGTAGAGAACGATGACACGTAGCAGCATCAAGAGCTTCCTCAAGAGGGTTGAAGGCTGCAAAGGAAAGCAACACAAAATGTAGAGGTTGGCAATGATAAATACAACACAGAGGTAAGTTATGAAAACTTACAAGTTGACTGTCCAGGCACTTCCACATTCCTGGTCTTACTCTTCTTCGGACGGGAGCTACTAACATCCCTGGACGATTTTTCCTCTTCTTTAAGCGACTGGCAACAGTATTTTCCAGGGCAACATTCCCTACTTCTTCCCCTTCGCCAACGTCGCCAGAAACATCCACCACATCCTGATTTTCAACCTGTTCCTGAGTTAAGGGAATAGGTGTTTCAGCTAACACCTCTGTAGAAGGACCCTTATGAACTATAGACGGTGGGGTCGACGGAGGAGCAAGAGCCACCGGTTTGAAGACAAGGCTGGACAATGCAGGCTACCTATCAATCAACTGCTTAAAAGACATCTCTGCAAATGAAGAAACCTTGAATTAATAACTATAACATTCAGACAGAAAAGCAAACAGGGAAAGGACGAAGCAACCTACCCTGACCATCCATTTCAATAGAGAAGTCACTCTCACCATGTTCCCAACATGAGGCCACACGGGACTTAAACAACACAGCCTCTGGATATATACACAGCTTAACACCATAAGAAGATAGGCGATCAACATCAACTTGCCTTACACCAAAAACACTAGGAACCCCTATGGGCTTATACTTTAACCTACTTCTATCCAATAAACCAGCACGCTCAGGAGGGATCAATGAATGGCTAATAAAAACAAAAGCATCCTTCCAATCCCTAACTTCTACACCACCAGTAACAAACAACTCATAATCACCATTCTTCGAGACAGTAACCCAATCACCAGATTCTTTAAGTTTATAAAAGAAGTTAAACAAAGCTACCGATGGTTCTATAAGATTAGCACAACAAAGGACTTGGAAGGCAATTATTTTTGCGATTCCAGTCGGATGAACAGTAGAGACATGACACCGATAATAATCCAAGACGGCGAGAAGGTAGGAAGATAGCGGAACCCTAAGATTACCAAGGGTAAAAGCCCGGACATACAATCCAAAGATATCAGCAGGAGGATCACAGATGGATTGCCCTCTTTCCGGATACCGGATCAAATTAGGGTTTTGCAAGAAGTATGTGGACACGAAGTTCTGATAATCAGAACGACTAAATACATTGGTTATGCTACCTATTCCTCTCTTCGACATTGTAAGGGAATAAACAAAGAAGAAAGATGGAGAAGGTTACCTGATGGAGACCGATGAACAGAGCAAGCGGAAGAAGAAATTTTGGGGTAATATACAATAACAAGGAAATAACCCTTTTTTTTTCTTGGTAATAAGTTGGTATTTATGGGTAATAATCACGGGTAACTACCCAGTGATAAGTCACCCCGGGTTTCGCGCCAACAAGTTGCCACTAAGGGATAAGCTGTTATTATGACCCTTTATACGCAGCTTTAATGAGGGATTAAGCTGATCCGATGGACAAGTTGCGTCACGGAATGGAGCACAACTTTGGATTCTAACCGGACACCCTGATGACAGTCTCCGTATCCGAAGCAGAAGTAGAGCCATCTTCGCACATGTAAATTCACTTATCTATATACCCAGAATGGAGCTCGACCTCCATTCAAAATGATTAGTCCAGAGCTTAAGGTAACAAATACCCAGCTCCGAGGAAATATACAAGAAAGATCGGATATAGATCTTTTTCCATGATTATCCGATTAAACAATATATCGAGGTCCGAATTACTAGGACATGCTTTGTAACAAGATTACTACAAATCTTCTCAAGAAGGAAATAAGATATTCATAAAGGAGGAAGAGATTTACCCTAATTCTCTTACCCTCCTCTCCAAGTTTCCTACCCTCTATATAAATAGAGGAAGATATCATACGGCATCATCATCTTTGCCCTCTAAACATACACAACAAACATAGGCGTAAAGCGGCCGCAGCCCTCTTACCGGAAGAGAATCGCCTACAAACAATCATCAACACCCTCATCCCCATACTCACACCTCTGGTTGAGCCATAGTACGATTATTTGATCAAACAACTGTCACTCTGTCTTGAAACAAGACATATGTTTCCCTCAGAGTCGAACGAGATTTTCTGTAAATCAACTTTCTCACTAAGGTATGCACTTGTGCTTCCACTCGGAGAATCTTGAGTTACATTAATCGTAGGTCTACCGTAATAAAGCTCGGGAATCTGAGCATTATTATATCCTGCTTCCCTCCTTTTCAGTTTCATTTCTTGTCCCCGGAACTTAGCAACTATCCGAGTCAAGGACATATCAGAGAAATCTGCTTTCTCTTGCAAAGTGGTAATATTATTACTCCACTTTTCCGGCAAAGAGCTCAAAAATTTCTCGGCTTTTTTCTCCTCAGAATAAGTAACATCAAATGCTTGCAATTCTGCTAACTAGTGATAATACCGTGTAATAAGTTGATCTAAGTTCTCACTTCTTAACCCATTGAATACATTATACTGATGTTTTAAAAGGTCTCTTCGATTCTTTTTAAGTGTTTCATCCCCTTCACAATGATTTTTTAATGCTATCCAAAGTTCTTTAGAAGTATTGAATCCATTAAATAAATGTAATATTTCTTGTGCCAATGACATTTTTAAACATGATAGTGCCTTTTTCTCTGCCTCATAATTTTTTATTGGATTCAGTCATGTCTTGGTAAGCATAAACTTTGTTAACACCACTATCTTCATAAGTTGGGGCACTATATCCTTCAGTCATACAAGTCCACATTCTAATGTCCGTGAATTGCATAAAGGATTCGAATCGACCTTTCCACGAAAAGTATTGGTCAATGATCATCAGCTTGGGTGGTGAATTACCTTTACCGGTCTCATGGTCCATTAGTATTAATTGGTTAAGATAATTTGCTGCCATTGTGTATGAAGTTTAACCTATAAACACGCAAAGTACACAAGAACACGCAAACTTGGGAACACTCAAATGAAACGAGCAAAAGTGTCAGAAACACGTAAATACACTAGAACTCTCAAACCACAGAAACACTCAAACAGAATGCACAAATCAGGAACACACAAATCTGCCTAGGAAATAACGAAAACACGCAAACTGTACAAGTACAAGAAAACGCAAAGTACAAGTACAAGAACACACAAAACACGAGAATCACCACTTTTCAATCTTTCTTAGATCTATAACCCAATTTTGTTAATTGATCAATGAATCTTTGAAAAAAAGTGATGTTAGGATTGAGATATGTTTGATTTTGGTGTCAAGTTTGAACCTTTATTTCAAACGAACCCAAAACACGTCTCCACCTAAGAACACGCAAAAGCCAAGATACCAATGATGATATACCCTATACGGAGCTAGAGCTCCGTATCTGAAGCAGAAGTAGAGCCATCTCCGCATAGGTAAATTCACTTATCTATATACCCAGAACGGAGCTTTGACCTCCGTTCAAAATGATTAGTCCGGAGCTTAAGGTAACAAATACCCAGCTTCGAGGAAATATACAAAGTCAGAATCCTTGAGGGCCAGCATTGAGCCCGCCGAATCAAGGACCGATCAGATCCGCAGTGACACCACCCAGAAGCAGTAGCGAGTTTGTAGTGACACCTCTCCAAAGGCAGAGCCCGAAACAAGCCAGGCCAGGCTTCACACTCATAAAACAAAGAACGCAGATACCCCTAGGGGGTAATAATAGGGCATCGACGTCGGCAGAGCACGAAATAAACGATGCGTACGTGCAAGCCAATTATGATGCCCTAAGCGCAATCATGAACCGCCTGAGAGAAGCAGGTCAGATCCGCACTGTCACCAGGAACCTGGAAAATGAATATGATTCTGACTCAGTGGATGAATATATTGAGGCAGAACCTCCTTCGAGAAGAACAAATGAAAGGACACCACACCAACAGGAAAGACAAACTCAAACAACTCCCATTCCAACAAGGACGACTGGAATGCAGATAGGAGAAAGAAGAAATTTTGCCACTCGCGGAGAATAAGTAATCTTCCAACAACCGCTGCAAAGGGTTCCGTCTAGGACCAGCAGAGGTCCGGAAGTTACCCCGGGACTTCAGCGGAATCAAGATGGGTCAAGAGAAAACCAGCAAGGATTCCTCCAGACCAGAAGGAATATAGTCCGCCCGGACCATGATTTATACGAACCAGAAAACCCAGAACCGGTCGATCTATCCCACCTTGTGAACCCCGATAGCCCATTCTCAACGGCTATACAGAGCCATGCCCTGCCATTAAAGATGAAATACCCCCAGCATTTGGGGTACTATGATGGAAAAAGTGATCCGGATGACTTCTTGAAGAAGTTCATCGGAGCAGCATTGATTCAAAGATGGGATATGCCCACCACATGCCATGCATTCTCTTTTCAGACTTTGTTATTCTTTTAATAATGCTAGGCTAGTAGGCTGAATACTTGTTTGGATCAATGTGATCATGTAGACGTTTATTGTTTTACTTTGTTTGTTAGAATCTGTTGGAGTGTGTTTTACTGTTTATCGTAGATCCATGTTTATTAGTAATTCATATTGTTATAGGTTCTATATCCGAATATATTAGTTTAATTCTGATAGTTGTCTATGATCATACACTAGGACTAATATGCTAGGATGGAAAACACTAGTCTGTCTATAACTAGATGTAAAAGGTGATTCACTTGTAACCGAGGGATCCAGAACCATAATAGTTAGGATGAATTGAACATGATGCTTAACAATGTCAGACGCGATCCAGTGACTTGTAACCGAGCACTGTGGTCACCGGAGAGAATTATTATCTGGTCATGGCTTAAGAGCCGGGTAACTAAAAGATGAACTAGTAACACAAACTTTAGGTCATTAATGCTTAAACAATGAATCTAACGAGAATTTGTTTATAGGTTAGTGTGAGTCTAACGACAGCACTAGTAATTAGGCAAAGTGAATCTAATGAGAATCTGAGCCATGATTAAGTTTCCAACAGTCTAGCAAACGGGTAGGATAGTATTTGGTCGTACCATGAGATCGGAGATGCCAAACAAGTATTTTAATTTTATTACTGTTATTTGCTTTTCTCAAACTATTTTCAGACTGAGCCTCTCGCTGAATAAGCGGTTGCGGCTTTTATTTACTTTTTATTGCATTAATATAATAGGAAATCGTGACAACCCCACAACCGCTAGAATTACACATATTATTAGATTAGGTAGTGCAAGCGTCCCTGCGAACGGTCCTGTAATTTACCACTAGACTATACTACGCTGACCAGGTTCTCTGCTCGTAAGTGTGTGTTAGTTTTAGGATAATTACTTGTACAACATTTATAAATTTAAAAGCTCGAATAAGAATAAAAACGCACATCTATCCTTTCGGCACCAGATGGGTTTTCAGGTGCAAAAAGGATGAAAAGGGCATTGTGACATGAAATAAAGCTCGGCTAGTTGTTCAAGGTTTTGCTCAACAGGAAGGGTTGGACTACACTGAGGTATTTGCACCGGTTTCTAGGCTAGAAGCCATATGCTTGTTTCTAGCTTTTGCTGCCTTCAAGGACATTAAGGTATATCAGTTGGATGTCAAGAGTGCATTCTTATATGGTACTGTCCAGGAATTAGTGTATGTTACCCAACCGCCAGGGTTTGAAGATCCAGATCATCCTGATAGAGTCTATCGACTGAATAAGGCACTGTATGGATTGCATCAAGCTCCTAGGGCATGGTACGACAAACTGTCAAAGCATCTTCTTGAAAATGGATTTGAAAGAGGATTGATCGATAGTACTTTGTTTACGAAATGGAAGGGAGAGGATTTCCTACTTGTACAAGTTTACGTGGATGACATTATTTTTGGGTCATCTGACGAAAAGATGTGCAAGGAATTCGAGCAGATTATGAAAGCGCTTTTGAAATAAGTGCTATGGCAGAGATGAATTTCTTTTTGGGTTTACAGGTTGAACAGAAAAAGGACGGATTCTTCATCCATCAGACGAAGTATGCACAAGATATTTTAAAACGATTTGGAATGGAAGATACTTCACTGATGGATACTCCCATACAAAAGAACCATCAACTTGGGATGTTTTCTTTTAACGATCCAGAGGTTGATCCTACTCGTTACAGGGCCATGATAGGTTCGTTGATGTATCTTACAACATCAAGACCAGATATCATGTTTGCGGTTTGTTTATGTGCACGTTATCAGTCATGTCCCAGGGAAAGTCACATGAAAGCTGTTAAGCGAATTCTTCGCTACCTCAAAGGGCAACCAGTGCTGGGTCTTTGGTATTCAATTGGGGGAGACTTTGAGTTCGTGGCTTATACAGATGCTGACTATGGTGGCTGCAATTTTGATAGGAAATCGACTTCAGGTGGATGTCAGTTCTTAGGAGGGAGATTGGTCTCATGGCAATGTAAGAAGCAGACTTCTGTTGCAATCTCGTCTTGCGAGGCAGAATACATGGCAGCTGGTGGATGTTGTTCACAGGTTCTATGGATTCAGCAACAACTGCGTGATTACGGTCAGAATTTCCTTTGTACTCCTATTAAGATAGACAATGAATCCACCTTATCCATTACCAATAATCCTGTTAAGCACAGTAGGACTAAGCACATAGACATAAGGTTTCATTTTATACGTGATTGTGCTGTTAAGAAATTAATAGTCCTAGAAAAGGTGCCGAGTGACTTTAATTTAGCCGATCTGTTCACTAAGGCTTTCGACCGAACTCGTTTCCAGTTGCTAGTCCAATTGATTGGAATGAGAAATCTATAGTGACAGTGTCTCTCAAAAGGAACTTTGTAAAATGTGTCAGTGTTTGTGTCGTTATGTATGTGTGTCATATAGTGTCAGAAAAACAAAATAAAAATGAGAAAAATCAGAAAAGAAAAAGAAAATAATAAATAGAGTAAGGTCACTGCATTAAGACGATTAGACGTGACGATACTTTAGCTTTTAAGCCTACTTAATTGTACTTTAAAATGCCCAGTTCAGTGATACCATTATATGATGTATCGGTAGGCACAAAGTACCAAGGTTTCCTTATAATCTGAACTTAAATGTATACAATGTTCTTATGGGAAACATATTCAGATATATGGCTGAGAATGCCTACTTTTCAAATGATTAGATCTGGTCCTTAAATCTTACGAAAGATCTAGCATTGTAATTATGTATATTTGGTTTTTATATAGAAGGTCTCGGGTACATACATGTGTGTGTATTGCTTTTCGGATGTATATTTGTGACAAGATATGCAAATATCTAATAAATCTTTTGAAAATTATGGAGCTAATGTGGCCTTTGAGATTCGGACAAGTAAGTCCTTGGGGTGTCTTTGTATACCTAGCCTACCTAAAGCTTCCAACTTGGGATAGGTTGTCAGAAAGTTCGCTACACGGGTCTCATCGAAAGTCACGGGTTTCCATAAGCGCTTTAAACAATGTCACAAATATGCAAGTACTTAGCATTATGCAATGTTGGGTATATTTCCGTACGTGAGTCAAGTTATGTCTCTTTGCATGTGAGGAATCACCGACCTGTCACCGCTGACTTGATTCTTAAAGACCGCCTCCCTGTAGTTACCAAATGTCTTAATCTTAGTGCTTGTGTCGATTGTGAGAGTATATCTGAATGTGGGTCACTTAAGTTCGCAAACTTGATTAAGTGGCATATTAGGCTACTCGGATTACATGGTGACTGTCCTTGTCCAGGGTATGTCGAAAGTGTCACAAAACCAAAAGGAAACTAGAAGTACCGAGTGTTTAAGAGGACAAACATATTGGTAATCATTTTTGGATCACTGTTCATAACTAATAATAAGAGAATTATTTCTCACTTGTAGGCTTATGTAACATGCTAATCTGATCTAATCAGCAGTAACTTTAGCTCTTGTAACTATGTTATTCGTTTATGTTCTGTGTTTGTGTGTGTGTGTGTTATGTTTTTCGTAAAGTGTGTAATTTTTATTTTTGTATTGTTTAAAATAAAAGTTCCTATTGCACGAGAGACAAAGTCAGAATAGAATCTAGTTTCCAAGAGGACTCAACTACGTTCTATGAACATTGAATAAACGAGTAGGGTAATTAAGCGATAGTGTTGTGATCAAATGCTAAAAGAAAGTGTGTCATATTAACAGAATATGGGTTTAAGGAAAAGAACACTGAGTTGTTGATTTCAATAAATAGATATTGAGTTAATGTATTTATGTATTTTATCTTAGAAAGAAGATTTTCATAAGAGTGGACACTGAGATGTTCATAGTCTTGAATTTAATCTTTAGAAGAATTATTTTGTTTTGATCTTTAGAAAGAAGATTTTCATAGAATGAACACAGAGATGATTCATAGTTTGAATTTGATCTTTGAAAAGGTTGTTGTTTAATCAAAAAGATTTGGAACAGAGATTCCAAATGATTTTGCTGACGTTTGATCGTGCTTACAGTGAATTATATGACCTCAATGTGACTTTGGTTAATAATAGACTGTTAAGTATATTCATTTTATCTTGTAAATTTATTCAACTCTTCAGATTGTATGTTATTACTTTGAGAAGATTTGATGTTGTTTGTTGAGATGTGCAGGATAATGGACAGATGTTTGATTTTGTAGGTTGTCAAGCAAGATCTCATAACGGAAGCAAGATATGGATCATGCAAATCTATATGAAACAAAGATAAATAATAGTTTGAGGGGGCAATCATAGGAGTATTTATAATTGTTATATAGTTTAACCAAGATGTATACTAGAATGATGAGGCAATCATAAAAGTATTACATTTGGTATCACTTCTTTTATGCAAAAATATAGGTGATTAGGTTTTAGTTAGATGTCTTTACTGGGTTAAAGACAAATGACTTTAGAAACTAAATCTATATATATTTGCATGATAAGGTAGACAAGAATGGAAGACCTTAGGGTAGGTTATCCATAACTGTCATTAGAATGATAAGACAGGATTCTTAAGATTCTAGACTTTTGATAAGACTGACGGATAAACAATGAGATAGTGTTCTCAAGGTTTGTCAATTGATTTGTAGTTCTAGACTAAGATAATGTCATACAGATTTTTATGACTTATGATAGTGAAGAATGACAAAACTTGGAGAAGAAAATGAAAAATGTAGTTCTAGATTAAGTCATTGCTATATATTGTGATGAAATAATGAAGAATAACATTATTATTTTTATCTTGTGTGTGTGTTTTAAGCTTGTATGTGCAAATATAGGCACAAGAAGCTGTATTTTACATGTTTTGTCTGAAGACTTTGATAGTAATCAGAAGAAAAATTCAAGTTATGAAGATATAGAGACAAAGTATTGCTTTGAAACAGGTTCCATGTTCCTGAAGTTTGTGATTCAAGTTTCAAAGTTTCTGGTTTTCATGGAAGTCAACTAGTTCAGGATTGATTGTTGGAAATTTTTACCTCTCTATCACATGCCGGTTAGGCAAGGCGAGCAGGGACTCGAGATATGCTTAATTCAGAGAGATTTATCGTTGAGGGGGAGAACTACAACAAGCTATGGTGCATTAGTTGATTATCATGACGATACAGAGAGTTTGAAGTTTGCTGATCAAATCTGAAGTTTCAGAAGATGAAGTTTCGGGTATAGCAATATAATTTTTGGTGTCTCGAAATTATCTTTTTCAGTGTATTTGCAGAGAAGTCAATCTAAAGGAAGGATTTCTATGCAAAAGACTGAAGTGTTCAAGACAAACGTATTGTCTTGATATTCAAAGAGCTAAGAACATCAGGTTTTTATAATATATACATATATAGAAATTACAAGATGTTGATAGTTATATTTCTTTATAGTTGAAGATCTTAGATATAGAAATCTTATTTTTAATATAGAAGATTATCAACTTCATATTTATTTACCTTATACATCGACATAATGTGAATGTAGAAGGTTAAGTAAAACCTTAGACATCGACATAATGTGACTGCAGAAGGTTACGTAAAACCTTAGATATAGACTTAATGTGAATGTAGAAGGTTATGAAAAACTTTTGACATAGACATTAAGTGAATATAAAAGGCATTATTTAGTTTAAATGCCTTAGACATAGAAATGAAATGTTTGAATGTGAAAGGCTAGTAGTTGTTTATGTAAAGCCTTAGACATAGATATATCGTTTGAATTTGAAAGGTTTTAATATGTAAACCTTAGAAATAGAAACGTTTATATGAATGTGAAAGGATAGGTGATGATGTACCCTATACGGAGCTCTAGCTCCGTATCCAAAGCAGAAGCAGAGGCACCTTCGTGCAGGTAAGATTACATGTCTACATACCCAGAACGGAGCTCACCCTCCGTTCAATATGATCATTCCGGAGCTCCTGAGGTAACAAATACCCTGCTCCGAGAGAAAATATGCCAAGAAGATCAGACGCATATTCTTTCTATGATTATCCATAATAAAGGTCCGACAATCGCGGACGTGGCTCGAAGAAGAGATATCACAAATCTTCTTAAAAGATAGATGATATCCTTAAAGAGGAAAAGATTTACCCTAACTCCTTTTCCTCTCCTCCAAGCTTTCTAACCCCTATATATAGGGATGAATTTACGTCCAAGAGATTCATTCACCTATTGAGAGAAAAAACCCTAATACAACCAGGCGTAAAGCGGCCTCTCGGACCCTTTTACCATAAGGGAATCTCCTCTCTATAATACAAACACCTTAGGTCGGAGCCATAGTGTGATTATTTGATCAAACAAATTGGCGTCATCCGTGGGACCAAATATAATAACCGAGCCCATCACTGATCAAAAAAAAAAGGCCGACCTTAACCCTAGAGTAAGGGAAGTTCGTGGTGGCAGTTACGGACTGTCCCGATCCTTCCCTGAAATAGGAACCAAAAGGAAGGGCATGGGAGGTAACGCCATTATCGAGGACATAGTCTTTGATTCCAAGGAAGCCGACATGTTTTCAGAAGACCCGCTGGTGATACAGGTCACCGTCTGTGATATCCTAGTCCATAGGGTATACATAGACGGAGGTAGCGAATGTGATGTTCTTTACGAACATTGTTTTCTACAGTTACCTGATCAAGTGCGGAGCCTGATGACCTCCGCTAAAACACCCTTAATAGGATTCGCAGGGGAGCGGACCTGGCCGGTTGGGGAAATCAATTTATCCGTTCAGATCGGCCAGTCCCCCACCGTCAGGACGGAGGACCTTGACTTTGCCATAGTAAGGTCTCCCTCCCCCTATAACATGTTATTAGGCAGGCCCGCCATTAGGAAGCTAGGAATTGTCGCGTCAACAATCCACTCGGTGGTTAAATTCCTGACCCCAGAAGGGGTATGGACAATAGAGTCCCTTCGCGACACTGGGAGACACGTTCATGGTGAAAAACGGGTCAGAGAAGAGACGAAGGTCACAATCCCACCACAACAGAGCAGGATAAAGAAGAAGGAATCGCGATAAATCCGGCATTCCCGGAGCAGCTGATCTCAATAGGAAAGCAACTGCCAACATAATTCAAGTCAAGGCTTCAAAAGTTATTAAAAGATAACATGGATGTCTTCGCGTGGGAATACTCCGACATGACAGGAGTCCCCCGGAAAATATTAGTGCGAGGCGAAGAATTCATAACGGAGCACAAGCTGAATGAACATAGGCACCTGACCCCTGTTCACCAGAAGAAGAGATCCTTAGCAGCGGAAAAAGATGAGGCCGCATTGAAAGAAGTAGAAGAACTTTTAAAATCCAGGATAATAAAAGAATCGGTGTATCCGACATGGGTAGCCAACCCGGTCATGGTAAAGAAAAGCGATGGAGGGTGGCGGATGTGTGTGGACTTTACAAACAAAAATAAAGCCACGCCAAAAGACTGCTACCCCCTACCCGAGATTGACTGGAAAGTCGAATCCGTAGCATACTTTAGGCTGAAATGCTTTTTAGACGCATATAAAGGATACCACCCGATACAAATGGCCGAAGGCGACGAGGGGAAGACATCGTTCTACACTAGCAAAGGAATATACTGTTACACGAAAATGCCGTTCGGTCTAAAAAATGCAGGAGCCACCTACCAGCGATTGGTCGATAAAGTATTCCAACATCAGATAGGCAGAAACTTGGAAGCCTATGTCGACGACATGGTCATCAAAAGTAAAACTGAAAAGAACTGTTGACATACATACAGGAAACCTTCAACACCTTAAGGAGCATCAACATGAAGCTCAACCCTAAGAAGTGCTCATTTGGGGTAGAAGAAGGAAAATTCCTGGGGTATTACATAACAAAGAAAGAAATACAAGCTAATCCATCCAAAGTAAACAAGCTTTCGCAATTGCTCACACCAACTTCCATAAAGGAAGTACAAAGCCTGAATGGGAAGTTGGCAGCGTTGAGCAGATTCCTATCCAGGGGAGCAGAAAAACAGCTCCCATTCTTCAAAACGCTCAAAGGGTGTATCGACAAAAAAACCTTTAAATGGACCGTCGAAGCTGATGAGTCCTTTGAGCAAATGAAGAAGTACATTGCGGTGCTACCAATCTTAACATCTCCCATAGCAGGAGAGACCCTATACATATATATAGCATCCTCCGCGGAATACGTAAGCTCCGTGTTGTTAGCAGAAAGAGACAAGAAGCAAATACCAATCTATTTCGTCAGCAGAATACTACAAGGAGCGGAAGCACGGTATCCGGAGCTTGAGAAATTAGTCCTGGCATTGGTTCACACCGCCAGAAGGCTACGAAGGCATTTTCAAGCCCACAACATTGTTGTCTTAACGGATAAACCAATCAAACAGGTGTTACTTAAACCAGAAAAGTCGGGAAGAATGGCCAAATGGGCCATCGAACTCGGAGAACATGACATCGAGTTTCATGCTCGGAACTCGATGAAAGGACAAGTGCTGGCCGACTTCATTGCAGAAACTCAACATAATGAAGAAACTGAGCTACAAGCCACTCAAGCACGTTGACCATTACCGAAGAAAATGACGACAGCGAATGGCAGCTGTACACAAACGGAGCCTCAAGCAAAAGTGGCCCCGGAGCAGGATTAATGTTGATAGGGCCAGATAAGAAAGAATACACGTACGCACTAAGGTTCGAATTCGAAACAACGAATAACGAAGCAGAATACGAAGCACTACTAGCAGGGCTTCGCATAGCAAAAGAAATGAGGGTCCGCCACATCCATGTATACGTGGACTCGCAGCTAGTAGCAAAACAAGTCCAAGGAGAATTCGAAGCAAAGCAACCCACAATTAAAAAATACCCAGAGAAAGTCCACGAGCTGGTAAATTGCTTCGGATCATTTGAAATAGAGCATATAAGGAGGAATCAAAACCAAAAGGCAGATGCGTTGAGCAAACTGGCATCCCTTACATTTTCACGCCTAGCCAAGGACGTCCTAATCGAAGTACTCAAAGATAGGTCAATAAATGAAAAAGAGGTACTAACTGCAATTGCGGAAGACCCTAATAACTGGATGAAGCCTATAAGAGAATACTTGATAAGCGGACTCCTCCCAGAAGACAAAAACGAAGCTAGGAAAATACGAATTAAGGCACCACAGTTTAAGATCATGGATGGAATACTATATAAAAGGCCTTTCTAACCCCATGGCTAAGATGTGTAGGACCAAATGAGGCCAGCCTGATAATCACATACACGCATGGAGGAGTCTGTGAACATCACGCTGGCCCGAGGTCAATTGTAGCAAAAATACTAAGGCTCGGCTATTATTGGCCAACCATGCATCAGGACGCATCAGCAATACTACAGGTATGCGTAAATTGCCAACTACACACAAATGTTAGTAGAATGCCAAAACAAGACATGACCTCCATCATCTCCGCATGGCCATTTGCGCAATGGGGGATTGATATAGTCGGACCATTGCCATTAGCGTCCTCGGAGCATAGATTCTTGGTTGTTGCAATTGATTACTTCACCAAATGGGTAGAAGCAAAGCCACTGACAGAGATAACAGGGAAAAATATAGAAAAATTTATCTTCGAACTTATCATATGCCGATTCGGAGTACCACATATCATCATCTCTGACAATGGAAAACAATTCTCGGAGGGTACCTTCCCAGATTTCTGCAGTTGGCTAAAAATTCAGCAGAACTTCACATCCGTATACCACCCTCAGGGTAACGGAATGGTCAAAGTAACAAACCGAGACTTGGTAAAAGGCATTGAAAAAAGGTTGGGACCCACCCGGAAAAGATGGGTAGACGAAATACCCTTGGTACTCTGGGGACTTAGGACTACACCGAAGATGGGAACAAAGAAAACCCCCTTCAGCTTGGTGTATGGGCAGTCTTTCCAACGGAGCTTCAAGTCTCTACCTGCAGGGTATCCAACCTAGAAACGGAGAATAACGATGAAAATCTCCGAATAGATCTGGACATCCTGGACGAACGAAGGGAAATAGCAGCAATAAGAGCAGCATCCTACAGACAAAAAGTAGAAAGCTACTACAACAAAAGGGTGCGGAAGTCAACCTTCAAACCAGGAGATTATGTGCTCAGGCTCAATAGCCAGAGCAAAGAAGAGGAAAAAGGCAAGCTCAGCCAAACGCGGGAAGGACCATATAAAGTGGCCCAAGCCTACGGTAATGGAACCTATGACTTGGTCGACATGGAAGACAAGTCAGTCGGAAGATCATGGAACGCAACCAATCTCCGTCGGTTCTATCACTAAATAAGACAGAGCTCCGAAAAATATGTATTACTTATTTTCGAGCAAGTCTTTAATAAAATCAGAATTAAGCGAATAGGGTCGCAACCTTTCGCAATATAATTATAAGTACGTACAAGTAATTAAATACATAATAAAGTTGGAGTAAGAGGACGGTCATTAAATCCAACGTAACTATGGCAAAGTCTTACGCACAAAGATAAGCCCGATTACAACTCAGGCATTAAGATAATAAGTCTTTTGGCATCACGCCACTAAGATAAAAACAGAGTGCAGAGAGTATAACAAACCAATATAAAATTGTTCACGAAACAATACACAAATCGAGTAGTCAAATTTTGTCATGAATCAGGAAGAGGTACGAGGCTTCTTCTGTAGCAGATCTTCAACAGTGGCAGAATCATTAGCAGAGATCTCTTTTACAAAAGGAAAATCTGCACTGGCAAGAGCATCTTCAGCTGCTGCCACTTTCTCCGAGGAATCGTCTACAAAGTCTGAGGCAAGAATAATCTGTCCATCCCTTGCTAGCTGGCTCAACACAGACGCCCTCTCCTGGGCACAATTGGCATTCACAACCTCCGCCAGCAGCACACCAGCCTCTTCACTCCTTATCAGTTCTGCACAAACATATGGGATGACCTCAGACACAATCCTCTTGGATTTCAACTCAGCAGCAGCAGTCTCTTGGCGGGCTTCCTGCAATTGGGCTTCAAGCTCAGCAATTCGGGCATCCTTATCATCAATAGCTTTTTTACTTGCCTCGCAGAACGACCCCATATTGTTAATTCTTGCCTGAACACTCTGCAGCTGCCGTGCAAAAATAGAACACTGCTCCCTTTGCTCCGCCATCTGCCTCTTCGAAGAAAGAAGATCATTCTGCAAACGAGTAATAAAGAACTCTTTCCCGTGACAAGAACTGCATACAGAGGATCCCTCCTCACGGCGACGACCCCTCAAGTTAGCCAACTATCCCTCCATATCTGCATACCGTTGAACCAAAAGCCGTTGACGGGCACTTACAACAGTTCCAACAATGGTGCTCATATAAAGAAGCTGATCATAAGAAGCATGCAAGTTTCCAGCATTCATTAACATTAACTCCCGGACCCATTCATCAGGAACAAAGCGAAGAAGGAGATCTTCCACCACCTCAGGTTCAGGAACATCTACATATATGACATAAAATAATTAAATAAGGGTATCACAAGAAAGGAATATACTCGCAGTTACTCACTCAGATTTGGAGCTTCAGGATGACGCTCACATATTAGCATTGTGTCAAAAATGGACCAAGGCTTTGCCTTCTCTTTTGGGGCCTTCGAAGAAGACCTCGAAGAAGCCTTTCTCTTCTTAGAAGGAGTTGAAGTCGATGGAACCTCCTTCTTAACAACAACCTCCTGCTCCACAGGCTCTGCAGATAGCAAATTTGCAAAAATTACGGACAATTTGGGTTGACACTCCAACAAAGGACCCTTCACAAACTGAGCCAAAGTAACCCCTGCAGAACGTTTTTTCACGCACATTAAGCAACAACAATAAAAATAAGCAGTTGAGCCAAAATTACCTACCATTTCCTCCAACAAGAATCTTGGTATCCACTCATTTAGGCCACTGCTTCAGAATACCGGCTTGGTACAAAACAACATCGGGATAATGGTCCAACTTAATGGGATTCTCAAGCGCGTATGCGGGTGCTGGCTCCTTAAACTTTGTTGGCTTTTCACCAGTCAACAACACAGAGTATGCCTCGGGAATTACGAAAGACTGAACAAACACAAACTCGTTCTTCCACCCCTTCACATCAGTACTACCAGGAAGAAAGCAATCGACCTTGGGTTTCTTCTGTATTGTCACCCAATCGCCGGCGTCACACAAATCAAAAAAGACAGAAAACAAATCTACAGTCACCTCACCACCATACGCACAACAAAGAATTTCAAAACCAATAATACGGGCAATGCCGTTGGGATGCATAAAGGAGAACAGACAGTTATAATGGCTAAGGACGTCAAGAAAGAAAGGGGAAAGCGAAAACCTCATATTCCCTCGGGTAACATGGGCAACATACAGACCCACAAAACCCTGAGGGGGATTCGCAACAGTTTACCCAGGAGACGGAAATTGAACCGCCTTAACTAACTTTGGCAAATAGGTGGTGCAAAACCACCCTAACCCCTCGGGGGTAACAACGGAGGAAAGATCACTACGTCCTACTTTTGCCATTTCTAAGATCAATTAAAGGAAGGAATTGAAAGAAATACGGCTGACCTGGAGATCTTGACAAATTAGGGCAGAGAGAATGAAGCGAAAAAAAAAAAAAAAAAAAAAAAAAAAAAAAAAAAAAAAAAAAAAAAAAAAAAAAAAAAAAAAAAAAAAAAAAAAAAAAAAAAAAAAAAAAAAAAAAAAAAAAAAAAAAAAAAAAAAAAAAAAAAAAAAAAAAAAAAAAAAAAAAAAAAAAAAAAAAAAAAAAAAAAAAAAAAAAAAAAAAAAAAAAAAAAAAAAAAAAAAAAAAAAAAAAAAAAAAAAAAAAAAAAAAAAAAAAAAAAAAAAAAAAAAAAAAAAAAAAAAAAAAAAAAAAAAAAAAAAAAAAAAAAAAAAAAAAAAAAAAAAAAAAAAAAAAAAAAAAAAAAAAAAAAAAAAAAAAAAAAAAAAAAAAAAAAAAAAAAAAAAAAAAAAAAAAAAAAAAAAAAAAAAAAAAAAAAAAAAAAAAAAAAAAAAAAAAAAAAAAAAAAAAAAAAAAAAAAAAAAAAAAAAAAAAAAAAAAAAAAAAAAAAAAAAAAAAAAAAAAAAAAAAAAAAAAAAAAAAAAAAAAAAAAAAAAAAAAAAAAAAAAAAAAAAAAAAAAAAAAAAAAAAAAAAAAAAAAAAAAAAAAAAAAAAAAAAAAAAAAAAAAAAAAAAAAAAAAAAAAAAAAAAAAAAAAAAAAAAAAAAAAAAAAAAAAAAAAAAAAAAAAAAAAAAAAAAAAAAAAAAAAAAAAAAAAAAAAAAAAAAAAAAAAAAAAAAAAAAAAAAAAAAAAAAAAAAAAAAAAAAAAAAAAAAAAAAAAAAAAAAAAAAAAAAAAAAAAAAAAAAAAAAAAAAAAAAAAAAAAAAAAAAAAAAAAAAAAAAAAAAAAAAAAAAAAAAAAAAAAAAAAAAAAAAAAAAAAAAAAAAAAAAAAAAAAAAAAAAAAAAAAAAAAAAAAAAAAAAAAAAAAAAAAAAAAAAAAAAAAAAAAAAAAAAAAAAAAAAAAAAAAAAAAAAAAAAAAAAAAAAAAAAAAAAAAAAAAAAAAAAAAAAAAAAAAAAAAAAAAAAAAAAAAAAAAAAAAAAAAAAAAAAAAAAAAAAAAAAAAAAAAAAAAAAAAAAAAAAAAAAAAAAAAAAAAAAAAAAAAAAAAAAAAAAAAAAAAAAAAAAAAAAAAAAAAAAAAAAAAAAAAAAAAAAAAAAAAAAAAAAAAAAAAAAAAAAAAAAAAAAAAAAAAAAAAAAAAAAAAAAAAAAAAAAAAAAAAAAAAAAAAAAAAAAAAAAAAAAAAAAAAAAAAAAAAAAAAAAAAAAAAAAAAAAAAAAAAAAAAAAAAAAAAAAAAAAAAAAAAAAAAAAAAAAAAAAAAAAAAAAAAAAAAAAAAAAAAAAAAAAAAAAAAAAAAAAAAAAAAAAAAAAAAAAAAAAAAAAAAAAAAAAAAAAAAAAAAAAAAAAAAAAAAAAAAAAAAAAAAAAAAAAAAAAAAAAAAAAAAAAAAAAAAAAAAAAAAAAAAAAAAAAAAAAAAAAAAAAAAAAAAAAAAAAAAAAAAAAAAAAAAAAAAAAAAAAAAAAAAAAAAAAAAAAAAAAAAAAAAAAAAAAAAAAAAAAAAAAAAAAAAAAAAAAAAAAAAAAAAAAAAAAAAAAAAAAAAAAAAAAAAAAAAAAAAAAAAAAAAAAAAAAAAAAAAAAAAAAAAAAAAAAAAAAAAAAAAAAAAAAAAAAAAAAAAAAAAAAAAAAAAAAAAAAAAAAAAAAAAAAAAAAAAAAAAAAAAAAAAAAAAAAAAAAAAAAAAAAAAAAAAAAAAAAAAAAAAAAAAAAAAAAAAAAAAAAAGGCCGACCTTAACCCTAGAGTAAGGGAAGTTCGTGGTGGCAGTTACGGACTGTCCCGATCCTTCCCTGAAATAGGAACCAAAAGGAAGGGCATGGGAGGTAACGCCATTATCGAGGACATAGTCTTTGATTCCAAGGAAGCCGACATGTTTTCAGAAGACCCGCTGGTGATACAGGTCACCGTCTGTAATATCCTAGTCCACGGGGTGTACATAGACGGAGGTAGCGAATGTAATGTTGTTTACGAACACTGTTTTCTACAATTCCGTGATCAAGTACGGAGCCTGATGACCTCCTCTAAAACACCCTTAATAGGGTTCGCAGGGGAGCGGACCTGGCCGGTTTGGAAAATCAATTTACCCGTTCAAATCGGTCAGTCCCCCACGGTTAGGACGGAAGATCTTGACTTTACCATATTAAGGTCTCCCTCCCCCTATAACATGTTATTAGGCAGGCCTGCTATTAGGAAGCTAGGAATTGTCGCGTCAACAATCCACTCGGTGGTTAAATTCCTGACCCCAGAAGGGGTATGGACAATAGAGTCCCTTCGCGACACTGGGAGACACGTTCATGGTATAAAACGGGCCAGAGAAGAGACGAAGGTCACAATCCCAACAATAGCAGAGCAGGACAAAGAAGAAGGAGTCGCGATAAATCCGTCATTCCCGGAGCAGTTAATCTTAATAGGAAAAGAACTGCCAACAAAATTCAAGTCAAGGCTTCAAGAGTTATTAAAAGATAACATGGATGTATTCGCGTGGGAATACTCCAATATGACAGGAGTTCCCTGGAAAATATCAGTGAGAGGCGAAGAATTCATAACGGAGCACAAGCTGAATGAACATAGGCACCTGACCCCTGTTCACCAGAAGAAGAGATCCTTAGCAGCGGAAAAAGATGAGGCCGCATTGAAAGAAGTAGAAGAACTTTTAAAATCCAGGATAATAAAAGAATCGGTGTACCCGACATGGGTAGCCAACCCGTTCACGGTAAAGAAAAGCGACGGAGGGTGGCAGATGTGCGTGGACTTTACAAACATAAATAAGGCCACACCCAAAGACTGCTACCCCCTACCCAAGATCGACTGGAAAGTCGAATCCATAGCAGACTTTAGGCTGAAATGCTTTTTAGACGCATATAAAGGATACCACCACATACAAATGGCTGAAGGCGACGAAGGGAAGATATCATTCTACACTAGTAAAGGAATATACTGCTACACGAAGATGTCGTTCGACCTAAAAAATGCAGGAGCCACCTACCAGCGATTGGTCGATAAAGTATTCCAACATCAGATAGGCAGAAACTTGGAAGCCTATGTCGACGACATGGTCATCAAAAGTAAAACTGAAAAGAACTGTTGACATACATACAGGAAACCTTCAACACCTTAAGGAGCATCAACATGAAGCTCAACCCTAAGAAGTGCTCATTTGGGGTAGAAGAGGGAAAATTTATGGGGTATTACATAACAAAGAAATGAATACAACCTAACCCATCTAAAGTAAATAAGCTTTCGTAACTGCTCCTACCAACTTCCATAAAGGAAGTACAAAGCCTGAATGGGAAATTGGCAGCGTTGAGCAGATTCCTATCTAGGGGAGCAGAAAAACAGCTCCCATTCTTCAAAACGCTCAAAGGGTGTATCGACAAAAAAACCTTTAAATGGACCGTCGAAGCTGATGAGTCCTTTGAGCAAATGAAGAAGTACATTGCGGTGCTACCAATCTTAACATCTCCCATAGCAGGAGAGACCCTATACATATATATAGCATCCTCCGCGGAATGCGTAAGTTCTGTGCTGCTAGCAGAAAGAGATAAGAAGCAAATACCAATCTATTTCGTCAGCAGAATACTACAAGGAGCGGAAGCACGGTATCCGGAGCTTGAGAAACTAGTCCTGGCATTGGTTCACACCGCCAGAAGGTTACGTAGGTATTTGCAAGCCCACAACATTGTTGTCTTAACGGATAAACCAATCAAACAGGTGTTACTTAAACTAGAAAAGTCAGGAAGAATGGGCAAATGGGCCATCGAACTCAGAGAACACGACATCGAGTTTCATTCTCGGAACTCGATGAAAGGACAAGTGCTGGCCGACTTCATTGCAGAAACCCAGCATAATAAAGAAACCGGAGCCACAAGTCACTCAAGCACGCTGACCATTACCGAAGACAATGATAGCAGTGAATGGCAGCTGTACACGGACGGAGCCTCAAGCAAAAGTGGCTCTGGGCAGGATTAATGTTGATAGGACCAGATAAGAAAGAATACACATACGCACTAAGGTTTGAATTAGAAACAACAAACAACGAAGCAGAATACGAAGCACTACTAGCAGGGCTCCGTATAGCAAAAGAAATGAAGGTCCGTCACATCCATGTATACGTGGACTCCCAGCTAGTAGCAAAGCAAGTCTAAGGAGAATTCGAAGCAAAGCAACCGACAATTAAAAAATACCTAGAGAAGGTCCACGAGCTGGTAAATTGCTGCGGATCATTTGAAATAGAGCATATAAGGAGGAATCAGAACCAAAAGGCAGATGCGTTAAGCAAACTGGCATCTCTCACATTTTCACACCTAGCCAAGGATGTCCTAATCGAAGTACTCAAAGATAGGTCAATAAATGAAAAGGAGGTACTAACTGCAATTGCGGAAGACCCTAATAACTGGATGAAGCCTATAAGAGAATACTTGATAAGCGGACTCCTCCCAGAAGACAAAAACGAAGCTAGGAAAATACGAATTAAGGCACCACAGTTTAAGATCATGGATGGAATACTATATAAAAGGCCTTTCTAACCCCATGGCTAAGATGTGTAGGACCAAATGAGGCCAGCCTGATAATCACATACACGCATGGAGGAGTCTGTGAACATCACGCTGGCCCGAGGTCAATTGTAGCAAAAATACTAAGGCTCGGCTATTATTGGCCAACCATGCATCAGGACGCATCAGCAATACTACAGGTATGCGTAAATTGCCAACTACACACAAATGTTAGTAGAATGCCAAAACAAGACATGACCTCCATCATCTCCGCATGGCCATTTGCGCAATGGGGGATTGATATAGTCGGACCATTGCCATTAGCGTCCTCGGAGCATAGATTCTTGGTTGTTGCAATTGATTACTTCACCAAATGGGTAGAAGCAAAGCCACTGACAGAGATAACAGGGAAAAATATAGAAAAATTTATCTTCGAACTTATCATATGCCGATTCGGAGTACCACATATCATCATCTCTGACAATGGAAAACAATTCTCGGAGGGTACCTTCCCAGATTTCTGCAGTTGGCTAAAAATTCAGCAGAACTTCACATCCGTATACCACCCTCAGGGTAACGGAATGGTCGAAGTAACAAACCGAGACTTGGTAAAAGGCATTGAAAAAAGGTTGGGACCCACCCGAAAAGATGGGTAGACGAAATACCCTTGGTACTCTGGGGACTTAGGACTACACCGAAGATGGGAACAAAGAAACCCCCTTCAGCTTGGTGTATGGGTCCGAAGCAGTCTTGCCAACGGAGCTTCAAGTCTCCACCTGCAGGGTATCCAACCTAGAAACGGAGAATAACGATGAAAATCTCCGAATAGATCTGGACATCCTGGACGAACGAAGGGAAATAGCAGCAATAAGAGCAGCATCCTACAGACAAAAAGTCGAAAGCTACTACAACAAAAGGGTGCGGAAGTCAACCTTCAAACCAGGAGATTATGTGCTCAGGCTCAATAGCCAGAGCAAAGAAGAGGAAAAAGGCAAGCTCAGCCAAACGCGGGAAGGACCATATAAAGTGGCCCAAGCCTACGGTAATGGAACCTATGACTTGGTCGACATGGAAGACAAGTCAGTCGGAAGATCATGGAACGCAACCAATCTCCGTCGGTTCTATCACTAAATAAGACAGAGCTCCGAAAAATATGTATTACTTATTTTCGAGCAAGTCTTTAATAAAATCAGAATTAAGCGAATAGGGTCGCAACCTTTCGCAATATAATTATAAGTACGTACAAGTAATTAAATACATAATAAAGTTGGAGTAAGAGGACGCTCATTAAATCCAACGTAACCATGGCAAAGTCTTACGCACAAAGATAAGCCCGTTTACAACTCAAGCATTAAGATAATAAGTCTTTTGGCATCACGCCACTAAGATAAAAACAGAGTGCAGAGAGTATAACAAACCAATATAAAATTGTTCACGAAACAATACACAAATCGAGTAGTCAAATTTTGTCATGAATCAGGAAGAGGTACGAGGCTTCTTCTGTAGCAGATCTTCAACAGTGGCAGAATCATTAGCAGAGATCTCTTTTACAAAAGGAAAATCTGCACTGGCAAGAGCATCTTCAGCTGCTGCCACTTTCTCCGAGGAATCGTCTACAAAGTCTGAGGCAAGAATAATCTGTCCATCCCTTGCTAGCTGGCTCAACACAGACGCCCTCTCCTGGGCACAATTGGCATTCACAACCTCCGCCAGCAGCACACCAGCCTCTTCACTCCTTATCAGTTCTGCACAAACATATGGGATGACCTCAGACACAATCCTCTTGGATTTCAACTCAGCAGCAGCAGTCTCTTGGCGGGATTCCTGCAATTGGGCTTCAAGCTCAGCAATTCGGGCATCCTTATCATCAATAGCTTTTTTACTTGCCTCGCAGAACGACCCCATATTGTTAATTCTTGCCTGAACACTCTGCAGCTGCCGTGCAAAAATAGAACACTGCTCCCTTTGCTCCGCCATCTGCCTCTTCGAAGAAAGAAGATCATTCTGCAAACGAGTAATAAAGAACTCTTTCCCGTGACAAGAACTGCATACAGAGGATCCCTCCTCACGGCGACGACCCCTCAAGTTAGCCAACTATCCCTCCATATCTGCATACCGTTGAACCAAAAGCCGTTGACGGGCACTTACAACAGTTCCAACAATGGTGCTCATATAAAGAAGCTGATCATAAGAAGCATGCAAGTTTCCAGCATTCATTAACATTAACTCCCGGACCCATTCATCAGGAACAAAGCGAAGAAGGAGATCTTCCACCACCTCAGGTTCAGGAACATCTGCAGATATGACATAAAATAATAAACATAATGACTGAAGGGGGACATCACAAGGAAAGAATATAGTTGCAGTTACTCACTCAGATTTGCAGCTTCAGGATGACGCTCACATATTAGCATTGTGTCAAAAATGGACCAAGGCTTTGCCTTCTCTTTTGGGGCCTTCGAAGAAGACCTCGAAGAAGCCTTTCTCTTCTTAGAAGGAGTTGAAGTCGATGGAACCTCCTTCTTAACAACAACCTCCTGCTCCACAGGCTCTGCAGATAGCAAATTTGCAAAAATTACGGACAATTTGGGTTGACACTCCAACAAAGGACCCTTCACAAACTGAGCCAAAGTAACCCCTGCAGAACGTTTTTTCACGCACATTAAGCAACAACAATAAAAATAAGCAGTTGAGCCAAAATTACCTACCATTTCCTCCAACAAGAATCTTGGTATCCACTCATTTAGGCCACTGCTTCAGAATACCGGCTTGGTACAAAACAACATCGGGATAATGGTCCAACTTAATGGGATTCTCAAGCGCGTATGCGGGTGCTGGCTCCTTAAACTTTGTTGGCTTTTCACCAGTCAACAACACAGAGTATGCCTCGGGAATTACGAAAGACTGAACAAACACAAACTCGTTCTTCCACCCCTTCACATCAGTACTACCAGGAAGAAAGCAATCGACCTTGGGTTTCTTCTGTATTGTCACCCAATCGCCGGCATCACACAAATCAAAAAAGGCAGAAAACAAATCTACAGTCACCTCACCACCATACGCACAACAAAGAATTTCAAAACCAATAATACGGGCAACACCGTTGGGATGCATAAAGGAGAACAGACAGTTATAGTGGCTAAGGACGTCAAGAAAGAAAGGGGAAAGCGAAAACCTCATATTCCCTCGGGTAACATGGGCAACATACAGACCCACAAAACCCTGAGGGGGATTCGCAACAGTTTACCCAGGAGACGGAAATTGAACCGCCTTAACTAACTTTGGCAAATAGGTGGTACAAAACCAACCTAACCCCTCGGGGGTAACAACGGAGGAAAGATCACTACGTCCTACTTTTGCCATTTCTAAGATCAATTAAAGGAAGGAATTGAAAGAAATACGGCTGACCTGGAGATTTCGACAAATTAGGGCAGAGAGAATGAAGCGATTGGGGAAATGACCGGATCAGATCGACAGGTAAAAACAAGGTATCCCCCCTTCCTATTTATTTTCATTTTTAACCCTCGAAATTTTAGAGTCTAACAAAACAGCCAGCCGCTGTCTATTTTATTAGACTGTGGGGCTTGATGATGTACCCTATACGGAGCTCTAGCTCCGTATCCGAAGCAGACGCAGAGGCACCTTCGTGCAGGTAAGATTACATGTCTACATACCCAGAACGGAGCTCACCCTCCGTTCAATATGATCATTCCGGAGATCCTGAGGTAACAAATACCCAACTCCGAGAGAAAATATGCCAAGAAGATCGGACACATATTCTTTCTATGATTATCCATAATAAAGGTCCGACAATCGCGGACGTGGCTCGAAAAAGTGATCATCACAAATCTTCTTAAAAGATAGAGGATATCCTTAAAGAGGAAAAGATTTACCCTAACTCCTTTTCCTCTCCTCCAAGCTTTCTAACCCCTATATATAGGGATGAATTTACGTCCAAGAGATTCATTCACCTATTGAGAGAAAAAACCCTAATACAACCAGGCGTAAAGCGGCCTCTCGGACCCTTTTACCGTAAGGGAATCGCCTCTCTATATTACAAACACCCTCAAACCCTAGGTCGGAGCCATAGTGCGATTATTTGATCAAACAATAGGTATTAGTTATCTTAGACATAAGTATATGTTTGAATATGAAAAGTTGTCAAATGTGTTTTGAAACTTTAGATATAGAAACATATATATATGTATGTAAAAGGTTTATTATAATTTGATTACTATTTCATGTTCTTAGTAATTAATTATGTGACGTATGTAAAATTTGTATGTCTATTGCTCTGATTATAAAATCATAGTTATGTATCCCAGTCATGAATTGAGGGGGAGTACATAAGAATGATTTTTGTTCTGATTATTCAATCATAGTTATGTATCCCAGTCATAAATTGAGGGGGAGTACATAAGAATGATTTTTGTTCTGATTATTCAATCATAGTTATGTATCCCAGTCATAAATTGAGGGGGAGTACATAAGAATGAACGAATCAATTTTATAACTTGTTAAGTATGTTTCACAAGTGGTACAGATCACAAGTGGTACAGATCGGGAGTCAATTTGAAGCTTTTGGAAAGATTGATCGTGGAAAAGTTAAAGAATTTCGGTAAGCTTATTAACTTTTCAGGTTTAAGACGAAGGTCAGGGAAAAGATGAAATTTTGATGCATACAGGTTTGGTCATTTTAGATTTTCATATTTCCAGGAAATTCGTAATAAACATTGATCAATTATTCAGAAACTTTGACGAAAATTTGATTTTAAAGTGTGCAGGAGGTATTTGCGACCTCGTAATTGAAGATGGCAGAATACGACCTCGCAATTGGTCGTATTGGGCCAAGTTTATTACGACCTCGTAATTGGATGGGCCGGGTCGATCCAAGCCCATTCGGGCCGAGTGGGTATAAATACCCAAATAACCCTAATACGACCTCACAATTAAAATCATTATTTTAGAGCTTTACGACCCCGAATTTTAAGTTTCCTACCCCGTTTTAGATTCGACATATACAATTAGATCAAGAGTTTTTCGAGCATATCGTAGCGATCCTCGTGAAAAACTGAATCTTGGTATATAATCTGTAACACCCCAACTAAGGCGGAACGTTGAGATGTACAGAAAGTCGAGTATTCAAAAAAAAGGATAATAGATAACATTCACCATAGCTTTATTGGATAAAAATAATTTTACAATGCACAAGCATGTGAACCAATTCCCAAGTACAATACGTCTACTATACTTGGATATTGAGTCCACGAAACAAATAACAAATACATGAGATGATATACTACAATGATCAGGGCAGATTCCATTGCCCGTCACAAGGTTTGATCTTTGACTCCAATGTGCAATGCAAACAATCATGATGCATATAATTCCTCAAAGCTTACGCTAATTCCTGAAAAGCGTGAAGAAAAAGTGTCAACTACGAAAACGTAGTTGGTGAGTGCATAGGTTTGCAAGTAAACCTCGTTACATATCCATTTCAAAATAGTTGAGAAATCCATGGTAAATTATAAAGTTTTCATTTCACATTTATCGTGAGAGAAAAATATATCAATCGATTGATCATTCATCATACCAAAACCATTCGGTCACCAATGTTTCAATATCGCCAATTTCAACAACTTTCAAGATTCCATATAAGGTCCAATACCCAAACCGTATGTTCAATCCATAATATCCAACCATAAATAATATCAATACCACTTGGTCAATGGTAAGACTACCATGACGTAATTCGATGAGATTGTTCTTGAGCCACTACTAAGACCGGTTATGTCCCAATAATCAACATATATAGTCCCAAATGATAAGATAATGATAAGCACATGCTGTCAATCACGTGCATAATGATAACCAAGGGTCGTGCCATGGAGACGCCCGTAAATATATAGTAGTTAGAGCACCGCGAGGCCAGACTGGCAATGAAGGTGGCCACAAAGGCAGACCAAACATCCCACCGTTACCTATAATAGTGGATGAGGGGACAAATCCTAGTTGCGCAACCCTCTAACTACAGGCCTCAAATGAGTTAATAGTAGTGTACAGGGGACCACCGTTTGACAGTACTCAAGCTCATCATATAACATATAACACGTTGAACATACAATATAATTCTCATATCATAATCATTCTTTCGAATATCATTTCATAAAAGAAATCAATTTTATTTATCATGCTTTTCACCCCGTAAGTAAAACATATAAAAGAGTTTGAAAGGGGGCTATGACTCACCTTGATCATATATTCCATCATGGTCCTCAACCATACTCAAAGCCAAGACTATCCCTACGATAGGACTAATATACGTAAGTTCCTATCTTAAGCCATCACTAAGAAATGCCACTTTTATTATGTTGTTATCAGTTATGGGATCCAAGTGTATTGCTAGTATTCTCATCTTTTTGGTTGTAGAGATTGATGGTGTAAAAGGTTACTTTCATTATGTACGTAGTTATAAGTTCTTTGAATTTCGGTAACTTGGTTTCATTTGTGGTTTCGTTTGGTATCTTAGGTTATCATATGGGAATGCCATATTAAGTTATGTTCTCTTAAACATTATTGGATGTATAACCAATTTTAATACGAATTAACATTTGTGATATCACTTTATAGTTTGGTTAACGTAATTACTTATGTTCATCTCACTTAATTATCTTTCGTGTTACTTTGATTGCTCTTATCTTTTAACTCACATATTTCTCGATATGCCGTATGGTTACTTGGGTTTACGAAATTCGCTTAGGTGTTATGGGCATTACCAATTGGGCCTAAGGGTTATGGGCTTTTAAGTGACTTGGGCTTATTTTAGTTATTGGACTTAACCTTATTTGGGTTATGTGCTTAATGGGTTATATTGGTTATTGGGCTATATGGTTTATTGGGCCAAGTGTCCTACTGATTTATGGTCCTTTGGGTTCACTAATTGGGCCGGTTTAGCCCATCATGGTCTTTAGTCCATTCCTTAGCCCATTACACATATTATTAGTTCACTTCAAAATTTTCTGTTTTTACTTCACATTTTTATGAAATGTTGGCTACTATTTTGGGGTCAAGCCGAAATATTTGGACCTTTATGATTTTTGTACAGTGACATGTATGTGTCTAGTATTTTTGTGAATTTTGGCTTAATTTATAAAGAATGTTTAGTACCTCTAAATATTTTTATAAGTGAAAGTGGTCAAAACAGCCACTGTTTTGTGTATGAAAATGTTTTATAATAGTTCTTTGGGTTATACTCTTAATAAAAATTCCATGATTTTATTTTAAGTTTAGGACACATTGAACCCACTTTCCACCGAGTATGGCCTCCTGGGACTTTATATTTTAGGAGATAAAAATTGTTAAAGTTGATAAAATATTCAGACAAAAGTGCAGTTTTGACAGTACTCAAGCTCATCATATAACATATAACACGTTGAACATACAATATAATTCCCATATCATTATCATTATTTCAAAGAATCATTTCATAAGATAAAGTCATTTTAATTAATCATGCTTTTCACCCCGTAAGTAAAACATATAAAAGAGTTTGAAAGGGGGCTATGACTCACCTTGATATGCCGCATATTATATTCACTTATCCAAAATGGGTACTTCCCATCTATAGCTTCCTTGATCATATATTCCATCATGGTCCTCAACCATACTCAAAGCCAAGACTATCCCTACGATAGGACTAATATACGTAAGTTCCTATCTTAAGCCATCACTAAGAAATGCCACTTTTATTATGTTGTTATCAGTTATGGGATCCAAGTGTATTGCTAGTATTCTCATCTTTTTGGTTGTAGAGATTGATGGTGTAAAAGGTTACTTTCATTATGTACGTAGTTATAAGTTCTTTGAATTTCGGTAACTTGGTTTCATTTGTGGTTTCGTTTGGTATCTTAGGTTATCATATGGGAATGCCATATTAAGTTATGTTCTCTTAAACATTATTGGATGTATAACCAATTTTAATACGAATTAACATTTGTGATATCACTTTATAGTTTGGTTAACGTAATTACTTATGTTCATCTCACTTAATTATCTTTCGTGTTACTTTGATTGCTCTTATCTTTTAACTCACATATTTCTCGATATGCCGTATGGTTACTTGGGTTTACGAAATTCGCTTAGGTGTTATGGGCATTACCAATTGGGCCTAAGGGTTATGGGCTTTTAAGTGACTTGGGCTTATTTTAGTTATTGGACTTAACCTTATTTGGGTTATGTGCTTAATGGGTTATATTGGTTATTGGGCTATATGGTTTATTGGGCCAAGTGTCCTACTGATTTATGGTCCTTTGGGTTCACTAATTGGGCCGGTTTAGCCCATCATGGTCTTTAGTCCATTCCTTAGCCCATTACACATATTATTAGTTCACTTCAAAATTTTCTGTTTTTACTTCACATTTTTATGAAATGTTGGATACTATTTTGGGGTCAAGCCGAAATATTTGGACCTTTATGATTTTTGTACAGTGACATGTATGTGTCTAGTATTTTTGTGAATTTTGGCTTAATTTATAAAGAATGTTTAGTACCTCTAAATATTTTTATAAGTGAAAGTGGTCAAAACAGCCACTGTTTTGTGTATGAAAATGTTTTATAATAGTTCTTTGGGTTATACTCTTAATAAAAATTCCATGATTTTATTTTAAGTTTAGGACACATTGAACCCACTTTCCACCGAGTATGGCCTCCTGGGACTTTATATTTTAGGAGATAAAAATTGTTAAAGTTGATAAAATATTCAGACAAAAGTGCAGTTTTGACCAGTTTTAGTAGAAAAATCATATCTTTTGTTTGGTTCGGTATTTTTGAGTGATTCCAGTTGGTGATTAAACTTAACTCCTTTATCTACAACTTTTATTTTGAAAGTTTTTCTTGAATATGCCCTCACATTCTCAGTTTATCCGTTCCAAGACAGAAAATGGATTCTGTCAGAAAGCATTTGGGTCCAAACAACTCACCAATGACTTAGTTTGCTTATCTTACACTCTTAATCACCTCTCACATGTTTGTTATTCACTTTTGTATTATTTTAGCATCAAATATACAGATTATTAACAATTTCAAGAGCATCAATCATCAAATAAAAACTGAATTTAAACAAAACTTAATCAACAAAAGATAGTCCTTACAAAAATCATCCAAAAAGTGAATGCATGTGACCATCTAACCATTTTAACAACAAAACTTTTATTAAATCTTTCTTGCAACAACAAAATGAGTTTATTTATGAAAAATCACAGAAAGTAAGCTTCATTTTTATCAACAAAAACCGATTTTTGTAAAGATCTTTCAACAAATTTGAAGCTTTCTCATGAACTATCACTTTTGGGTCTTATTTGAGTTGAATCCTTGAATCTTTCCTCTAGATCTTGACATGCAAAGGCATGAAAGGAAAGATTCTATCAACATGCCCTCATTAAGTGTATTCCAAGAAGAAAAATCAAAGAAAAACATGTGCTTCAATAAGAACATTGGAAGAGACGAACTAGTTAAAGAGTATGTGAAACAACCTTGATAAAAATCGGTTTTGGGGGCTGTTTTGGGCAGCAATCCCACGACCATATGACACCAAAATGAGCTCCTTGACATGCCTCAACATACCCTTGAATGATCTAGCTTCAACCCTTTATTATTATAGTTGATTTACTTAAGATTTAACCTTCATTTGTGATGATGTGTGAACCGAAATAAGAGAAGAGGGAGGAGGAAAAGAGTGCAGAATTTTTTGAGAGAAAATATGTGTGTGTTGGGGGGGGGGGGGGGGGGGGGGGGGGGGGGGGGGGGGGGGGGGGGGGGGGGGGGGGGGGGGGGGGGGGGGGGGGGGGGGGGGGGGGGGGGGGGGGGGGGGGGGGGGGGGGGGGGGGGGGGGGGGGGGGGGGGGGGGGGGGGGGGGGGGGGGGGGGGGGGGGGGGGGGGGGGGGGGGGGGGGGGGGGGGGGGGGGGGGGGGGGGGGGGGGGGGGGGGGGGGGGGGGGGGGGGGGGGGGGGGGGGGGGGGGGGGGGGGGGGGGGGGGGGGGGGGGGGGGGGGGGGGGGGGGGGGGGGGGGGGGGGGGGGGGGGGGGGGGGGGGGGGGGGGGGGGGGGGGGGGGGGGGGGGGGGGGGGGGGGGGGGGGGGGGGGGGGGGGGGGGGGGGGGGGGGGGGGGGGGGGGGGGGGGGGGGGGGGGGGGGGGGGGGGGGGGGGGGGGGGGGGGGGGGGGGGGGGGGGGGGGGGGGGGGGGGGGGGGGGGGGGGGGGGGGGGGGGGGGGGGGGGGGGGGGGGGGGGGGGGGGGGGGGGGGGGGGGGGGGGGGGGGGGGGGGGGGGGGGGGGGGGGGGGGGGGGGGGGGGGGGGGGGGGGGGGGGGGGGGGGGGGGGGGGGGGGGGGGGGGGGGGGGGGGGGGGGGGGGGGGGGGGGGGGGGGGGGGGGGGGGGGGGGGGGGGGGGGGGGGGGGGGGGGGGGGGGGGGGGGGGGGGGGGGGGGGGGGGGGGGGGGGGGGGGGGGGGGGGGGGGGGGGGGGGGGGGGGGGGGGGGGGGGGGGGGGGGGGGGGGGGGGGGGGGGGGGGGGGGGGGGGGGGGGGGGGGGGGGGGGGGGGGGGGGGGGGGGGGGGGGGGGGGGGGGGGGGGGGGGGGGGGGGGGGGGGGGGGGGGGGGGGGGGGGGGGGGGGGGGGGGGGGGGGGGGGGGGGGGGGGGGGGGGGGGGGGGGGGGGGGGGGGGGGGGGGGGGGGGGGGGGGGGGGGGGGGGGGGGGGGGGGGGGGGGGGGGGGGGGGGGGGGGGGGGGGGGGGGGGGGGGGGGGGGGGGGGGGGGGGGGGGGGGGGGGGGGGGGGGGGGGGGGGGGGGGGGGGGGGGGGGGGGGGGGGGGGGGGGGGGGGGGGGGGGGGGGGGGGGGGGGGGGGGGGGGGGGGGGGGGGGGGGGGGGGGGGGGGGGGGGGGGGGGGGGGGGGGGGGGGGGGGGGGGGGGGGGGGGGGGGGGGGGGGGGGGGGGGGGGGGGGGGGGGGGGGTGTGTGGGAGAGTGTATGGACGTGAGAGGGGGGGAAAAGAGTGGGTTGGGAGGATGCTCATTGGCCAAGCAAAGTGGTGGAGGGTCATGGATTGGCTAGCTCAAGTGGTGGAGGGTCATGGATTGGCTAGCTCAAGTGGTGGAGTTGTGGTGTAGGTGTATTTGGTCCAAAATGATGTCTAAGTTCAAAATGTGGGTGTGTTTTGATCAAGTTATGTAGTGATGGTTAGATTATGTAAATTTTAATTATACAAGTATTGGATTTGTAATTTATATGTGCATGCATGTATATAGATATGTGTTTGTGTTAAGTGCAAATATTAGTACTTGCAAGATTTAGATGTATGTATGTATTTCGTGTATATGTATATACATATATATGTATGTATGTATGTATGTATGTATGTATGTATGTATGTATTTCGTGTATATGTATATACATATATATATTGGTGCTAAACATTATAAAATTTCTTAATGTACCTTCTATTAATTGAGTTATTGATTATATTTTGGATACATAGGTACTTGTTTGTTGGATCGAATAATTATAAAGTTGTTGTTACTTTACATATTCTTGAAGTTGGCTTGATTAATTATGGTTATATTCTTATAAGATTGTCCTTATTTCTTTACTTTGAGATTGTCTCATGTTTTGGCATTTCTAAGATAACTAGCTATCTTTGGGCATTTCATTGAACTAGAGAGAAAGTATCACTATGCCTTAATGTTTAGAAGGCCAATTCTCTTGATAAACATCTAGGGATAATGCCTAGATAAGTCCAAATAAATTGTCCTAGTCGGAAATTGAGGGTTGTTACATCATTACCCCCTTAACAGATACTTCGTCCTCGAAGTTCGCTCGTTCACACGGTAGCAAGAATGAATAGGTTGACGATAAGGATAGCTTCACGGAGGCGTATAAAATGTGAAAATTCAACTGGATTTCATCCTGACCTTTTTGGTTACTTACGAGCTTTTGATCTCCTTAGTTGGGGGCATCCATTGCTCTGTGCCCTAACATTTCTCGTGAATAGAAACTTCGAAAAAGGTTACAAATGTCGCTCACTTCATGAGACGACTAGAGATTAATCGTATGTAATGTCACATAGAGCAATAGTGATGAATGGGATGATGATTAGGTTATCAACACGGAGGTGTAAAATGAACAAACGGCTCGTAACGTGAGTTACAATAAAGTAGTGAGAGACGTTGGGTTATCGCTCGTTGGTGGCTACTCATTCTCATTGTCACTTGGTGTACCTTCCTTTATCGTTTTCTTTCTCAATTAAAGAAACGTCTCAATGGCTTCTCGCCCATTTTCATCTTTCTTCAGACTGAGGTTAGACGCGTTTGCCGCTACGTGAATATATTGACTTCGTTTGTGACTAATCACTTGTTAAGGGATTACCCCCTTAACAAGAGTGATACTAACCCAATATGTCAAGTTGCACTAAAATTGCGATGGTACATCTTCGTAGTACCTCACTTTAGGGTTTTCTAGTGTTGTCTTTGTTATTTTATGGCGTGAAAGGAAGTCATGAATTGGTTGATGCTAGTTCCATCTTACTCCTCATACTCACCTTTGTCTTTCAACTTCGTCCTTAATTTTCCCAAAGTCGCCTTTGTCATTATTCGCTAAGTCATATCGTTACCAATTTCTCTTGCTTTTTCCGATATTGGCTTTCAAATCGTTTTAAGGTACCTTTAATTACCTCCTTCTTACGCTAGAAGGACCATTATCTATGACTCATCACCGACAAATCTCTTTTAACATCGCACATATAACCTATTCCATTTTTCTTCTATCCCTACGCATTCCTCGCGATAGGATTTATGCAATCCTTATGCTCACAAATGATCATATCACCACCATCTTGGCAGCACAAACACTTCGAATCCTCATTTGTATGAATTCATTCTTAAGAGAAATCCTTCTTAGGTACTCCTGACCTCTACAAAACCTTCAATTACTTTGCTCTCCTGAGCCTCATATCCCTTTTCAGCTTTCTAAGATAACTAGCTATCTTTGGGCATTTCATTGAACTAGAGAGAAAGTATCACTATGCCTTAATGTTTAGAAGGCCAATTCTCTTGATAAACATCTAGGGATAATGCCTAGATAAGTCCAAATAAATTGTCCTAGTCGGAAATTGAGGGTTGTTACATCATTACCCCCTTAACAAGAGTGATACTAACCCAATATGTCAAGTTGCACTAAAATTGCGATGGTACATCTTCGTAGTACCTCACTTTAGGGTTTTCTAGTGTTGTCTTTGTTATTTTATGGCGTGAAAGGAAGTCATGAATTGGTTGATGCTAGTTCCATCTTACTCCTCATACTCACCTTTGTCTTTCAACTTCGTCCTTAATTTTCCCAAAGTCGCCTTTGTCATTATTCGCTAAGTCATATCGTTACCAATTTCTCTTGCTTTTTCCGATATTGGCTTTCAAATCGTTTTAAGGTACCTTTAATTACCTCCTTCTTACGCTAGAAGGACCATTATCTATGACTCATCACCGACAAATCTCTTTTAACATCGCACATATAACCTATTCCATTTTTCTTCTATCCCTACGCATTCCTCGCGATAGGATTTATGCAATCCTTATGCTCACAAATGATCATATCACCACCATCTTGGCAGCACAAACACTTCGAATCCTCATTTGTATGAATTCATTCTTAAGAGAAATCCTTCTTAGGTACTCCTGACCTCTACAAAACCTTCAATTACTTTGCTCTCCTGAGCCTCATATCCTTTTTCAGCTTTCTAAGCTAAGCTTCTTTTCAAATACAATAACCTAATGTCCTTAGGAATTGTGATATAATATAATTTAGGGGAAACATCGGTCACTTTATCCTTTTCTCAACCATTCGGTCTTCTACTCTTTCCTTTCGTTTTCTTATGGATAACTACACTCCTTACCGTTTCGCCACTCAGATCCATCTGTTACTAGGGTAATCGTCATCTTGCTAGTCCTCGAAGTTAATTCAGGGGCACTTGTCAGATCATGGTGATACGGATCCTTTGATCCTAACTCATCACAAATGCGAATTATCCTTATCACCCTTCCGTTCAGACATTCCATAACTAGCTCTTCACGGAGTTTGTTAGTTGGTTGGAACTTAGTTCAGTGATCACCTTCCTTGATCGTCGCGGTAGTATGTGCCTTGAATTCTAGCGTCGCACTCCTTATTTGCTTTCACTACTAACTTAGCGATTTCATGTTGTTTTCCTTCTTCACTTTTCTTGGGCGCACTACTTCGTGGGTCGATGGTCCTTGATGATTGACCATGTGTTGCAAATTATCCTTCTTCACTCAAATTCATCTTGTCTTAGCTTACCTCCCTACGACCGTCGACCTTGAGGGGATAACCATCACAAGTCATCGTGCTACCTCTACTTATCGGCCATACTTCTCTTTTAGCAAAGCTAGCTTCCATCGGGTGTTGGGCGTATATCGATTTCTCTTAGATTAGTTGATACTCTCCACTAATAGCTGGTCTTTCGATAGAGGTTTTCTAATTCGTATTCAAAGAATAACGCGTAACCGCCATAAAGATAAACGCCACCAGAACTACATCTTGTAGACGGCGTCAATGCTTTCACTTTCTGTTTGTGTCAACTGATGTTTCTTTACTCTATCTTCTACTCCAAATCATCTTCAATGATGCTAGTGAATAACTCTTCTTGGAAGATAAAGTATAATCTTGCACTTCATACTCCTTGTTCGGGTATCTACCTTTGCTGTGATTACCCCCTTAACATTTTTCCTCTAGAAAAATGTAAGGGATTTCCTGCTCTTCACTTCATCTCGCCTTCCTTGACGCTCTTCAATTCAGCAATTTCTTATTCCTTCGTGTAACGAATCTCCATCTTCACACTTGTTTCGAAAAAAAAGGGATAGCTCGGAATCCTTTTTGTTACTCTTTAATCATGAGGGTTACTCGACACATCCTAGTATCTTATTGTCCTTAATTAGTTTTCTCCTTCCAATTACCTTCATTTTCCAGCATTGCACATTCCAAACTTTCACATTGCACATTAAACTTTCACATTGCACATTACAACTTTCACATTGCACATTAAACTTTCACATTGCACATTCAAACTTTCACATTGCACATTACAACTTTCACATTGCACATTACAACTTTCACATTGCACATTCAAACTTTCACATTGCACATTCCAAACTTTCACATTGCACATTAAACTTTCACATTGCACATTCCAAACTTTCACATTGCACATTAAACTTTCACATTGCACATTAAACTTTCACATTGCACATTCAAACTTTCACATTGCACATTCCAAACTTTCACATTGCACATTCCAAACTTTCACATTGCACATTCAAACTTTCACATTGCACATTAAACTTTCACATTGCACATTAAACTTTCACATTGCACATTAAACTTTCACATTGCACATTAAACTTTCACATTGCACATTCCAAACTTTCACATTGCACATTCCAAACTTTCACATTGCACATTCCAAACTTTCACATTGCACATTCAAACTTTCACATTGCACATTCAAACTTTCACATTGCACATTAAACTTTCACATTGCACATTAAACTTTCACATTGCACATTAAACTTTCACATTGCACATTCCAAACTTTCACATTGCACATTCCAAACTTTCACATTGCACATTAAACTTTCACATTGCACATTAAACTTTCACATTGCACATTAAACTTCCACATTGCACATTCCAAACTTTCACATTGCATATTACAAACTTTCACATTGCACATTACAACTTTCACATTGCACATTATAAACTTTCACATTGCACATTATAAACTTTCACATTGCACATTCAAACTTTCACATTGCACATTAAAACTTTCACATTGCACATTCCAAACTTTCACATTGCACATTCCAAACTTTCACATTGCACATTCAAACTTTCACATTGCACATTCAAACTTTCACATTGCACATTACAACTTTCACATTGCACATTACAACTTTCACATTGCACATTACAACTTTCACATTCCACATTCCAAACTTTCACATTGACATTTCAAACTTTCACATTGCACATTACAACTTTCACATTGCACATTACAACTTTCACATTGCACACTATACTTTCACATTGCACATTCCAAACTTTCACATTGCACATTCCAAACTTTCACATTGCACATTAAACTTTCACATTGCACATTCAAAACTTTCACATTGCACATTCCAAACTTTCACATTGCACATTCCAAACTTTCACATTGCACATTCCAAACTTTCACATTGCACATTAAACTTTCACATTGCACATTCAAACTTTCACATTGCACATTCCAAACTTTCACATTGCACATTAAACTTTCACATTGCACATTCAAACTTTCACATTGCACATTAAACTTTCACATTGCACATTCAAACTTTCACATTGCACATTCAAACTTTCACATTGCACATTCCAAACTTTCACATTGCACATTCAAACTTTCACATTGCACATTAAACTTTCACATTGCACATTACAACTTTCACATTGCACATTAAACTTTCACATTGCACATTAAACTTTCACATTGCACATTCAAACTTTCACATTGCACATTCCAAACTTTCACATTGCACATTCAAACTTTCACATTGCACATTAAACTTTCACATTGCACATTACAACTTTCACATTGCACATTCAAACTTTCACATTGCACATTCAAACTTTCACATTGCACATTACAACTTTCACATTGCACATTCAAACTTTCACATTGCACATTCAAACTTTCACATTGCACATTAAACTTTCACATTGCACATTACAACTTTCACATTGCACATTCAAACTTTCACATTGCAATTCCAAACTTTCACATTGCACATTCCAAACTTTCACATTGCACATTCAAACTTTCACATTGCACATTCCAAACTTTCACATTGCACATTCAAACTTTCACATTGCACATTCAAACTTTCACATTGTACATGATCTAATATCATCTTCTATGCTATATAATTATCCCAAGTATTTCACTTATGAGAACTGATGTCTCAACGTCTTTCGCGTCCCTCGATTTCGCAGTAGGAGCAGGGTACTAATTACTCGATTTCGCCATTGCAGAGTGTTGCGTGAGTGAGTTGTATGTTGTTGGGTCACTAACCTTTGAAGAGAAACGGTGGTGATAGTTACTTTGATTAATCGAGAATATCAAGGATAAAATTTGGTTTCGAATGAATGAAATAGGGAATACAAAAACAAAAGAATCATTAAGACTCGAATCAGACTCCTTGCGCGAGTTAATTAAATCACTTCTCTGTCTTTCGTTGCCCAATGGACTCCAACTTTCAATGACGTCAATATATGTCGCACCGACTTAGATAATATAGATAGATGTTCGCGTATACGTGTTAGAATAGAAATATCGCACCAAATTTCAGGGTTACCATTCTCAGGACGTGTCGTCTAGAATATACATGGGAATGCATCCTACTAGTGTCGTTGTATCGTCATATGGCTTTAATACCGCTCGTCTTTCATAAGTCTCCAACTTCATTCGACGTTTACATATGTTTCGCACCATTTCAGATCGAATACCAAGGTTATGCGTAGTTTCTAAGAGGATAGAGTCGCGTCATATCTTGGGTCTACAATTCTCAGAGTATATCGTCCAACGTACGTGGAAAGATGCTCCACCGATGATATCGCCGTTGTCATATGTCCATAATGAATAGTGGTGTCGTAAGAAATAGGATGTGGGATAATTTCAAAAGAGCACGAGTGAACGAATATTGGATTGAAGGGGTACTTAAATGACGACTTCCATACTTAGGAAATTTCTAATTCATTTTGCATTTCTCAGGGACAATCACTAGTTCCCAAGCGGTCAAATCTCATCACGCAATATATATCTCAGTAGTAAGGACTAACCATATTATAATCATATCTAGCAGGTGCCAGTTCTCAATAGTCAAATCTTAGAGCATAATAACTATCTCAATAATAAGGCACAACTATATAATCATTAAATCGTTCATGCACTAGCCCTCAAATAGTTCAACCTCAGGACACAATAACTATCTTAATAGTAAGGCATGACTACATAATCGTCGCAATATTCACGCGCTAGTTTCAAATAGCTCAAACTTAGAGAGTAAAGGCTCTTATATCTATACCGTCCATGAAATTTCATATCAACTCGTCATGCTCATATTCTCTTTCAAATCAATCATAATTAATCAATCATACTGCCTTATAGTTTAAACAAGTCATGCCCCAGAAATGATTTCATGTGTCATAGTATTCTCATTATTTTAAAGTGCATATGCAACTTAAAGTTCAACATCATGAATCATAAGGCTTTTACGCATGCATTTCTCCCATGACTTCCACATTGCACATTCCAAACTTTCACATTGATGTTACAAGCTTTCACATTGCACATTACAACTTTCACATTGCACATTACAACTTTCACATTGCATATTACAAACTTTCACATTGCACATTAAACTTTCACATTGCAATCAAATCATGCCCAAATTCACATGTTATAGCATAGAGTAGCATGTGTCAACGAATACCTTCCAATCTTAGATTCATTTCAATTCTAGTGTGCATAAGCGGAATCCTACTAGACTAGCATAATCCTTAGATAAGGCAAGTCTCGAATCATTATACATGCTTAGGTGAATGTCTAAATGCAACAAGTATGCTCATAAAAACGAGTTTATTAAAGATCTTCTTCTCTTTTTTTTTTTTTTTTTTTTTTTTTTTTTTTTTTTTTTCTTTTTTTTTTTTTTTTTTTTTTTTTTTTTTTTTTTTTTTTTTTTTTTTTTTTTTTTTTTTTTTTTTTTTTTTTTTTTTTTTTTTTTGAAAAGGAATCCTTTTGAACATAAGTCCAAGTGGCCGTTTGAGTTTTACATGGTCCTCTCATAATTAAACGTAGATTCATGACTTTACGTTTAATTATGGTCCTACCATGTAAAGCTCAAACTAAACCGCTTAACCTTATGCTCGACTCGACTATAAAAAAAATTCGTTTTGAAAAGTGGCTATAGTTTTGGAATTCCCGGAGGAACCCCAATGTTCTCTATAACCTTAGTCTCTGATACCATTTTCTGTAACACCCCAACTAAGGCGGAACGTTGAGATGTACAGAAAGTCGAGTATTCAAAAAAAAGGATAATAGATAACATTCACCATAGCTTTATTGGATAAAAATAATTTTACAATGCACAAGCATGTGAACCAATTCCCAAGTACAATACGTCTACTATACTTGGATATTGAGTCCACGAAACAAATAACAAATACATGAGATGATATACTACAATGATCAGGGCGGATTCCATTGCCCGTCACAAGGTTTGATCTTTGACTCCAATGTGCAATGCAAACAATCATGATGCATATAATTCCTCAAAGCTTACGCTAATTCCTGAAAAGCATGAAGAAAAAGTGTCAACTACGAAAACGTAGTTGGTGAGTGCATAGGTTTGCAAGTAAACCTCGTTACATATCCATTTCAAAATAGTTGAGAAATCCATGGTAAATTATAAAGTTTTCATTTGTCACATTTATCGTGAGAGAAAAATATATCAATCGATTGATCATTCATCATACCAAAACCATTCGGTCATCAATGTTTCAATATCGCCAATTTCAACAACTTTCAAGATTCCATATAAGGTCCAATACCCAAACCGTATGTTCAATCCATAATATCCAACCATAAATAATATCAATACCACTTGGTCAATGGTAAGACTACCATGACGTAATTCGATGAGATTGTTCTTGAGCCACTACTAAGACCGGTTATGTCCCAATAATCAACATATATAGTCCCAAATGATAAGATAATGATAAGCACATGCTGTCAATCACGTGCATAATGATAACCAAGGGTCGTGCCATGGAGACGCCCGTAAATATATAGTAGTTAGAGCACCGCGAGGCCAGACTGGCAATGAAGGTGGCCACAAAGGCAGACCAAACATCCCACCGTTACCTATAATAGTGGATGAGGGGACAAATCCTAGTTGCGCAACCCTCTAACTACAGGCCTCAAATGAGTTAATAGTAGTGTACAGGGGACCACCGTTTGACAGTACTCAAGCTCATCATATAACATATAACACGTTGAACATACAATATAATTCCCATATCGTTATCATTATTTCAAAGAATCATTTCATAAGAGAAAGTCATTTTAATTAATCATGCTTTTCACCCCGCAAGTAAAACATATAAAAGAGTTTGAAAGGGGGCTATGACTCACCTTGATATGCCGCATATTATATTCACTTATCCAAAATGGGTACTTCCCATCTATAGCTTCCTTGATCATATATTCCATCATGGTCCTCAACCATACTCAAAGCCAAGACTATCCCTACGATAGGACTAATATACGTAAGTTCCTATCTTAAGCCATCACTAAGAAATGCCACTTTTATTATGTTGTTATCAGTTATGGGATCCAAGTGTATTGCTAGTATTCTCATCTTTTTGGTTGTAGAGATTGATGGTGTAAAAGGTTACTTTCATTATGTACGTAGTTATAAGTTCTTTGAATTTCGGTAACTTGGTTTCATTTGTGGTTTCGTTTGGTATCTTAGGTTATCATATGGGAATGCCATATTAAGTTATGTTCTCTTAAACATTATTGGATGTATAACCAATTTTAATACGAATTAACATTTGTGATATCACTTTATAGTTTGGTTAACGTAATTACTTATGTTCATCTCACTTAATTATCTTTCGTGTTACTTTGATTGCTCTTATCTTTTAACTCACATATTTCTCGATATGCCGTATGGTTACTTGGGTTTACGAAATTCGCTTAGGTGTTATGGGCATTACCAATTGGGCCTAAGGGTTATGGGCTTTTAAGTGACTTGGGCTTATTTTAGTTATTGGACTTAACCTTATTTGGGTTATGTGCTTAATGGGTTATATTGGTTATTGGGCTATATGGTTTATTGGGCCAAGTGTCCTACTGATTTATGGTCCTTTGGGTTCACTAATTGGGCCGGTTTAGCCCATCATGGTCTTTAGTCCATTCCTTAGCCCATTACACATATTATTAGTTCACTTCAAAATTTTCTGTTTTTACTTCACATTTTTATGAAATGTTGGCTACTATTTTGGGGTCAAGCCGAAATATTTGGACCTTTATGATTTTTGTACAGTGACATGTATGTGTCTAGTATTTTTGTGAATTTTGGCTTAATTTATAAAGAATGTTTAGTACCTCTAAATATTTTTATAAGTGAAAGTGGTCAAAACAGCCACTGTTTTGTGTATGAAAATGTTTTATAATAGTTCTTTGGGTTATACTCTTAATAAAAATTCCATGATTTTATTTTAAGTTTAGGACACATTGAACCCACTTTCCACCGAGTATGGCCTCCTGGGACTTTATATTTTAGGAGATAAAAATTGTTAAAGTTGATAAAATATTCAGACAAAAGTGCAGTTTTGACCAGTTTTAGTAGAAAAATCATATCTTTTGTTTGGTTCGGTATTTTTGAGTGATTCCAGTTGGTGATTAAACTTAACTCCTTTATCTACAACTTTTATTTTGAAAGTTTTTCTTGAATATGCCCTCACATTCTCAGTTTATCCGTTCCAAGACAGAAAATGGATTCTGTCAGAAAGCATTTGGGTCCAAACAACTCACCAATGACTTAGTTTGCTTATCTTACACTCTTAATCACCTCTCACATGTTTGTTATTCACTTTTGTATTATTTTAGCATCAAATATACAGATTATTAACAATTTCAAGAGCATCAATCATCAAATAAAAACTGAATTTAAACAAAACTTAATCAACAAAAGATAGTCCTTACAAAAATCATCCAAAAAGTGAATGCATGTGACCATCTAACCATTTTAACAACAAAACTTTTATTAAATCTTTCTTGCAACAACAAAATGAGTTTATTTATGAAAAATCACAGAAAGTAAGCTTCATTTTTATCAACAAAAACCGATTTTTGTAAAGATCTTTCAACAAATTTGAAGCTTTCTCATGAACTATCACTTTTGGGTCTTATTTGAGTTGAATCCTTGAATCTTTCCTCTAGATCTTGACATGCAAAGGCATGAAAGGAAAGATTCTATCAACATGCCCTCATTAAGTGTATTCCAAGAAGAAAAATCAAAGAAAAACATGTGCTTCAATAAGAACATTGGAAGAGACGAACTAGTTAAAGAGTATGTGAAACAACCTTGATAAAAATCGGTTTTGGGGGCTGTTTTGGGCAGCAATCCCACGACCATATGACACCAAAATGAGCTCCTTGACATGCCTCAACATACCCTTGAATGATCTAGCTTCAACCCTTTATTATTATAGTTGATTTACTTAAGATTTAACCTTCATTTGTGATGATGTGTGAACCGAAATAAGAGAAGAGGGAGGAGGAAAAGAGTGCAGAATTTTTTGAGAGAAAATATGTGTGTGTTGTGTTTTACTAAAATGAAAAGAGTGTGTGTGTGTGGGAGAGTGTATGGACGTGAGAGGGGGGAAAAGAGTGGGTTGGGAGGATGCTCATTGGCCAAGCAAAGTGGTGGAGGGTCATGGATTGGCTAGCTCAAGTGGTGGAGTTGTGGTGTAGGTGTATTTGGTCCAAAATGATGTCTAAGTTCAAAATGTGGGTGTGTTTTGATCAAGTTATGTAGTGATGGTTAGATTATGTAAATTTTAATTATACAAGTATTGGATTTGTAATTTATATGTGCATGCATGTATATATGTATGTATGTATGTATGTATGTATGTATGTATGTATGTATGTATGTATGTATGTATGTATGTATGTATGTATGTATGTATGTATGTATGTATGTATGTATGTATGTATGTATGTATGTATGTATGTATGTATGTATGTATGTATGTATGTATGTATGTATGTATGTATGTATGTATGTATGTATGTATGTATGTATGTATGTATGTATGTATGTATGTATGTATGTATGTATGTATGTATGTATGTATGTATGTATGTATGTATGTATGTACGTATGTATGTATGTATGTATGTATGTATGTATGTATGTATGTATGTATGTATGTATGTATGTATGTATGTATGTATGTATGTATGTATGTATGTATGTATGTATGTATGTATGTATGTATGTATGTATGTATGTATGTATGTATGTATGTATGTATGTATGTATGTATGTATGTATGTATGTATGTATGTATGTATGTATGTATGTATGTATGTATGTATGTATGTATGTATGTATGTATGTATGTATGTATGTATGTATGTATGTATGTATGTATGTATGTATGTATGTATGTATGTATGTATGTATGTATGTATGTATGTATGTATGTATGTATGTATGTATGTATGTATTTCGTGTATATGTATATACATATATATATTGGTGCTAAACATTATAAAATTTCTTAATGTACCTTCTATTAATTGAGTTATTGATTATATTTTGGATACATAGGTACTTGTTTGTTGGATCGAATAATTATAAAGTTGTTGTTACTTTACATATTCTTGAAGTTGGCTTGATTAATTATGGTTATATTCTTATAAGATTGTCCTTATTTCTTTACTTTGAGATTGTCTCATGTTTTGGCATTTCTAAGATAACTAGCTATCTTTGGGCATTTCATTGAACTAGAGAGAAAGTATCACTATGCCTTAATGTTTAGAAGGCCAATTCTCTTGATAAACATCTAGGGATAATGCCTAGATAAGTCCAAATAAATTGTCCTAGTCGGAAATTGAGGGTTGTTACAACAACTGGCTGCAGACACGTATTCAGCTTCAGCAGTGGAT